>CM044431.1:183856911-183926510 GCA_024363595.1 Xenopus borealis | reverse complement strand
TATATATATATACATATATATATATATATATATATATATATATATATCCCAGTCAGAAAGCACTCACGGCATGTCACTCACATTAGCGTAGAAGCAATAATATATACTTTATCCAAATTACATTTAGGGGCAGATTTACTAAATTCGTGAGGTTTCGAATTTTCAAAAAGATTTGAATTTTCGAATACCTTTTTTGGGTACTTGGGTACGATCATCAAATTAAAAAAATTTGATCGATTCTAAGAAAAATCTATTCGATCAATCGACCATTCGATGGCTGATGTACTTGCCCTTTAAAAAAAATTTGAATCTCTAGTTCGCCAGATTAAACCTACCGAATTGCTGTATAATCCTATAGGAACCTCCCATAGGGTTATTTCAGCATTTTTAAATCGAATTAAAAGAAATCGATTGAATGGTTAAAATTGTCCGAATCGTTCAATCGAATTTTTTAAATTTGATCGTTCCATTGACCAAATTTCGCTAAAACCCTTCATATTCTATATTCGAATTTGAAGGTTAATTAATTATTTCCACCACAGCTCTGTTGTGTGAGTGAGCCCTTGAAATTTTGTTCTCTTGTGGGCCCTTGGATGCCCACTGCATGGCCTAATACAGAAAAAAAAATATAAAAGAGTTTATATGTTTTTCGGTAATGCCCTTTATTTATTGGAAATTAACATTATTGAAGACTTTGATTTTACCCTGTATCAAAGTAAATATGTTTTAAAACTATACAACAGTTATACCTTCACTTCTGCTATATGTCTGCTTTAATAAAACTAATTGAATACAAAATTGCAAAGAAAAATTTAACAATAAGGATGCATGTGGTCAGAAAGTTTGAATTTTAGCATAGGGCTATTTTCCAAATATAATTCCTCAGTTTATCTAATAGGAATGACAATGGGTAACATCAGCCAGGGACAGTGAGCTGCAGGGCCGGAACTAGGGGTAGGCAGAGTAGGCGGCCGCCTAGGGCGCAGTCATGGGGGGGGGGCGCACTTTTGAAGGGAAATAATTTCTTTTTTTATTTCTTTAAGTTTTAACTTCGCCCCTGTCTCCAGCAGCAGTGTTCTGCTCTACTTCATTCCCCACCTCCCTCTTACTTGCCCTTTGCCTCTGGCACAGGCTGGTGGCACAAGTACAGACTTAGGGGGCAATGGTTGGTACCACAGGTACAGACTTGGGGGGCAATGGCTAGTGGCACAGGTACAGATTTGGGGCAATATTTTGGGTCCTGCTGACACAGGTACAGATTAGGGGCTGGCTGGCACATGTACAGTTTGATTCATTAATGTGTTATAAGGTTTCTTTATTTAAAAAAAAGTGAATAGGTGGGAAATAGTCATACAGAACTGGGGTGGGGGGGGCGCTGATTGTACCACTTGCCTAGGGTGCCAAACTACCTTGGCCCGGCCCTGGTGAGCTGACTTACCAATGCAAGCTTGTTTTGTTGGAGTCCTCTGAAAACCTGAATGGCATTTGCAATAATATGATCCAGGCGTGTTGACACAGTCTCCGTTAGTACATGGATTTGATGTGCATTCATCAACATCTGTTTATAGCAATAAAAGTAATGATTTGTTTTGCAATTTATGGTCCAAATTTAAAGACATGTCATTAAAGATACTCAAATACCAAATGTGAAGTTTTCCAGTTTGAAGATTAGCTTCCCTAGACTAAAAACACAATGACCCAAAAGAACAAAATAAAATGTATGTAAGCATGGAAAGGAGTAAAAAAACACAGTTAGAATTTTGTCTGCACAAATAAATCCAGTTTCTTATGGCTTCTGCTGCATAAGTATTAAGTTTTTCGCCCAAATAATCTTATATACAAAATTTTCAAGATAATCTGTTTCCTCCATTAGACCACAGAATCCAACTACAGACACACCAGATTGGCTACAGAATGAACACTAAGGGGGAAATTCACTAAAGCGCGAAGCGTCTAACGCTAGCGCTCATTCGCCAGCGCGACGTCAATTCGTAACTTTGCAAATTTACTAACACCGACTCTGGCGAATTTTCTCTAGCGAAGTAGATAGACTAGCGCAACTTCGCACCCTTACGCCAGGCGAAGTTGCGCATTGACGAAGGATCGTAATTACGGAAATTCACTAAGATGACCATTTTACTGAACGTGACCACTTACGATAGATGTTACTTCGCCAGGTCAGACCTGGCGAAGTTCAATACAATAGATAGGAGCTTGAAAAAAAATTCCCAAAGTCCCAAAAAAAAAACGCTGGAGTGTTTTACCTTTCTAGGGTGATAGTCTGAAAAAGAGCAAAATTTTTTTGGGGGTTATCCTCCTTCCCCCCATATTTCCTAACATAACTATATAGGGGGCACATGTAGGGCAATAGGACAACTTTATTTTTTTTTTAAAGGTTTCCTGGGCTTGTGTAGTGCAATGTAGTGGCTGTAACATATAATGCTATTATACTTTGAAATTCACGCTGTATGCAAATTAGGCATCGCTAGCGTAAATGCGCTTTGCCTGGTGAAGTAACACTAGCGCAACTATGCTACTGTTCGCCGACCTTAGCGTATCTTTGCACTTTAGTGAATTTGCGTAGTGCTGGTGAAAATTCGCCTGGCGAAGTGCGGCGAATGTTAGCGAAGCCAACGCTAGCGAATTTTCGCCACTTAGTGAATTTCCCCCTAAGAGAGAAAAAGTTACTATGTTAACAGATACAATTCAGCAGTTTTATTAGAGAGGATGAAAACCCTTTTCCAAAGTTTTATGGCCCAATGCTGCTTACAAGTTAATACAATTATACCAAAATGCTTTTCTGCTGTGGCTCAATTCGACAAAGAGAATTTCAGACTTGCATAAACAACATTTGCATAAAAAGACAGCCAAAAAAAAAATTTTTCTTCTTGAACTGAATAAGATTCCTACAGTTGCTTATCTATGCCTAACATACAGTTTTAAATATCATTATGAGACTCTACTAGCACTAGGAGACTTTTGTGGAAAGCAAAGTGCTCACTATACTGGTAGAATGGCTGGGACAGCTGAATCAGAGGCATTCCCAATCACATTGCCCTACTGCTATTTGCACAAACCAAGATGTAACTGCATTAATAAGCTATTTAACTTTTAAGACAAAGCTTATTAAGAACATAGGAAAAAATGTCATGTTTTTAATTATGAGGGCAGATTGTCAGGGAAGGAAAAACTCATTCTACGTTAAATGTTTCAATATGGGATTAACCAATGGCATATATTGGTAGATAAAAATACTGGAAATACTGCCACATTAGTGGTGGAGGTTGCTCCAGGGTTCTTCAGCATCAAAAGATGCCCAGACACTTGCCCAGTTTGCAAACATATGCGTTAAACTGCCCCAGTTCAGTTACCCCTAGCAAACAGCCAGAATTTACTTTTAATCAGTCTACAAGTTCCAAAACAATAGCAAAAGTAAATGAGCCCTGCTGAATTTTCTTGAAGGCAGATGCACTGATTAGGATAGTTAGATCCAAGTTGACTGGGGATGATAATGGAATTACTAAGGTACATCTTTGTAAAACATCAATACAGACACAGTAAATATATTTTTGAATTCTTTTTTACAGTTAAGAATGCAGCAAATACTTGTTTTTTGGATTCCACTGAATATCAAACCCTCCACAAAAGATCTGGCCAAATGCCAGACCAAATACAAACTCTATCAATATGCATTTCTAGATTTGATCAAAATCAATCCAGAATTATATCATGTATACAAAAATTAGCTTTTAGCTGTCCAGTGCTTTAAAACTACATTCCTCTTATTGATTGGATTCATTCATGAATTCTGCTTAAAAAATATGCTGCAAGTTGATAAAATCCTGAGACAAACTGAAGATTTGGTACATTCCTACTGAAAATCTGAACTAGGCTGAGGTTGTAAATTATTTCCTGGGTATTTAAATGCATCAAATGCAGTTTGGTAATTCACAGTCTTATGAAAAATTTTGGGAACCCCTCTCAGTCTGCATAATAATTTATTCCTCTTTCAACAAAAAAGATATCAGTGGTATGTCTTTCATTTCCAAGGAACATCTGCGTACTGGAGTGTTTTCTGAACAAAGATTTTTAGTGAAGCAGTATTTATTTGTATGAAATTAAATCAAATGTGAAAAACTGGCAATAAAAATTTGGGTACCTTTAAAATTTTTCTAATTTGAATGCATGTAACTGATCAATACTGATTACTGGCAACACCAAATTGGTTGGATTAGTTTGTTAAGCCTTGCACTTCATAGGTAGGTGTGTCCAATCATGTTAAAAGGTATTTAAGGTGTCCAATTATAAGCTGTGCTTCTGTTCAACTCTCCTCTGAAGAGTGACAGCATGGGATACTCAAAGTATCTCTCTAAAGTTCTGAAAACAAAGATTTTTCAGTATCATGGTTTAGGGGAAAGCTACAAAAAGCTATCTCAGAGGTTTGGAATGTAATCAGGAAATGGAAGGCCACAGGAACAGTTGCTGTAAAACCCAGGTCTGGCAGGCAAAGAAAAATACAGGAGCGGCATATGCAGAGGATTGTGAGAATCGTTACAGACAACCCAAAGATCACCACTAAAGACCTGCAAGAACATCTTGCTGCATATGGTGTATCTGTACATCGTTCTACAATTCTGTGCAATTTGCAAGGGCTGGATATTCCAACAAGACAATGACCCTAAACACACTTCTAAATCTACAAAGGCATTTATGCAAAGGGAGAAGTACACTATTCTGTAATGGCCATCCCCCGACTTGAATATAATCAAAAATCTATGGCTCGGCAGCCATCAAATTTAACTGAACTGCACAAATTTTGTATGGACAAATGGTCAAAAATACCACCATCCAGACAAACATCAAAGGCTATAGGAGGTGTCTAGAGGCTGTTACATTTACAAAAGGAGGCTCAACTAAGTATTGATGTAATATCTCTGTTGGGGTGCCCAAATGTATGCACCTGTCTAATTTTGTTATGATGCATATTGCATATTTTCTGTTAATTCAACAAACTTTATGTCACTGCTGAAATACTACTGTTTCCATAGGGCATGTTATATATTAAAAGGACATTGCTCCATTTAAAGCTCAGCCAATGATAAACTCAAAATAATTAAGAGGGGTGCCCAGACTTTATCATAGGACTGTAAAACAAACCTGTAGCAGTGAGTCATCCTCCAACATACAAGTTTTAACTCAGTGGATTAAAATTAGACAGTAGTGTGTATACGCACCAATGCATTCAGTTTGTGTGTCCTGCTTGTATCCCATGTTGCACTCACATCTGTAATTGTTAAGGTTTGGAATACAGCGTCCATTCAGACAAAGATTGGGGTATTGTTTGCAGATGTCTATTGTCTGATTTAGTGTCGCTGGAACACAAAGTTTAAAGTTAATATTTTATATAGTTATTATCTTGGGTGGGAAAGTTCATGGAACTACAGTGTCTAAGAAACAGTTTATATACCAACAACCACAGATGGCATATGATAAAAATATTATTTTGGTAATGTGAATTCCTCACCAGGAAATACCACTGCAACATCACAATTATACAACTATCACAAGTGTGATACATTAGCTGTCCTGGTCCTTACCGCTTACAATCTAAAGGAAGAAGTAGGTATGAAATAGTACCCATGTGGGATTAGGAAAGATCAAGAGTCACCAAAATAGAAAACACATTTCCATTATGCAGTCTTGGTCTGGTTGTCAGACTGCAGCTTTATTGGAAATTGCGATATGACAACTCTGCACTATCTTTGGATCAATCATAGAACTACTAGAAAACAGATTTGATCTGGGCTGATTCCAGAGTTCTGCAGAGCATATTACAGTAAGACATTTCATATAAAATTACATGTTTACTGGGCTTTCCTTATCCTTTAAATCTTTAGGAGAAACACAGGCAATACAATCATTTGTCAATAAATAAGTGCTGTGCAAACTTTATAAATGACCCCCTCTGACTGAGATGTACTGCCACTGGAAAAATATCACCATTATCTCAAAAAGAGGTTTTTAAAATGCCATCATAAGATAGAAGTGGGGTTGAAAAGGAAAATAGTAACGTACCGACCCCTCCATTGATAACTGGGCCTTGTCCATCTATTCCAGTTCCTCCAATACCAGGATGAAATCCATTTCCACCAGGTCCAGGGATAAATCCAGTACCTCCTGGTCCAAATCCATTAGGAACAAATCCCCCTGGGCCACCAAATGGAACTCCTTCAATGCACAGCCTACGATATTCATCTAAAAAACACATTATGCAAGCATGTATATATATATATATATATATATATATATATATATATATATTAGCAAGGGCCAAAATACTTTGCAATCTGGTAATTGAGTTCTGTAAATATTAAAGATATATCGTCTTTAAACTGTATGCCTGATGAGACTTCAGCTTAGCACTCTGTTTGACTGAATTAGTGGATTAAAGCCAGGTTAATGGGTTTCTATATAGTTTAGACTAATGTATTGGGTATTGTATACTCTGAAATAGAACCTGAAACCTATTAGGCAACTTAAGGAACTAAAGGTGACCCACCGTAGGAACTGCCCAATATGCCAATAAGGTTGCACCTGGTCAGTGATAATGTTATTAATAGGAAAGAAGTTTGAAACATTTACCATTTATAAAGCTGCATCCAAATAAAACAATGAAAATTGCATTAGTAATATTACACAATATTCAGCTGTCAATAATGAATATACAGTCACTCACCTGTGCCCCTGATGGGACACATTTCAGGTATTGATCCTAATGCCCAGCAACGGCCAGATTCACAACAGCACTGCATCTTTGTAAACCTGCCAGCCAGCTCTTGGGCACAATGGCCATTGACAAGGCTGGAGAAGCATACACCGGACCTTTGGTCTGTCAACAAAATACATTTTTGCTTTAATGCATAATGAGAAGTTGGGGAATACTACTTCGAATGACAAAACAGACCAGCTTTCAAGACAGAAAATACAATTCCCCCCAAATTAAACCTATAAAGCTTCTATAGTGGGATGGAAAGTTACCTCAATGCCCTATGCTAGATTCAAATGTACAATTTGTGCATTGTTTACCCTATGTTCTCAATAAATGTTCTCACCCTGTCTCTTTTGCTATTTATTCACACAATACATAAATAAAGGCAAAGTGGATTTTCAACACATAAATAACCTCATGCGACCTGAAATGTGGTGAAGCATAGCATATAGTCATGTACAGTTTATATGAGGACACGGAAGATAAGTAAAATAAACTGTTTAATTTTAGCTCTGCTAGAGAATTAATGTATTACAATGTCTGCTATTTCTGACAATCCAAACCCCACTTGTTTACTTTTGACTCTCAGGTTATGCAATTAAATCAACTTTCTCATTAGAGGACAATAGCCGCTTACAGTACAGATGTCTAAATTGCAGTTCTCCAGCTGCTCCAAACTTCATCTCGGGTATCACTCGGGGCAACATATTGTGATATAATTGTCCAGATTCAAATCAGATGCGAAAAAGGTTTATCAGGTGAAAAGTCATGGATGAGATTCAATTTGAGATGCAATTCAGTTGAGAATAACTTAAATCACAGTTTATCATGTGAAAGCTCTATTTAAGTCTATGGGGAAAATATTGGAAGTGAATTAGAAGAATTTGTTTTTCTGGCCCAATGCATCTAAAACTTGCTTTACTGAAAAGTTAAAAAAGAAAGCTCTTTCATCAGTGTTATTAAATTTTGATTTGTAAATACAGACACACAAATATACATATATATATATATATATATATATATATACATAAGGAAACAAAGAGAAACACTTACAGAAGTGGACCTTTGTAAGCATGGTGGAAAAAAGACAAAAACACACTAATAGGTATACATTTTCTGTACTTTATGTGGTCAAGTTTATAACAAGAAACTACACAAAAGTTTAGTACAGAACAGCTTTAAAGAGGGCAAATGTCTACAGCAGTCTTAAATGGATGTGATTGTTAAGTATCTTCATCTTAAACCTAATACCTAAATTTTATTTTTTTAAGTTTTGTTGTCCCATATTTTGCCTAAATATTCCAGCTAGTTAGAAACCACATGAAAGATGACAGTTAATGCTGCCTAAGTGTAAGGACCCTGGTAGTCTAGTGGGCAGCGAGGTCCAGCGCAGCTACATCGGCGTGGATGCCAGCTGCGCTGCTTTTTCCCCTTCTGTCCCCTGGGTGTTTAATCCTTGTGATTCCTGCCTGATCTACTGTGTACTGACCCTTGCTTTGCCTGATTACTTTGATATCTCCAATCCTGATCCTAGCCTGTCTGTACTCTTCTCTGACCTCTCCAATCCTGACCCTTGCCTGTCTGTGACTATTCTGATCTCTCTAATTCTGATCCCTGCCTGTCTCTGCTCTGCTTGTGTAGGCCCGGCCTGCCTGTTCCACTCTGTGGCGTCTGGTGGTGTTCTTCTATCCAGTATCCGTGGTGAGACGATCGTGCCCCCTTGCTCGTCCATAACCTATTGCTTTGCGCCTCTCTCAAATAAGACATGGCGGCATCCATTTAGCCGACGGCTCTTCCCTAGGTGAAAGGTGGTGGTTATAGGCAGAAGTGAGAGCCGAGACCAGGGAGCTAAGCTTGGGTTCTGGATTTAGGGTGCCGTTCATGACAGTACAACGGGCCCATGAGTAAGAAGAAAATGGACGTTGAAAGTCATGCTACTGCCATTCCGCAAAATACTGAACTACAATACTCAACCCTCCTCTGATGCCTAGATGAACAAGAGGGAAAACAGAACTATATTATTCAAAGTCTGCGATCTCTCTCTGAGAGGTTGGATACAGTTCAGCAATCCTCTGATGTGATTCTTAAGGGGTCTGCCCCATCTGCTACTCTGGGTAATAGAGCTTCTTCCTGTGACCCCAAAGTCCCCTTCCCTGATAAGTATAGTGGGGATAGGAGTAAATTTTTAGTTTTTCAGGAGGCATGTAAACTATACTATCAGTTATTTCCCTCACAACTTCCCTACTGGTGAGGATGAAGTAAGGTTTGTTATGACTTTACTACAAGGTGACCCACAAGTATGGGCACTAAGATTACCCTCCTCTGACCCTGCCCATCTATCCCTAGAGGCAGATTTTGCTGCCATGGCCATGTTATACGATGACCCAAATCGTGCTAGCTCTGCCGATTCCACAATTCGTAAACTCTGCCAAGTGAAAAGAGTAATTGAGGAGTATTACACAGAATTCCACCGCTGGTCAGTTGAAACGAGGTGATACAGCTCTTCATAGTCAATTTTGGGTGGTGCTTTCTAGCTCTATCAAAGATAGCCTGGTTAATTACCCCCCTTCATCCACTTTAGATGACCTTGTGAAGTTAGCCATTGAAATTGATAGGAAACAAAGAGAAAGACGGGATGAGGGGGATACTGATCTATTTTATGTAATGACATATTACGAACTCCCTCGTTTCCTAGCCCTCTGGGGGAACCCATGCAGTTGGGGGCTACTCGCTTGTCCCCTGAGAAAAGGGCCCAAAGGTGATCCCTAGGTCTATGCATATATTGTGGTGATAAGGGGCATTTCCTTAAAAATTGTCCCAAGAGGCCTGGAAAACCTAAATGGAGAAGTGGAGCTTCATGTGGGTAGACAGATTTTGCCTCCCTTATTCACCTCAAAAAATTTAGTACCTGTAGTTTTGTCCTGGTCTGGGGGTTCAGTTAAAGTTTTTGCCTTGATGGATTCTGGGGCTGGGGGGAAATTCTTAGATGCTGCCTTTGCAGAAAGGTATAATATTCCCCTTATTCCCCTTACGCCTCCTTTGAGGATTTCTGCTATTGTTAAAAGCCCACTGGGGTCAGGTCTGGTAACCAAACAATCCAAAGCATTATCCATGTGTGTGAACATTATGCATTGTGAAAAATTAGCATTTCTCGTTCTTTTTTTTTTTTATATAAATAGTTTTTATTGAGTTTAGAATTGTACACAAACAAACAAATATAAAGACATTTTAAGGAATATTACATAAGAGCTAAAGAAAGAAAACAAAAATAGCATTGTTTACAGTTGTCATACTATACAAGGTTGTATTCAACATTATATTCTAGGGCATGTAAATGAAATACCAACAGTTATGTATCTGTAACGGGACGGCATGCATGTTTGTACAGTAATAATTTATTACTCAACTGGAATTTGTCATGTCTTTGGGTATTTAGGGGGTAGGCCAAAGGAGGGAGATAGCGTTTAGGAGAGGAAGGGGGGTTCTGTGGGCATTTCACGTTCTTGATAGTTCCTCGTCCCCATTAATTCTGGGGTTACCTTGGCTATAGGTACACAACCCCCACATTGATTGGGTAAATGGGGAGGTTATCCAGTGGGGTTACAAGTGCAAAGATTCGTGACTAGCTTCCACCCTAATGGTGGCACTTGCTTCGCTAGAGAAATTCCCTTCTGTTGAGCATTGCTCTAAGTCTTGCTCTGGGGTACCTTGTTCCTTATCTGCAGTTACATCCGCTCAGAGAAGAGCAGCCGATAAGCCCCGTAGGGAGGTACCCAAAAATCAGGTTGGGGACTTGGTATGGCTATCCACAGGGAATATTAAGTTTAAAATCCAATTCCTTAAATGGGGACCTAGATTTATTGGTCCATACCCATTGTGGAGATTGTGAACCCAACCTATGTGTGTCGTGAGTTACCTGAGTTGTTTATGTTATCTAACCTGTTTCATGTTTCTATGTTAAAACCAGCCATACAGGTCCACTAGCAATCCTGTCCATCTCCAGTGTTGAAGTGTCAAATCTGATGCCAGGGTTGACCACCTTAGGAGACTGTCCAATCCCAGGTCTCCTGGTAAGCTTGAGGGTCCAGTGGCCCCTCCTAGAGGGTGGGGTAATTTAAGGACTCACCCTGGTGGTCTAGTGGGCAGCGGGGTCCACCGCCTTTCCATCAGCGTGGACACCCGCTGCGCTGCTTTTTCTCCTTCTGTCCCCGGTTCCCCTATGGTGCGCACGTCCGGGTTTATGCATCGGCGTGATGATGTCATCGCGCATGGCGATAAAAAGGGAAATCAGTGTTCTGCAAGTTGCCCGTTGTTAGGTTCCATTTATAGAGTTCCTGGGTGTTTAATCCTTGTGATTCCTGCCTGATCTACTGTGTACTGACCCTTGCTTTGCCTGACTACTCTGATTTCACCAATCCTGATCCTAGCCTGCCTGTACTCTACTCTGACCTCTCCAATCCTGACCCTTGCCTGTCTGTGACTATTCTGATATCTCTAATCCTGATCCCGGCCTGTCTCTGCTCTGCTTGTGTAGGCCCGGCCTGCTTGTTCCACTCTGTGGCGTCTGGTGGTGTTCTTTTATCCCTATCCAGTATCCTTGGTGAGACGATCGTGCCCCTTTGCTTGTCCATAACCTATAGCTTTGCTCCTCTCTCAAATAAGGCCTGGTGGCATCCAATTAGCCGAGGGCTCCTCCCAAGGTGAAAGGCGGCTGTTACAGGCAGAAGTGAGAGCCGAGACCAGGGAGCTTAGCTTGGTTTCTGGATTTAGGGTGCTGTTTGTGACACTAAGACAGACCACATGGGCTCACAAAAAAACCCATATGTAATAAAAGGCACAGTGTTTTCCTCAGTAACATACGGCAACCAATAAGATGCTTGCATTTAAACTGGTCACCATTAAATGCTATAGAAAATCTTGGACCTTTTATTACATAAACATATGTAAGCTGACACTGGAGGGGACATTTATTACCCAAATTTATTACTCCAATTGCAAATGCTAGAGCACCACAGGGCACAAAATCACACCCCTTAACTCTGGCCCTCTCGTTTTCTCAGCCTAACCTCCTCCTTTGAGCTCCAGCAGTGGACAAACACCCCTACTCATAAGGATGGCCACTATCTGGATCTAGTTTTTACTAAAAAAAACTCTCTCTCTCTGGTTTTAACAGTGAGCCCTTCCCTCTTTCTAAACACCATTTGATTACATTTTCCATCTCTCACTCTCCACCTGCTTTTTCCCCCAGTCTTACTTCGGGATACACGTGACATTGACCTCCCAGCCTTAGCTCAGGCCTTCAGGTCCAGTCTCACTTCCTTTAACGAGATGTCTGATCCTGATACCCTGGTAAGCGTGTATAATCACATTCTTTCCTCGACTATTGACTCATTTGCCCCTTTACAGGCTAAGCGTACACATGCTCAGAACCTAAGACCCTGGCTGGATTCACAAACCAGATTCATACACTCATGTACGAGATCAACTGAACGTATGTGGAAGAAATCCCGTACACAAGCAGACTTTATTCACTATAAATTTCTACTCTCGTGCCTCAATTCTGCCTTGTCAAAGGCCAAGCAGAAGTACTACAGTACGCTTATTAACAGCCACAAATCCAATCCCCAACGCCTATTTTCCTTATTCAATACTCTTCTCCGTATCGACCAACCTGACCAACCACTCCCCTCAGGACTTTGCTGATTTCCTTAAAGACAAAGTAGAATCCATCCACATTTAGATCCCTACCTCTACTAATGCAAACCAGCTCCTCCTTCCTAAGCCGCCTTCTGCATGTCTTAATTCCTTCCCTCTGGTACAATGTCTGAAGTCTCCAAGCTTCTTTTGTCCTCCCCACTCACAACTTGCCCTCTTGACCCTATGCCTTCTTCTCTGCTCAAACACTGTGTGGCAGAGCTTACACCAACACTTACTCACATCTTCAATTCTTCTCTAGCTTCTGTAAACTTTCCTTCTCCTTTCAAACAGGCCTGTGTAAAGCCTATTCTTAAAAAGGCCACACTTGACCCATCCTGTCTGTCAAATTACCGCCCTGTCTCCCTTCTACCGCTTGCCTCTAAATTCCTAGAAAGTATTGTGTTCTCCCGTATTACTAACTTTCTACACACCCATGATCTGTTGGACCCTCTGCAATCTGGTTTCCAGCCTGGTCACTCTACTGAGACTACATTTTGCAGAGTTACAAATGATCTTCAGGTTGCCAAAGCCAAAGGTCACTTCTACATCCTTATCCTCCTTGACCTATCATTTGCTTTTGACACGGTTGACCACTCTCCTGATGCACATTCTGCATTTGCTTGGCATCCGTAACCAGGCTTCATCTTGTCTTTCTTCATACCTTTCTAACCGAACATTCACTGTCTCTTGTGCTAACAAAACCTTATCTCCAATTCCTTTTATTGTACAGGTGCCACAAGGCTCTGTGCTTGGTCCGTTGTTGTTCTCCCTGTACACTCTTTGAGAGATCTCAGTCTATCATTTGGTTTTAATTATCATATGTATGCTGATGATACCCAATATATTTATCCACCCCTTCATTAACAGCTGAAACAGAGGCTCGAATCTCTAACTGCCTCCTAGCAATCTCCAACTGGATGAACCTGCGCCACTTCATACTCAACCTAACAAAAACTGAACTAATCATCTTTCCACCTAAGCCTGGCCCTACTTCCCATTTTACTCTAACTCTATTGATGGCATGCTCATTGACACGGTCAACTCAGCACAACTCTTTGACTCCTCTCTCTCCTTCTCTGATCATATTAACGCCACTGTCAAAACCTGTCACTTTTTCTTATGTAATATTGCCAAAATCTGTCCCTTCCTTTCACCTGCTACAGCCAAGACACTCATGCATGCTCTCATCCTATCCCGACTAGATTACTGTAACCTTCTACTAACTGGCCTCCCTAACTCCCATCTCTCCCCTCTACAGTCTGTATTAAACTCTGCTGCCAGAATTATCCTCCTCTTATCCAAAATAGTACAGGCCCCTCCCCTGTTGAAGTCATTATCATGGCTTGTTATAAAACAAAGAATAACATAAACTTATGTCTCCTCAACACTGTGTAATTATATTTTATATTTATGCGAACTGTATTTATAATAATGCACTTATTGTTACTTATTATTGCAGTGATCCCTTGTTTGCTACTACTAATTTATTGTTGCTGTACAGTGCTTTGCCCTCAAGGAGCGCTATACAAATAAAAATATAGATACATACATTTTGTGCAGAATTACAGTATAGTTAGCAAACACAAGAGAAAATGTAATTTATTACTCTTACCAACACAGCGAGAGCCATCCCCAGATGTGACATATCCACGTGGACAGATGCAGTAGTAACTACCAATTGTGTTTGAACATTCTCCTCCATTACAAACGCCAGGGATAGTGGTGCACTCATCAATATCTGGAAAAAGCAAAGATGAAGAAAATCAAGACATTTTTGTATGTATTACTGTTATATGGCATAATAGAATCTAACACACCACACACACCAGACAAGACCTAATGATGTCAATCTACAAAATGTTGAGCAAAAGAATACATGAGTGTGCTTATGAGTTTAAGGTATTGTATTTTCACATACTGTAACAGAATGCACTCCCACAAATTCATGTGTTTATAAAATACTTTATGGAGCATGTTTTCCCATTTTTGGCCCTTCTCTACTGAAAACTAAAGTGTCAAGCACCCTCGACAAGAAGGTCTGATGTCCCTGCTCTGCAATTTTTTTCCTGACTTCATAATAATGGAGGATGCTAGAAAAATGCCAAGGCATAAAACTACTTGGCACTTTTTGAATTATGTAACTGGTCTTGAAGAGCTAGAGACCTGTGTACTAATACTAATCAGATAACTGTTTACAGTATATGGTGTTTGTATGCTCTGCATGTGTCCCTATAGGTTCAACCCAGTAGCCCCCTTTTTCAGAATTCCAATGATGAACAAACTTTGTAAAAAAAAACTGCATTATTTAAAATCTCTGTTCCAACAATGATAATACACACACCTTCACACTTCTGCGTTGTTTCACTTTGCTTGTGTCCCACAGGGCATCTGCACTCATAAGATCCATCAGTGTTAATGCAGTTGCCCCCCTGGCAAAGACCTGGAATTGCTTGACATTCATCAACATCTATTAAACCAAATTAAAATAACAGAAAAAATCAGATTATTAGAGTTTCTGCCACTGCAATATAAAGTAACAGATATATTGCAATATACCTAAATTGAATTGCTTAACCCTTTAAAGTATGTAGTTAGCAAAATAAGTCTCCAACTAAATTCAGATTCATTTGAATAAAAGGAGATTTAATTCTTCAATAGAAACATGACCACAACTGGGCTTTTCTCTAGCGCAGCACTTTCCAGTATATCTATATAAGAGTTTATATTATACTTGGTAAATTCCAGTTTATTTAGGCACGTGTACTTTTGAAGGTTTTAGTTTTGTGGGGGGTTTTTCTGTTGATCACCAAATCAATTTCATGTCACATGCTGTTTGTGTATTTTAAGATAAGTAATCCAGAAACAAAATAAACCATATGAATCTATGCATATCTCTACTTACAGCTCTCAAGCAGTGTTGTACAGTTCTTACTGGAATAACAAATGATGGGGGATTAGGACATTTTGCAAAATGCCCAAAACCACTATTAAAACACATTAATAGTGCCAGCTGAAAGTGGTTGACATTCAAAGTGTACAGTACAAATTTATACATGGAATACAGTAAATATAACTTGAAGTCACAGCTTTTGCATTGTGAGATGTTCCTGGATATTTATTTCTCCAAACAAAATGTGACCCCTCTTCCCTCTGACTTTATTTCAGTGCTATGCCTTTGATCTCTGTAGAAATATCCAGTGAAATCTAAAAGTAAACAGGCTTCAGAGCCTAGTCCAAAAAGGGAATATAAAGAATGTTTCTAAGATTCAGATTGTACATGTAAATTACTCAGTTTCAAAATTACAACTTTTGAGTCTGAGCTGTTTCATTAAAGGATAAGAGAATCAACAATTGTAGGGTTTTTTATTTAAAACTATTATACATTACTCTTATTTTATATAGATCTATTTTCAGAGGAAAATTTTGTTTAGTGCCAAAGCAGACGTGACACGACTGTTCTGCAAAATTTTAGCTTTTGTGTAAAAATTCTAGAACTGTGCACATTAAAGTCAGACAACATAACCAAGAACTAATTTACTCATTACTCTTTATATTCTGACCACTATATCATACCAAGGCTATTTCACTCAAATTTAATTAGAGATACAGTACAATGAATGAATGATAAGACAGTGAATTTATTGTGTGGAAAAGAAACATAACAAACAGAGAGTTTTAAAGGAATCTGCACTTGAAGCCTGAAAGAACAAATCTACATTAATGACAATCTGCATATTTCAAGTTATATTTTGCAGTTAAATGAGAACTAAAAATGAATAGGGCTGAAAATGGCATGTTTAATATACTGAACTTATTGCACAAGCCTTAGGTTTCAGCATCTCAATAGCAGCAATGATCCAGGACTTCAAACTTGTCACAGATGGACACCATCTTGGAAAGTGTCTGCGACACTCACATACTCAGTGGGCTCTGAGCAGCTGTTGAGAAGCTAAGCTTAATGGTCATCACAAATTATCAAGCAGAAAATGAGGTTGGTCTGTAATAAACTGATGCTACAGGACTGATTATCAAATTTGGATGCTAATTGCACTGATTTCTGTGCTGCCATGAAGTAATTATCCATATTAATTACCAATCAGCCCTATACTGTGATATTTATATTCTATGTGTACTGTATATTGTGAGTAAGTTCAGTTCAGTTAAGTGACAGCAGCACAGAGAATGTGAATCAGTGAATCAGCAGAAAAGAATGGGGAGCTACAGGGGCATCTACTGGGGAGACACAGATCTTTACTGCTAATACTGTTAAAAGGTTGGTGGTTGCCTTGGGCTGATACAGAAGCACAAAACATAATGTACAACATTTCTAGCCTACTTCTTTAGTCTAACTTTCCTTGTCCTTTAAAATTGATGTAACCGTGAAATTGTACAATATTTTGAATGCATAGTACAGCTCAGTGCTGCACTGAATTCTAATTTCAATTATTTTTTTCAAGAGAGCATAACCTGTGCTGCCTATGCTGAATAGAGTACTAATATGCTGGCAGGTATTAGGTGTCAGTTTTCCTGTTGTTTTAGGAGGGCTCCATTCATGTATTTTGCACAGTAAGAAATACTTGTTTGCTCTTTAACTCTGAACAGTAGGGTATGTACTAGTTATACTAAAAAAAAATAAGAAAAAAGAGGCATACCTCCAAGAATTGTTATAAAGAAAGTTACTCTAAACATACCTAGACAAGACAATGGTAGGTAAGCCATGTGAATGGATTATTTTGAATTTAGGTAACTTAACTTGGTTTAAAGTTTTTATGATATATGCATAAAGTGCAATGAGCCTAAATCACAATACCTGTATGGAATGTTTTATATTCTTAAAGTGGTTTTATAACACAGAGTTCCCCCAAAAAGGGATTAACCTACTATTTCTGAAAGGGTAAAAACATTGTTCACAATATAGAAAAATATTCAGTTTTCTGCAAAACTACTTCCATATGCAGCAAGGGAACAAGGCACTGTGTCCATTCTGTGCTGTAAATACAGTAGAAGACTGATGATTAAATGGAGTAATAACAATACACACATTATGTGTTAAAGGGGAAGTCTTAAAGGGTCAGTAACACCAAAAAATTTAAGTGTATTAAAGTAATGAAAATATCATGTAGTGTTGCCCTGCACTGATAATACTGATCTGTTTGCTGCCGAAACACTACTATAGTTCATATAAACAAGCTTTTGGGTAGCAATGATGAAAATGAAAAAAAGACTATATGGCAATGGAAACCGGCCTTCCTATGTATTTATCAGTAGTTATTTCAACATGAGTGGTTTATTTCCACAAAACAATTAGTTTTACAATTTTAATTTGTGGGAAACAACCTTTTATCTGATTGGGTGGTATTTTTTCCTGGGTATTTCAAAAGGAAATTTCTATTGGAAGCACTTCCATCATCCCAGCAAGTATTCTGCCATTGATTCATTTAAGTGGTATGTTCCTTTTATATGGTTAACCATAAACCACCTTTTTTGACTCCTGGGTATAGTGCAAAATGTTTGAGAATTCTTAATTCAGTATTATCATTGATAACTGTAGTATGCTGTTTCCATGAGTGCTGAATGGATGCATGCATTGACTAGCCTTGTAGTTGTGTTAGAAAGAGCTTACATGATTGAAATTTGGGGGTGGATCATTTTTAAAATATCAGGATTGAAATGTTTTGCAAGATTTACAACCACCATGGGAAGGTTTCATTTACTGTCATCAAAGTATCATGAAGAAAGGGAATATAAATCATAATTAAAATGAATACTATCTGTAGTTGATTTTTAAGTTTAGGATGGACCTCACATGAGCTTTAAAGCTTTGGAATTTGTTCCTGAAAGATTTGTATTTTGTATCCTGGCAGATACATGGAATAGTTTCAAGATATGGTTGGATGACTGTTTAGCAAGTGAGAAAATACAGGGTTACTGAATTAAACTCTTAATACCAACTTTGTCCAGGGACTGTTGCCATTGGCTTTTGTCCCTGGCAAGCAAATTGGAAACTGTTTTAGATGGGCTTTTTTCACATAGTTATATGTAATTCCATATCAGGCAGGTATCACTTAAATATAATGTTGAACTATATATTGGCATTTGTCGCTACAAGTAGGGTTAGTAAAATGGCACATATGCCAAGAAACAAACATTTGAATATACAAAATGATGGTGCTGTTTACCTTGGCATGCTCCACTTCGTATGTTTGGAATAAAACCACGTCTGCAAGGTTGTGGCTGAGCAGGGCACATTTCACATGGGTGTCCCCAAGCACGTCCAATGGTGGCACAGCAAAGAGTTTTTGTGCAAACTATACCGGTGACTTGACCCTGGCACATCTGATTAATAACTTGTGTAAAACAGGGTCCTGTTCTATAGTCTGAAAAAGAACAGGGATAAAATATATGACACAAAATACTTTTACTGTTCCATTCAATATATATAAAAATGTATTTTTTAGCAATATATAGACAGTGGTACTCTAACATAATTTCCAATCCATCACATTTTTGTGTGTGTATATTTGTTGTGAAGCCATCAGACTTAGGACTTAATAAACCTAGTAACCAGGTAGAAGTTTGGAAGTTAGAATAGAATAAATAGCAGGTCTGGATACAAATATAAGCAATAATAAATATTAATAAATATAAAAACAAAGCCTCAAAATCAATATATTTTGTGGTTACCATAGCATAACTGAGACTAAGCAAAAAGCATACAAGCAACTACAGGCATGGGGTCTTCTGAATCCAGTGCCATATATGAATACTGAAGAAAAGTCAACTCATAAATCTATAAAATAGAGAGCTGGTAATCATGTAACTGTATTAATGTCAGTAAAAAAAAATAAGGTGCCACATGTGGGGCAAGTCTAGTTGCTCTAGATTTACTTCTACTAGATATACATATGGGACTGTTACATTGCATCAAGTGATTGCTCACTCTCAGTAAAGACAGAAAAATCTAAACCCAGTACCGATGGCATACAGCCAGAAACATACAGTTAAACAAAACACAAATAAACATAAAATTACATTTTTGTTATGTGCGCAACACAAACATATGGCTTAACTAGTTATCAGCATAAGGCATTTTGAATTAATCAGTGTGTGATTCTGAGCAGCTCCCTGTGGGTACGTAATGATGTAATGGAGAAATTATGCCTTGGGTGTATCTGGGCAAAGATGCATTACAAAAGTGGTTTTGTTCATTTAACTGGCCATACTAAGTTGCAGGATTTTTATTTATTTATTGGGTTCATTCTCATTTTTTTGGTTTACATTATAGATTCAGCCATCACTCAAACCATTGTTTACTAAAAAGGTTACAATTAACAATTAGAAAGAATTTAAAAACTCAATGCAAACTGTAAAAACATCTATTATCTTTCTATATAAGATAACACCACTGCTGTGATAAACCAGCCAAAGTAGAACCAACATTGGCTACTATTATTATAGTGTCTTTTGCAGCCATTTACAGAGAAATAGGATGCAAATACCAGCATGAACAGCTTACATATTGATACAACTGCAGAGTGTATATATACACCTAGGGGCCCATTTATTAACCTTGAATTTAATTAGTTTTATGAGGAAAGATTGCATTATTCATGAAAAAAAACATTTTTAGAAATGTATTATACCCAAAGCTGCTAAAAATCTGAAAATACTCAAACCTGTCTAAGTCATGTAGAAGGCACATGTCCCTGAATTTGTTTCTTGACATCGTTATCTGCACTAGATAATCAGATAAAGTCACGTTTTTCATCTGATAATCCAAGTTTTCACAGTGACAATTCAATAAAATTGAATTTTCGGAGTGTCAATCATATGTTCTTTTGCTCTGACTTTTTCAATACAAATTATTGATAAATTAGTTCACTTAGATAAATGGAGTTTGTTCAACTTTGTTTGACAAAAAAATGTGATTAATTTGAGTGTACAACAAAGTTACATAAGTACAGAATTGAACATCTTTACAAAATATATCTATAATAATAAGTCAAATCAATTGGACTTGCTAGTTTTTTTTTCTCTTGAAGAAGTTTTTCTTCATAAAAACAACAATTCAAAAGTTTTTAGTATGTGTAAGAGATACAACAGAAAAATCCCAACCCTCCCGAACAAGATGTTTATAGATGACTTACTATTAAATAAAGACATACTACTAAAAGCAAATTGTAGATGAATCTATAAAGATGAGCCACTATAAGAAGGGATAATATAACCAAAAATCACAATTTATCAGGTACCATAACTATATGAGGACACACACATTTTAGGGAATAGTATAATACTTTTTTCTTATTATCTAGAATTTGGCCCATAACATTTTGTCAAACAAATAACAAATACAAATCTAAAGAAAAATTATTGATTGAACAGATATTTGCACAAAATTGCTAAACTTGAAATATGTGATTTACATGCTACTGCAAATTCTGTTGTTACTTGCCATGTTTTTCTATAAAGTGCAACATATCAAAGATTGGCAGGTGGCAACTAACCTGTACTGTATATTCGTTTCAAGTTATGTACCTTCACAATTCAATTTGTAACTCACGCAACACTTGTACAAACTGAAAACATTTGGAACTAAAAATGGTACCATGCATTCTCAAAATCCACTGTACACAGAAGACTGAAATTGAAATGTGACAACTAAAGCTACAGAGAGTGTGGTGCCCCATAGCAAACCTACTTCAATGGCAACCATAGTGGATTTTCTCATCACCTTCATTAGCAAGTGAAGATGAATAAAAGATTTGGCTTCAAAGACAAAACCATTTCTAAAGCATCTATACAAATGGCAATTTGGGAATGCATGCTAGCTTTTTCTCTAGGTGCACTACTACAAAGTGGTAGTTGAGATTTTGCAGTAATTGAAGAGATTGTGAATTCAATTCTGTTTCCAAAACTCAAATTTTTAAGTATCAAAAACCCAATAAACTTTAATAAACCAAAATTGTCATCAAAATGCTAACAAGTTCACAAAGAAGTCAATGGAAATGTTATGTTCAAATTTAAAGATAATTTTTCAAAAACCTAAGATTTCTTAAATTAGTATATATTCAAGATTTTTATTACAATTTTATCAAATTCAAAGAAACTTGAACATTTGAACTTTGATAAATGTGCCTCTGTGTCCAAAGAAACACTTTAATCAATTTCATTATTTTTATTACACCCAAACAATGGGTTACTTCACAGAGGTAAAAAAAGGCAGGCAATGACGAGAGCCTGTTCTCAAATGAAGTGACAGCTACGAAGAGAAAAAACAGCAACAATTTCAAAATGGAAAAACCCAGTAGGGAAGATTATTATTAACTAAGCAATAAACACATTTTAGCCACTTCTAAAAAAAAAAATCAAAAAATATTCTGGACAATGCTATATAATGCTGTACTAAACATCTGTTATTGCAGATGACTTTGCATATTAGCATTTACAATCACCATGTGATGACTACAGGGAAATAAATCGACTTCCCTAAGCAATCAAATGCGCCTATTGATGTATTTCCTAATCTAAGGTAGCTGAAAATACAATTTATGTTTACTTTGCCTTATTATGCTGCTTGTATGTTGACTTTGAACATCTAGCACCTTCTTGTTCCTGTATGTATTTAATCTGACACTTCCACCTTCTCAGATGCCTTGCATGTACCAGTGTTTACACTGGATTGTAATCTATTTGCTGAGCTACCCGGGCTTATAATTCTGCTTTTTATTGACACCACCAATAAAAAGTTTATATATTTGACTATTTTGGAAACCCAAGTAAACAAATATGTTATCTATATTAACTGACTTTAGTTAATATGTATGAGATCCATTTATACAATGATGGCCTTATAGTATTTAAAAAAAACTTCAAAACATACTAATTCAAATGTTACATTTTCAGAATTATGTGGGGCTTTCTTTTGAAGTAACTATGCTAGCTGACTATAAAAGCTCATTCTCTAAATAAGTATTTGACTTTAAAATGCTCAGTCAACAACCATCTAAATAACTACATTATGAATGAACTAGGGATGCACCGAATCCCCGAATCCTTTGTGAAAGATTTGGCCAAATCCCGAACTGAATCCGAATTTATATGTGATTGCCCGTCCGCCCCTAATTTACATATGTAAATAAGGATTGGGTTTAGCCAGACACAAGGATTCGTATGAATCCAGTTGAAAAAGGCACAATTCTGGATTCGGTGCATCCCTAGAATTAACATTCAAGTGGCTTGCCTTGGTCTTCAGATGAGCTGCAGTTACATAAAATACTGTAATAGAAGCTTTGAACTAAATTTAATGGGTATTGGATACAACATTGAGCACCTTTCAGTTTGTTTCGAGAAGGAACTGAAAATCTGTTTCAGAATCTTTGGTCCAGAGTTTATCAAATTTCAGTAATGTCCAAAGATGGTCCATTATGGTTCGATAATGAATGAGAGAAACTCAGAGAAAAAAATATTAGTGCTGGCATCTAGGCATATGGTAAATGATACCTTCACTTGTTCACTTACAATTGGATAATATTCCTTTGGATATGATTTCCATCATAAGCCAACTGTCTGTGCTAATTCAGTTGTGAGGCAAAGAGTAAAAGACGATTCATCACAACAAATTGCTTACTTCAACTTAAGTGGAATGCAAGTTTCTCATGACTTGCTTTAGAACTGACAAAACTAATATCTATTTTTCAAGCTAGCAAGGTACATCTTTGCATTTGAATCATTTCAGTATCTCTGCTGGTAAACACACAAATTCCTAATGCAGATTGGTTTATGTCATCATTATTTTGATATTATTCAGCCATAACAAATGGTTATATTTTTTGGCATTTAAGATGTTATATACACACCTACAGGTGAGAAATTAAGGGGCACATTTAGAAAAACAAAAACAAAAAAAAAATCCTTTTTATTTGTTTCTTTGGGATGTTTAGTAGTATATTAATAAGAGGGTGAAAGTTATTGCTCACAATCACCTTGTGATAAATGTTCTAAAAATCCCGTAGGAAATAATAGAAAGTGGGTGAGTTTTTCTGTGGTAAACTCAGATCTCACATTTTCATAAATCTGCCCCAAACTATTTCTTTGAATTTCCTTTGGGTTTAAGCAATGTTATTATGTTTGAAATATACGTTCTTTCATTTAAATGGAAAATAATATAGTCAATTGGGCTGAAACACATTGGAAGGATCAATTTTAAATCACTTTGAAACACAAATAATATCCATTTGGTGTTTCTGTTATTTGTTCAATTCTGGAATGCTGGTAGAGAGGTGCATTTTATAACAGGTAATGAATAAAGTTTTGTAAAGAACTGCTTATTTTACCTATTCTGGAGTCTGGTATATGTTTTCTTAATTTCTTTATAAACCCCAGTAAAATAAGAATAAGACAAACATTTATTACCTGCACATTGGAATTAAAAGATAAAGTTGTATATCTATAACAATTGCTGATCTAACTGATCTTAAAAAGATAAGGCTGTTGTTAAGATACCTTCTGTGAGACAATGAAAACACCAGCTTTTATGATTGTTTTTAAGAGCAGAAAACAATAAAAAGTATTATATCCATATATCAAGATGGGTGAATTAAATTAGTGTAATGCATTTCACCCATTTTATTGCCGTTTCGCAACATTGCTGTGTGCAGAGGTTACATATAGATTGATGGATAATTGAATATCTATACATACATACACAATTTGAAGAGGAATATATGCCTGGGTGCAAGCAAACAATTGCATATGGAAAAACTGTGGCACTCTGGAGGCTTTGCCTTTACAAAGACACCCATGAGGATTGAAATGCTGATGTAACATCTTTACAATAATACTGTAGTATATTTTTTTTAAATAAAGCAGGTACATTGTTTTCTCCTTTCCCACAAAGGAATGCTGAGTAGTTTTGCAATACTATGTAATGGTGCACAAAAAGTAGCTGTTAACGTCCTTGTGTACGAAAGAAAGGTCTCATTCCATTCCATCACACTTGGACAAACGTACTTCTTTAAGGTGGGATATGTTGTGAGTGCTTGCAGTACCTGTATAAAACTTGAAATAGTGTGCTTTTCACTTAGTTGCAACTTGAACACTGCCTCTAACTGAATCTGTACTACCCATTTCAAAGATATAAATGGTCACCAGTTTAAAATGTTAATTAAATTGGATGTAGAAAAATTCTCTAAGTGGATTAAGGGGCAGATTTTCTAAGGGTTGAAGTGAAAATTCGAATAAAAAAGTTCAAAGTAATTTTTGGGGTACTTTGTCTATCGAATAGACCAAAATTCAATTCAAATTGAAAAACTTTGATTTGAATTTTAAAAATTTGATTTGAATTTTAATATTCGACCATTTGAAAATTGAAATAGTGTCTCTTTAAAAATTCGAATTCAACCCTTCGCCACCTTAAACCTGCTGAATTGCTGTTTTAGCCTATGGGGGACCTCCTAGAACCTTTAAGGAGCCTTTTTGAAATTTTTGGAAAATAATTTTTTTTGGAAGAAATCGTTGGAATCGAACGATGCAATTGAACCATTTGAACAATTTTATTTCGATCAAATTGGACCTATTCAAAAGAAAATGGTTCAATTTCAATAAAAAGAACCCTTATAAAAAATTTGATGGTTAAGTTTCTAAGTTTTTTCACTTTGAAATTTGACCATTGATAAATATGCCCCTAAGTATTTTAAGAAAATTACATCAATATGATATTCTTGGAGAAGGTAAAATTTACTCTTGATTGATCAAAAAAAGAACAATTTGGGCTGCTTAAAGCATAGAGATAACGGGCTATTATCTGTTAGTGATCAAATACATTGGAGTAAACACAAAAATATATACCAACAGATGCGATTCACTGTCACATGAAAGCTCAAAAACACATCATCCACATCTGGGAATAATACAGATTATAATAGATTTAGGGAAAACACCAAGGGCTGATTTACTAAATTCACATGAAGGATTCGAAGTTCGATCGAATTTTCAAAAAGATTCAAATTAGAATTTTCGAATGTTTTTGAAGACCAATTCGACTAGAGAATTTTGAAAATCCGATCGAATCGAATGATTCAAATAAAAATCTAGTCGAATATTCGACAGTTGAATAAATTCCCCTTCAAATTTTTATAAAAAATTTTAGTTCACCAGATTCAACCTACCGAAGTGGTTTTAGTGAATTTTGATCGAATAAAAAAATTTGCTCGAATAGTCGAATAGCAGTAAAATACTTTGAATTCGAATAATTTTAATTCCCATGGTCAAATTTGAGGGTTTTTTAACCCTCAAATTCGACCATCAGTAAATCTGCCCCATAATGTTGTAAGAGCTGACCTAGCAACTGCCCATGTGATATGTTATACTGACCTTAGTACTTTACTGTGTGATGTTATTAGGATATCACTCTAAAAATGGGTTTTATCTTTTATGTGAGCCAAAAAGACGTTCAGGGTATGGATCTTGTCTAATTGAACTAATTGTGGCATGAAGCTAAAAAAACAACTGGCCCTGGACTACAGTAACTTGTAAGTGTGGAGAAGAAACCAAATGCAGTTTGATGGGCATCAGTTGCTGAAAACCAGGCTAGCTGATTGCCTTTGGTGCATTTGGGAAGTAATTGGCTGGGCTTTAGTTATATTTAAAATCCTAATAGAAGCTGAAAGTGCAACCCAAACATAGTAATTTGATCATTCAGGTAATTTAGAAGAACAGTATTTTATTCACAATAGGTGCTATATTCATTTTGGAAGTAGTAGAATACTTTCGATGTATACATCAGAACATTGATGTTAGTTTTTGTTTTTGTTTTTTTACCAGGGCCACATTAGAAAACCTTACTGGCTTAGGAAGACTTCAGACACAAACTACAGTAGAACATTAAGGAGAAAAGACGTCAAACATAACTTCTCTATTCACAGTCTCTTCTCCTTCATAGTGAATTCCATAACAGAGTATGAGTCTTCCTACATGGAATACACTAGTAAGGCTAGACCCCGGATCATGCTACCTCTGCTTCAGTCTACTGCCTCTCAAATAGATGGAGAGTTTTGCAAGAACCTGTGTTCAAACCTTTTCTTAGTAGGCCTAAGAAACTTGCTACAGACAACAAAAGTGGCCTTATAGGAACATGGTCACAGTCTGTACCCAACTCAGCTATGAACAACTTGGATATAGACTTAAGTAAATATATGTAATAGCATGCTGGAGTACGCTAGTGACAAAATAGAGGTATGTTTTTTATTATGTTTATGTTTTGAATCTTTGGTTCCCTAATAAAAGTAATTTTCCCTGTGTTCCTCTTTTTAAATGAGGTTGCGGTTTGCAAGCTCTTATGTAACTCACACTGTATCCAGGTTAATATAAGCTGGCATCGAGGTGCACATACCTATCCTCTATTTAGTAACATATTTTGGATTGTAGGGAAGATGATGTTATCGCTCTATGTTTGGAGCGTTCATTGCTAAGGGCAACCCTGTAGGTCCCTGGTCCAAACTGATGACCTAGTTACGCCACATACGTCCTGAGTGACGTCGCGACTGTGTAGGCGCCTGTAGTCCCGCGAGACTTACGGGAGAACAGTGTTTGCGGAAGTGATTTAAACCACGCTACCAGCCGGATCAATACTTTTCGCCTTGAGAAAGCAGATTGGCAAAATGCGTGTCGGCGGAACTTTGATTTTAATCTTTTTTTAGAATTCCTTTAATACTTACTATTTGTCCTCAATTGGGTGGTCGAAATTGGGGTTCGTTCAGCACTATACTCTCTTCTCTAAACTTTCAGCCTCTGCAAACGTTTCACAAGGACACTGCATGATTTGTGTTTTTTTAGGCTTATTGCAGCTTCTCTCAAGCAATAGGGCCTAGGTAACAAACGAGACCACAGTCCCAGTGTCCCTGCCTACTCCATCTTTGTGGCATCCCAGCCTTAGAAATACGCTAGGCAGTTAGCTTGGGGACGACTCCACTCGGTCATGAAACTCTTCGGTATCTAATAATATCCATATAATTTACAACAGGGGGTACTTTATTCACTATATGTGCTATTCAAGATTACATAAGTACCTTAAGGTAATCATTAGGTGAATACACTGAAGAATAAATACCCAAAATGGACTCTGTATGAAATGAAATGCCTTTATAAAAAAGAAACGGAAGGCTGAAAGATATTTTGCTATGTTACTAACAATTCTAATGGATTCTAAAATACAAATTGAACATACGTTTGTTTGGAAATGGGTAGGGATGCACCAAATCCACTTTTTTTTTATTTGGCCGAACCCCTAAATCCTTTGCGAAAGATTCGGGCCGAATACCGAACCAAATCCGAATCCTAAGTTGCATATGCAAATTAGGCGTGGGAAGGGGAAAACATTTTTTACTTTGATGACAAAAAGTCATGCTATTTCCCTCCTGTACCTAATTTGCATATGCAAATTAGGATTCGGTTCTTAAGAAGGATTTGGCCGAATCCTGCTGAAAAAGGCTGAATCCTGGCCGAATCCTGAATCGAATCCTGGATTCGGTGCATCCCTAGAAACGGGAGAAATGTATGAGAAAACGTTTCAGTGGACTAACAATGGACTAACGCATACATGGCTACAAAAAATACTGTTACATACATCAAAACTTCTACAAAGATACTTTATGTCTGGTACTATGTTTCATCTGGATTGAATAAAATGTTCATAAATGATTATGATAAATGTAGTAGAAAGTGTGCCAGTAGAGCAGATATGTGGCACATATGGTGGACTTGTACAGCTATAAGAACTTTCTGGAAGTATTTCAATTGATCTCTAAAATCACTTTATCCCAAGCATCAATCTCAGTCAGAAATTCAATAGCTTTATATAGATGAAACTCAATCATACAAACTACTCCAAAATTTAAACAGTGTAAAAAACTATAATGTGACTATAAACTGAACTATTACATTTACAAACACTAGCCTCCCTTACTACTCTAGCTGTATTCCAATTTGATAACATCATAAGCAATTCATAATGGATAACTTACATGTATACATTGCTCTATATTAAACTGTATGTTTTGAGACTGTAAACAGATACTTTCTTTTATTTCTGCTCCAGGGATGTGAATGTCTGTTCTACTGATGTGTACCCATATTTATTATATATGTTCTTATATAGGAAAAGGATCATATGTAATACTGGTCAGGGGTCCAAACACCCAATCCCAATAAAGCTAAAGTGCATCGTCCTCAGTTTAAAATGTTAGACCGGAGACTGCCCATACAGTGAATAAACCCTTCCAATATTTATGCTTTATTAACCTTGCTGGCCTGACTTTTACAAATTGGAACAAATATAAAATCTTATAAATTAAATACACTGTCTTTGATAAAGAATTGCTAACACATATCCCAGAAATGTGTTTCGATTTGGATTAAGCCTCAGCATGTCATGAAAGATTATTAAGAAAACATATTTTATGAAATGAATGTTATACAAATCTGTCCTGTGCTGATACAAATACAGCTTGAATGACAATCATACTCTTTAATAGATTCACCATGTTGAAGACTCAACTGGCTTTAGCTCTGTTTTTATACAGATCTCACTGACAGGGTTTCTGGCTACAATGTGCTTCTTAGATCTATGTTTCTCACCACCAGTGAATGATCAGTCTGGCTCACATTCCTTTTCTATCAAACTTCAGTCTGAATCCATTTCAGTCTGCAGATCTGTATAAAATACATTTCTATAGTACAATTGAGTCTACAATCAAACTTAACACATGTAATAAAACAACAAATAACTATGTTATTAACCTAGATTACATTGTTTTAGGATTTTACTGTGTATTTTGTTCATCTTGGGTATTTGTATTTCTTTTGAATTTGGTAAGGAAATGTTTGGAGGCCCTTTAAGGGATTTCTGGTTGGAAACTCTGCTGTTTCCAGAAACATTTAATTTATTTCCAATGTACTGTTAATATAATATTCTTTGCAGAGGCACGATTTAAGCACTTCAACACTTTCCAGACATACATTTCTCAATTTGTATTTTCCTACTTTGCAATTAGCATTTAATGGCCTTTTCACATTGTGAAAAAAGGTTCAGTACAGAAATGGGATCTATTATCCATAACTTTGTATTCACATACTCTGTCATATGAACTCTCTCATAGTGTTCTATTTAAATAAACACTTCTTTATTTGCTTATTGTCTATAATACAGTACCCTGTATAGGATATTAACTGAGCTACCATAAATCTATGTTATTGGCAAAACAATACTGGATATTTGATATTTACAATGGTTTAGTAGTCTAAGCATGATATTCCACAATACATAAAGATCCTAGGATACCAACCATTCCCCATTTAAGATCCATATAAGATCCAGTACCTTTATTCTTTATAACAGACCTAGGGGCAAATTTACTATTCCCCAAAATTCCCTCAATCCTACTCGAAATTCGAATTGTTTTAGGCTATCATTTTGCTCGATATTCGATTTCTCGATGAAATCGTACGATCGGGATCTTTATGTATACCGATCTTCGAGCCTCCAAAAAATTTGTACGATTCGAACGTTCGAACGCTTCGATCGTACGAATGATATTCGAGCAGGACTTAGTCTCAGAAGCCTATGGGGGGTTTCCCAAATCCCAATTCGGTAGGTTCAATCTGGCGAAGTAGGCATTCGAACAATTTAAAAATTTTGATTCCTTCGATCATCGAATGATCGAATTATCGAATATACGATCATTCAATCTATTTGATCATTCGTTATTCGTTGATCGAAGAGGCCAAATTAGAATATTCGAATATACGAAAAATTCATAAGATCGGTATTCGATCGAATTCGATCATTTCACGTGAATTTTGTAAATTTGCCCCCTAATGTACTGTTATATATATATATTTATAGATACATTTTGATACTGTAAGAATTCAGAAGAAATAATGATAGTCACAAGTATTGTTAAAATGCTTTCTTAACAGGCTATTTATGTCTGCCCAAGATTTATATATAAATATATAATTATTTCTTATTCTATGTGGGGATGTTTATATCCTCTATATGCCCAGGGAGCCATAAATTACTTTTTTAGAGGGACCTGTCACTTTAATAAATAATTCCAAATTGTATTTTATGAAGTTAGGTAACCAAAATAAACTTTGCTTTCACTATAAAATTGTTTAAATTATGTTTTTTAAGTCTTGAGTTTCACAATCACAGCAAGCAGACAGGCAGCATTTTTGAACACTGTTATTAAGGCATGCTTTGCATCAAATCAAAATCTTGTTTATGGGCCAGAATAGGGTCACGAGCAGGGAGGGGGAATGTGAGGAGTGCAATGACATCTAGAAAGTGCAAAATGGAAAGGGAAAGTAAGGCCTGCCCCACCTCTATGCCTAAGCCTAAGGCATAAAGGAGGGGCAGACAATATATGATTGACAGCTAAGACTTTTAAATGGGTTCATAGCAGGTATAGATTGTTTAATAAAGAAATTATTTGGGTTTAATTTGAAACAGAATATTATTATACAACTTTTTATGTTGGTGACAGCTCTAATTTAAAGAGTAAAGCATTACAATAAAAGAAAACCTGTGTCAGACAGGGTTTTTTTTGTTAGCAAAAACATGTCTATTCATCTGACAACGCTTCTATTAGAGATATACAGTATATGAAACAGGTTGAATTATATCATCATACATGGGTTAGGTTCAGACTTGGCCCCTCCGAACTGTGTCCACAGATCACTGGCCCATTTATGGTGCCTTTATTTTAGAACATTTGAAAAAAAAATTCACGAAAAAATGGAACAGCACAAATTAGCTTTTTCAAGCACAATTAAAATTTTATATTTTCAATATTAGAGTCAATCATTTTCAGTGTTTAAGTTTTAAAGAAGCACCTCTTTCAAGAAAACTTTTTCTTCCACTTTATAAAGTACACAGAACAGGTATTTGAAGTTTTATATTTATTCTCAATCCAGCATAACTCTGTAATGCATACACGCTGAGTTGTACTGAATGTCTATTACAAGGCTTAAATTGATATTGCATTGGGTGAAAGCATTTAACCTTATAAATATGAGAGGCGTTCATAAGAGAAACACCATTTGCCAAATAATTGTATGCCTAACTAAACATTTCTCTCATCTGGTTTTCACATCTTGAAAAGCCAGGTAGCATCCTAATGTAATGAAATAACATTAAAAAAGAATGAGAAACTATTTCATGCACTCAGTTTATTATTTATTATGAGCAGTGTCCAAGGGCCTGATTTACAAAACCCAGTAATCTTGACCTAAAATTGCATTACGGTTTACTGTATGATGTGAGGGAATATTTTTCCCTTGGAATACTAGGAATAAAGCCAATCGTTGCTCATAAATATGACTAAATACGAAGTGTTAGCAAACGCAGGAGGGAATTTCCTGACTACGTTCTGGTTGCTTGCATTAAAGATTCTTTTTTTTAATTTGTTCTCATATACCATTTAATATCTAACAGGAACACATGCTGAAACTGTGACTGAATTATTAGTAAGCCCAAAAACTATTGACTGTTTTTCAGCAGCCTAATAAAGCATGGAATATTTTGGTGTAAAATAATTTAGCTATGGTGAGCTTGCATGAACCATTACCTGCCATGTATAGTTACAGACAGCACTTAAACCAACTATTATTTGACTGGTTAGTCAATACTTATCTAAAGAATTTCTCATTGCAGATAATTAAGATAGCTGCCCAAAAGCAGTTACATTAAATCCAGTTGTTCGGTCAATACCATGCTGAATAACTGCATCCCTTTAATTGCTTGGCTCCACTTACTTCTCATTGGTCAGTGACCTCTGAAATACCAAATGGCATGCATTCTTGTGAAAGTTCACATTCACAACAACAGTGCATGGGACAGACATACAGTATGCCTCAAGGGCTGGAAATTATATGCCTTTTTTAATGTAAAAGATGTAGTGCCACATTTTACTCACTGAATAAAATAATATGTAAATATACATACATTCTTTCCACAGGTGTTTATATTTGTTTGGCAAATAAGACAAAAAAACAATTGAATTCATCAGTGGGATCTTCAAACATGCTTCTAGTTTTCAATTGGGCAATTCCCAATAATGATTAAACAGAAGGAAGTATAGCACAAAACACATTAGTGAGTAAAGGGCCCCATAGCTGCAAAGATCTAAGGGAAGTCCGACCAATCTGTCAAATTATAGTGCGGTTAGTGGGATACCAATGATCGTGCATCTTACGATTTTTCGTCCGACATCGGTCTGAAGATTGATCGGCCAGGTTAGAAAATCTTTATCGGCCCCCATGCAATCTACCTATTTTAGCAGGGCCAAGCAGGCAATGACCCTTCAGTTTTGCAGCCAATATCGCCTGAAATGGTCTTTTTAGTTGATGGACACATCAGACATTTAAACAATCGTTTTGAGACAATCGAGGTCTCACGATAACCATTGGATCTTTCAAAAAGCGTTATGTCTATGGCCAGCTTAAACCTAAATCCAAGAGCAAATGAAGATAATTCTCATAATATTTACGTACTACACGGGATAAGGCAGCTGCCAATCCTACGGGCTTGCCAGCATATTCTTCATTTAGGAATAGACACACGAGACTACAAGACCTTCCTAATAGTCTTATTTAAACACCTTCTCACTCTTCACTGCAGTTATAGGGAAAACACATCTGGCTTTGAATGTGGAATAACCTTCAAAGCTTCTTTCTACTTTTCTATGATCTAATAAGGAATATTTGAGCTAAAATAATATGATTACATTATGTGGTATGAGTACTATTCAGAATGCTTGCGACCCCTGTTTTTTTTTTATATAAAGTTGGTTTTCCATAACTATAGCTATAAGCAATAGGAAGCTTGCTTCCCATCAAGTTCTAGGTATAGTTTTATTACAGAGAACAAAATCATTTTTTTTTTAATTTTTTTTTTCGTTAAAATTTACTTATGGCCTCCCCTTAACTAGCAATGAGATGGAGAAAGTCCTGGGGTTTCTATTCATTATCAAATCGTCTCGGAAAAATTATTCTACTACTGACATGGGGATCTCAAATAATTTGAAGCAATACTGTCATCAATTATTACACTATGTTATCTCCATGATAGACTAGTACTTTTTGAGTCCGATTTTGCTTCATAAAACATCCCTTCAGAAGCCTTAATCATTCCAGTGCTGTAAATGTTTTGATTTAGATACAGTAGGTCCCAGTATCTAAATAGTCTGTAGAAGTATACATTTATTTGTACTGACTTTAAAACAAAAATAAAAGGATTGTTTGTTATTTTTAACTGGAGGATTGGGTTCAAGTCAGAAAAAAACTACAGGGTTAAACCCCATTCTAATTCCAGAGAAAGAAAACTAGCTAGCTACTGTAACTTTGCCAGTCATTAGTTACTGTTCAGTCTTCTGTCTCCAGCCCGGAAATTAGTCTGCTAAGACTGCAGATAGCTGAGCAACCAGTCAGAATGCATCATACAATGAGCATAAAAGGACACTTGTATGAAAAATATACATGTGGTTGAAATTAAGGGAAAAGTCTGTTTTAAACATGCTTTAGACTACACAATTTAGAAAATTCGGACATACACAGGTTGTGCAAAAGGCATGACTCACAGTGTTGCAACACAAAGCCATCTAGCTGGCTACAGCTTTCAGCATTATATCAAAAGTATATTTCTGCTCTATGTGTCTTGAAGCAGGAGATCTAATTTCAACCTTTATGGCATTTATAACATTTCCTGCAATCTTTAGTCACGAAGTCATCCACAATGTGCCCTGAAATATTTTCATTGCTGGGAAATGTTTGTGAGAAGGCACAATGCTCTTGATAATGTGTAGTAACGTGAAACTGCGTGCAGCCTGAATTGTATCTTCAATAGAGATTGGTCATCTAATTTCAAAGAGGGTAATTTCTGGGAAGTACTATGCATTATTGAATTTGGCACTATTGGCATCTTTGTCACTAGCCGGATTAAACCTCACCTGTTTTGTTGAGAGGAAGAAATTTTCCATAGTCTAGAAAATGATATGCAGACAAAGCAACTGATATACCAGTTGACTTCAGAATAAATTGTATGCTATTTTCAATTTCATACCCCATTTTGTCAGAAAACTGTCTACACCATGCAACTTGTTAAGCAGTGCCTGGACAGTCACAAAAATATCTGTCACTTCACCTCAATCTGGAACTGTTTCCAAGATTTCTAGGAAACAATGAATATGAACTTGAAAGAAGAAAAAATTTAATTTGATATGCTAGAAAATTGCATTTCCAACAGCTAGCATTGCTAAAACCATAACCAGGGCTTTCCACTGCTAAAGCAGTTCCAGTGACATCAAGCCAATTACAAGGAAAGGCAAACCAAGCTCTTGTCCTAGTTCCACTCTTCTACCATGCTGGAGTTTATGGGCAATAATTCCATTATTCTGGTTAAAATTAAACTGACAGAAGCTTTTCTTTGAAAGCATCACTGCTTGTCAGATACACACGCAAAATGCAGAACAAACAAAGCAAGCTTTTAGCAGGTTCAAAATTCCATTTTCTATGTTTTTGTTTTGATTCAAGGGCTCGTTATAGAGAAAATGTGGCAGTTGTCATAAATGAAAGGGCCGGAACTCCTGTAATTCTTCTTAAATACTGTAGATTGCTTATTTTATTGCATTTACAAACAATATTTACTCTTTAATTATTTTCAGGTGTATACCCTTTTTCTATACTTTCAAGAGAAGTTATTTGGGGAACAAATAAGCTCTTTCTCTTTCTGCAGAGCAGGTGTGTAGCAATAAACATGTCAGGGATATTATCTAGGTTCAATGACCCTAACAAAGGCCTCAGAGGCATAAATTCAGTGGTTTAAGACCAGGAAATGTTATGCTTGTTTGAAACCAAAAGCTGTTGTTCAGTTTTTAAGCAACCTGATGGTTATTTCAAGGCAGCAAAGCATGGTGTGGTAATAAAATAAGTTTGTTTTAGTACATAGTCTTCAGGTAACCATTATTCTTACTGGCCCACAGCTCTAAAAATTGCTTATACAGCTGTTATGACACCAGGTGGGCTCCACAGGCCCTATATGAAACAAAGTCACCCAACATACCACATAAGACTGGACCCTTGACATTATCCCACATATCAAATTGACTGCCTTTAACTACAGTATATTGTATTGTGGGTAAAAAAATGCATCGACAAAAGTGTACTTTGAACACCACAGGCAAGGTTGTGAATGAGCCCTCTTACATATTTATATTAAAAGCACCAATAAATGAGCAGATTTTACTGGGAATTTGTGGTTTGTATTATTCTACCCGCAATAATTCACACTGGAGAACTCCAACATAAATGCATAATTCAACAACCACAAAGAATAACAAACACATTATATAATGATTCCGCATGCAATGAAATGCATTGTTGTTAACTTTATCTAAAGATTACAGCCATTACAGGTCATCATAATGGTGAGAAGTTTTCAGCATAAGCCTCGGATATAACATTGTTAGGTTACCTACCACTACTGTGAAATTTAGAGCTTTCTGTTTTGTTCATCTGTTTCATGTGTAAACACAGATTAACATCTATCTCTCATAAAGATAATTTTATATATCTAGAGCTTCAAAAAATAAGACAAAACTAGTAAATAATATCTTAACAAGGTCACTTTACCTCTTTCACAATGAGGTCCAGTAAATCCATAAACACAGGCACATCTATTTGGTCCAATACATCGCCCCCCATTCTGGCAGCCGTTTTCACAGACAGCTAAACACAAAAAAATACATTATATAAATCAGAAGGCAATCACAGCACATAGTTTCGACTTATTTACTATTTTATTTTATTTATTAAAAAAAAATTCATTTTAGATTATTCAGTATCTAAACACCTTCTTAATTTAGCAACACACATCAAAAAACCATAAAAATATAAATAGCAATGTTTTGAAAATGCCAGTAGTATGGATCTTAGTATAAAGAAAGATGAGAAGTGAACATGCACAGATGCATCATAATATTTTATCATAACATTTTATCAAAGCAGAAATCTCAGGATTCAGCGAGGCTTAAAGAACTAAACCATTAAAATAAAAATGATTAGAAATGCCATATTTTATATACTGAACTTCTTGAAAGAGCCCAAAGTTTCAGTATCTCTATAGCAGTAACGATCTAGAACTTCAAAGATGGCACAGGGGTTTCCCATCTTGGATTTTGCTAGTAGTGTTCAGTGTTCTTTGAGCAGCTGTTGAAAAGCTAATCTTAGGGGTAATCAAACAGAAAATTACATTTGAGCTGCCATATACCAATTATCTGAATTAGATATCAGCCTTATATTGTGACATTGAAATTATACTTATTCAGTATATTATGTGTTGGTCCCTAAGTAAGTGACAGCAGCACAGAGCATGTGCAGTAAATCAGCAGAAAAGAGGATGTGGGGCTACAGGGGCATCTTTTAAAGCACTATGGTTAACTTGGGCTGGTACAAAACTCTAAAACTAACATATCTGCGCTATTTATTTATTTATTTATTTAAGCTTTATTTCTCCTTCTAGTTCACTATGCAGAAAATTCCAAACACACTTTCACCTAAATACCAAACAGCTATCTGTGTTTTCTTTTTTCAGTGTAAAATGTACAGTATACAGACAAAACAAGAATTTCCTACACATTTTGCAGCATAACTAAAAATATATGTATTTCGGTATATAAAATATCGTTGCAGACTAGAAAAGTCAAAGTCCTCTTTTCTGTGCAAGACTGACTTGCTTATTATATCACAAAAACATACTTGGACAGGAGTCTTCAATGAATGATGTGTCGATCTGCCAATCACCAATTAACTTGTCATAGCCCCACCCATCACAAGCCCACCCACTTAATGTCACCACCCTGGACCCTGTCAACACCAACCCTGCCCAGCCCTGATTTCTCTACTTTAGAAGGTGGCTACCCTATTAAAAGACCTGGATGAGACTTTACCCTGATACATTTTTTAACAGCCTCACCCAGAAAACAAAACGTGATAAACAAACAATACTCTTGACTGCAATTACATTTACAACTTTAAAATTATTGTAAGTCGTAATGTAGTTACTTCATGTGTTTTGTAAAGTAGCTTAGAATTACATTTATTTAATTATGCAAACAGGTTTTAGCTGGAGGACCCCTTTAAAGAGGAGCTACAGACAGTTCTGAGATCTACAGAGCAGGTTCAATAATTGTCTCCAGAGATGGTATTTGAACCTGTATGTTTGTAGTTATGGTCATCATCATCATCATCATTTATTTGTATAGCGCCGACAAGATATGCAGTGCTTTCCAAACAATTGAATAATTGGCAATGAGAATAGTACAAAGTTGTGCAGCTGATTTGAATGGTTGCAGAAGTAAGGAGTAGGAGAGTTGACTTAGGGCTCCTACACACGGGCGTTTTTGACCTGCGCTCCCCTGCGTTGCGTTTGGCTGCGTTCAGCCGCAGGGGAGCGCAGGTCTAGACGCACCTCATTTTGTTCAATGAGGTTGTACCCACGAGACGCGTGTAAGCGCCGAACGCAGATTCAGACGCAACATGCTGCATTTTTCCTGCGTTCGGCGCTTACATGCGTTCGTGTGAGTACAGCCCCATTGAAAATAGTTGAGTGCATCTATACCTGCGCTCCCCTGCGTTTGAACGCAGCAAAATGCAACAGGGGAGCGCCCGTGTGTAGGAGCCCTTAGCAGGAATTAGACATACCAAACAATTGAATAATTGGCAATGAGAATAGTACAAAGTTGTGCAGCTGATTTGAATGGTTGCAGAAGTAAGGAGTAGGAGAGTTGACTTAGCAGGAATTAGACATACCAAACAACAACAACAGCATTCATGAGCAGTAGAAGCTATAAAAAGCTATATGTTTTGTCATAAATAGAACCAATGAGGTCAGAACAGTGAAACTAAAGATTACTTTCAATATGCACAAGGTTCTTAGGGTTGTGGATGACAGAGAGATTTGTAGCCCGTGATAAAAATGCACAACTACAAGCAACAAATCTCTTGAAAAAGCTTCACATAAACTGAAATCACTGGTGGTAAAACACATCACAAAGTCACCTGAAGTTTCCTCCTGAGGTAACTTCTGGTGACTTTGGAAGAACGAAGCAGGCGACAAATCTCCCTGTCAGCCACAGCCATTATCCTTTGTTTCTCCAGAGCACACAAATTCAATCAGACCCCTCTCCTTATTATGTTTATTAGCATAATGTTTATAATTGTTCAGAGCCCGATGATCACTTCCTGTCACACTTCAGTGTAGTGTTGAGCAGAGGGTGGATCTTCCTCTTTTTCTTTCCACTTCAGGAGGGAGTGGATAATGCTGGAAACCTGGGACTTCGGCCCCAGTAAGGAAAGGTCCCAAGTGTGGTGAGACCCATAGTGAAGTTGGGAATACAGGGACCCAGTGAATGAGTTGTTGTCAGGATATAGTCGTTCTCAGTAACAGCACTGATTTCCCTGATGCAACGTGTGTTGATCCAGGTCACTATTCAAAGATCATGAGGGTGCATCTATCAATCTGGTATGCCATCTCCACAGGGATGTCCCAAGGTTCTTGCTATAAATTGCTTTTATTTTACCTGACATGTATGTGTATACCTCAATGAATTGTGAGTATGAAAAACCTGATTTAAAGGACAAGGCAACCCTTTTTCCCAACACTTCTTTTAGAGACACTTTTTCTCTTCCTCTGTACCATGCAGCAAAGTATATCATCTTACTTGCAATTTCCATGTCCACATTTCTGTACTCTGCATTTCCAAGCTGGTCGATCAACCAGTGTTGGCATGCAGCAATATCCCAACCGTGCAATGGCTTCTTTTCTCTTTTTTGAACCTAAGTGTCGTTACTGCATTATAATGTAAATGCACAATTTTTTGGGTAGTCTGCAATGCGCAGATGCATGATCTTGGTCTCAGGAAGAGAAGAATGCATTATGAGAAATTGATCTTCTACTACTGCGTGATGTGGCAATGGGACTGAAGTGCTTCAAGGAAACCTGTCCACATCAAAGAGAATCTGAAGTGCTTCCATACAGAGAAGAGACAGGCTAATCATACCACACACAATCTTTAAAAGGGCTGCCTTGTCCTTAAGATAAGAATAAAGCCTGTTGCTATTTTTTTCTGATGTCCAATGCTTTTATTTAGTCATAAAGAGGTAGAAAGGCAAATCCTTTGGAGAGAGAGTTACATATAGTTACATAGTTACATAGTTGCTTTGGTGCTTTGCGTGTTTCCTAGTCGGACAAGGTCTAGCCTAGCCTAGGCAGGGTTACATAGATATAGATTTTTTTTTATTTTACACCATCGAATTTTCGCCGGCGTTTCGCAAATTTATTCGCCGGCCTCGAATCGCGGGAATTCGCGCCTGGCAAATAAATTTGCCCATCACTAAAAATGAATTTACAATGCATGAAATTAATTATTCCAAAATGTCAATTCATTAAATAAACATACTTTACCTGTTGAAGCAAGAGGAGTATTATTAATTCTAGCAAAAGCATACATTTTGTATCTCCAGTCTGTCTTTATCAGGTAATGTTTCAATGAACTTTCAGAGAAACAAAGTGATGAGAATTTCCTCTCTTGTACAAACCAAAGTAATAAAGTAATAGTGCCACATTTTGTTTCTAAAGCTTGTTTCACTGATCAAGGGGGTTTATGTAGCTCCCAAATTATTTAGAATCCAGATAGTTATAGCCTAATATCCAACTGATTGATATAATCATGGGCTGGGAAAAAAGTGCACGATTATATCATTCAGTTGCATTGCGTTAATTTTGGTGAATTGGATGCAACTGTGACAGCCCAATTGTGTCAGATGCAACACTGGAGATATGTGGAAAAGATTATGCATTATGAAAGAAATGGTTCTCTAAATTGCACTTTGCTCACTGTGGTTGCGGACGTAAAAGTAAATGACCCAATTGGGTGTTTTCCTAAAATTACAAGAAAGAAAATGAACAAATGCACTAAGAATATTAAAGAATGGGTGGGATCCATTTTTCTTGCATTTCTTCTTATTGGTACAATACTTAAAAAACTCAACTGCACTGCCTTTATTACTGACAAAATAAATCAAACTTAACTTGCTTCCAATAATTCCATAAGGGTTGTTTTCAGGTGTATAAGATTAACATCTTAAATTTCAAGAGTAAGCCTTTTTCAGTAATGACCCTGTACAGTATATAAGCTGCTTCACTAACACTGAAATTCAGAATACTGGAATACATGAAATATTGTAGGTTTACCACAAAGAGTTTTCCTATACAAAATAATAGGAAATGAAGTGAACAAAAACCAAAACTTGTCTTTCAGTGCTAAACAAAACAACACCTATTTCTTACCCTTTATTATGAAAGGGCATCAGTGACATTGTCATGTTATATACAGATATGTATGTTTAATGTCACATGCAAGGAAGCTTTATACTTTGGTTTCAATTCATGTATGGTACACAAAGAGATTTAACAGACAATGCGAAAGAACCATTTCTCTCCTACACTCAAGAAGAAACTTCATTGTCATGGAGCCCCTGTGGCCATTGATTACCTATAACATCCATATAATGCAGCACCAAATGCAAGACTAAAAAAAAAAAACATTTAAGGACTTCTTTAGCCAAACTAAACTGCTTAGTATTCATTTTAGATGACAAACATGGGAGTTTAACATTTCTAACCTTCATGGTGCTTAATGGCTTGAATATTGTTTAAGGGTGGCATACACATGTATGCAATAGTCAAAACTGTTATCAACAAGGTAGAAGTCAGTGAAATGAAATGCTCTGCAAAATGTGTCACAATCTTTGGAATGATCTGCAAAGGGAATATTTTCTGCTAACCCACACCTAATTAATACGCGTTAAAGTAGATATTTGGCTTGCCAAAAAAAATTTATTCTAGGAAATAAATTACAATGACAGAATAGACTTTGAAACGTTTATTAAGTCTTTTTTGAGAATGGTAGGTTCTCCACGCAAATACTAAAAAAAAATGCAGCAATGAGCCCAGTTTCACACATACGTATTACAAGTTTGGAAACACGTCGATATGTAAAATGTAATGAATTCTCTCCTGTTATTCTTTTTTTTTTCCTTTGGAAATATTTGAAGAAGGAAAATTGTATTTTTATGAATACAGCAGGGATATCCTAAGGACACAAAATACTGGCATGGAAAGTAGATTTTGTTTCTCTAAAAAGTAGCTCCTGTAGGGCATTGTAATAAAAAAAAAGTCAGATGCTTTTTTTCAAACGATGAACAATAAATGCTACCTGCTGATTGGTTGTTATGACCAACTTTGCACCTTTTATTAAATTATCCCTTTGGACTTCTAACCACCAAATCACTATTTACTTGGCAAGATGTTTTTAGGATAGAGCAGAGAGTTATGTAGCAACCTTACAGGCTTCTGGAAGCCTCTGTTGAATGTAATCATGTAATCAGCTAGAAGTATGGTGATTTTTATTCCGAACCAGGGATTGGGAAGTTAGTGTCCTATAATACTGATTTCTGCTTTCTTCATTAGAAGACATTTTCCTTGGAAATCTATTTCCAGTTTTCTGGTTCCTAAGATTGGTCATATGGCTTTCAGCTTAGGAGGCTATTATTTATACTCAATTCAGATCTCTCTATACTGATCATTTCCAGCCAAAAATGATATAATGTATTAAGCTTTCCTGAAAGCTATAGGATGTTAGCCCAGTCAGCAGCAACTCATTTCCATTTGTTTTAAGGGTTCCCATACATTGTGAGTTGTATTTGCTAACAGCAAGTAAATGTAATTATTTCTATGGGCCGCTCCGCCTGACCGTGTTTGCAGTGTTACCATGCATTTATTATTCAGGCTATGGGTATTTTACAGTGCTTTTTAAATGTGAGAAATGTGCCACAGCTTTAATTAAGATGTAATAAGCTATATTATTATCCTGCTTTATTATCTACTGTAATCCATCAGATACCATTAGAATAGCTGCAATCTGCCAACTACTACGTCTCTACAAATGGTGATACCAACCTGAGAGAAATGTATTCAGATCAGCAACAGTTAAGGTATGCAGGATGGAGAACTTTTGGAGTATTTCTAAGGCCAGGCAGTGTGTATGCTTTAAGCTGTAGCCAAGCTGCATGTTGTGCAAAACAAAGACAAAATCCTCAAAAGGAAAGTTCATCATTCATACGTAGGACCAGATTCCATTCTATGACGAAAAATGTATGTTATGGTTTATCACGTGAAAACATATTGGGGCAAATTCATTAAAGCGCGAAGCGTCTAACGCTAGCGCTAGTTCGCCAGCGTGACGTCAATTCGTAACTTCGGACATTCACTAACACCGGCTCTGGCGAATTTACGATAGTGAAGTAGACAGACTTGCGCAACTTAGCACCCTTACGCTAGGCGAAGTTGCACACTGACGAAGGATCGTAAATTCGCAAATTCACTAAGATGAATATTTTCCTGAACGTTAGCACTTACTTTAGACGTTACTTCGCCTGGCCAGATCAGGCAATAGGTCAGACAATAGATAGGAGGTTGAAGAAAAAAAATTAAAATTTTTCTAAGTCCCAAAAAAACGCTGGCATGTTTTAGCATTGGAGGGTGATAGTCTGAAAAAGATCGATATTTTTTTGGGTGGGTTACCCACCTTCCACCCTACATTTCATATATATTCACATATGGCAACACAACTATATAGAGGGCACATGTAGGGCAATAGGACAACTTTATTTTTTTAATTAAAGAGGTTGTTCACCTTTGGGACAATAAAGCTAGTTTAAAAGCCCATGTCATAAAAAACTTTTTGTAATGTATCTTTATTACTTAAAATTATTGATTTCAGAGATACATACCATAGAAGCTGATCGTCTCTGCAAAATCTATCAGTTCTTTCTCCTATGAATCCGAGATTGTGGGACAGGCTCTGTGTAAAAACGACTGTTTGCCATATAAGGAAGTTGAGGATGGAACCTGCACAGCGCATGTTATCTGTCTTTACTGCTTCATTTGCATATTGTCGATCCGATTGGCTGGCCAGCCAATGGAATTGAAGATATGCAAATGAAGCAGGAGAGAGAGCTAGCATGCTCTGTACAGAGTCAACTTCCTTATATGGCAACCTGTTGTTTTTTTGTTTCAGCGATCCCAAAACACAGAAGAGAACTGAGAGAGATTTGGCAGAGATGATCCATAGCTTCTATGGTATGTATCTCTGAAAGCAAACATTTTAGGTAATAATGATAAATGACAAAAGTTTTTTATGACATGGGCTTTTAAACTAGCTTTATTGTCCCAAAGGTGAACAACCCCTTTAAAGGTTTCCTGGGCTCGTGTAGTGCAACGTAGTGGCTGTAACATACACTTCGATTATACTTTGAAATTCGCGCAGTATGCAAATTAGGCATCGCTAGCGTATATGCGCTTTGCCTGGCGAACGAACAGTAGCGCTACTTCATTAACGTTCGCGGGCCTGAGCGCAAATTCGCAACTTAGTGAATTTGCGTAGTGCTGGCAAAAATTCACCTGGCGAAGTGCGGTGAACATTAGCGTAGCCAAGGCTAGCGAAGCCAACACTAGCTAATTTTCACATTTTAGTGAATTTGCCCCATTGTACCTGTATATGTTCTACATATAAAAGGTAAATAAATATGTTTGCCTTCATCCTTATTAGTTCATATTTGTTTCTGTGTGCCTATATGTATTCATGAGTGTTTGTCTGTGAATGTATATTTTGTTTATAAGACTTTATTTGCATGTGTGTATTTTTAATGTACATTCCTATATTCATTTGTATTGTGCTTATGCCAAAATTTGTTGTTTAGCCTCTTTTTTTTAAATTGACTGCCAAAACACATTGCACATTGTTGCATATTGTTGCTATAATTAGTTCATGGTTGTGTTTAAGATAAGGGACATGTTTCTCTTGCTATTCCAATTTGTGACAATTCTGAATAGATTTGTTCCCAATCATAACTGGACTTCACGGAAGACACCAGCTCCAAGCATATGTAAAGAAGTGGGTAAGAAGGTTTAAATTATGGGCATCAGTGTAGTGGTTGCACTAAGGGACACTCTGAAGCCCAGGGTGGGGCACTATAATTTATTTTACTACTGAGTAGACTTTTCATTTTACCATTATCTATGCAGTGTTTATATTGTTTTCCCCTTTAAAGATTACATTTTTGCCAATGCAGTGACAAACAAACATAAGCCATAGCCTTATAGCAGAAAACAACAAATTTTTACAGTAAAAGCCAATGTTCTTTAGTCCCTTGCTCTTTCACTGCCTTTAGTATTGACCAAACTAATAGCACCCGTTTTGTAGGGGAAGTGTTATCTCAAGTGCATTTATTGGGATATAAATATACAGTAAATGCTTTTATCGCCACAGCCCCTTCCTCGGGTAAACTCATCTCATCCAGCTCGCAAATACAAATAAAATGCATAATGTGGTCCCTGATGAAACCGCAGCATCTTACAGAAACCTATAGCAAAATACAAACTCCATGGAAGTGGGTTTCATTATTACATGCTCTCTACAAAAAGTCATAACTGATAACAATTGTTTATTTTGGACATACAATATGACATGTTATATGTACAACACATAAAAAGTTTAGCAATGCAGAACAAAGTATTTTTAAAATAGTTTCTGTTCTATAGAAGGTTTGGTAAAAATTATTCTTTTAAAAAGGTGGGAAAAGGGTGATTTTCACTTTTCAGGAGACATGAGTAACAAGAAAAAAAAATTCTTGTGGTGGATACAAAGATGTGTATTTTTAAACTGTACAGCTGGGGAAGTTATGGAACTGATTACTGGAGGAAATGGTGATTCATTGGTTGATGTTAAAATGGGTTCGTTCTAAAAGAAAGAGCACTTGTTACATTCACTGAATAAAATCACATACGTGATTATGTCAAGATTTACAGGAGTTTTGGGGAGGAATTATTTATGGTTGCAGCTATTTTGAATGTGGTGCCTTCCTTGATCAATTTGGACAGCTTTAGAAAAAGACGTCATGTGCGTAAAGTTGCTTTTCGCCTTCCCAATCAATGCACTGCAATGTAACTGTTAAATATGTTCATTTTTAAAAAATAAAAAGGCTTTAGCATATCAAGGCTTCAATTGACAAAGGCATTCTTTGTGGACTTTGTGGGCATATACATTATGTACTAAACCATTTTTTCTCTAATATTACAATACTTTTTTGTTTAAGTGTCAGACAATGAATTTGTAGTAATTATATTCTTTCATAATATTACACAAGTCCAATTACTCAAGAACAGTACTAACCCTGTAAATTATTCAAACATTGCTGTATTATAACACAATATGTACTTTTCTAAAGGCAATTTATCAATGCCCATGGTTGAAAATTTCAAATATTTCTTGTTGTGGTTAGTTTGTGGAGTTGGTTTATATGAATTGTATGAAAAAGGCTGAATTGAAAAAGTTAATTTCTTATTCAAACTGTTTTAGTACAGATCCTACTATGCAGGCTCTAACCAGCCAAACAGGCTTTAAAGTTAAACAATAAGTTTGTACCAAAATTTAAAAAATACCATTCTTTGGTATGTCTGTTAAAACCACAGGAACAGAACACCATTGAGCCGATTGCCTAATTATCATTACTGAATGATCAATTCCAATGAATTTAGAATCATAAATGATTGCCACAACTAGTGGAGGACAATTTATCAAAAGTTGGATTTTAGTGGTTTTAGAGGTTTTTGAAACCACGAATGTCATGACATTTATAACAAAAATCAGAATAAGTAATAATAGAAAATAATGCTGAACAACGCATTAAAAACATGAATACTTCTAAAAACTCAAGAGTTTTTCGGCTAATTCCTAGCAGAAAAAATAAATCCTGAAACCTCTAAAAGACCAAAATTATTTATAATGACCCAATGGGATCAGTGCAGCTGATTTTAATGGATTATTTAGAAATCATTATGAATTAAGGAAAGTCATCTGTTCATTTTGATCAATTAGAAGCGATCCACTACAAGAATCCTGAAAACTTGGGCAATGAAATATATCAATTCAATCAGCCAAATGAATTGACTGAAACCAAATCACTAAGAATATTATGTTTTTGATAAATCCACCATAAAGTCTATGGCCCATGTGGAACACTCCTATAAATCACAGGTACTTCCTGGTAGAAATGCACAAATCGCATAAACATTTTTTCGTTTGGCATCTCATAATGAAGTACAAAGATTCAGTACTTACGTTGTCCACAATGTGCTCCAACGTAACCTTTTTGGCACTGACAATGATCTTCAACACAAGTTCCCCCATTCATGCATCTGACGCTGCACTGTTGTACTGTAAAAGAACGTCATGTCATTAGCAGAGAAAATTGTCTGAAATGTTTTGAAAATCATGATAGTCAACCTTTACTCTTTGTTTTAGCTATTCAATATGTATATGAAAACCTCAAAATCCTAATTTTCGTAGAAGTTTTGGCCAAATGTCAATCCTGCTGAAAAAGGCAGAATCCTGGATTTGATGCATCCCTGCTAAAAAGTTCTGTTCATGGAAACTAAAAACTGTAAACATTTGTAGATCAGCCCCTCAAAGTTTTTTCAACAAAGTTTTAAAATGTATCCTTTCCCTTGGTTATAAGTAAGCGCAAGCCCTCATTTCAATCAGACAGTTTACATAAGAATACAAACAGTTTTTGTACGTGTTAAAAGTACACACTTTCTATGCAGTAGTTTAGGTTACAGGTGGAAAAAGCAAGATGGTACTGGAGAACAGCTTTCTAATTGGTTGGTACATTTTTTTTTAGAGTAAAAAAAGCAGACAAATTATACAGTGTACCTTTCATACAGCATGGAACTAAGATATTGCTCTATTTACATTTAAAATCAGTGTGTTGAACAAAAGCACTGTGGGGGTCTTATCATGGCATAATTTCAATGTCTGCAACAAAAACATTTCCCCCTCCCACACTGACACCTCTAAAGGTGGCTATACACGGACTGATATAAGAGACAGACTAAGGGGTATATTAATCAAAGAGTGAAGTTAGAGATCGCTACAGTCCTCTAGAGTGAAATTCCGCCAATCTCCATTTATTTCTATGGGATTTTAAAAAGCATATATATCAACAGTGATAGGCAAATTTTCGCGAATTTCTTGTGAAATTTGCGAAACACCGAAAATTAGATGGCGCTCGTTTTTCGGCGCCAGCAAATTTTCCAGCAAATTTTCCAGCAAATTTTCGCCAGCTAATTTTTGCAGTAATAAGCCTTTCAAAACCCCATAGAAATGAATGGAGGGTTGTGAAAGTGCAGGTTTAAAAAATTCCATTGGAAATCCCTCTAGGTGGGCATAACGGGGAGATATACACTCATTTGGAGACCGCACCAAACAAGATTTCTGCATGCATGGCCACCTTAGGCTGAAGGAACATTGGGTGTGTTATCTACCAGAATATTACACTACCTTGACACCTCTGATGCAGACCACATCAAAGCACCTGGCAGTCTTCAGCCTAAAAAGGAGGCCCACATGCCTTAAGCCTTATGCAAGCGCTAAGCTCACTTTGTGTTTTAACTGTTTCTACAATTCTACATCGTAGTTTAGGAACTGTATTACCAAAGACATGAAAAAGTATGACAATGAAAAAGCACATCATAACCACATACTTACTTGTTTTTGAACCACAGTTTGGAGATATCTGTCCGTTTGAGCAAGTGCACATGTTTGGACGGGAGCAGAATCCATCACCACAGGTATTTCTACAAATTGCTGAAAAAAAAAGGGAACTTTTTTTTTTTTTAGATCTTAAGCTTTAACTTCCACTTGGTTCATGTTCTGTAATTAATGTATATCCTTCGACATGAGACAGATTTTATTACAACGTGCATTCAAGGTAAGCTAAAACATCATGTTATTACTGATCGTCTGGAATACATCAAACAGAGTTCAGCTATAAATATGTGCAAAGATGGCCTTGGGCAACTAGTATACCTGGTGTGGAATGTTTCATAGCAATACAAAGCACACTATATCTCTTAAATTAAGTTTTTTTACTGCAGCCCACATTGATATGTTGTTGCAACAGATCAGAGAAATCTTTTTTTTACTTTTGTGTATTCTGCAGTTCAGTATTACAACAGTGGCTGCCTTTGTTATACGTCAACTACAAAATTACAACACACTGAAAACCCATGCTTGTACTTGGAAATGTAATTGAATACCTTGAAAAGACTTTAGAGAATTAAGTGAACCTTGTTTTTTTTTTAGCTGAATAAAGAAAAGAATACTGAGCATGCGGATCACATGCAGATGCTGACTACAGATACTACTTTGTGGAGATGTTGACTATTTACGGAAGCCCCACTTTAAAGTCTATAGTACCTATATCTGAATATTTGTGGACCTATATACCTAATGGAGGAAACAAGCACATCATTCCTACTTAAAACAACTCTATGCAGATTACAAAGGGAAATAGCTAGCTAGTATGACAAAAATAGAAAACTGGTATGCAATATCTGTGCATGGGTTCCCAGCTATATCTCTAGCTGCATTTGATAAAAATTATTGACTACCTTGTCGCAGAAATAGAGGGTACTTCTTCCACACTATAAAGCACTGGTAAGGCCCAGTATAGAATATATTGTGCAGTTTTGGTGTTCAGTCCTAAATAAGGATATTAGTGAATTAGAAAAGTAAAAACATGGGCAACTAAACTGGTAAAGGTTGGGTAAGTTGGGACTGTTAACACTCAGGCTGCTCCTGACCTAAGGTACGTTGAAATCTTTTCCACAGGTTTACAGGAGCAGCAAAAAGTATCTCCTAGTATCTTTAAAAGCAGAAGTCCAGGTTCTTAGACCAGAAAACATGGCTCTTCTAGTTCAAAGAAAGCAAAACAGGTATGTGTTGTTGGATAAGGGGAGCATCATCAGGAAAACCAGAATTGGGCCTCAGGGCAGACTGGGGCCTGAATTGCCCATTTATATTGGAAATTAAGTTCTTATCAGGAGATATGATAACTGTTTATAAATATATGAGGGCACCATTCAGTAATCTCTCTGATGCTTTATTAACCAGTAGGTCCTTCCAGAAGACAAAAGAGCAACAATTCTGACTGTAAGACATGTTTCCATCTTAAAGTGATGCTGACACTAAAATTTTTCTTTTCAAAATATTAATATACATTAAAAGTTACCTATAGGCCATGTTGATTTTTTTGCTGATTATTCTGCTTTTGTAAGTAATTGTTACTTGAAGTTCCTAAACCTACATAGTTAAATTGGCTTGAAAAAAGACAAAGTCCATCAATTCAACCCCTCCAAACGAAAACCCAGCATCCATACACACACACACCACTCCACACTTTCACACAAACCATATATGCCCATAGCGATACTAAGGGGCAGATTTGCTATTATTCCCCCCAAAAAAATTTGAATTCCCACGATATTCGATTAGCATTCGATTTTCGAATGCTAATCGAATAGTTTTAGGCTACCCTTTTATTCGATCTTTATCATTCGATGATCGAATAACGATCGAATAATGAACATTCGAATGAATTATTCGATCATTCGAATAATTCGTACAATTCGAACGGTCAAAGACTTCGATCGTACGAATCCTATTCGATCAGGACTTAAGGTGGCCATACATGGGCAGATAAAAGCTGCCGACAGACTGTGTCGGCAGCTTATCGGCCCGTGTGGGGGGGCCTCCGACGGGCTTTCCCGATCTATATCTGGCCGATAGTCGGGCAGACGTCGATCGGGCAGGATTAAAAATCCCATCGGATCGCGGCCGCATCTGTTCGTTGATGCGGTCCCGCGATCCGACCGCCCATACTGATCCGATCGTTGGGCCCTAGGGCCCACGATCGGATCAGCCCGATATCACCCACCTCAAGGTGGGCATATCGGGGAGAGATCCGCTCATTTGGAGACATCGCCAAACGAGCGGATCTCTACGTTTATGGCCACCTTTAGCCTCAGAAGCCTATGGGAGGGCTCCCGAAGTAGGCAATCGAATAACTTTAAAAAATTTAATCCTTCGCTGATCGAATGATCGAATATTCGATCATTCGAATCTATTCGATTGTTCGCTATTCAATGATCGAATAAGCCAAATTTGCATATTCGACCAATCAAATTTTTCCTACGATCGTTGATCGATGGAAATCGATCAAACTTCGATCTAGTCACGTGAATTTAGTAAATCTGCCCCTTAAAGGGCACCTATGGGGCAAAAAAAAATCCCCCAAAACAAAGGTGAGGGCTGATTCCCCCTGCGCATGATTCCCCCTGAGCATGGGCTGTCATGGCGGCTCGCACCGGGAGCTCCCTCCCGGTGCGAGTAAGCCAGCGCAGGCAGGGGGAATATTTTTTTTTAACTTCTAGAACCCCAAACCGGAATGCGGGCTCTATCAGTCGCACCTTCGGTTTGGGGAATTTTTTTAGCCCCAAAGGTGCCCTTTAATGTAGAGTTTAGTATCACAATAGCCTTTGATATTATGTCTGTCCAAAAAATCATCACAGCCCCTTTTGAAAGTATTAACAGAATGAGACATCACAACATCACCCGGCAGTGCATTCCACAACCTCACTGTCCTCACTGTGAAGAACCACCTACACTGCTTCAAATGAAAGTCCTTTTCTTCTAGTCTGAAGGGGTGGCCTCTGGTGCGGTGATCCTCTTTATGGGTAAAAAGGTCCCCTGATATTTGTCTATAATGTCCTCTAACTTGTAAAATGCATTCATGTCCCCTCAGCAGCCGTCTCCCCACAGGCGCGCGTCTTAATGACGTCACGCGCATGCGCTGTGCACCTATGGAGAGACGGCTGCTAGCGCTTGCGAGGGGCATATTTTTAAAAAAAAAATAGTGAAACCCCCAACCGGAATGTGGGCTCTATCAGCCCGCACTTTTGGTTGGGGGTATAATTTTGCCCCAATAGGTGCCCTTTAATAAACAAGTTGAAAATCTAGGGACCCAGTACAGAGCCCTGCAAAACCTGACTGTTTTGCCAACCTGACTGTCCCTTCTAATCCTGTCAGTTAGAGTTTCTAATGCTAACATATTGAAAAATATGGTGTGATGCTGTAGAGTAAAATTCTCTCCTCAAAGTGGTTGTCCTGACACTTACATTAAATATCTTAGAGAAAAGGGGATTGATGGCTTTTTAGCAAATGGAACCCACACAGTGCTACTAAGATTAGTTTTTTAAGCACAAAGTTGGTCCAGGGAGTGGTCTGATTGCCACCTTAGGCTCTGCGAGCCGTTTCCAATTACTCTTGCAGGTTTTATGTAGACCAAAAGGTTGAACTTGACAGATGTTTGTCTTTTTTCAAACTAAATTACTATGTATGCTACATGTATGTTATATTCAGGCATTCTTCCCAAAAAGAGAATTACAGGTCGCACAGAAAAACTTGAAATGAATTGCAATTATTTTTTAATATACATTTTACTATTGATTTTTAACAAGCCATATTTAACAAACATCAACCATATGTTATTGCAAATATAAAATGTATAAGGTAAAATCTTTCACTAACATTTACAATATGTTTTAAATTAAGGTCTTACAATAGATTTTATCATGATTTTTCAAATTCATGCACTGCAGACTGCAGCACGTTTCCTTTATACTGAATCATAAGCCATCAAGGAAGAAAATGTTGAACTTGAAGGATGTCTTTCTTTTGACTTCATCTACTCTGTAACTATGCAGCTAGATTTTTCAAGGCCTTTAGTTCACTGTTTATTGTTACTGTTATTGTATCTCGCACACTTTTAAAGGGTTATTTACTTAGCCATGATTTATTTTATTTTGGACAAAAACTAGAATTTTTAGAGGAAGAAAAAAGTCACAGTCCAAAAATTCACCATCTCAATCTTGTCAAGGTCATGTATAAATCAATGGGACATGTCCCTTTTACAATTTGAAGATATCATGATTTGCATTGGATTTCATCTGATAACCCAAAAATTCTGGGTTTTCGGGAGTTAGCCCCCAAAAAATCAAGCAATTAGGGCATCATATCTGAAAAATGTTGTACGAGTCGGGTTTTCAATTTCAATTTTATTTAAAAATTTTTCCCAATCTGTCTTTTTCAAGTCATTTTATTGAAGAGGTAAAATTGTGGATGGGACTTTGGTCGAGCTTGGTTTAATAAAAATATGAGAAAAATTTGAGGTTTAGCAAATTATGATAGGATTTTTGCCTTCAAAACACATACAGGTATTGGATCCCATATCCGGAAACCTGATATCCAGAAAGCTCCGAATCACGGAATGGCCATATCCCATAGACTCCATTATATAGTGAATAAAGTACCCCCTCTTGTAAAATATAAGGATATTATAAGTTACCGAGGAGTTTCATGACCATATAAAAACACGAGGCCGAAGGCCGAGTGTTTTTATACAGGTCATGGAACTCCGAGGTAGCTTCTAATATCCTCATATTTTGCAACTGGGGGTACTTTATTTATTATAATACACAAATTTCAGGGAGTCATGGGACAGAAATGACATCAGAACTCACCGTTTATAAGGATATAATTTACAAGATATTTACGGCTTTTGTGTATTATAATGAAATAATCCAAATTTTTTAAATTATTTTCTTTTTCTCTGTAATAATAAAACAGTAGCTTGTACTTGATCCCAACTAAGATATAATGAATCCCCATTGGAAGCAAAACCAGTCTATTTTGTTTATTTAATGTTTACATGATTATCTAGTGGACTTAAAGTATGAAGATCCAAATTACAGAAAGATCCGTTATCCCGCAAACCCCAGGTCCCGAGCATTCTGGATAATAGGTCCCATACCTGTACTGTATTTTGTATGTCTGCTGGCCGTGATACAATTTTGTTCATCAAATGAATGCATATTTGACATAAAGCATCAGTCCAGGCACACGGTCGAGTTTGCACTTCTGCAATGAAATCCGCCGGATGTGTCTGACACAGTGTTTTTAGGTGCAAGCAAAGTAAAAGGCTGATGCCGGCATTGGGGCTAATTTCTGACCTACTCTTTTCCACATTGACATTAGCCTGTCTGTCTTATGAGAAAATTCACAGCAAATTATTGGGAAAAAATTATGGTTATTGAACAAAAAATGTATTTAACTATATTACTTAATTTATAATGTAAAATTCCACTTACGAACAATGCATTGGTTTCCTCCAGGAAGTGTTTTCCATCCAGGACAACAGTAGGAGTGGAAGCGAGAACCACATACATTAGGTCTGTTGAACAAACAAAGTGTTTATAAAGTCAGTTCCTAAAATGGCTTCAAAATCCATCTCTGGTTTCCCATTATATCCAACATGTATATTAAATTTAGGGCCTTAATTACTAATAGGGCTGTGCAACATTCCAAAACATTAGTGCAATTTTCCTTTTTTATTTATGTACAATACAGACTTTTCCCCATAGAATCCTACAGTAAATTCTGCCACTGAAAGTCAGTCTAAGCTAAAACAGAAATGCAAAATTTGCACTTATGTGTAGATAGCTACTGACTTGTTCTAGAGTGGTGGAGTATGAACAAAAGACGAGGTTACATTTTTTAGATACTAATTACTGTTCAAGTGATTGGTAAATGTCCCTTTCTTTTCTTCTGGTCAACATAACACTGTAAAAAAAGCATTTACCTGCACCGGGTTTCTGATGTGCTCATAAAATACTTAAATGCACTTATAGTATTCACAACAATACAGATATTTTATTTACCATGACAACCAAAACACATAAAAACCAAAGACAAACCTATAATCTATCTCTGGCAAAAAAGAAGCTTGTGTGGCCCCTTCCTGTGAACTGCAGTCTTGTCATTCCGATATTTAATGACTGACACTAACCACGTAGCCAACTTTAGTCATAATTTTCTATGTTCATTTTCCAGTTCACATACTGTAGCTAATTAGAGTTACTATCTAGCAGCTGTGTAGAAACATTCTTATTCCATGGATCAGAAGGACCCAATAAGTACAAATATTGTTGCATAACAGATTTGACAGTTTTCAACAATGGACTTCTTTTCATTCTCACTCCGCTCTATTTAACAAATATTTAATGGTGTTTGACATGCTGTTAATCTGTTGTAGATCCCTTGTTTGTTTAAATATTAGATAGAGCTGCATAACATACATAGATGGGATTACCTGATTAAAATTGTAAATATATGGATATTAGCTGTCACAGAGCTGAAAGGTGCTAGACATATTTTGTATTTCTGGGATATATTCATATGCCAGGCTCCATATCAGAGACAAGACCAACTACTGGGAAGTGATCTGTTTCCACATAAAAGGAAATCAGCAGTCAGGGTCTGGTCCCCTATATTTGCTATCCCCTCCCTATATTATCCACTGGTGTATATGGATTGAGGTGCACCTACCTTCCATTCTGCAGATGATGCAGTATGTAACATCAGTGTAAATGTGCTACACATCATTGCCAGGTCTTTTCATGCAACTGAGTTGTGTCATCCAGATATTCAATGATTAGCATTCATCACTTAACCAGTCATAGCCCTAGTTATAGACAAAACACCAATGGACATGGGTGTCTGCAGACAATTTTCCAGGGTGGGACTAGGATGAAAACACTCAAATGTACCCATATTTTGGTTTCCACACAAACATAACAACAGTTTTTCTATAAATTCTGCAATACAGTAAATCTTGCACACGTATAGCATTGCCATTTTGTTAGTGAAACAAACTCCTTATTATTCCTCTAGATTTAAGGTGGCCGTAGACGTGCAGATCTCCAGACCTCCATCTCCAGACCTGCCATTAACCTTAAGTTTAAATAAATAGTATGTTCTGCCCCTACAGCAATTGCACGAAAGTTTATATCCGACAAAGCTGGTGACAGTCTCCCACTGAAAATCATCAGATCAGCAGTACATACAGAAATATTATCGGCAGCCAACAGAAATCTTTTAACCTGTTCGATCGACCGATCAGCATGGCAAGACAAATGTCGGGACAGTCCACACAAGGTCCAAAAATGTGGGTTATACTGTACATAACGTAGAGTAACAACAGCAAGAGTAGGAGAGGGTGGTGAGGTGCAAATATATATTATATTATAGATATTTTTATCTACACAGATATATAGAGTGAGTCAGAGGGTTATTAGAGGCAGAGAGGGGAGCAGGCCCAGACTGGCAATCTGTGGGTTCTGGCAAATGCCAGAGGGGCTGATGTAAGTTGCCATAGACAATCACTATTTATTGGGCTGGTGGGGGCTGCTTGGGCCCAGGCCCGCAATTAGAAATCACAGGGCCCTGTACAGAAAATTTTTTTGGGCCCCCTGGTCCCTGCCCACCACACAGTAAAAAGTGGGTAGGGATTTATTTTGGCGCTGTACACCCCAACGACTGTCATGCCTGTATTCTAAAAGCTGCCCACCTGCAGTGGCTGGAAAAGAAAAAAAGGCAGTTGCTATTGCTATGCTACTTTCTCACAGATGGAGCTTGATGAAAGCAGTTGCTATAATAAAAAGTGTGGCTGGCTCGATTTCTAACCAATAGGGGGCACTCAAGCAAAGAATAATGTTGTAATACAACTGTGCCGACATAGCTCTCACCAAGAGAGGATGCTAGGCGAAACTGCATTAACTTTTAATCTTTCATATAACCAACAGAGGGCGCTATGGGACATTGCCATCACTGTTAATGTTTTGAATAACCAATAACACAGGATAATTAACAGCGAGCCTTCTAACTTCTCTTTTTAAGCGCCTGATGACTGCAGTCTCTCATCTAGCGCCCTCTGTTGGTAGAGGAAACATTAACATGGACTACAATCTTGCCTAGAGTCCTCTGTTGGTATAGGAAAGATTAACAGTGACTGCAATCTCGCAGACTTCGCATTAACTTTTTCAACACAGCCGGGCCCCCCTTCAGCCCCGGTACAATTGTACCCCCTGTGCCCCCCTGATGGCGGCCCTGCTTGGGCCTCTGTGTATTGTAATGCCAGGGCCTATTGTGAATCCCAGTCCAGACCTGGAGGGGAGTGCAGAGGTAAAGCTAAAGAATGAGAAGGGAAAGGGTAAAACACCAAGGGGTATATTTATCAAAGAGTGACGTTAAGAGTGAAGTTCCGCCACTAGAGTGAAATTCTGCTGCTCTCCATTCATTTCTATAGGATTTTGAATGGCGTATTTATCAAAGGGTGAACTTTCACTTCACCCATTGATAAATATGCCATTCAAAATCCCATAGAAATTAATGGAGAGTGGCGGAATTTCGCTCTAGTGGCGGTATGTCACTCTTTGATAAATTTACCCCCAAGGGGGGTTATTTATTAAAGTTCAAATAGTGTAATCTAAAGAAATTAGAGTTTAATTCAACAGAAAAATATACCCCAAATTTAGAATTTCTCCACAATTTTTTCAAGTTTTTAAAATGATAAATAAGGTGAAATCATGGATGGGTGTTTGGTCGGGCTTTTTTAATTAAAATGGTTAGAAATATTTGGATTTTATTAAGTAACCCCCTAGAAGTACAGTTAATAGAGTGAAGCCATGGATAGTCAGGGGATTCAATGGAGCAGTAGGGCAAGGAGCTGCAGGGGTTAATGTGCGTTGTGGCAAATGCACATTAGGTAGTAGGTAAAACACATAGCCAACCCAACCCGTTCAATAATGAATGTAGTTACACAGGTTCATTTATAGTCTATATAACTTACACACAGAGTTTGTCAGACCTTCTGAAACACAGTTGTCCTTACATGCACACATCAACATGAACAGTTCATTTTACACACAGACATAGAGGCACACAAAGACACACACAGACATACACTGGCATTGACGCACACACTATCATTCACACTCTAAGCTTAACAAAACAGGTTCACACTCATCTGCCCTGGGAAATAAGCTGCTTCATGAGATCTCTGATTCCCTCATTCTTTACACAGAGGAAAGGGGCCGAGCTAAATTCAGACTGCTGCTCTGAGCAGTAAAATAGGCATTGGGATGGTCCATTATTTTAAGGGGTGCTGAATACAAGATGTAAGTCTTTTATCAACTTATTTCAGGACAGATGCACTCATCACTATCATTTGCTAGATGTAGATGTCACAATGCCTTGTGCATATTCATTACTAGCGGTAATTTTAAGAAATGTGCCCATTTAAAAAAAGAGAGCAAAATAACATATATAGATATGGCAAGAGACTATCCTTTAGCATGAAGTACAAATCCAGGGATGGGTATGTGCCCCCCCTTGCTCCTATCTCAAGGACGTCCATTCCAATGGAGTCATTTTTACATGAATAGTAATACCATGTTCCATTTTTTTGCATGTGCAAAGGTTGAACTTGGCCATACATGCTTGCTGCTATTCCGTGTTCTTTTTCCTGTTCACATACTGTATCCACTTAGGGTTTACTATGTATGGTTACTATGTAACTTGTAGCAGCTGTTAAAGAGCTTCTCGTGTCTAGGGGAATGCGTGCAGAACTATTACTGGGAATTCGCCAGAAATTACTCCTAATTTGCTAAGCAAACACAGAGTCATCCAGACATCATCTAGACATCTAGGCCTATAAAGACCTATATACATTAAACACATGAATTAATTTTTCATGATTCCTTCTTCGAGTTTACACTTAACAACAACATCATGATATATTAGCATGAGCAGCATTCAAGCCGTAGAACTTGTAAATGCACACTTTAGGGCTGAACAAGTGCAGTTGCCAATAGCAAGTGATAAGCTCTGTGCTGTCATTTTCCACCTTGTAGTAAACTGCTCAACACTAATCACAGACCTCAACTCTCCCGTTTGTCATTATTTATTTTGTATGGTTTTTGAATTATTTCTAGTCTGGGTATTTTTCATTTAATGTGATGGTCTGCTTTGTTGTAAGTTTAATTTTTGATTGTATATCCCATGTACAGGTATGGGATCTACACAGCATGGGTTACTAGACCAGGTTAAAGGAACAGTAACAACAAAATATGAAAGTGATTAAGAGGAATGACAATATAATAAACTGTTTCTCTGCACTGGTATAACTGGTGCATTTGCTTCAGAAACACTACTATAGTTTATATAAACAAGCTGCTGTGTAGCTAAGGAGGCAGCCATTCAAAGCTGAAAAAAGAAAAGGCACAGGCTACACAGCAGAAAACAGATAAGTTCTGTAGTATACAATAGCATTCTTCAGAAAGTTATCTGTTATCTACTGTGTATCCTGTGTTTGAATGGCTGCCCCCATGGCTACACAGCAGCTTTTTAAATAAACTATAGTAGTGTTTCTGAAGTTAGTTTAACCAGAGCAGGGCAACAGTACATTATATTGTCATTCCTTTAAAGCACTTACATTTTTTGGTGTTACTGTTCCTTCAACGCTTTGCATATTTCACTCATATTACTTGTATTTTCTTTGACAATATTATCATGTGGCTCAAGGTTCACTATAAAGCTACTGCATACTTATTTTACAAGTAAAAAAAGTAAATAGTTCATGGTATTTCAGACTAAATTATTAGCTGTTGAATAATCAGGGCCGGATTTACATTGCGGGCGCCCCTACGCCCACTGCCGTTCATCGTCCCCATACTCTGCCCTTTATTCACAGATTTTCATCATCAAGACCAGAGCAATGGGGATTAGTGCACGAGAAATGTAAAAAACTATCTTATCTCCTGGGTATCCCCAGTGTTTCTGGACCAATGTGGGTGTGGCTGGGCAGCATGCCACCCCCTAAAATCCTGCCGCCCTCGGCCTGGGCTAGGTGGCCTTTCCACAAATCCTGTGAATAATTTAACTAGACCACAAATTAATTCACATAGTCTCTGCTTGACTGTTTATAGCAGAGAAGTTCTTATTCCATGGATCAATAAGTCCAAATATTTTTTGCTTGCCAGATGTGCCATTCTTCATTTTCACTGCACTCTAATAAATATTGCATGGTGTTGAGATGTTGTTAATCTGTTGCAAGTCTCCAGTTTGTTATAATAATTAGTAAAGATGAATTACAAAGCAATTTTTCACTATGGAACTGATACATCTGAATCTATCTTTAGGGTTCATTTAGAAACATAAGTACTATATTGCACCCAAATCTATGCTACTATTTCAAGGCTGGTTATTTTTGTTTGTTTTTTTTTTCTTGTGTTTTTTTTTTCGTTTTCTTGTTTTTTTTCCCTTTCTGCCTATCCTCCTCCCTTTCCTTCTCTTTTACATATACACGCATTACGAATGTTCGCCCTCTAAGCCCATTTCCCACCCTTCTCCTTTTCCGTACCTAATTCTTAAATCTAACGGAGCCTCAAGAAACGCACAATGGCTTATTAGGACGTGTGTCGAATTATGTCAATCCATGCAAATGTCTTTCTGAATGGCTCATAAGTATGTACCATCTTTTCTTATTCACTATTAAAATTATGTTACAAAAAAAAAAAGAACTAAATTTAACAAATACAGTTCCCTGTAGCAACCAATCAGGACTCTGCATTCATTTGTAACTTGTAATCGACTGCTCAAAACTAATTGCTGATTAGTTGGCAATTGCAACTTAACTTCTGCAAGGCAGAATGTATGCTAATCAGCCCCTTTGCCTCTTGCTTTTTCACTTGGGTTACTTGTAGACTAGTTGTATTTGCAGCCTACATATGTTTGGGTTTGTGAAAATTTCCATGACTGTGTTTAATGAAGAACTGCCAAATCTATATTTTGTAGCTGACTTATATATTCTCATAACTAAGAAAAACAACTGTGGAAAAGTTCCCTAAAATGACAAAATAAAGAACCATTCCAGAAAGAGAGTGACTGTATATCTACAGAAAAGGTAAACCATAAGCTTTAGTATTTATAAAACCTGTGTATAATGGAAACTAAAAATGAAAACATCTCATGAGCTGAATGTGTATATATGGGGCAGGGATGTAAAAAATGAGCATGTAAAGAATATAACATTTAAAGTGTACACAAGTATTTATAGTGATACAATAAGTTGGGGGTAATTGCTGTGAAACCATTATAGTTTAGGCTACGGGAGTGAGTTATGTGTTATTGCAAAAGAACAATCACAGATCCATAAGGAAGAAAGACAGCTACCATCTACCATATCTCCTAAGTAAGAAAGACTGCAACATCTGTCTAAAAAAATGGCAATTAAGGGCATTTAAAATACCCCTATACCAGTGGCTTTATTGCCCAGTCAGAAAAAAGGTGATAGAGTTAGCTTTGAGTAGAATACCTATTTGGTATACTAAATAGTTCCTGAAGTCATCCAGTTGCATTTGAAAGGGAGTTTCTGGCATAATTTCTTATATCAAAGGGGAAAATTAACCAAATCTGCCTGAAAACAGCTGCTCTAAGCTGTTGCTGTCTGTTTAAGGGTCAGTCCACACAAGCAGATTCGGGGAGATTAGTCGCCTGGCAACTAATCGCCTCTTGTTTGGGGCGACTAATCTCCCTGAACCGCTTCCTTTTCGTTATAGCTGGCGCAAGAGTGGGGGGAATCTGTTCGAGGAGATTAGTCACCCCAAAGAAGAGACAATTAGTCGCCAGGTGACTAATCTCCCCGAATCTGCTTGGGTGGACTAGCCCTTATACTAAGAAATCAAAGCGTATAGTGTACTGTTAGCAGGCACTGGTAAAAGCTGTGTGTTTGCTTCAGAAAGAATATTACAGCTTGTATGTAAACAAGCTGCTGTGTAGCCATGGACCAGCCATTCAAGCTGGAAAAAATTAGAAAACAGGTTCCATAGCAGATGTCAGATATCCCCTGTAGAATTGTGTTTTATCCGTTATCTACTATGTGACCTGGGCCTTTTCTAACTTTTTCCAGCTTGAAAGGTTGTCCCCATGGCTACACAGCAGCTTGCTTATATAAACTATAGTAGTCTTTCTGAAGCAAACACAGAACTTTTACCACTGCAGTCCAACAGTACATATTAATTTTTTGGTGTTACTGTTCCTCTAAGTTTCCTGGTTATTATTAGGATGGCATCTCTACACAAGTATTCACAGAAACACAAGCCCTAGTAAAGAGTTTTTAATGTAGTAAATATTCAGTGTATATTCTTGTTCCACAATATACCTTGTTATTAGCAATATTTTCATAATTTGCATTTAAATAAAAGCTTCTGAAATAACATAACAAATGTCTGAATGCAAACAAAGCAATTTAAATCCTAAAAAGCGAGCATTAACAGAACATGCATATATCTACTGAAACTCTTGAAGAAGCCTTCACCCATGCAAGCTTAGACATTTACAGTACTAAGAAAAACTTTGTGAACCAATAGTATAATAATTAGAATCACACATTCTTACCATGATATCCTTTCTAATTGAAACCATACTATTCTTAGGCAATACAATACATAATATTAAACATGGCTGTATCTCCCGAGACAAAGATATATACATAGTAGAAACCATAAGACATTTATAAGTGATGTGTATGTGAAATTTGGAGAGAACCTCTCATTTTGAATTCCAATTGCCAGTTAGAATATCAGAGGACCTACAAAAAAGGTGCAGTAACCCATAGCAACCAATGAGATGTTTACTTTTCACCAGCTGCCTGCTGATTAAGAACCATGTTCCTTTATATTTCATATACTGCTTAAGAGGCACATTTCTAAAAGTCTGTAAGAAATGGTTACACCAGAAACAGTGTAAAATAAATTGCTTATATTCATCCAGCTATGCATCGCTCCTTGCCCAATTACAATCATCTAATGGCAAACTAAATTGTTTACCCCACAGCCTGATCTAACCCATTCAAGTTCAAGTCTGGTATCAAAAATACAACCATGTAAAAAACAGCAGGGATCAACACCACTAATTTCTCCGATTTCTACAAGCTACACATATGCAAACATTCATTACACAGCTATAATAGTGTGTCATTTGCACAATGCGCCATGACTCTGAAAGGGTGATATCTGGTGTATTTCAATGCCCGGCTTTATCAATATGCCTCCTGGAATTACATTCCGTCAACAAAATTGTTTAATACGACAACAGACTTAGACATGCTATTTTGCCAAGATCCCTCAACTGTCCCAACATCTGTTCTAAACATCTGAAGACTACATTGCACTTATGGAAGTTCCATTAACAATATTAGACACATTAATATATTACAATTATTTTTGAGGATGTATGGAACTACTAAAAACTCTGTTTCCTGCTTTAAGATCAGCATCTAAACTGCCCAAAACCTTTCACGACTGTCAAGCATGGTGGATTGATTCATAATCTAGGGTATCTTATCTCTACTGAAACCAGAAATGCGTCATATGCTAATTACCACAAGTCATATACAGTAAGTTGATGGTGTGGCTTAAACCTGTGCTGCCTGCTTCATGTTCAGCATCTAAATGGACCAAAACCACATTATACGATATCAAACTTTGAGGGTTAATCTTAGTCTAGGGTGGCTTTCTTCTACTGAAATCAGTAATTCTTATTTATATGGCAATACACGCAAGACAAACTTGTTGATGGTGTGGAGAAGAATGAACTACAAAATAAACTATGAATTTAAGGGAAAACTGCATAAATTGCATAAGTCATGGTTATTACTGCAAATGCTGACTGTATTCTATTATTAACTACATGTCTTGGCAGTTACTAATGAGGGAAGTACCAGGGCTACTTCTTTCTCTAACATCTGTCTGAATTCTGTGCTTCTCTGTTAGTATTATGTTAGTCTGATGGTCATTACACAAGAAATCTAAAATCTCCTGATGCATTGTGAGGTCTTCTTTAAAGGGATATTGCCATGGGAAAAATCAGAATTCTGCATTGAAATCCATTTTTCAAAAGAGCAAACAGATTTTTTTTATATTTCATTTTGAAATCTGACATGGGGCTAGACATATTGTCAGTTTCCAAGCTGCCCCAAGTCATGTCACCTGTGCTCTGATAAACTTCACTCTTTACTGCTGTACTGCAAGTTGGAGTGATATCACCCCTCCACTTTTCCCCCTCCAGTAGCCTAACAAAAGAACAATGGGAAGGTAACCAGATAACAGCTCCCTAACACAAGATAACAGCTGCCTGGTAGATCTAAGAACAGCACTCAATACTAAAAACCCATGTCCCACTGTGTACTATTCAGTTACATTGAGAAGGAAAAACAACAGCCTGCCAGAAAGCAGTTCCCTCCTAAAGTGCTGGCACAAGTCACATGACCAGGGCAGCTGGGAAATTGACAAAATATGTAGCCCCATGTCAGATTTCAAAACTTTTGAGAAATGGATTTCAGTGCAGATGTCTACTGGAGCAGCACTATTAACTGATGCGTTTTGAAAAAAAGCATGTTTTTCCATGACAGTATCCCTTTACAAGAGGGTGGCAGAGTGATGTCGCGAAAGGAGCGGATCTCTCCCCGAAATGCCCACCTTGAGGTGGGCGATAGGCTGATCCGATCGTGGGCCCTAGGGCCCAACGAGTGGATCACAACGCAGGGTATACGGGTGGTCGGATCGCGGGACGCATCAACGAACAGATGCGGCCGCGATCCGACGGGACTTTGAATCCTGCCCGATCGACATCTGTCCAACTTTCGGCCAGATATCAATCGGAGCAGCCCGTCGGAGGGCCCCATACACGGGCTGATAATCTGCCGACTCAGTCTGTCAGCAGCTTTTATCGGCCCGTGTATGGCCACCTTTAGTGACAAAAAATGCAGCACTCCCATTAGCGACAGATGATAGGCATATAATTTATTTAAAAAAAGATGGCCAATGGTTAAGACATACACAGGCCAAATTATGGTATCCAACCATTCAGCCAGTGGGCCAAAAAGATGGCTACCATACATGTAGCAATACATGGTACTGTCAATTTTTTTCCAGCAGAAATCATACAAGCCTTTCCAACTCAAATATAGTACTGGCTAGACTCATTCATAAAAGTCAAAAAGTTGGAGTATGTTCCTTCAGGCCAGACCTCGGCCAGATCTTGATCAGGCAGGTTAAAAAACCCAGTCGGATCGCGGGCCCATCTCTGTGTGTATGCAGCCCCGCGATCCGGTCGCCCATATCGCCTCCATTATGATCCAATCATTGGGCCCTAGGGCCCACGAAGGATCAGCCTGATATCGGCCACTTCAATGTGGGCATCTGAAGACTACATTGCATAGAGGAGAGATCCGCTCTTTTGGCGATATCGTCAAACGAGCGGGTCTCCCTGTCTATGGCCACCTTTAGGTAACCCTGTCTGACACTTTGCCCTCTCCCCTGCATGCAGGGGACAATGTGCTGTGGGAGTTAGTGGAGGAGCAGGGGAAGGAGGTATGAGACCAGCAGTAATGGAGGGACAAGGGCTTGAACTCTGGGAACCCCTAGTTTGATCCCTGAGTGCAGGGGCTGATGGATTGGTTATTACAAGTACATAGCATAACAAATTTTTTGGGTAACCGGTTTTCTCCAGACATTTCATAACATATGGAACAAACATTTTCCAGTGTGTGGGGCATTCTCTCTTGTCTTTATTAAGGTTCCCTGTAGATTTGTAATAAAAAGTGGTAACTTTAAGCATTTGCACCAACAATTATAATAATGACCTCCATATAGCTTTAAATAACCCAGCCCTACGCAAATTAACCTAAATGGAAGATCACTAGCGTATTTTCACTAGGCACCATGAATGCTAGCACATCTTCACTAAGAAATGCTCGCACTGGCAAAGTAAAGCTAGGGAAAAGTCGCCAGCATTTGGCGCCCAGGCCTGGCGAACTGCTGAGAGTTGTGTAAAGCTGACACTAGCAATAAATTCGCCAGTTAGTGAATTTGCCCCTATGTCTGATTGCAGCAGGGCCAATAGAATTTCATGAAGAAATTTAGTATTTGGTAATATAGTGTAGGAATGTTTATCAAGGGGAAGCAAGCCTGGATTAATGCAGAATTGTCAACTGCCCATGCAGTACACCTCAAGACATCCCAATGACAGGTGAAGGTTGTGAAGTGGATTCTGGGAAATGTAGTTAAGCAAAAGCTAGAAGACCTCTGCTTATATATCCTGATTCATCACCACATATTACAACATTGGGACACCTTCTGGCCAAAAGTCTAATCCAAGGCTAAAGGTCTTTTCTGACCTGCACTAAAATTCTGCCTGGTACCAGCAATTCAATTCAAAACAGAAAACTTTTTACAATAGAGCTCTGAATAACATAGTATATAGCAACACTGGAAAGTGCAACACAGAGCCATTTGATTGCTTGTTCCTCCTTTAGACATGGTGAGAGAAACACATACAGTACGCAACATCACACTTTAACAAATTAGATAGTTAAAAAAAAATCAGACCTGCTGTAGTAAAAATGTAGGCGTGAAACCAGAGACGTTCTTGGCAAATATTAAGCTCCATCTGCCTGGATGTGGGTTAGCTTTGCCAGCAGAAATCATACAAGCCTTTCCAACTCAAATACAGTACTAGCTAGGCTCATTCATAAAAGTCAGATAGTTGGAGCATTTTAAGATGCCTCTGATCGCAAGGGCACAAGTAAAAATTCTAAGGATATTATTGCAGAGTGTGTGGTTATAGAAACCGCTGAAGTAAAACAAATAGACTACATTATAAATAACTCAGAGGCCCAGCATTATGAATATAAAACACTGTTTAAAGGGCAAGGAAAGGCAAAGAAATAAAACCCCATTTTTTCTTTCTGTAATGAAAAAGAAATCTATCTCCAATATACTTTAATTAAAAAATGTGTACCGTTTTTATAAGAAACCTGACTGTATGCAGTGAAATTCTCCCTTCATTTACTGCTGTGGATAGGAATTGTCAGACGGTCCCTAACTTCTGGCAGGGAAACAATCATACTTATGAACAGCTGGGGGAGCCCCTGCCTTACTTAGCAGCCATGCAGAACTCAAGCAGCTTTGTTTTTTGATCATTTATGACGATCCCTAAGCAGCCCAGATCACACTGAGCATGTGTATGTAGTCTAGTCTTGCAAAGATGTATAACAAAGTTACAAGATGACAGCCCTCTGTGGCCAACTTTGAAAGCATAAATCATTTGTTTGATTAGGCTTGTAAGTTCATGTTTATGTTTAGTATACAAAATACAGCATTTCTAGCCTTATTCTATTTTACACTTTCCTTGCCCTTTAAGTAGTATATCACCTTTAAATTAACTTTCAATATGATACAGTGATTTTTTATTTATTTAGCTTTTTGTTCAGAAGCTCTCCAGCTTGGAAGTTCAGCAGCTATCTGGTTGCAGGGTTACAATTTACCATAGCAGCCAGGCAGTAGTTTGAATGAGAGCCTGGCATATGAATAGGTGAGGGAACAATAACAATAAAAGTGTAGCCTCACACAGCAATAGTCTTTTGGCTGATAGTGACCTCCTATATGAAATCTGGTAAGAGACAAAGTAAGGCAAACACTTTAAAAACTATTAAAGGAAAATACAAAATAAAGACCAACCGGAAACTTGCTAAGCATGGGGCAGTCCATAACTTCTTTATGAAATTCGGGCCAAAATTTAAACATACCCGGTTGAAACAACAAACAGTAGGAGTTCTCAATGTATAGCCTTAAAGCTACAAGTCCCAATGCTGATCATCACAGCAAACCTGGTTCAAGCAATAGCAATTACTTAGATGCTGTACAGCTTATTCTCATTTCTTTTTTGTGGTGGCTGTTTGATTATACACCAAATATTTCAGGAAGTGTCTTCCTGTCTTATCCTAAAAGGCGGCATTCTTGTGATGTCAAAACTCAAAATGTACTCTTCAGAAATGGATCAACCCACAGTCCCTCATTTGTACTGGAAAGTCTCTCATTTGTACTGGAAAGTCCCTCCTTTGTACTGGGAAGTCCCGTTTTTCTCTACACTGAACAGCCAGAAAAAGAAACAACGTGTCTAACTTAATTGGATTTTGGCAGTGAGCCCAGACCAGCCACAGCAGAAGATAAGATACTTTTGTAACAATTTCTAGATAAGCAAATAAGTAATTGTAACAATATAAGACAACAGGTCCCTTGGGAAAAGTTAAGCTGGCCACAGACGCAAAGATCTGATTGTTTGAATCCTCGAATGATCGAACTTCCCCAACCTGCCACTAACCTTGCAGCTCAAATAAAGTAGCAAAAGCACAGATCAGCCAATGTTCTGCCCCTGACAGGGATCGTATGAAAGTTGTGTCCGACAAAACCAAATGACAGTCTTCCTCTGAAAATCATGTGATCGGCAATACACGCCGAGATAATATTGGCAGCCGACAGACATTTTCTAACCTGTCGGATCGACCAAACGACCGATCTCCGCCGGACGAAATATGCTGCGACTCTACACAGGCGGTCCGAAAATCGTACAAATCGAATCGTTGAGTCTAAGACCAGCTTTAGACTCACAGCTTAGCAAAACCGTAATAACTGGAAAAAAAATCACAGAAATATGTTCAAACTTTTACAAAGCCATTCATTTTGTAAAATGACCATGGTAATTAGGAGGTTTGGCCACAAAAATGGGTGTGGTCAAATTTGCAGCACAACTTTTTTGTCCCTCTTTTTATTTCCAAAATGTTCGGAGTTATGTCTTCTTTTTCTTTTTGTTAAAGGGTTATCGATCACTGAATCAGCTGAAACCTACAAAATATGCTGGCGCTATAGAAATACATGTAAATAATAATGTTAATAATACAGCCGCTTCACTGGCACAAGACTTCACGCTGATTTGGGGGGATGGGGTGAAATTACTGTGGAAACAGAAACACCTTGCAAGGATTATTCTTTTAATAAGAAAAAGCAAGCGAATAGGTACAACGCTGAGGTCCTAGGAGAACTAAAATTGGAGATAAATATCTGGAGAGATTTCTGGAGATGTTGCCTATAGCAACCAATCAGATCTTTGCTTTTGTTTTCTAACTTATATGTGGCTATTTAAATCTAATTGCTGATTGGTTGCCTGGGAAACCTCTCCAGAAATCTCTCCAGATATTTATCTCCAGTGTTAGTAAACATGCCCCCAAGGGCCACAGCACGTCAGACCATATATCCTACGCAAGGATGACGTCACTGCGCAATATTAATAAAGGGATATCACCTCATAGAATCATCAAAAAACTCAATAATGACAGTATACCTGGGAGGGGGTGGTATTTTTCCAGTTACTGTGTGAGAAAAAGTATTGGTTATTTGTTGCTAAAACGTATCATTCCACACGGATATGGGATTTCAATCTGGCAGGTATAAACCAAACGAAGTGGAAAGTTCCAACTCCTCCCCATGACCTACCCGCGCAGAGCATCTTGCTGTCCTCTCCTGCGGACCCTGTTTGCTGCGCTGATGGTTCCGTCCCTTGCTTCTTGCGCTGCTCTGCTGGATTCCGCGCTGAAGGCGTACTGCCCCTCGACTCCTGGCATTGTCGCGCATCCCAGAACTGCAAGCACGCAGCCCAGCAGCAGCACCTTCCGCCTGTCTCCTCCAGACATCGGGGAGGGAGAGGGGACAGCAAGCATTGCTACCTAGCAGCGAGGACCAGCAGCCGACAGACGCAAAAAAGAATGGACTGCACTCCAATTCCCCTGCTCCCTTCCTTCCAAACGAGTCAATGTGCCACTTTCTTTTCCCAGCATCCAACTTCAAACGAGCCTTGAACTAAACTGGAAGTTGTGTGGTTCCCGGACTGGAAGTGTACAGGGGCCGCTCACTGTATTGTGTCCCAAGAGACTCTGCTGCTTCATAGACTGGATCCCCACCTGGCGCAGTGATTGCACAGACAGCAGCCCGAGGATCAGGCGCAAGGATACAGCGCTGTGTATGAGCCCAGCAATAGCCCCATGCTCGCCCAGCCTGTGTGTGAGTGTGTGTGTGAGTGTGAGTGTGTGACGCACGAGTGGGATGAGGGCGCTGAGGGCTGGGGGCTTAAGAAGCTGCTCGTGTCAGTGGGGAGTGACCCACTCTGCTAGTCCCACACGTGAGGGCAGGGAGAGGGGGGACAGAGGTGGGGGCTTCATTTCCTTAACTCTTTAGGGATAGCTTTGTAGGTACATTATACACTGAATATTTTACTTACAAAACATTATACACTGAACGTTTTACTTACAAAACACTATACAC
>CM044431.1:183786269-183855170 GCA_024363595.1 Xenopus borealis | reverse complement strand
TACTTACAAAACATTATACACTGAACGTTTTACTTACAAAACACTATACACTGAACATTTTACTTACAATAAATTGAATACTTTACTTACAAAACATTATACACTGAACATTTTACTTACAACACATTATATACTCAACATTTTACTTACAAAACATTATACACTGAACATTTTACTTACAACACATTATACACTCAACATTTTACTTACAATACATTAAATATTTTACTTACAAAACATTATACACTGAATATTTTATTTACAAAACATTATACACTGAATATTTTATTTACAAAACATTATACACTGAATATTTTTTTACAAAACATTATACACTGAATATTTTATTTACAAAACATTATACACTGAATATTTTTTTACAAAACATTATACACTGAATATTTTACTTACACAATATTATACACTGAATGTTTTACTTACAAAACATTATACACTGAATGTTTTACTTACAAAACATGATTAGTTACTATTCCTGCAGTAAATCGGCGGTGTCTTAGTGATTTTCTAATACAGTGCATGATGCTTATGGATAAGCCATGTTTTTCTCAGTTCAGTATATTACATAGTAACATGGTAAGTTAGGTTGAATAAAAAAGACACACATCCATCAAGTTCAACCTTTTAACCTGCCCAACTGCTAGTTGATCCAGAGGAAGGCAAAAGAAACCCATATTAAAGGAAACCGTTACAAAGATTTGCTAGCATGTTTAAGGCATGGCTTTCCCAGCCTTTCAGTGATATAGATTAAGCCCCCACAGGCAGGGACGCCATTAGAAATCATGGGGCCCTGTACAACAAAATGTTTTGGGCCCCAACCCAAAAGCTCCACCCCGGATCCCACCCACCGCACAGTTGAAAGCAGTAAAGTAACTAGCAGGGGGTGGGCCCAGGTGAGGGATGTGCAACAGGGACCCCTCCCTGCTGTACACGATTTTCTTGCCAGAATCAGCGGACATCGGAGCTGCTGGGAGGCCCTGAGCGGGTGCAGACCCTAGTGCAATCTCAACCCCTGCTCCCCCCGGTAGTTCCGCCACTGGTTAAAAGACCACACAGACATCAGACAACTGTAGTGCCAGGACCCCCCAGATAGTTTTTTTTTTTTTTAAATCATTGGCACCAGGGAACAATCCTCTTCCTGATTCTTTGGGCCATCTTGTGGCTATGCATCCGCAGTAGAGTGAAAGGCCGAACTTTAACTAAAAAGCCAGCTATTTTGCTCTACTGCGCATGCATCTGCCCTGGGAAATGTGAAAACCAAAGAAGCAGGAAGAGGATCTCTCTGTGGTACTCCAAGGAAGAACCCTGGGCCGGTGCAGTTTTGTACTAAAAGGAGCACCTTTTATCACTAAGCAAAGGTTTAGCGTTAATATCTGGTCCGGAATTTCAATAAATATTTTGTTGCAAAAAAGGCTTCGCGATAACATACACTGCGAACGTTCCTAAAAGCCATTGGTCGCAAACATTGCATGAAGACGTTGAGGTCTGGTGCCATTTGTATAAACACCACACTGTAGTCAGTCAAAAAGAATTTTAGCATGGTCCCTAACATTCACAAACATCTTTGCTCGTGTTTTTTGCACTAGCAAAACATATTACATTCCCCCAATAATGTATATCTTGCCATGTCTCAAAAGCTCTACCCACCATTAAAGACACAAAAGGATTAGGATAAAAACCTCATTGTCATTTTTTAAAGATTGGGCGCAACCTAGCAAATAGATGCCGGAGTTCATGACCAGTATTTAGATTTGTGGCAGAACTCCTTTACACCATTAGTAGTTTTGGTTAACCAGAGGAGCCACGACATTCCTCTTACTACAACTTACTACAAGATATATTTTACCACATATTGTTTAAAAAGGTAAAAGCTCTGCAGAGTCAGTCAGGGCACAAACCATTTTGAAGAACTGCACATCATTGCTAAACTTGCTAAAATGATTTACTACAACACACACAGATTGCTGACCCCGAACAATTACAGTAATCTCAAATTTTCAATTAAGAAATACTTTCAGCTTGAAAATTGCATTATATTCTCCAATGAGGAAGATTAACATGGGACATTCCCAATCATGTGACAATTGAGTTAAAAGTTGTTAGTGCTTGTTTTTGTGATTGATACAAAGCCTTAGCTACCGCCCTTAATATAGATGTTGGGACTCTCTTCTTCAGGAAACCATTATTGATGTCTGACAGCTGTTTGTTTCTGGTGCTGGAAAACATTATTAGTAGGCTTTACACATACAGTGCTCATAACAGTATATACTTGGCTAGAGAGCCCACCAGCTTAACTCAGAACAAGAGGTGCATTTAAAATAGCATGGATCTTAATGTCTTTGTTGCTGCAGTACTTTAATTGAAGATAATGATGTCAGGCATGAGGCATTGTTTATATTTTCCCAGAGGCTGCTAAGAAGAGACCATTAAATGTCCTTTATAAAGGACTGTCTGAAGCATCGATGTGTTCTCCAACACACCAACCGATCTGCCAGTTAGCCTTTATGCTGTTGATTTGTCACTAGTTTTGACATTTTGGGGATATGTATATGCCATACAAAGGGGTGATCTCGGCCTGCGGAACAGCAAACAGCCTCAATGCTGACATTAGCTTTCATTTTTGCCTACACCCGGAACCATTGCATCAGTCCAGGTGCAGGTACATGCAGTGGATTTCGATACCAACAGGCCCAGATTTGTGGTGAGGCAGCCCAGCCGCATCCCTAAGGAGAACTGGGGACCAAATTCACTCAAAATTGGCTAATGAGGCAACTTCAATCGACTTCGGAAAATTCAGCACCACGTTTGAATAAGCGCAGGCGATTCTACTTTAAAGAGATACTGACACCTGTAATTAAACTCTTTTTTACATCTATTATAATTTTGGCTTTGAAAGCTTCTTCTAACTTTGCATTAAAGTATTTGCATGATGCTTTTCTGTCTGATGCCCCATGTTCCTGTATGAGGGGGCTGCCATATTTGTGCAGGAGGAGACTGTTAGCATTAGAAACTAACTAACAGGCTGAGATGGGACAGTCAGGTTGGCAAAGTCAGAGTGTCAGAGAGTCAGGCTTAGGAACTTCAACTAACAATTATATACAAAAACAAACCTCTCAGCAAAAAATGATCAACATGACCTATAGGTAACATTTAGGGGCAGATTTACTAAATTCACATGAAGAATTCGAAGTTTGATCAACTTTGTATTAAATTTGAATATGAAAATTAGGCAAATTCGACCATCGAATATTCAAATTCGAATATTCAAATAAAATTATATTCGAATATGCGATGGTCGAATAACTTCCCCTTTAAATTTTTATTCGACCACCTACTTCGCCAGATCAAAGCTACCAAATAGGGTATCATTATCTTTGATCGAATATAAAAAATTCGATCAATCGAATTGCGGTAAAATCCTTCGAATTTGATAGTCGAATTCAAAGGATTTTTTTATATTCGAAATTTGACCAATAGTAAATCTGCGCCTTAATGTACATTCATATGTTAAAATTCATTTTTTAATGTCAGTATCACTTTAAAGCTGCTGAAAGGCAGGGGGAAGCAGTTCGGGGAGATTAGTCGCCCCAATGAAGAGGCGATTAGTCGCCAGGCAACAAATCTTCCCGTGTGGACTAACCCTAAGTATTATGGTATATTATGGCATCATGTGCAACTGGTAGAAGGTGAAAATCTGTGCAGCAACGTACAGCAGGATGAAAAAATGTTGGAATAATGTGCTGATTTTTTCACTTTGTTCCTTATCTGCTCATAATAAGAAATGTGCTGCTAAGACACTGATCTCCTACCCATTTTATTACCCTCACATTGTTTCAGTGTTGAACCTATGACTTTACTAGTTTAGTTTCTACATGGCCATCCTTATCCTTTTCAATATACAGTTTGTTTCTCTAATCAGGTCCTTCAAGACTCTGCTCCATTGCTTTGGGTTCTTGTCTAAGGATCCACTATGCACTGTGCATTGCATTTCATACAACAATACAAATGTAAAATAGGATTTCTATAGGTGCACTAAAATGCATATATAATGAAATATATGGGCGCTGGTCAAGTCAGCTGATAGAAATTCCATAAAGTGTGAATGGTTCCTTAATGGTCCCCATAGACGCAAATATCTTTCTCTGCCAAACGACCGATCTTAGCGAAGTCCAACCAATCTGTCAAATTATCGTGTGGTTAGTGGGATACAAACGATCGTACATTTTACGGTTTTTCGTCCGACATCGGTCTGATGATTGATCGGCCAGGTTAGAAAATCTTTATCGGTCCCCATGCAATCTACCTATGTTTGCAGGGCCAAGCAGGCTGCAATCCTTCATTTTTGCTGGCAATATCGCCTGAAATGGTCTTTTTAGTTGATGGACACAATGGACATTTAAACATTAATCGTTTTGAGACAATCGTGGTCTCACGATAACCATTGGATCTTTCAAAAATCTTTACGTCTATGACCAGCTTAACTCTTCTATATAAAAGATCCCCAAGCACTAAAGGATATTACTTCTAGGACAGAAATATACTCAAACCCTGAAAAATGTAATTGTCTGATCTCCAGGGAAATTGAGCTGATCCAGCTTGATCACCAGGAGAGAGCTAATACTAAATTTGTCTCTAAGGAGATATGTGGGACCACCATTTGCCATTTACACATTTTGTAAATTGAGTTTTCAATTGCCAAGTTTTCAAGACTACTTCAAATAAATTGTATGAGCAACAGTTTTGTGTGGTTCTGTATACTTTATTATTCAGGCAGAGATAAAGGTCTGGACTTTTTTATCCTATATATAATCAATGTTTTGCTAAGGAAATATTTTGGTCCCCTGTTATAGTCTGTTGAGCCATTATCAAAGCAATTGTTTATATTTGGCTCAAGTAGGGAGTTCACTGGATGAGTGCTTTGGTCTTCCAAATGTCAGTATCCCTCTTAGTGGCCTTTCTAAGATTTTTAATGGAACACATCCTTTTCTATCTAAAGTCATTTCTAGGATTAGCTTCTCTTAATCTGATAGGGCCTTGTCCTTTCCTGCAAACTGATTGTACTCCAAGTACTTTGAGGGCCCTGTCCTATATAAGATCTCTTTCTCTGGGAAACCTAAGCTGCGGCCTGGACAATATGGCTCCTGCTAGATGCCTTTGCTGTTTGTTCTTTCATTATGAGAGGCCTGCAATAGTTTTTTTTCCAGGTCTGAGAATTTGTGTTCTCTTCCACTACTGTCACTGCCAACTGATGTGCAGGCAGTGTCATATATTAGAGTGCTTCAGTAAAATGATACTCTAAAACAGTTATAGAGCTAGTGAGAGAACAGTGACTAAATAACTAATAGTAAGTCACAATTTATTTTTTTGTGGTTATACGAAGGGCCCAAAATCAAGGTTCAGTATATAGTATCGACAGTCTCAATGTTTACGATGGAGGACTGGCAAACAGCTCACTGGCAGTAACATAATGACAATAAAACAATGCCCTTGCTCGAGGGTTGCCACTTTTGTTGGTGGCTAAATCCCAAAAAGGGGGGGCAGGGCACTGGGGGTGGGGCAGTGATGTCGGGGTGGGCACAATGGCATCAGAGGCAGGCACAATGCTGTTGTGGAGTTATGACACCAGGGTGGGGTAATTGCATCACTTTCACACAACTGACTGTATTTATTATGTCAAGTTATTTTTCAGTGTTTTAAACTGGACATAAAGTTTTTGAAAATCTGAGATTTCCGTTTCAATAACACATGGTTGCCAACCCTATCTGTATCTATATTTTGCCCGATGAGTAAGCCCAATCCTTTATAATGACAGGTATGGCATCTGTCGTACAGAAATCAGTGATCCAGAAAGCTGTGAAATACAGAAATGCTAATTTAGAAAATACTTGTTTTTAATTGATTCGTTTTTTTTTTTTGTTTCTGTAATAATAACAAATGAATTGCCCTTAATAGTAATCCAGCCATGCTGAGTATCTTAGTATTTAAATGTTTTTCATTTATTGGGCAAATTACTGTTCGGGTTCCACAAGCCTGAAAACTGAACAGAAATTCAAAACCCGAACAGGCCTTAGAAAAACCGAACCGTTCGGGTCAAAACCGAAAAGGTGGCGATACTACCTTGCTCCCTTCCGTCCATCTATCCGCATCAATATATTACTGTATCTATAAAAAGTGGCTGGCCAGATTACTCACTAAATATCACTATAAAAAAATACAGCCCTTTAGTTATTTCAAAAGGTAATTCATTAATAATTGTACATTACATGCTTAAAAAAAAAACGATTTTTATATAAAAAAAATGATTATCCCAAATATGACTTCACAGTCATGTGTTTTATGGAACATATCTTGTTTATGCGTTCCATCCGTGTAAAACTGCTCTGTGCATAGAAGAATATGGCACTATTCAGGGATAAAACATACTAACTAGAAGTGCATTCTTTTAATCTATGTAACTGAATCAGAAATCATTTGCTTACTTTTATCTACCTCAAACTAGTGTGCCATAGTAAAACAAAACATCCAGTCATTATGAATGACAGCTTATGTTTACACAATTTTATCTGTTAATTAAAACGATATGGTATGACACTGGATGATTTAGGGGTAGCAGTAAATTTTCTGTTCAGCTGCAGGACATGGAGGATTCCTGGAAAGTATCTACAAATTACCCCCACTGGTGGTAAGTTAGAAGAAAATCTGTTTCAAGGCCCATCTTTCAGTAGGCAAATTGTGCAGCTGGAAAAATAAACGAGTATGAGTTTACCTACTGTGCACGGAAGTAATAAATAATAATATTGGCCTGTCCGCTAGCTACTGATAGTAATATTGTCAGGCCTTTATACAGTAAAGGCCAATGCAGGTTACACTTGAATACCAAGGCACAGCTAAGCTTCACAGAAGAATTCATCCCTGCCTCAGTGTATACTGTGCGACCATATTCAATGAGTCAGTATTAGTAACCACTAAAAATGCAAGATATAAAAGAGAATAAATGAAAAAAAAATGGTAACTGCACAATGAGGCATAGAGGCCGATTAAAAAATGGGATGCGTTATACCTAAAGCAAGCTGTAATTGACTTAGGAAAGTGAAAAGCTAAATTCTTTATTTAGGGGCAGATTTACTATTGGTCGAATTTCGAATGCTAAAAAAATGCGAAATTCGACCATGGGAATAGTGGAGAAGTAAAATCCGTCGAATTCGACGATCAAATTCGAAGGATTTTACCGCAATTCGATTGATCATATTTGATCAAAGATAATGATGGCCAATTCGGTAGCTTTGATCTGGTGAAGTAGGTGGTCGAATTAAAATTTAAAGGGGAAGTATTTGACCATCAAATTTTCGAATATTCGAATTAAATTTTATTCGAATCATTCGAATTCGTATATTCGATGGTCGAATTTGTCTAATTTGCATATTCGAAGATTCGAATTTAATACAAATTCAAATACATGAACTTCAAATTCTTCATGTGAATTTCATGTGAATTTAGTAAATCTGCCCCTTAATGTGTGCTTTATTACAAGCCTAAAACCTGGATATATGGGGCCATATGCTGTGTAAAACATTGGAGAAAAACCTCACCAGTGATTTTGCCTATAGCAATCAATAAGATCTTTGCTTTTGTTTTCTAACTGGTAGGCGACTGTTGAAATCTAATTGCTGATTGGTTGCTATGGGCAAGATCACAGGTAATTTTTTTCTCCTTTGATTAACACAACATGATAACTAGTCCCCATAATGTTGTGCTTACCCACCTGGCCATGGCTCACAGTAAGACTGCCAGTGTGACCAGGGTCTTATGATATTGTTTGGGATGTTCTATTTCCAAACTGGCACACTAAGGGGCAAAGTGAATGTGCATATTTATCAAAATTAGGGATGCACCAAATCCAGGATTCAGTTCTGGATTCGGCCGAATCTTTCTGCCCTGCCGAACCGAATCCAAATTTGAATATGCAAATTAGGGGCAGGAAGGGAAATCGCATGACTTTTTGTCATAAAACAGGGAAGTAAAAAATGTTTTCCCCTTCCCACCCCTAATTTGCATATCGGATTTGATATTCATCCGAATCTTTCGCAAAGGATTTGGGGGTTCGGCTGAATCCAAAATAGTGGATTTGGTGCATCCCTAATCAAAATGCAAAGTGAAGCCTTCTGAAATCAGAATGTATTTACTTGTCTCATGCCATACATATAGCACTGCCTAGATAGCAAAAATTAGAGTTTTATTCTCCCATAATGCATCATGGGCAGAGACATGTAAATCACTCCTTTATGTCCCTGTGGCCAACTATGCATCCAGAACTGCTGGTTTATAGCACAGATACAGCCTAATAGTTCAGAGCCATATATCCAAACTTGCAGACAGCCTGTTTCGATCTTGTTAGATCTCATCAGTGCAAGATATTGGAACATGGCTTCTGAGAGGTAGGACTTGGAGAGTAATAGTAAAGGAGTGATTTACATGTATCCGCCCATGATGCATTATGGGAGAATAAAACTCTCATTTTTGCTATCTAGGCAGTGCTATATGTATGGCATGAGACAAGTAAATACCTTCTGATTTCAGAAGGCTTCACTTTGCATGCTATTGCTTGTGAAGGGTTTTTTGGCTCCTTTCAGTCCTTCTCACCCTAACCAGGTTTGGTTTCTCTTTTTAATCAAAATGAGAAGTTTCATCCTGGAAAATGAACGGTGGAGTACTTTAGCCATTGAAAATTGGTCAGAGTGAATGTTTCTGAGCAGATTTTCTCTAGCGTTACTTTTTCCTAACAAAACTTTGTTACGTACAGGTCATATACAGGTATGGAATCAGTTATCTGGAAACCCGTTATCCAGAAAGCTCAGAACTACAGAATGGCCATCTCTCATAGACTCCACTACACTCAAATAATCCAAATTTTTTTTAATTATTTCTTTTTTATCTGTAATAACAAAACAGTAGCTTGTACTTGGTCCAAACTAAGATATAATTAATTATATATGGTATATTGGAAGCAAAAACAGCCTATTGGCTATACTGCCTCTTACATGTTTTCTGCTAGACTTATGGTATGAAGATCAAAATTACAGAAATATCCATTATCCAGAAACCACCAGGCTCAGAGCACTCTGGATAATAGGTCCCATACCTGTATATGTCGAAATTGCTGGAAGTGGCAACTTATTAAAAAGCAAAATAAAGACAAAATAGAAACTCTATTGTCCTAGACGTGAGCCCACATTAAAGCAAATGTGGCAGGAACTTCAAAAGAGTGTAAATAACATATATTTAACAGTTACAACTTAAACATAATCCCACATTAAAATATGAAAAAAATGTGTTTTGTATATATAATGACACTGACAGTAATGTTGAGAATACAGCTTCATTTTTATCAGCATAGAACCTGGCAAAAATAGACTGACGAAAAAGGTAACTTATTGAAAAGTTCTCACTTTGATTAATTTGATGAAAAACATCTTATCCAGGATAAACGATCCAATACCTGTGCTATGCTACATTATCTCTTACGTGTCAGTGTTGTGTAGCTATACAAATATACAGCGTAAAATCTATGATCCGGTTATTTCGCTTGTTGCAACTGTCTCCATTAAATGTTTGGGGTCCTCAGGAGTGCTAGGATGTTTCGGTTACATGTTCTTGTCCTTTTAGTTTAAAAAGAGTTCCATACACCAATTCAACTGTGACAATTGTTCTGACAATTGAATTTCCTTTATAGCTTACATTGCAACATTACACACATTTACTTTTGTTTACTACACATAAAAAGAAGGTTGACAAGAAGAGATAGAGAAACATTTACATGATGCTAACAAGCTGCCTATTATATTGCCTGGACTGTAAGTTATTTAGAAGTCTTTGGAAACCAACAAAATATATGGAGATACATAACATTATTGCTGGGATTATCATAATAATAATGATATACAGCATTGCTAACAGTTTGTATCATTCATGTGTTGAATTACATCTGGTGCCCCATATTGTCTTGATATAGAAATCTCATGTCAAATCTAGCATGCTCAGTTCTAACCTGGTTACCAAGGGAAAGAATGCAAAACATAGTGATGCATTCCTTTGGGAAGGACCCTCTTATAGCTTCAGCATGGTGAAATTCTGCTTAATACCTTGTTATTATTATAGTGAATAATAACACAGTCCAGCAATTTTTTTATATACTGTATGTCTCCTATTTCTTAATATTCCCAACTATATCTGGACTGAGATTCAAAATAGATCCCGGCATTACAACTACACAAAGGCACAAACAGACCCAATAAATATTCATTGTCAAAGTGCGTTGGATAATCAGCAATAAAGCACTTTGCAGCAGGAATTTTTCATTTGGATTGCTCTCCTCATCTAAATTGTTTGTGGATACACTAATAGACCAGTGGGAGGTCTAAGAGACGAACCAAGGCATCTTGTTTGGGCAATACCCAGAAATATTCCCAACTATATCTGGACTAAGATTCAAAAAAGATCCTGTCCAAAGAAATGAGAAACAGTGTGAGCACTCACCGGACCCTAGCTTCAGCGTGCTGCACGTAGCTTCTGTGACCCCACATGGTGATCCAAATCGAGGTTAATAAAGATGGACGGAGCACCATCAGAAGCTGATGAAGCAGCAGGACGCCAAGAAACGCGTCAAGTGGGCAGCCCATCCAGGATTGATATGCTGCTGTATATCTTTTAATGGATAAAGAATAAAATTTCAATGTTTTTAATATATTTTCCGGCTCAATGGTGCTCCCTCCATCTTTATTAACCTCAAAAAAGCTCCTGGCATTACAACTTCACAGACCCAATAAATATTGATTGTCATTGGCATCTTACAGCAGCTCTTCTGGTATTTGCCAGAATCTACAGATTTCCGGTTTGAGTTTGTACCCAATCAAGTCACAGGATCACACGGATTATTTCAGTTCATGACAAACTCAGGGGTCTGGGGTCACTGATCCAGCCCATATCTGATACCGACACTGTATATGCCATGCAGAGAGGCCAGGGATCAGAATTCATATAGGTGGATATCATCTATGGATACTTGTTCAGTTCCTTGATCATGTTTTTGTCTTGTGCCTTTAATTGTGTGCAGATTTACATTGAACCTGACCATCAGATTCTCTCAGTTTAGAGATGAGGTAGCTAAATGCCCAGGAGTCCAGGCAAAGTGTACCTAACCTGCTACTGTTATATATGTATATATATATATATATATATATATATATATATATATATAGTAGTTTTTTTTTCTTTTGAAACATGCTGTTACAGCAGCCTCTGCTGGAGGTTGGTGTGTCAGGTGGCCCAGACTGCCCTGATTCATTTAAATGGAAATGCTCTGGTTGCAATTACTCACATTCCCAAAACCAGTCCAAGCAAAACCCAAACTGCAATTCATGTACAGGAAAAAACAAATTAAAGTAGTACACTTACATTTTTGCAGTGACTGCGATTTAAACATTAGGGCTATTCTACCCTAAAATGCTTTACATAATTTGTCTTATTACCTTTTATGTAGATATTAATAATGAAACATGTGTTGATCAGGACATCAGTGCTAATCTAGCCTACCCCATTGCAAACATTTGCTTGTATTCTGAATGCCCACAAATGTATTTTGTGTTTACAGTAAGAGTGGGCAGCATGGTGGCACAGTGGCTAGCATTACTAGGCTCAATTACAGCCAATAAGGAGTTTGCAATTTGTCACCATGCTTGAGTGGGTTTCCTCTTTGTACTTTGGTTTCCTCCCACTCTCCAAAAACATTGTATAATTTGGATTGAGAAAATTATGTGTGTTTGATAGGGACTTTAGATATGTTTGTACATCCCATGTATGTGTGGGTAGAAGCAAAGGGTTTTCAACATTTAGAGGGTTATTTATAAAAGCTCAAGTTGATTTTTACCAGAAAAATTTGTGTTTTCAAGCATATTTCTTCCCTGTTAATAACATTGGCATCAGGAATTATTTTTACTGGCCAGTATGATACGATAACCAGCCTGGTGGCAACAGAGGGAACACTGAATAGAACTTCAGCTTTAAAGAAAATATTTGTACAGGACATATGTAATTGGTATGTCAGTTGAAATCAATTATTTTCACAATCTGGTGTTAATAGTCTTTTAAGCAATACTGCTGTAAAATCTGCCAGCCAAAATTGCAGACAGCTATCAAATGCTTTGGTAACAAGAAGAAATTTAAAGGCTGGGTGATAAAAGTAACCAACATTCAGTGTTATTACTGCATGAAAACTAAAATATTTCAGATTAATCGTCAGCTTTCTAAAAGGACAGAGAAACATTCTGGCACAGTCTGCAGTCACTGGCTAGACTTTGTGACTCCTGCAAGCAGGTGTAAAGACTTCTGTTCTACTGTGCTGCTGTCGAAGAAATGGACTGTGTCTTTATACAAAATAGGAATTTCCTTCCATTATGAACACTGGCTATACAGCACATGCTATGACTGTAGCATGTTACAGTAAACTAAGAGGGAGCAGTGTAAGTCAGAATTGTGGGCCAAGCGTGGATGTTTTGAAATAATACTGAAGTGTGATGGCTAGGTAACCAACTTAAAGGACAAGGAAAGTTAAACTTAAAAAGTAGGCTACCAAATGTTGTACATTATGTTTTGGGCTTCTGTACCAGCCCAATGCATCCAAAGCCCTTGAGCAGTAAAGATCTGTGTCTCCAAAGATGCCCCAGTAGCTCCCCATCTTCTTTTCTGCTGATTCACTGATTCACATGCTCTGTGCTGCTGTCACTTACTGAGCTTAGGGACCCACTCACAATATACAGTACACATAGAATAGAAATGCCACAATATAAGGCTGATTAGTAATTCATATGTATAATTACTACATGACAGCACAGAAACCAGTGCAATTAGCATCAGAACTTAATAATCAGCCCTGCAGTATCAGCTTATATTACAGTCCAACCTCGTTTTGTGCTTGATAATTTGCGACAACCCCTAAGCTTAGCTTCTCAACAGCTGCTCAGAGCCCACTGAGCATGTGAGTGTCACAGACACTTTCCAAGATGGTGACCCCCTGTGACAAGTTTGAAGTCCTGGATCATTGCTGCTATTGACAAACTGAAACTTTAGGCTGGTGCAGTAAGCTCAGTTTATAAAACATGGCATTTTTAGCCCTATTCATTTTTAGGGTTTAGTTCTCCTATAAAGGGGGTGTTTCACCTTTTAAGCTAATTTTTAATATTTGTTATAGAATAACTAATTTTAAACAACTGTTCAGTTGGCCTTCAATTGTTCTTTTTTTTATAGTTTTTTAATTATTTGCCTTCTTCTTCTGGCTCTTCCCAGCTTTCAAATGGGGTCAGTGACCCCCCCCCCCCCTCTAAAAACAAATGCTCTGTAAGGCTATTCAGAGCCTCTCCTCTTCATATTCCAGTCTTTTAGTCAAATCATGATTTGGACCCTAGCAACCATATTGCTAAAATTGCAAACTGGAGAGCTGCTGAATAAAAATGTAAATAACTCAAAACCCACAAATAATTTTAAAAAATTAATTAACCTATTGCAAATTGTCTCAGAATACCACACTTCTACTTCATTCTAAAAGTGAATTTAAAGGTAAACAACCACTTTAAGGATTAATCTACAAGTAAAACTTATCCTGTGTTTGTCTGTGTGGAAGGTAGAATGAAACAAACAGGGGTTCACGTCTCCTTTCTAAATAGTAAGGTAGTCCTGGCCAAAATTGTAAAAGGCCACAAAGGGCTGGGCCAAGGGCAACAGGATTTTAGGGATGGCATGCCACCCAGCCTGATCTGAATTGATTCCACAAGCAGGAGATTTAATTTTTTTGTTTCTTTAAAATTTTGCACACACTTCTTCCCCAGTGCTCAAGACATGACAAAGGAAATTTGCACAGCCCCCACACAAGAAGTGAACAAACAGTGACTAGGGACACCTACTAGGAAAATTCAGGCCTGCGGTTGTCCCTTTTGCAGTAGGTAAGGGTTAATCAAATAGTTTCTCAGATATATTGGATCTTCTTTCTTCATACCACATATCTAGTAGAGTATGAGGAACTATATAAATAAAGATGGTGGTAGATCTCCGACCCTTTCCATTCTGTCCAAGGTGGGCAGGATTCAGCAGCTATCAGTTTGTTTCATTACATTGTCCCAACCCAACCCTTTGCTGCTGAAGTAGAGGTAGTAATAAAATTAAACCAACAAAAAATGAAAAGTATTGTTATTGTTTTAACTAAGGGTGGTTACTGGATGGCACATTCCTCAGATTTCCCTCACCCACTCAGCTAAGGGGGTGTGGCTTAGTCTTGCAGTTCCCTTGTATCAGTTTGCGCTTGCTTCTCTGTATTTAGAAAAAGAGGTAGGTTTAATTCTTAATAACCCAACAACAAATGTTCCTGCCTGAGAGGTTATTGTCAAGGTACTCTTACACTATCATAAATGCATTTTCAACATTATTGGGCTGAAACTATTTAGACTGTTATACAGTTGTGTTTGTTTTGTAGTACTAACTCCTTGATAAAGAACCTCCACACGTACACATGGATTAAAGAAAGATTTTTTTTTAAATTAAACTATACTTTGTAGTCCTTTAGTACTTGACATATTAAAACAACAGCATTGGATAAAAGATTTTGCTTACACTGCATTATGTTGCCTTATTTTCAAGTGTATGATGGATGCTCAGAATAAAAAAATAAATATTCTTGAGCAGTTCTGAGTTATGTGTGTGTATGATCTGTATATATAATGTACATGGAACATCTGAAAAGCTTTACTTCTGTTGTGAAATGAAGTCATTTCCTTTTACTGCTTCTCTTTTCAGTCAGTATATATAAATATAAAGATAAGAACTTTTATTATAGTGAAAATAAACTACTCAATTGCCTGCCTTTCCAGAGATGGTACATCTATATCTTTAAGAAGGTCATATACACCTAGGTGAAAAGTAAGCCCAACATATATGGACAGATTTATTGAAGATCACATATGGGATCCAGAAGGATTTAACAACACTTTTCTGACAGAAAATTGTGACTCATGTATTAAAACTGATAGATGTGGCACATTGTTAGGATGTATTCGACTGCTTTGAGCAGTCAAACACATTTATTTTATATTGGTGCTAGTACTCAGTCCAGTTCTGAATCCAAATTGCATGCAGAGAGAACGCATTTGGACAATTCTTATTAAATTGCTAAACAGGAAAGAGATATTTTTCACCAGCAGTGCGTATCACCACTAAAAGATACTGACTGGTGATAAACCAATCCCATATGGCTTGTGTTAAAAATAAGGCTTGCCATTTTTTATATTAAAATTTTCAATACAGAAAAAGACTCAGGTCAACTGAATTCATCTGTTCACTTACATAATCCTTATCAAGTTCTTGGTTGATCCAGAATAAAGCCTCTCTGCTGTCTATTCTTTAAATTAAATTCTTTACAATTCTTTAAGAAATGAGCACAGTACAGGTTCATTTCAGAAGAATCATCCAACCCCTTCCAAACTGTTAAGTCTACTTGTCCAACCTTTGTTTCAAAGAGGCCTTCACAGAGATTTATTTTGTGTGTCCTTATTCTATATTTATATAAAATGGTCATACCCTCAAATGCCTCTTTTTTTCTTTGCAAACAAAAGCATCTTGTCTTCTCCCTGCTGAGATCTTCTTCTTGACATATTGGCCAGAATGTTCACTCTGAACAACTGGATCCAAGAGTAATCTGCAGCATCTGTAGCTTCTATATCTGCTGATACCAAAGAAGGACCAAGAGCAGATTTGTTTTTGACAAACTAAATGCATTGTAGTTATAACCACAATAAAGATTCCCTTGTTGAACTTTGTTGTAAGTAGTATTGTCTCTCCCACATGTTATGTGTCTGTAACAAAAAATACTAAAATAAATAACTAGTATCAGATGTTTATTCTCCAGTGCTTTGCATAATAAAAGTGAAAACTTGTATTTTTATATTTGCAGGCAGAACAGCCTTTCACTTATATAATTTAAATCACAGTAATATGATTCAGAGATCCAAGAAATTGACTAAAATCATCTGGTTAAAAGTAATTTGCCTCCACTGATGTTGTGTGGATTTTGGCAGTAATTCTGCATCCTGTCCTTTTGTCCCTCTCATCTACATTACCTGTTGGGAAATATGGTGTTGAGATGGAGCAACAGTGGGACATATATAGGGCATACCATATACTGTCTTTGAGTGTATAACTACAGTGTGAAGGACTCCACTGATGGGTTGTTATCTTGAACAAATTACATTACTCCTCTGCTACCTCCTTTGAAAAAAATATACAAATTTCCAAAATACTTTTCTAAAACAAACAAACCTTACCCAGTGATACATAAATGAAATCTTCCCCAACCGCCGGTCCTGAACTGGGCTGCCGAAATTAATCCGGTGCCCCCGAATTGGACGCCGACCCCCAGCTCCACCATTCCTTGCAAAAAAGTTGCCGCTGTACCTGGTGTAACATATGGTCTGTGAGAGGGCTATTTGTTTAGGGTTATATAGGTAATACTTAAAGGGATAACATGGGGAAAACATGTTTTTTTTTTTCAAAATGTTCCAGCAGACTTCTGCAATAAAATCTGTTTTTCAAAAGAGCAAAATTATTTTTTAGATTTAATTTTGAAATCTGACATGGGTCTAGACATATTGCCGGTTTAGCAGGTGCCTCCAGTCATGTGACTTGTGCTCTGATAAACTTTAGTCATTAACAATGGGAAGGTAACTAGATAACAGCTCCCTGGAAGGTATAAGAACACTGAATAGTAAAAACCCATGTCCCACTGCAACACCATTCTGTTACATTGAATAGAAGAAACAATAGCCTGTCAGAAAGCAGTTCCATAGTGCAACACTGGCTCTTACTTGAAAGCACATGACCAGGCAATGACCTGAGATGGCCGCCTACACACCAATATTACAGAAATCCAATTCACTGCAGCCTCTCAGGAGGCTTGATAAAGGGTCCTGCGAGATTTTATCACATACGGCTAGAGCACTCCATTATTACATAGTAATATAGTAAGTTAGGCTAAAAAAAGACTCACGTCCATCAAGTTCAACCTTTTTAACTTTTTTTTTATTTTAACTGCCTAACTGCTAGTTGATCCAGAGGAAGGCAAAAAAACCCATTTGAAAGCCTCTCCAATTTGCCTCAGAGGGGGAAAAAATTCCTTCCTGACTCCAAAAAGGCAATCGGACTAGTCCCTGTATAATGAGCTATCTTCCATAACCCTTGTATTCCCTCACTTGCTAAAAAGCCATCCAACCCCTTCTTAAAGCTATCTAATGTATCAGCCTGTACAACAGTTTTATGGAGAGAATTCCACATCTTCACTGTAAAAAAACCCTTCCGAATATTTAGGCGTAACCTCTTTTCTTCTAAATGGAATGGGTGACCTTGTGTCAGCTGGAAAGACCTACTGGTGAATAAAGCATTAGAGAGATTGTGTGAAATTACACACTAATATTACAACTAAAAAAATATACACTTGTTGAGTTAGGAACTAACATTTACATAGTAGAGTGAATCACAACACCATAAAAACCATGACAGAATCCCTTTAAAAAGGGAAGTGTAGATGTGATATCTATTGATCCAGTTCTTCAACTGAAATATGTAAAGAACTGCCACAGGGAACTGGGGAACCCACAGACAGAGGAGGTTTGGGCTGAAAACTTACAACAGCCATTCAAATGTTCAAGTTATAACTTGATTCAGGAAACTTCATTTAAAGTGTTTCTGCATTTGTACATGATTCCAGCCAAAATAGCTAAATGGTTCCCTGGCCTGTCTCCCAACAGTTTTAGGGGTTGTAATGTGGAGGCACAATGTCCCACATATGGTGAAACTGTTCCATAGTGAAATGTTTTTGGATCCGGGTTTATACAATGATAGATAACTACATAGGGACTTCTTTGAAAAATGACCTTTATGAGGCCTTACTTAATAAGCCAATTGAAGGTCTGGCCAAGTCTCAGCTTAAGCTAACAACTGCTATATTCTATGCCACCAAAAAAATCTTGGCATACTTCTTTTATTAGATTTTCCCATGGTAGAAATCAGAATAGAGAATATCATGGTACTGGAAAAATGTACTTCTTTATTGACAGACAAGCTAAAACAATTTGACCAAATTTGGTCCCCTTGGTTAAAAAACAGAGGCATTTCACATACTTCTAGATAGGTTTTTCCCCTAGCTTTATTTTTGATACTTTCTATTAGACTTGTGAACCACACAGGACATTTTCACTCTTTTCTGTTCAGTTTCCGAATATGACAGTTTTGTAAACTTGGTAGTTGCTCAACCTACAACCCTTTCACTAGCAAAAGTGATCCAAATTTACAAATTTACATTGCTAACAATCTTATGTAAACTCATTTCAACCAAAATGATTGTCATTTATTATGCTGGAAAACCAATAAAAATATTGAAAAAGGGGAAGAGCAGCCATGTTCTTCCTCTTTGGACTATATACTATGGAAAGGGAGGATGACACTATAGGACCGTTGGCAGGTCCTCCTTAGTAAAGGAAAAACCAGGACCTCCTTAGTAAAGGTGAAACCAGGGAGTAGATTCATCAAAGAGTGAAGTTAAGAGTGAAGTTCCGCCACTAGAGGGAAATTCCACAGCTCTCAATTAATTTCTATGGGATTTTTAAATGCGTATTCATCAAAGGGTGAACTTTCACTTCACCCATTGATGAATACGCATTCAAAAATCCCATAGAAATGAATCGAGAGCTGTGGAATTTCCCTCTAGTGGCGTAACTTCACTCTTTGATGAATCTCCCCCCTTGAGGTGAGTTTGGTAAAGGATTTCAGTTAGTTATAGGTTAGCAACTATTAACTTACGCTGTGTGCGATTCTGAACTAATTTTAGATTACTTTCCCGTGGAGAGGCAACAATGAATAATCAGGAACAATAGGACTGATATATTTAGTGAGATCAATGTATGAGAGAAATTGCATATACCACCACTGTGTGTTTAATTAGTAAATTAGTTGCTCGTTTTAAGAACTTTTAGCACCCAATATTTCATGGGAAAGTGTGAATAAGAGCTTGGAGACCATTTACTCTAGCTCTGTTATCCTTTGAGTGAAAGAGACGGCTATAGCAATGCACTACCTGGAAGCTACAGGATTTAAAATAGCCCCATGTCCATAATGCCACACTAGTAAATACAGTTATAGAAATGTCTAGAATATTTTGTGTTTGTGTTTCTTCATATGTACAGTATTGTGTCAGTATGATACTTTTTTCTTATGAGAAGTCCACATTGTGCACATCTGTAATTTCTCCAGTCTGGAAGACAATGTATTATATACACACCTGGATGCCTCATATTTCCCCAGAGGCTGGAGTGTTCACATCTGACCCTGATAGATAACATCTCTATGAAGGTCAGAATCAGTGTGCACCACAGGACTTCAAAGACATTAACTTATGTAGTTGCCATCAACTATCAACGCAATATGAACATTTAGCAAGATAAAGGCAGAGATGTCAAGCCTTGATAGCATAGTGACATTACATGAACAAATGGTTACATTCAGAGGCTGGACAATGTACTCCCCATTACATTAACAATTCTGCTCTATTTGGATTAATATTGTTATTTTGGATTAATATTGTTAGCTGCTCAAATATGCTAGCATTTTGTAATTTCACATAAACTATTCCAACATAAATGGAAACAGCAGTGGAATACAGCCTAAAGTATTACACTACTTCAAGAATATGTATAAAATAAAGACATACATTTTGAAGTTGAACTATAGGTTCCATGCAAGATGCCGCCACTTTGAAGAGTGATCTGGCTAAATTGGAAAACTGGGCAGCAAACTGGAAAATGAGTTTCAATGATCATAAATGCAAGGTTATGCACTTTGGCACAAATCTGAGGTGGCAAAGGCAAGTCTGACACAAGAGGTAACGTTCAGTAAAATCTGCATCTTAGTGAATTGTCGGAGTTACATTCATTCACCAGAGCGTACATTTGCCTGGCGTAAAGGTCGAAGCAACGCTAGCGTACATCTCCTTCACTAGCGAAGGGGTGTCTGCGCTTGTTAGTAAATCGACAATTAATGAACTGACGTCACTCTTGCAAATTTTCGTTAGCGTTAGTCACTTCGCCCTGTAGTGAATCTGCCCCCTTAGTGGTCAACCACACCCAAATCACACACAGGGTTCTTAAAGGGAAACTGTCATGGGATGCATTAAAGTTAGTGCTGTTCCAGTAGACTTCTGCACTGAAATCCATTTCTCAAAAGAGCAAACAGATTTTTTTATATTCAGTTTTGAAATCTGACATGGGGCTAGACATTTTGTCCAGCTGCCCCGGTCATGTGACTTGTGCCAGCACTTTCTGGCAGGCTGTTGTTTTTCCTTCTCAATGTAACTGAATAGTACCCAGTGGGACATGAGTTTTACTATTGAGTGTTGTGTGTTGTGTTAGGGAGCTGTTATCTGGTTACCTTCTCATTGTTCTTTTGTTAGGCTGCTGGGTGGGGAAAAGGGAGGGGGTGATATCACTCCAACTTGCAGTACAGCAGTAAAGATTGATTGAAGTTTATCAGAGCACAAGTCACATGACTTGGGGCAGCTGGGAAATTGACAATATGTCTAGCCTCATGTCAGATTTGAAAATGAATCAGTGCAGAATTGTGAACTGTGAACTCTGCTGGACAGAACCTGGAAAGAGGGGTAAGTAACAAGTAAGTAAGTAACAAGTTAGGGGCATTTGCCCGGAGGGGCGGTAGGCCAGTGGGGAAGAGGGAGGGGGCCTGCTCAGGGGAGGGGCCTACTCAGAGGAGAGGTTTTTGTGCCTAGGGGGTTGAATTCTACTTTAAGTCTATATAAAAGCAGCTTATTTGGGTTTATTTAATGTTTAAATGATGTTCTAGTAGACTGTATGAAGATCCAAATTACAGAAAGATCAGTTATTTGGAAAACACCAGGTCTCAAACATACTGAATAACAGGTCCCATACCTGTATATATTTTTATATCTTGTCCCATAAGCATATTCCAAAATGGTAACCCTAAAAAATATTAGAAAAATGTTTTTATTTTTGTTCTTTTTATGGATAAAAGTCTGTTATGGAAGATAACTATACTATACTATATACTAAAAAGTCTAAGGGGTAGATTCATCAAAGAGTGAAGTTAAGAGTGAAGTTCTGCCACCAGAGGGAAATTCCACCGCTCTCCATTCATTTCTATGGGATTTTTAAAGGCGTATTTATCAAAGGGTGAACTTTCACTTCACCCATTGATAAATAGGCCTTTCAAAATCTCATAGAAATTAATTGAGAGCGGCAGAATTTTACTCTAGTGGTGGAACTTCACTCTTTGATGAATTTACCCCTAAAAGTTCAATTAATAGGATTGTTTATTTAATTAAGAAATAGCAATGTTAATGTGTGGATAAAGCAGCTGCCATTTTGAGTAAGGAAATAGTTATTCTTTTGCAGACATGCTTGGCAGTTATTTTATTGTGGTTTGGCATGTTTAGTAATGTTCTGTCATAAAATAAAATTGATGAAGTCAAATGTTTCTATAAGGAGAAATAGTAAATAAACACATACAGGGGCACATTTATCAAGGCACAAGTACAGAAAATGGTTCATTCTGTCGGCAAATGCAAGCTAATTTCAGTTGCATTTTATTTATGAAAGCTTTAATAGCCAATCTCATGACTTTTAAAATTTACAACAGTTTTTTACTTGAAAGTAAAATTGCCTCCGGACTCTCCAAATAATTTGAAAATACATAGAAAGCTGAGGGTCACAAAAATTACAATACATTTCTGTAAACGCAGTATATAAAATTAAAATTGTGTGGTATATAAAATTAAAGAGCAAATTTTATAGGACTTGGACCTGCACCTAGGATTCATGGGGGCATAACACAACTTTAAATAGCAGACAGCAAATATCAACTGAGAAGGATCTTGGGCTTTTTATAGATAACAAGTCTAATTCTAATTTCAATTTAAAAATTTAAAGCGAGGAGGGGGGAGGCGGTAGCAGTAACCCATGAAAAGCCACTGGTTAAAGGCATCATGGCAGCCTGCAATTCCACATTTTAACATCTGGGATTCCAAATGACGTGACTAAATGTCATCATGTCCATTCACTATGCGTCATGCTAGTACTAGTCAGCTGCGCATTTTTCTAAATCGATACCTATCCAAAGAGAGCCTATGGATGTCCTATCCGTATGTGAAGCTCTCTAATATGTTTTCTTTAGGATTCTTGGTTATGGGCTCATCACATATACCTAAGTATATAAGAGGTGGTGAGGCAGTAAAAATGGTAAGATGTGTATGGTGGTGGATCTCTTTCCCTTTTTCCTTTATATCACACTTATTTTCTCTATTACGTTAATACTTCTAAGTAGATCTTTTAATCTTCTGTTATTTTTTTCCTTCTCTGTCTGCCTAACACATGGGGTAAAAATTTGCCAGCGTCAGCTTTGCACCCATCACAACACTTCACCAGGCGAAAATGCACTGGGACAACTCTAATTTACTAAAATGCGGTTTTGTCCTGGCCACCGGACAGTGGCGAATTTTCACTAGCGTTACTTCGGCAATGTGAGCAAATCAAAGTGAAGATGTGCTAATTGACTTCCCTGTAAGCCCAGACCGGGGCTTCTATCGGCAGAAAAGTGCACCAGCCCAGGGTTATACCAGTGAGCACATGGAGCAATCTACTTCCGTCTTCTTCATTCTTCAAATTTCCCAGGGGAAATCACATGTGGAGTAGAATGAAATAGCTTACTTTAAAGTTCAGATTTTCGTTCAATTGCACATGTGCAAATAGTGTTAAGCTGCAGTAATTATAAAAAAAATAAAATCATAATTACAAAATGAATATTTATTTATACATTTGTTCTAATGAACCCTAAAATATACTGTGAGAAATATATTTGTTGTTGATGGTTAATTGCTAACAGCTTGTATAGGTAACAAGACCCAAAGTTTCCATTACACTATTATTAGCTAAAGTTTATTTGTTAGTTCGAATCCAAATAATCTATCCTAGCTCAAAATTCCGTAAAAAGCCATGAGTTAGGCTCTAATCTTTTATCAAGGATGTTGTCTGAAAAAATATTCTAGAAGAAGGATGAGCCTCTGAGTAATATAATGCAGAATTAGCATGAGAAATTCACTACAATGTAATACAACTGTTAATTAAAAAGAAATTTGAAAAACAGTAATAGATGGGTGTAATTGTTTTTATATTTTAGAATGTATTTATGTTTTAGGGTTAATAAAGGCCAAGGAAACTACCTATGTAGGAAAGATTTCCACCAACTAAAAAATTTGATATATTCAATCAATATTCCTTTTAGATACCAACAAAAGGGTGCACACACACTACAGTAATTTAACTTATCCAAAACCAATGAACCTACCAGTATGTTTTTGGACTGAAATAAACTTAGCATTAATAAAGCAGGCACTCTCAGATCCCACTGGCACATGTATATATATATATATATATATATATATATATTCATATATTCTAGATCTGGGGAGGCAGTCTCAAGAACAGCCTCTATAAGTGTGACACCATCAGCACTCGGATCCAAAGTTCCTGAAAGGTGAATATGTAATGAAAGGTTTGGTAATTGGTGGTGGGAAGTTTCCATTTTTGACAGGTGGTTAGTACCAGCTTTAATTACTTAAAAGTCCAAAACTACCAATTAAGGGCTTTAACATTAGAAAACCACTTTATCAGTAAGCATTTAGATAATGAGTCAGCAAATGTTCAGCTTTCAGAATTCCAAACATGAGATTAAAACCTAAGAACCAACATACTTCCTGTTATAAGAGAGGAAAAACAATTATGATAATCCAGTAAGTCCTCTTCTAAACAATGATATTCCTTGCCAACAGAACAGACACAGATCAGATGAATGTGTGGAGGAAGAGGATAGCTGTATTGGATGCATTACAATGTGACCATAAAACAGGGTGTAGGAGGAATATGGTATGTGACACATGTGAGACAATATGGCTCATAAACATTATTAGTCTTTAGTCTTTCTCAGTGTGCTTTTGCTAGTTTCATCTTTTTATTGTAATATATTACATATATAGATCAACAGGATTTTTATCAAAACTAAATTAAAATCTTCAGAACTTTTATGATGCATCAATAGCTTTTACTCTGACCTATTTGGGGTTGATTCAGCTGTATCTTGCTTATTATAATGCTGTTTAGCCCTAGGCCACATGGTCACTGTTCCCACTCCAACCCCTTCCTCTTTCCCTCAAGTCCCTTAAGTGATCTCTGTGTACATTGCTTAGATAATCAATTAAAAAATATGTACCACTTAGTAAATTAGTATTCAAGTCACTGTTCAGTATTTCTTTCAAAGGAGATTTTGACTTGACAGAGCAACTACGTTGGTACTTTCTGCTTAGATAATGGGCCAGGTTCAATTCAGTGAGAAAACTCATGGCCGAGATTCAAATTCAGTTCCAGTTTTTTCCCCATAGACTTCAATAGAGTTTTCAAGTGATAAACCATGAGACAAGTTTTTCTGAATTGAAATGCATCTCAAATTGAGTTTTCACATGATAAACCTTTTTCTCACTGAATTGAATCTGGCCCAATGTTTGAAAACTAGCTAACTAAGAATAACCAACTCCATCACAAAACTACATGTAGAAAGATAGATAGATTGCTGGGGAGATGGACAATGAAGAGTAAACTGATTATTTCTGAAAAAGTACAGATTTATTAACTGCTTATACAGGTATTGGATCCCTTATCCAGAACCCCATTATCCAGAAAGCTCTGAATTACGGAATGGCCATCTCCCATAGACTCCATTATAATGAAATAAAGTTTTTAAAAATTATTTCCTTTTTCTCTGTAATAATAAAACAGTAGCTTGTTCTTGAACGCAACTGAGATATAATTAATCCTTATTGGAAGCAAAACCAGCCTATTGGGTTTATTTAATATTTACATGATTTTCTAGTAGATTTAAGGTATTTAGATCCCAATAACAGAAAGACCCATCATCTGGCAAACCCCAGGTCCCAACATTCTGGATAATAGGTCCCATACCTATATTTAGAATGATTCCTATTTCAATTAGATAATATTATGTTATTATCATGGTATATTACATTCTTATTTTTGTGATAGTTCCACTTGAACTAAATACAGGTCCAAAGGTGTAATCATACTCTATTACATGGTCCAAGGTGCTATTAGACATCACTTTGAAGTTGAACCCTATACATGTTAAACAATGGAAATATACAGTTGTCTCCTCTTCCAAAACCTCAAATATCAAATGATAGGAAAGTGCTCATCTACGAGAGGGCAGTAACTGCTGTGCTGGGTCACAACCAGAAAATTCTAATGAAAATAAATGAATTAAATAAGAAGAAGAAGAAATAATAAATAAATAATAATAAATACAGTTTTATCTTTTTGGGGAATGTAATAAAGGTCTCTATTGAAAAAATTGCAAATGTTATAGTTTGCAATAGTGCGCAGTGTATGTAGTTACGTTTGCTCCAAAAGGTTACTCCCCCTTCAAGTATCTCTTAAAACAAAGATTTGCAAAGCAATTAAAGTCTAATGAAGAATAATACATTGCAACATGCAAATATGTTATCTTCTTGAATTGTATTATATTTCCCCATTAGTGTTTTACTTTCAACATCCAATATTGATCCAAAAAATATAAATAAAGCAACATTACAAAACATCTCTGCTTTCCAGCTTAAGCCGGTCAAGGATTTTTTTGGCAATTTTTGATATTTCAATTATAAAATGCTTATTTGAAGAACACACAAAATGTCAATGGCAATGTACATTATAACTGCTGGAACTACAATCATCTTATAAATAAGCTGAAGTATTTATTTTTATTTCTGCTTGGTACAAAAGCCAAAAATGAGCTGACTTTTTGCAGCTTGTTCTTTTGAGTAATTTAACTATGAGAAATATGTTTTGTATTCTTTAAGAAACAGCTGGCATATTTCACAACTATATCTTGGGCTATTCACCATCAAATATATTCATTAAAATAAAATTTAAAAACAAAACAGTTGTTATGATTATTAGACTTTCATTTGCCAATGAAATATAAATGTGAAAGTGCTAGTTCTATAAAATTTACAGTATTAAAGTACATTTAGGTAGCCAAGAAAACCCCTTTGTTAAATTTGTTAAATCCTGAAATTTAGGTGAAAAAAAACAGCATTGTTGTCATACTTTTGTGCAACTCATTACTCTTTTCTGCAAATTACTATTATGTTAATGTAATACTTGGGGGCCCATTTATTAAACCTTGATTTTTTTCTGGTTGAGGTTTTTAGGGGGAAACCTCAATTTTTTTGTGGAAAAATAAAAACTTAGAGATTTATTATACCCCAAAGCTGCTAAAAATCCGAAAATACTCCATCTCATACCTGTCGAGGTCACATAGCAGTCAATGGCAGATGTCCCTAAATTTGTTTCATTGACATTGTGGTTTGCACTGGATAAAACAAAAAAGTCTGAGTTTTTGTCAAATAAGCTTTAAAAGTTGGGTCTTTGCAGAGAAAACTCAATAAAGTTGAGTTTTCAGAGTGTTGATTGTACAATATAAATTGACACCAATCTGATTTTTTTGAGAAAAATTATTTATAAATGAGTTTAATTAGGGGCCGATCGTAGGATTAATTCGATTGGGCGACTATGCAAATTTGCCTTATTCGATCATCGTATAGCGAAGGATTTAAAATTTTAAATTTATTTGACTGCCTACTTCGCCAGATTGGACCTACCGAATTGTAATAGAAGCCTATGGGAACCCACCCATAGGCTTCAGAGGCTAAGTCCTGATCGAATAGGATTCGTACGATCGAAGTCTTCGATCGTTCGAATCGTACGAATCATTCGAATGATCGAATAATTCATTCAAATGATCGTTATTCGATCATTGAATGATCGAAGATCAAATAAAAGGGTAGCCTAAAACTATTCGATTAGCATTCGAAAATCAAATGCTAATTGAATATCGAGGAAAAACGAATATTTTTTGGAGAATAATAGTAAAATGAGATTAATTTGAGTTTTAGTAAATAAGCCCCTTGGTATACAGTAAACTGTTGTAGGGCATATTTACAGACTGGAGCAATGTGCAAATTGTAAGAAAACATGGAAAACACATGTTTTTGTCTACAGTGCACGTTGATCCTGCTTTTTAACCCACAGCTGCCAAGAGCAAAGATTTGGATCAGACTATGAAAGGTACCTCAGTGCCACTTAGCTGTTGTGAATAAACTCAACCTGAACATTGAACTGGAATATAATATTTGTAATTGAGAAATGGCTGGAAGAAAGATTACAAAGAGTGAGTTTAAATGGAACATTTTCTAAATGGACATGTGGAGTTCCATAGTTCCTTGGCCCTTTACCTTTAAAATTGTTTATTAATGACCTGAGGGTTCATTGTAAGTAATGTCTCTATTTTTGCTAATTACACTAAACTGTGCAAAACTATACGTTCCATGTCAGATGCTGCCACTTTGCAGAACAATTTTAATAAATTGGAGAACTGGGCAGCAAGCGGGCAAATGAGGTTCAGTGTTGAAATGCACTGTGGTACAAATATCATATTTAGTTATACACTAAGAGGCAGATTTAATATTGGTCGAATTTCGAATAAAAAAAAAAAATTAAATTTAACCATCGAATTGAGATTACATATCTGTCTAATATGGTTGTTCATTTAGGAGGTTATTTACAAAAATCTGAATATTTTATTTAAAAAAGTGAGCAAACTCCCACGGCCCATGATTTTAGTTTCTTCATTGATAAAAAAAAAAAAACTCGATTTAAATCGATACTGTCATGGGAAAACATAGTTCTTTCAAAAAATTAATAGTGCTGCTCCTGTAGACTTGTATGTATGTACATTTTTACTTGTACTGTATAGAGCTCCTTGAGGGCAAAAAGTAACAATAAGTGCATTTTTAGAAATACAATTCACATAAATATAAAATATAATTACTCTACAGATCAAGTGCTCAGTGTCAAGGAAACAAAAGGATGGAGGACTGTACCCCATAGGGCTTACAGTCTAAATGGGAGGGTAACATACAAACACAATTCAGAGGGGTTTAAGGTGCTGTAGTTTACAGTTTGTTACACTGTTATACAATTGCCAGTTCCCAGTTCAGGTGTTATCCAGGTGCTCCCAGAGGTAGTCTTTGAGTTTCGTTTTAAAAACACTGAAGAAGGATTCTCTCCACAGATATTCAGGAATGGCATTCCAAATATAAGGCATGGCAAGAGAGAAGGGTTTGATATGGGAAACAGCAGTAGTAGTGGGGGGTACAACCAAGAGGTTGCTCTGAGAGGAGCGGAGGTTACGGCCAGGAACGTTTAGAGAAACAGGAGTTAGGTGCAGAGGAATGAAGGGCTTTGAAGTTTATGAGGAGGCGTTTATAAGTTATTCTTATACTTGGGGCAGCTTGGATATTGACAATATGTCTAGCCCCATGTCAGATTTCAAAATGAAATACAAAAAAAATCTTTTTGCTCTTTTGAGAAATGGATTTCAATGCAGAATTCTACTGGAGCAGCACTATTAACTGATGTGTTTTGCAATTTTTCCATGACAGTATCCCTTTAATCAAATTGACTAGATAAAATCAAGCAAAAACCAGAATCGCTCAAATTGTTCATACTTTTTTCCAGAATTTTTTTGGAGTTTTTGCCTGAAAACCCTGAAAAAGTAAGATTTTTTGTCTAAACCAAGCGTAGACTGTAAAAACTTCCCTTTGACTTTTACAGGACCTCAAAAGGTCTAAAATGGGGGATTTTCATATCCTGGCTTTTCGCAGCTTCGGGTTATTCTAAATTTACAAAAACAAACACTTTTTTTAATCTAAATATTTGAGTTTTCTAGTGAAAAAAAACAAAAAATTTTTAAACTTGCAAAAAATCAATCTTCAATAAATAACCCCCTGAAAGAGTAGGTGTAAGCCTCACACTAAGGGGCCGATTTACTATATTCACGTGAAGGATTCGAAGTTTGATTGGATTCTATCGAATTTCGAACGTAGGATTTATTTATTTGGTTGAATATGTGAATTTTGGCATATTCGATCATCGAATAGGGAATGGTCAAACAATCAAATACATTCGAATAGAGTCGAAAGGACGAATATTTGATCATTTGACCAGCGAAGGATTTTAATTTTTACGTTTATTCGATTGCCTACTTCAGCAGATTGGACCTACCGAATTGCAATAGAAGCCTATGGGAGCACTCCCATAGGCTTGTGAGGCTAAGTCCTGATCGAATAGGATTCGTACGATCGAAGTCTTCGATCGTTCGTATCGTACGAATCATTCGAATGATCGAATGATTTATTTGTTCAGTCGAATGATTTATTCGATGATTTATTTGTTCGTCGAATGATCGAATATCGAATAAAAGGTAGCCTAGAACTATTCAATTAACATTCGAAAATCCAATGCTAATCGAATATCGAATAGAAACTAATTTTTTTGGGGGAATAATAGTAAATTTGCCCCTAGGGGTCAGGTTTGGGGGACGATTTTAGTGTGTGGGCCTTAGGCATTGCAAGACTATTTCTGATGTTTTGTCTTTGTGGCTGGGTTGTGTTGCTGAGACAAAAAGTTTTCAAAATGCCCAATTGTCTTAACAATAAGTAAATAACAAACGCATTGCCCTAATCTGTTATGCATCACAGCTCCCAATATTCTAAATCAGCTCATCGCTAGATTATTACTGATAGCTGACAACAGAAAAAGAGACATCTCTGTTCTCTGCTTTCATATCCATCTTTGATCTTTGTCACTGTGCTGTAGCTTTTGAAAGCAACATAGAGCATCAAGTATAAAGCACATGCTTTGTCAGTAAAGTCATCTGAGTCTGTACATAACAGGAAGAAATACCATGCTAATTCCATACAGATGTGCAGTTGCATTCTTGTCAGTTTTGAGTCTAAAGAGGAAACGCTATAGTTACACCAGCCTCCCCTTGAAAGCTTTCTCTGAAAACACACATAATGAGAACACGGCATGTGAACCAAATGGCAACTACTTAAATTTGAATAGCAATTTGAAATAATATAACAATTATTTTGTTTTAAATAATCACATCTGTATTAAACATACTCAAAAGAGAAAGACCATGTGTAAAAAACAAATAGTCTACCTATGAATGCACAAATCTAGGTTTGACTTTGATCATTACAACCACCCTTTCTCCTGTAGTCATAAGAGTTAGGTTTAAGGAAAACTATCCCCCCAAAATAAATACTTGAGCAACAGATAGGTTTTATCAAATAAAGGGGCATATTAAAGAGTTTTATCAAACTTGTATATGTATTGGCCTTTTACATCTTTTGCCTTGAACCACCATGTCATGATGGTCTGTGTGCTGCCTCAGAGATCAACTGACCAGAAATACTGCAACTCTCACTGTAACAAGAAGAAGTGTAGAAGCAAAAGACAGAACTATGTCTGTTAATTGGCTCATGTGACCTAACAAGTTCGGTATGTTTGTGTGCACCATGAATCATACGATCCCAGGGGGCTGTCCTTATTTTTTAAAATAGCAGTTTTCTTTTTCTGATTACCTAAGGGCACATACTACTAAAAAATATATTCTAATGAAAATGGTTTATTTACATGAAGCAGGGTTTTACACATGGGCTGTTTGTGGGGTATAGTTTTCCTTTAAATAGAGATAAAGACCCATCCTTCTTCCAGTTGCACCCTGTGTCTCAGGCTTACACATAAGGATGACTTTATTATGTGGATGTTTCATTAGTAAGAATAATTAGATTAACTGCCTTCACCTCCCATCACAGTTGCAATGAAGAACCAATAAGGAGGGCACTGATCTGATCTAGATCTGGAAAGTGTGTTCCCTACAGAGAAATTCAGTGATAGAATTCCAGAAGTAAGGAGCATCAAGATAGAAAAGTTTAGCGAGAAAGACGTTACTCTGAGAGGACATGGTTAATGGTCATGCTATTAGCAGTCATGGTGAAAGGAGAAGAATGGTTAGGTTTGAGTGTGAAGAACACAAGCTGTGTTTTAGCTAGGTTGAGTTGAGATGTCATTGATTCTTCCAGGAAGACATGGATAGGGGGCAGATCTGGGGCTAACTGTCAGTGGTTAATGAAGGGGTATGTAAGTATATCTGCATATAAGCTACATATAAGTGATTTTAGGGCCAAATAATGATATAATGTCTCCTTACTAGTGAGTTGTTTCTGCAACAATATAGGAAAACTTAAAAATTCGACCATCAAATTTTTTTTGGGGGGGTCATTTTCGATTGAATATCGTCAAACAAAACATCCAGCCTTTCCTCCCCTGTTCGCAACACTATCTTTTAAGCAGAGCGTGAGAGAGCTTCTGTTACCATAGCGACACAATGCTGTTCTAAACTACCCGCTCCACTTTGAAGATAGTGTTGCGAACAGGGGAAGACGGGGGAGGAAAGGCTGCCTGTTTTGTCTGACTTAGGTCTGTAATTAGTGGAAGGAGAGGAAGTTTAGTATCTTAGAAGACTGATGGCTGATGAGAGAGTTTTAAAGGGGAAGGGCTGATGAGGGAAAGCAGAAGGCTGAGGAAAGAAGGCGGAAGGCTGAGCATGGAGGGAGGTAGGCTGAGCTGGGAGGGTGGAAGTCGGAGAACTGGGGAGGGAGGGCTGAGGGAGGAAGGCGGAGGTCTGAGAGGGAAGTTCCTATGCCTGACAGCTGAGGGAGGGCTCAGGACGTAGGTGTGACTGCAGTGTTTGAGGATGGGTGAGTGAAAAAGCACCTGATGCTGCATTCCACAGCAATTGGACACCACATGCAGGACATCGTTTTGACAGGACGATGTCCTAAAATGCGCTCCGTATTGGCAACTTCGTACATTGACTCGAGTATAAGCCGAGGGAGAATTTTTCAGCACATTTTGGGTGCTGAAAAACTCAGCTTATACTCGAGTATATATGTTACACAAATACTGTATGTTTTACATCTACTGTAATGTATTCTATAATAATGTAAGACTAGATTATAAAATTATAGACATAAGGATTCAATAATAAAATATTAACATTTTTATATATGAAATTAATGAAATTTGTTGGGACATTTCCACATTGGAAGCTAAAAAATAGCATAACTTACTTTAAGTTTTTCACCTTTGATCATTAAAATGAAAAGTATGTTTTTGGAACAATTTAATGACCATAGAAACATTCATGTTATTCTGGGGAGGAAAATCATATGCAAAAAATATATCCACAATGAAGTGATATATTATTTTAGAATGATGGGGCGGATTCACTTAAGTGGAGGAAGCCGTTTTTGGAGTAAAAGTGCTGGTAAAAGTAGTGTAAATACAATCTCCATATTCACAGAACAGAAACCCACCAAATTACTTCTAATTTACATTTTTGTTTGGGAATATGAACAAAAACAGAGAAGAAAAACAACATTTTATACAACATTTTTAAAAATGGAGTAAAGTCCAGTGTCTCTCTACCCTCAGATCTGCATTGTTTCCTTCAATCTCCTTCATCTTGTAGTGGGGATTAGCAGCCAATTGTTGGGATACAAATCCTGTCTTCTGTATAACCAGAACTGAATATTAACAAGAAAAAAATATATTTTATAAAAAATTTATATAAAAGTAGTTTATTGCCAACATAAAATAAGTTACAAAAACTTGTTTTTATCTCACATGCACTATTTTGATATTGTTGGTTAATGATTGAGGCAATGTTATATCTTAAAAAAGAAAACTAAAGTCAACCAATCAAAGTTTCGTTTTTGTACCAGTACACAGCCCACTCCACATCATTCCAAGAACTACAGAGCTGCTCAGCAGTGCTCAGCACTTTTAGCTGTGTCCCTTCTGATTCCAGCATCTTGGTAATCAGTGAGCAGAGCATATGGTGGAAGCTAAACTGGGATTGAGGCTACTGTACATACAGTATTCCAACCAAGTTTTACTTTGTAAGCAGCAAGTAAGCGGCAGGTAACACTTGGTCCCTTTGTAAAATGTATAATGAAACAATAGAATTCTTAATCAATCAGATACAATTTGAGAGTAGGACTGGCCAGATATGGGATGACTTTGACATAGTTGGCCAGCTTAAATATATTGCAATATATGGACAATCAATCCCTATTTTGTTTAAAGGGTAAGGCATTTTTTAGTAGCTGTATGCACAAAATGTCTCAATGTCTTATATATATATTGACAATGGGTTGAGTACAGAGGACCTCTTGCATTTGTCTATATGTACATATTACTAGTTGAGATAAATGATGGCATTGGGAGTCATGTGGCAAAAGATGGGGGGCAGCCCTGCAGTTCTGGAAGCGCAATGGGCCACAGTTACGTTGGTGCAAGTATAAATGATGATGTTCGGGAGGGGGCGATAAAGGTTTTGCTTCCCCTTCAACATGAGACAATACCTAATGGATATAACTCATGGTACTGCATTCATCAACTGTGAGATTAGTAGTTCACTAAAAATGTATTTGATAAAGTTTAAGCTCTACCATATTGGCCTTAAAAGCAGGGAACCTCTCTGAAAGGCAGAATCATTTACAGTTGAGAATCACCCAATGGCAGACTGACTGGTTTATGTGGAGCTAAGGACAAATTCACAAAAATTGTCCATAAAATGTTGTGCGAAAGACAAAATCTGGAAACTGTTTGTTTAAAAGACAAAAGCACAGAAGTGGAGATAGAGGTTTGTATATATGGCTGGAAATCCAACAAAACTATTTCCGCTTTTATTTTGTCTTAGTAGCAACACTTTTGTGAATTCCCCCCATTGAGTCTAAGATGTATTTTCCAATATTGTTACTGATAGCCATACATATATTTCTTCTACTTAGGGACAGATTTACTAATGGTCAAATTTCGAAGTGAAAAAACTAATTTTTTGGGGGGTAATTTTCATACGAAAACGGCTGTATTCGATTGAATGAAAAATCGTTCGAATAGTTCGATTCAATCAAACGATTTCAACAATTTCAACAAAATCCTTTGATTTCTCAGAACTTAGAAAAAATTTCAGGACTAGTTCTGTGAGGTCCCCCATAGGCTAAAATGGCAATTCTGCAGATTTAAGCTGCTGAATAGTCGAAGTCAAAGGATTTTTAAAGGGCCAGTACTTCAAAATTCGAATATTCACATTTTTTAAATTCAAATCGAATTTTGGGCTATTTGATAGTTGAAGTAGCCCAAAATTACCGTGATATTCGAATTTTATTCGAATTTTCACTTCAGCCCCTTATTGTAAAGGTCATAGAATGTGTAAATTCAGTGTGGTTTTTGTTTTCTTGGAAGTATATTTCCTGTGAACAAGATTCCCATCCAGCCAACACCAAAGCCCAATAAGAATAATGACTTCTAAGTATCTTCTGTTTATACCACATTATTTTGGTAAAAGTATGAATTTAGCACAAATGTGTAACTGTGGTGAACTGAGGGAACATGTTTACGTTACATTTTTACCTTTTTTATGGTACTATATGTATGCTCCAGAAAAAAAGGTGAATTCAAAATATAGTTAATGAGTGATCTATACACACGGGTATATTTAAAGCAATGAACAGATACAAATGGGCAGATTTATGAGACCATCTATATTTAGTACTAAAGGTTAGCAATGGTTACTAGCAAAAAAAAAAAATTTTTCAGATTGATGAAGCTCTTTTTTGCTATGGGATGATTCTTTATTATTATTAACATTTATTTCTATAGCCCCAACTTATTTTGTAGTGCTGTATATTCTTTACTGAAGAAAATAAGCATTTGTCAGCATTGCATTCATGAGTATTGAGCTTGGGAGGTACGTTGGCATCACCAATCCCACCCCTAATGTGTGAGTCATTGAGAAAGGCAGTAAGCGCTGTTCTCGACACCTGGTGCATATCACTCAGTGCCCAAGGTAAATGAGCACCAAAGGGAGTGATTTAGGCTTTTAGTGCTTTTGTGACATTTGTGAATGGCCCACACAATTGTCTCCCAAAAGAACCACTTCACTGTTCTGCTTAAAGGAGAATCACTGAGATAAGTTGAGAATTTTGGCACTGAGGTCTGACTGTCACATCCATGTGCATTCTGGTAAAGTCCTTGCCATTCAATAGCATGACAAGCAGTGAGAGGAGTAGATTATATAGAAAGAGGTACTGTATAATTATTTTATACCAATACTGTGCCACTCCACTATTAGCAAAAAAAGGGGGGGGGGCTGCTTACTTGAATATCACCGTTCAGAGCAGGTTGAAACGACACAGTAAATCTAAAAATAGAATGCAAAAGAAAGCAACACATAGAGTAGTATTGTTTTTAAATTAAGATAAGTAATTAAGCCCATAGAGCCACAAAGTTTTTAAAAATGGTGCCTGGAGAGCTATATTGCAGAAGATGCACCACTGTGATATTCTACAAAAATTCCCCCTTTCGGGTATATACTCACAAGATTTCTTAGATTTTGATGCATATAGTAATGCTAGTTCTTCGCCTTTAAAGTTTCCTCCAGTCATCCACAAGGATCGCCAGATCATAAAGCATGTAGTACCCAAAGCAAAATAAAAGCAGGACTTCTCTGGGACCAGGAAGGCTTCTCCTGTTGAGTCTGTGATCGGTGAATAAATCAAATTGCTCCAATATCTAATGTGTTTCGCAGTCTCCCTTGACCGCTTCCTCAGGGTAGGTGTGATGATCACACAAGTCCTTGTGAGACGAGTAGGCAGGGGTGTTTTCCAACATTGTTCCTTGCCTAAAAATGTATCCTTAACTAGTTTGGAAAGTAAGTTACCTCTGTATAATGCAGCTAAGGGGAACTAGCAGACAGCAGATCCCATGGTTAAGGGTAACAACAAAGAGAGAGGGGTAAGAACCAACTCAGCCCCATCATGGTCCCCCAACTCCTGCATGAATCCCATGATTGCATGGAGGTTATTAGGGGCACAGGGTAGAAGTATATGCAATGCCACCGTTTGACACATACAGATTTTATATGCATTTGATATAAGAATAGGTTTTCAAGATGATCCATTTAAAGCAGGTCAACTATAAAACATGTATGGCCATTTATCTCGGCTGCATATCACACAACATTGCTGGCTGGAATCTAAAAATCAAAACCTAAGATAAACTGGCTATACAATTTTATTCCCTTGATGCGGTAAAGTATTTGGTTTATGAAAACTAGATATATCAGTAGTGCTAGCAGAAAATAATTGACTTGAGTGCCTAGAATTAGTCTAATTAGTCCAGAAATACCTGCAAATGCAACATATTATTAAAATAATTGGTGTGTATTCTGTTTATGAAACTTAAAGGGGTTGTTCACCTTTGAGTGAACTTTTAGTATAATGTAGAGAGTGATATTCTGAGACAATTTGCAATTGGTTTTCATTTTTTTATTGTTTGTAGTTTTATAGTTATTTAGCTTTTTATTCAGCAGCTCTCTAGTTTCCAGTGTCAGAAATTTGGTTTCTATGGTACAAATTAACCTAGCAACCCTGCATTGATTTGAATAAGAGACTGGAATATGAATAGGACATGGACTGAATAGAATGATAAATAATAAAAAGTGGCAATAACAATACATTTGTAGCCTTACAGAGCATTTGTTTTTAGATGGTGTCAGCGACCCCCATTTAAAAGCTGCAAAGAAACAGAAGAAAATTGCAAATCATTAAAAAAACTATAAAAAATGAAGACCAATTGAAAAGTTTCTTAGAATCGTCCCTTCAACAGTATACTAAAAGTTAACTTCAAGTTGAACCACCCCTTTAAAATCCCATGAATGTTTCCTGTAGTACAGTATGTTTGAACTTTTACCTTATAAACATTATTTGTACATACAGCACATTATAACACACTACATTTTTACCCAGTAAAATAGACTTATGCCATTTGCACTGTAAAAAAGAAAATAATTTGATTCTGAACTAGGTATAAATAATATCTGCCCTAAGCTACAAACGTATACAACATGATGTCTTTAGGCTGTGTACCACATCAGAAACCAACCTACCATCACATTTGTAATAAAAATAAATACATTCACACAGATTTATTTACATACCCAATCAGATTTGGCTTCTAATATCAAACTGAAAAAAGAAGAAAGGAAATTAGTAGGAAAGGGCAGCCAGATAATGATTACTGGAATGTTTCATGATAAAATTCTTTATTAGTGAAAGTCAGATTTCCTTTTTATATCTATTTCATAGTACACAAAACAATAAGCATGGCACATTAATAACATTTTCTGTATTAATCATTGTTGGGTGCTTTTTGAAGTGTTGTTTGGGTCATTGCTCTTCTGGAAGACTCCTGGGCCCAAATTCACTAAAGCGCGAAGTGTCTAACGCTAGCGCTAATTCTCCAGCATGACGTCATTTCGTAACTTCGGAAATTCACTAACACCTACTCCGGTCAAGTAGATAGACTTGCGCAACTTTGCACCCTTACGCCAGGAGAAGTTACGCATTGAAGAAGGATCGTAATTACACAAATTCACTAAGATCAAATTTTTATTGAACGTTAATACATACGTTAGACTTTACTTCGCCCGGTCAGACCAGGCGAAGTTCAATACAATAGATAGGAGTTTGAAAAAAAAATGGTAAAATTTTTCAAAATGCTGGCATGTTTACCATTGTAGGGTGATAGTCTGAAAAAGATTTTTTTGGGGGGGTTACAACTATATAGGGGGCAATAGGACAACTTTATTTAATTTATTAAAGGTTTCCTGGGCTTGTGTAGTGGAATGTAGTGGCTGTAACATATACTTCTGTTATACGTTAAAGTTCCGGCCGTAAGCAAATTAGGCATCGCTAGCGTAACTGCGGTTTGCCTGGAGAAGTAACACTAGCACAACTACGCTACCGTACGCCGACCTGAGCATAACTTTGTCCTTCTAGTGAATTTGCGTACCGCTGGCGGAAATTCGCCTGGCGAAGTGCGACAAACGCTAGCAAAGCCAACGCTAGCGAATTTGTGCATCTTAGTGAATTTGCCCCCTGATCTTTGACAGAGGCCCAGCTTTATGACACTAGGTTCGGTATTGCACTCCAAAATGCCATGGTTATGTCCTGATTTCATGGTGGGATACTCAAAATCAAGATCAACAGTAAAGTAAAACATTGTATTGCAGACTCATGTTATTTATAAATGGTGAATGTGCACAACCATATGATGTTGGTTGTCAATATTCGACAAAGTTTTTAACTCTAACAAAAGTGTATTTAACTACTTTCTCTAAACTATGAAAAACAAATATATTTGTTAAGAGTAAAAGTTACAAAAAATGAATATAAAACTCCATATAAAAGCTTGCAAAGCCATGTAGAAGTAAATGGGAGTTGTGCTTTACAAATTGTAAAAGCTTTCTTTGCTTTAAGCTTTTAAAGATTTGTGGGGGGGGGGTTGCAATTGTGCAAAAAAAAATTTGAAACCGAGGATTTGAAGGTTTTCAGACTCTAATTTGGATTTGCTCTGAATGTTTATTATTTCCTGATTTTTAGTTTCGGATCTTTTAATATTAAAGGGATACGCAATATGTTGGCGCTATAGAAATACATGCTAATAATAAAATACATTTTTCAAAATGCATCAGTTAATAGTGCTGCTTCAGCAGAATTCTGCATTGAAATCCATTTCTCAAAAGAGCAAACAGATTTTTTTTATATTTAATTTTGAAAGCTGACATGGGGCTAGACATATTGTAAGTTTCCCAGCTGCCCCAAGTCATGTGACTTGTGCTCTGATAAACTTCAGTCACTCTTTACTGCTGTACTGCAAGTTGGAGTGAGATCACCCCCTCCCCCCCAGCAGCCTAACAACAGAATAATGGGAAGGTAAACAGATAACAGCTCCCTAACACAAGATAACAGCTGCCTGGTAGATCTAAGAACAGCAATCAATAGTAAAACCCATGTCCCACTGCATTCTATTCAGTTACATTGAGAATGAAAAACAACAGCCTGCCAGAAAGCAGTTCCCTCCTAAAGTGCTGGCACAAGTCACATGACCAGGGGCAGCTGGGAAATTGACAAAATGTCTATCCCCATGTCAGATTTCAAAACTGAATATAAAAAAATCTGTTTGCTCTTTTGAGAAATGGATTTCAGTGCAGAAGTCTACTGGAGCAGCATTATTAACTGATTTGTAGACATTTTTGCTTTTTAAAAATGTGAGTGTAGTAGAGGTTGAAAAAAACCTTAAAAACTTTACAAACAAGAATTTTGATAAATAGGCCTCTATGTATACACAAAACCATACTTGTCCCACATTAACATGAAAACACAGTCACATGTGTAACATCTCAGACAGCTCACATGAACAAATCAGCTTCAACCGCAGTGTGACCATGTCTGTAATAGGAAGAGAATAACCATATGCAGCATGACATTTATTTTGTCTAGTTTATCTTGCTTACAGTCTTCATGAATCCTTTTTTTTAATATTGTTCTTGTAACTTTTTATTAAATTAACATTTATTCCAACTTTTACACTTTTTTACTAAAAGGAAGGTGAAGATGGAAAAACAGAAGAAAGTTAAGGGTGTTTATAGAGAGCTCTCATATTATTTCATGATAGGGAGTAAGGGTCCCCAAAGATTGGTGTAGTAAGCTTAGACAGGTATAGTTCAGTTGGCCTTATTTGTGTTTTTGTATATGAGTCCCAAAGACTCCATTTAGCATTTTGCTTGGCATGCTTATAGGCATCCAAGGTTTTTGCATGTGACTTTTCAAAGTCAATTGTTTTGGAGACTATCTCAGTGGAGTCTAGAAGGTGCTACTATGAGTCTACTAAGGAGTAACTTGTTTTATCTATTAACTCTCTATTAGGATTTTAAGAGAATGTTATCAAAAAGGAAAGAAAAAGTTTGTTCTTTCATGAATATGCCCGTATAAAAGTTCACTACAAGTGAATAGAGAACTGTAAAATCGCACTCTGGTGAACCGTGCTGAACTGCAACATGCCCAAGGAATGATCTGTGTGTGTAACAGTGTATTTCACACCACTTCAAACCATACATTTTGTGCAAAATGATCATGAGTGTTGAGAACCACGGATGGCGGTTGCAAGGGAATTAACGGAGCATAAATTGACAGAATTCATTACAATTTTTCTGACAGAACGTTGGTTATGTCTAATTATAACCAGTTTGTTTAAGAATGCAGAATAACAAAAACACATTATTAACTGTATGGGCATCCCAGCATGTATAACAGTGTATCTATAAATAATTCAACAACAGTCTCATTGTTAATATGCTTTCAGCTAAACCAGAGGCAGGGGGAACAGATATTTTATTGTTTATATTTGTTATGTATTCATGTCTTAATTGCACAGTGTTCCAGCCATGGAACTTCCTTTATATATTTTTTATGATTAAAGGAAAAACATTGTAATCATAAGGGATCTTCAAGTAATTATCATATGCCTTTGAAATGTACAGATTTATTATATAAAACAGTATATACAATAACAATAATAGTATAACAGATATCTGACTGAAGTCAAACTTTGCACTGAAGACTCTTATTAAATCATTTATAAATGATGAATGTGCAGTACCATATGATTTAGACAGGCCAATGTTGAGCTGTTGACCAAAACATTTTAAGCCTCTGTGATGGAGCATGGAAAAAACACATATGGCTTTCAAACAGGAAAAGGATTCCTGAATGACTGCAACAAGCTTGAAAAGTGGAAATCACCTGCAACTCATTATGAAATTATACAGGCACAAGAAAAGCAAGAGAAACATGTTATGAGTTTGCAGGGGAAGAATATAACAAGCAGATGCAAGTCTCCAGAAAAATCTTCCATGCATAATAAAACTTTAAGGCATTTGCAGACGTTGGGAAGGCAAAACGAGTGCAAAATAACTGTTAGAATAACGTGCCCAAGGGGCCCCCGGAGTGTGTAGCACACTGTTTTATGTATATGTTGGCAATGTACCAAAATGACCGAATAAGGACTGCCAATATTCATAGTGGATTACTTTTATCTGCCTTTTATACAGTAGTTCTTTCTGCATACAACATTCACTCTTTAAATCTACCTGTAAATATAATGAAGCTGAAGAACCCAAACAGGTAAAAAAGACTTAAACAGAGGCTTTATGGACCCATTGTCAGGGCCTAGTGGTTCTAGTTGGTTGGAGTCAGGACCAAGGAAGTAGCAGTATGTATAAAATTCCAATGCAAGGTATCCATCTGGCAGCAGGAAGATTTTTATTTACCATATAGGCACTGGAGGGCTGCCCCTCAAAAGCTGTCACCCTGGGCACAGGCCCTCAAGTATATATGGCAAATACAGCCCTGATATTAAAGGACAAGGAAAGCTAAAACATAAGTAAAGCTCTATGACAAGTCTGGTACTAATCACTTACATAGCATATTAAATCCTGTGTCCTTGGTGTCTACTAGTAGTAAGAGCTCTCTAATGAGAATGTGGGCGCAGGACTCCAATGACGTCTCTTGAGCTTTCTCCAGGCTGCCTGAGGTAGCCTTGAGTCGCATTGGGTCATTGCGCATGCTTCAGGGGCACAGCGTTCCTCCCATCTTCAATTACATGTTTGCAAATAAATCTACTCATGGTTCATCATTGACACCAGTAAACACCCCCCAGCCAATTAGATTACAAGTGTCGCTCTATGGAGACATGCAATTGTTCCAAATTCTAATTTTTAAATTGCTAATGCCACTCAGGAAAATAGTCACCTGGCAGCATCCAACTCTGCGAAGGCCATAAATTGTTTCTAGATCAAAATTCTAATCTAAAGTTTGAGTTGGAACAACATATAAAACAAAAATTTGGGGGAAAACTTATTGCAGTTTTGGGGGAGATGCTGCGGGCGCAAGCACAAAGTTCCTTGCTTTGCTCTACATAGATGATAATATGTTAACAAAGATGCGCGTTGGGGAGGGATTTCTTTGCATGCACAGTAATTGATAGGCGGTTGGTAAGCCATTAGAAATATGGCGGTGGTGTTGCCTTCAGCAGTCTGCAGATTCAGCCCTTAGTTTTATTACAAAAATAAGCTTGATTTAAAAAATTAAACATAGTGATTCTGGAGAGGTATGTGAGGACTTCAAGATGAGAAACAAAGTAAGTTTTGCCCTTCGTTCTTCTTTAAGTATTAAGAGGACAATATAAAACTTAGTGGCACACAATTTGGAATCTTAGTCCAGTTCCAGAACATACCATTTACAACGGCTCTCCGTACATGACCTTTACCCCGTATAACAGCTGTTCTGTGTTCAGCTGGCTTTTAAGTCATGGATTTGCTATTGAACGCAACACAATTCACCTGCTCTGTACTGAGGTTATATGTAACATTTTAAACAAATCTACTGAAACTGTGAAATTCTGTGAAATCGGTAATCTACCTGCCAATGGACTATAAATCACCTATTTCAAGGCAATAACTCCCCATAGTAATTTATGTAATTTGACTGATTAAAGCATGAAATGTTTTGATGCATTTGTAGTTCATTAAAACACTTTCCTGTCACAAAAGTGTTAATTACTCTCATAAAATGAAAACCTTTTTGTGATCGAACATGAATCTTCAGTTCAAATCTGACCCTTGTTTCCCAAGCTGGCAAAATGCCAGTTTCAGTTTTTCCCATGGATAATGAAGTGATGCATCAACTGATGTGTGTTCTACATAAGGGGTAAGTGTATTAAAATATGTCAGGATTTGAGTTTACCTAATTGTCTGATGAATTGCTAAGGAAATACAATATTGCATGCAGATTTACCACTCCCAGCAAGTTTACAGGCCAGCAGAAGATCCCGATTTTTTCCAACTGGTTGTGATTGCTAGATCCAGTTGCTTTTGTATGACCAGTATTATAAATTCAAACAGTATTCAAAATATCTTTGGAGCTTTGGTACCTCACAAGATCCTTTATCATTATCCTTGATGAAAACCCACCTCAATCCCCTTTAATTATGCACTGGGCAGGGGTGTTTTCCGGCAGTAAATGCCTACCTAAGGCACTTAGCTTTTTAGATTGCAGTGGGTTGGATTGGATTGATAGCATCATTAGTACAGAATGCGCAATAGCAGTAGCATTAGCAATTTAAAATTTTGAATTTGGCTGAAATTGCAGGGAGCTGCCATCTGAGCTGAATTTTTCAAGTAGCCTCGTGTCAGCAGCACCCCTGGCAATGACCTTAAAACCTTAGTCCAGGGGTGTCCAACCCACGGCCCGCAGAACGCATGCGGCCCGAGATGGAGATCATTGCGGCCCAGCATGAAATGCATCCAGACGTCGATGTCACCACTGTTACTTTCTGCAGTGAGCAGCAGAGAGAGAGTAGGAGAGCTGAGCTGGCGCATTAGTGTGGAGCACAACGAGGAGAGCTGGTGCTGCAGAAAATCGGAGGACTACTGGCCTTATTCTGATGGTTCTTGCTGGCACGGATACAGATCTGGGCAATTTTTATGGCTGCCTGCTTGCCAAGGTACTGATTTGGGGGCAATTTTTTATGGCTGCACAGGTACAGATTTGTTGGCAATTTTTATGACTGGCACAGGTACATATGTATTTGTGGGAAATGTGTATGGCTGGCACAGGTACATATTTTGGGGCAATATTTATGGCTGGCACAGGTACAGATTTAGGGAGAATTCTTATGGCTGGCACAGGTACATACTTGGGGGCAATATTGGCTGCTGGCACAGTTATCAATTTGAAGGCCATTTTTATGGCTGGCATAGTTACAGATGTGAGGTTATTTTATGGCGGACACAGGTACATATTTTGGGGCAGTATTTATTGCTGGCTGCTTTCATGTTTTGTCATTGTATTTTTTGTCCAGACACATTACCACCCTAGTCTGTCATTTTGTTAGGAATAGGCTAACTATGCCAGGTTGTAATAATGTGGTGACCTAGGGAGGAAGGGGACTGCCCATTGCCCAATAATCCATTCAGAGGAGGTTGCTCTATATTTGTTCCATATTCCAGTGTATAGCTCAATCTGGTTATCCAGTTGGTATTGTAGTTCATTTCTGTATATTTCCTTTATTTTTAGAAATCAAAAGTGTTATGTATTTCATGTGCGGCGCCAGAAAATTTTTCTTCCTGGAGGTCAAAAGGTTGGACACCCCTGCCTTAGTCATTAAATGAAGAAAGATGGGAACTACAGATGATTTTATAGCTAAGGGGGGCACATTGTGCCTTTAAGGAGCCGTTTGGAGGACAGAGATGGTGTACATACCACATAATGCTCCTCTTTTACCAAAAAGACAATATATTTTCTAAAGCAGAAGGCAAGTTGTCTGTAAACAGACAGTTTTATTACCTTCTCCAATAAACTCACACAGGTCAGACTCTACTCTTAAAGGAAAACTAAAACTTAACAGAGAAGTAGACATTATGCACATTATGTTCTGGAGTTTCTGTACAAGCCCAACCCTTTAGCAGTAAATATCTGTGCTTTCTAAGATGCCCCAGTAGCTGCCCATCTTCTTTTCTGCTGATTCACAGAATGTGCTCTGTGCTGCTATCACTTACTACTAAATGTACAATATAAATCAGCCCTGTAGCATCAGATTATAGGACAATTTATATGACAGGTGAATATCATTTTCTGCTTGATCATTTGTGAACTAAGGTTAGCTTCTCAACAGCTGCCCAGAGCAGGAGCATGTGAAATGTCAGCACCAAAATCCAAGATGGTGAGCTTCAGTTACAACTGAAAGCCTGGTGATGAAGAATGTTTAAAGGGGTGGTTCACTTTAAATTAACTTTTATTATGTTACAGAATTAAACATTCTAAGCAACTTTTTAATTGCCCTTTTCTTCTGACACTTTCCAGCTTTAAAATTAACACCCCATCAAAAAAAAATTAATGCTCTGTAAGGCTACTAAGTTATTGTTATTTCTACTTTTTACTAATATTTTTAGTCAGGCCTCTCCTATTCATATTCTAGGCTCTTATTCATATCAATGCATGGTTCCTAGGGTAATTTGGACCCTAGCAAAAAACACAAATAATAAAAAAGAAAAACAATTGCAAATTGTCTCCGAATATCACTCTGTACATACTGAAAGTTAACTCAAAGGTGAACAACCCCTTTAAGCTGATGCATTAAGTGTATCATATGTTTTTAGGTTTAGTTCTCCTTTAAAAAGTAATTTTATTCTTACAACATTGTGAAGGTGAACACAAAACTCCCCTCTGGTCTTTACTCTCTTGCTACACTTATAAAAACCATCAGCTTGTCCTTTTAAAATGCATTTTGCATCTTAAGGCAAGCCTGAAGTGCTATAGACACTGCAGTGTTGGCACATGATTTAGTATTAAATGTAGCACATGCCTGGAATGTTCTGCCAATAATAATGGAAATCTTGAAATAATGGAATAACAGAATACTGTACCTTAAATGCTTAAATAATAATAATCTAAAGATTAATGTTGAACAGCTTTTCAGAGCCCATGCCAAATATTTTGGTTGCTGTTCCAAAATTCCATCTGTATATAATGTTTCAGTTTTAAGGCTAACCTGTTAGAAAAACTACTAGAACCAGTAAATCTGTCTTGAAGCTAAAATATGCTGAGCTGCTAAATGGAATCTAATTAATGTTATTTGATGACCCTCAAAAACTGTATAACAATAAATAAAACATTAAACATTAAAATTAATCCTGTTATGATTAAGGGTTTAAAATGGGCAGAAATTCATTACCACTTAATGAAGGAATTGCTCTGATGATAACAGTTTTCAAGGTTAGGTGCTTTAGACTTATCACTAAGGCAATACAATATGTTTAGCTGTCTCTATGGGATTCCTAAAAATAAACCTTCCCTTGGATTTGTACATATTCATATTAGAGAAAAGAGCTGGATGTGCTAGAATTTACAAGGCATTGGCAGCATGAAAAATATCTGATGAAACATATAAATAGAAGAAGGGAGTACTTGGCAGAGTAGGGTAGGATAAGCAGGACAGGAACCTCCCCAGAAATCAATTGCAACAGGATTATAAATGTAAACATGGTAGCAGTTATGTTCAAGTGCATATATGTCTATTGAATAGTTTTGGACAGCTAGTGGTGTTTATACAAATGGCCTGCAGAGGTCACTGTGCACATGAGTTATGCTGTGTATACACAGTACTGTCTATACCGTTTAAAAGCAACAGAGTTGATGTTACTGTTGTGTAATGGTTGCATGAACCTGCTAATAAAGCCCTCTTATACTCTGCTCATCTTCGGTTATCAAAACACAACAAATTGGAGACGAGATGTCTCTATTACTTCTGCAGCCTGCTTGAAGCTTTTCTTCCAAACCCTGGTGAGCCTACCCTACCTTTTACTGCTTGGATCTATATGTTTGAAAATAACATTATTGCCACTGTCCAAGGGGAAATTTCTGCTGTTAGAAAGCATGCTTTACTTATTCACTACCTGGGAGCAGAGGGACGGCGTATATTTTATACATTACCATCACCTGATGAAACTTATGAAACTGCTCTTACTGCTATAAAGAACTTTTTCCTGCCAAGAGTAAATGTGGTTGCTGAAAGATATAAATTCCGCCAACGTGGACAGCATAACGGCAAATCCACAGAACAATTTGTAGCAGCTTTGAGAGAGCTGGTTGTTACCTTTGAGTTTTGGAATCTAACAGAAGAAATGCTAAGAGCCCAAATAATGGAAAAAACAAACTCACATTGCATGAGAGAGAGACTGCTCCTAGAGCAGGATTTAACCCTTGCAAAGGCTATTACAGTTGCTACAATGCAGACACCAGAAGGCCAATTCTAGTGGGGCGAACCCCTACAACTTTATTCATCAGGTGTAACGTTTTGGGGGCAACCCCCTTCACCAGACATGCAAAGCTACACCATTGTAAAGTGTTAAATAGTCTAAAACATCCAAACATTATTTTGGTAACTCCACCCACTAATTAAGTAATTAAATATTTAAATACAAAGTGCCAACCAAATGGTAAGTAAAAACATTTATTGTATTCACACATGATTTTAGTGACTCCACCCACTCCTTAAGTGAATCAGATATTTAAATGAAGAAGTGAATAAAAACATTTTAATATAAACATCTTTGTAGTGAAAAAATCTTTGTAGTGTAAAAATTCAATAGTCCGAGTCCCCAACAACACTGTGTGACGTGAACATGATGGTGGGCAATTGTGTATTACAGTTGCTAGCCATATTGAAACAGCAGTGGCAGTGGTTAAAACTCTCAGTCAGGGAACTGCTGGGAATGTACAGACTGTGGCCTAATAATGCACAGTCACAGGCAAAATACAGGGCTAAGGAAACGGATTCAATTAAAAATACAAATAAAAAATACTGCTTCCACTGCAAACTATGCTACATGTCCTGCAAAAGCTGCACAGTGCCACAAACGCTCAAAGGTAGGTCACTTTGCTTAGGTGTTCTGTAGTTTATATGCACTGTCAATGTCAATACTGCTTCTGCTGACAAGGGACACTCCATTAACCTGATGCTTGATACAGGTTCAGCTTTTTCTCTACTACCAAAGGATATTTTCTTGAAATACTTTGCAAAAGATACATTGCACCTGCCATGAGAGTGTTTAGTTACTTAAAGGATCCAATCCCTGTGCTTGGTTGCTTGCCATTGACTGAACAATTTTAATCAAATACTGCAAAATGTGACTTTTACATTGTGAATAAGGGTACTGCTATTCTTGGAAGGGATCTCTTTGCTGCGTTAAACCTACAATTAGTTGATGGTCTCATTAGTACAGCACCAGTGCCTGCCACACAGCCAGTATCTAAAATATCACCACAAAGTTACACTTCATTGGGTTGTGCAAAGAACTTTGTACACAAAATTAAGCTGAGACCAGATGTAAAACCACATGCTAGTCAGGCTGCACATTAATCCATTTGGTAGCTACCCATCCGCTGGACTCCGCTCCAGTCTCAGTTATCACATTTCAATATATGGGGGTGGAGGGGTGCTTTCAAAAAACCAAATACTGGATTTGAAAAAAATGAAAAAATATATTTATTTACCAAGCATTGTAAAAACAGAGCAGGTGTAAGGAATCCTTACCCTGGTGATCTAGCGGTGCGGCGGGGACGCCCGCTAAGCCGCTTCCTTCCCCTTCGGCAGCCTTCCTCTTAGTGTGCGCGCGGCGCGCACTCACTGTATTTATAGGCGCCTGCGCGCTGACGTTTTGCTGTCAGCGCGCAGTGGCGCGAACATTCAAATATTTAAAGGGGCATTTTGAAATAACTCATTGCCCGTGATAGGTTTATTCCTGGTGCCTTGTACTCGTGCTATTAGCTTATGTTTGTTCCTGATTCCTGTATTTGACCCTGCCTGGCCTTTTGACTACTCTGATTATCTGTATCCTGACCTGAGCCTGTTGTTTGACCACCGATTTTGCCTAACCCTACCTGATTGATTACCTGGTTTGACCCTTGCCTGCCTGACGACCCTAGCTATCTGCCTGCCTCGACCCGGCCTGTCTGACTACGAATCTGCCAACTCCTGTCTGTACTGTGACCATCGGCCTTAAAGACTTTATATACTGTCGTGCCCCATTGCTGGCCAGAACTCCTGCCCTGCACCTCTCGTTTAAGTCCAGGTGGCATCTGAGTAGCTGAGGGCTCCTCCCGGAGCCAAAGGCGGCCACACTACTGGTGAAGCACGAGCCTAGACCAGGGTGCTTAGCGTTTGTTCTGGCATTGGGTGCCGACCGTGACAGCAGGTATCAAAAAATGCTAACTGTGGCTACCATACTTGTATCATGTCACCTCGAATTTGACCAATAGTAAATCTGCCCCTAAGTTTAGATGGACTTTTGGCATGACTTTTCATGTCCTGTGACTTTTATAGCTATGTCATGACAACAATACTAAACTCATATCCCAGTCCCCGCCTTAATATCTTCTTTAATGTGCCCATTAACAATAGGACTTTTATAAAGTAGTTTCTATTTAAAGTATAATGTATAGAGATGGATGGGTGCTTTCAAAAAACCAAGTGCAGGGTTGAAAAAAATGAAAAATTGTTTATTTACCAAGCATCATTAAAACAGAGCAGGTATCAAAATACTGACTATAAACACCATACTTGTATCATGTCATCTGACGCTTTTTATGCCTCTCTTTGGCACTTCATCAGAGAGCTCTCTGATGAAGTGCCAAAGAGAGGCATGAAACACGTCAGATGACATGATACAAGTATGGTGGTTATAGTCAGTCATTTTTTTCAACCCTGCACTTGGTTTTTTGAAAACACCCATCCACCCCTATACATTGACCTCTGATGAAGTGCCAAAGGGAGGCATGAAACGCGTCAGGTGACATGATACAAGTATGGTAGCCACAGTTAGCATTTTTTGATACCTGCTCTGTTTTTACAATGCTTGGTAAATAAATATATTTTTTCATTTTTTCAAATCCAGTATTTGGTTTTTAGAAAGCACCCCTCCACCCCCATATATTGAAATGTAAAACCAGTACGCCCTACGCTATAAGAGAAACTGTCTCTCAGGAACTACATAACTACAGAGCAACGTGCCATGCAACAACCCAAGCATCTCCAGATGAATTATTACATGGCAGACATATGCGCACTAAGTTACATTTTGCAGACATCAGTCTACAAAATACTGTTCCTACAAAACCATCTAATGCGGACATTGTCAAACATCAACAAGCCAAATGCGAGGCTTATTCTGACAGAACACGTGGTGCAAGAGAAGTGCACTTTCAGCCTATCTCTTTAGTCAGAATTAAGAAACCAGGAATACTGAAACAAGGACAATCTAAATTTACTACACCACTTAAATTGAGACGCCAGAGAGGACCATACACATATGAACTGTCTGATGGACACATATGGAATGCAAGTCGTCTTGCTCCTGCTAGATATGACTTTGGAGAAGCTCCATTTGATGAAGGACATTTTCCTACTCCTGATGCCAACTGCAATAGGCCTGAAGAAAGTGACCCTATAAGGCATACTGAGAAAATCAGAAAATTACCTGCATGGACCAAGGACTATGTGATGTGAAGAATGTATTTTATTGCTTTAAGATGCGTACTATTTCATTGCTGTTGTTTATTACATTTCCCCAAATGCTTTCCTAATAGGGGGATATGTGGTGTTTATACAAATGGCCTGCAGAGGTCACTGTGCCCATGAGTTATGCTGTGTATACACAATACTTTGTATACTGTTTAAAACCAATAGAGTTGATGCTACTGGTGTGTAATGGCTGCATGAACTTGCTAATAAAGCCCTGTTATGCTCTGCTCATACTTGATTATCAAAACACTAGTGAACAATTATATTTAAGTTTAAACAACTAAAAACTGTATTCAGTGAGAAAAAGGTTGATCACGTAAAACTTCATGGACGAGATTTAATTTGACATGCAATTCAGTTCTGAAAAACTTATCACGTGAAAACTCCATTAAATTCTATGGGGAAAAAATAGAACTAGAATTTGGAGAAAAGTTTCCCTACCGTGAATTGAATCTCATCCATGAGTTTTCATGTTGTAAACCATGAATTGGCCCAATGAAGATACTGTACAAGTTGGGTTTGATTCTGTAATAACCAAAGAAAAAGTATAATCACTATTGTTTCATAAAACAGGTAATTTTTAAAGGGGTAGTTCACCTTTAAGGAAATTTTTAGTATGTTATAGAATGGCCAATTCTAAGAAACTTTTCAATTGGCTTTAAATATTTATTTTTTAGTAGTTTTATAGTCATATGTCTTTTTCTTTTGACTCTTTGCAGCTTTCAGATGAGCATCACTGACCTCTTATAAAAAGAAAATGCTCTGTAAGGCTACAAATGTAATATTACTACTCATCTTTCTATTCAGACCCAATCATATTCATATCCCAGTCTCTTATTCAGATCAATGCATGGTTGATAGGGAAATTTGGACACTAGCTACCAGATTACTTAAAATGCAAATCGAAGAGCTGCTGAATAAGATGCTAAATAACTCAAAAACCACAAATAATAAAAAATAAAAAACAATTGCAAATTGTCTCAGAACATCACTCTCTACGTCATATTAAATGTATCTCAAAGGTGAACAGCCCCTTTAAATAAAATATATCTAGACAGAGCTACAAAAACAGGATATGGATTTAAAACATCTTCTGCAAAGAAAAAAAATACAAAATTAACATATATGCAACATGAACATTTGTTACTGTGTATTCTGTAATGAATCTAATAAATATATATGAATGCAGAATTACGTTCATTAATTGAAAGGGTACAGTACACCATGTGCCTTTTATTCAACCTTGCAATAAAGTTCATTTATAATATAATATCTCAACGTTTAGCAAGGATCTGAAAATGAATTTGCTGTTATAACCAGTACTTTACACTGCACTAAATAAAGGAAATGTAATCTAGAACACAGGAACTAATGTAAGTGAAATACAATAGTGAAATACAATAATGGTACAATATTTAAGCTTGTGTTAAAGCTAATAATGATCATAAAATGCAGAAAACTGTGATGATACTGTCCCTTTCAAGTGCAGACAGCAGTTTAGTCCTTAATTATATCCCAGTGCTTTTTATTACTGCATTTAGCTGGCAATACAGATAAAGCAGATGTTAAGAGGCTTCCGTCCTCTTACTAGAACATTTTCTTTCAATTTGCCATCATTCCTTGAATACTTTTCACTTTTTGCAAGTTTTCATGTGTTAACTTTGAACATGCTTCAGCCAGTCTTAAGTGTTTAAGGAATACTTCTTAGGCGCAATTGTAATTTAGTTTGTAGCTATATAATTGGGACCAATTTTCATTACTAAACTAAAGAATCTAGAAGAATTATATTTATAAACTCTGCGGTGGGATACTGATATTGACTTTGCAAAAGTGTACACAGCTACAATTACATTTTCTAAATAGTACTGTGAGTAGTAAAACATACAAAAGCAATATTATGTTTCTTTATTTTAAACAGAAAGATTTTTATATAAATATTGTTTTGATTACCAACAAATATATAACCTTCAGTAAGACTCAATTATAGTATTTCACTAGCTGCCATATTTGGTAATACATTTCATCATCATTTGAGAACAGCTAGGCAGTAGCTCCCAAACTGAGGGGCTCCAGTGGGGATAGTGATGTATCAATGGAGTATCAATGCATACAGAATCTCAAAAACCTTCTAGCACCACAGTAAATTTGTAAACGTTGTAGTTGTGAAGTTTACTTTGCAGAAATAGAGACACTATTAATATATTCAAAGTATAAATAGTACGAGCAGAGAAATGCAGAATAAAATACAAATAACTTCAAAAAATTATATTTTTTTCACATAATTACTAAATTAATAGAGATGGAGAACCTTTCAATACTAAAAAATCCAACAGGACCAGCACAGCTCCCATTTATTTCTATAGGACCTCAACTGTTTTTACTTGGAGATGTTTTAGATTAGAGTTTTTGATGATTGTTACACTTAAAAAACTCAATATGGACCCCATATTGTCTTCAGTTGATTCCTATTTTGAACATTGCTTTAAATATGACAAAGCTCCTAAGCATTTGTGCCCCCATGCCGGTTGCTCTTTGCACAGAGCAAGAGATCAAAAATCCAATGCTCCATGCAAAAGCAGCGTCAGGAGATGCATCCAAGCATGTTCCTTAAAGGGATACTGTCATGGGAAAACATGTTTTTTCAAAGCACATCAGTTAATAGTGCTGCTCCAGCAGAATTCTGCACTGAAATCCATTTTCAGTGCAGAATTCCCCTAGTCGTATGACTTGTGTTCTGATAAACTTCAGTTGGAATGATATCACCCCCCCCCCCCCCCCAGCAGCCTAACAAAAGAACAATGGGAAGGTTACCAAAAAGCAGCTACCTAACACAAGATACCAGCTCCCTGGTAGATCTAAGAACAACACTCAGTAATAAAAGCCAAGTCCCACTGAGACTGATTCAGTTACATTAAGTAGGAGAAATAACAGACTGCCAGAAAGCAGTTCCATCCTAAAGTGCAAGCACAAGTCACATAACTAGGGGCAGGTGGGCAACTGACAATATGTCGCAATGTCAAATTTCAAAATTGACTATAAAAAAATATAGAGAATTGGATTTCAGAGCATAATTCTGCTTGAGTAGCACTATTAACTGATGAGTTTTGAAAAAAAAAATAGTTTTTCGATGACAGTATCCTTTTAATATCTCTCAGAGCAGGTGGTAAGGACCATATGCCCCCTCATTTGAATCGAGTGCTGTCTGGCAGTTGGCAGAGCATTTAGGTGCAGTCCACAGGTCTCTGAGTTCCGAGGCCTGCAGCTATTTACACAGTTACACAATGGGAAAAGTGCAAAAACATGGCAGTGCCAAAGAGCCCTTTTATTTTGACAAAGTTGACTTCTTCTGACAAGAAGTGTTTAGTAATTTTCCCAATGAAAAGTCAGGTAATTTATCTGCCCACTCACACACTGCCAACAGAGACATCTCACCTTTGGTAAGTAAAATGTGCAATTCTTGTAGTCTTCTTTGCATTTAAATCCAGGATCTTCATAATTAAGCCTTTGTCTATTACCCACAGGTTGAACAGAGAAGGAGAAGTTGTTTTCCAATCATTCATTTAGAACCAACTGATATCAATAGTACATATTTGTGCTTGGGCTTGACAGGGAACCATATATGTGCCAATAATTGTTTACTTAATATTATAGGTATGTGTATTTCCAGCGTAAGCATTGTGAGAGGCAAAAAAAAAAAAAAACAGCTGGAAGGGCACAGTTGAGACAATATTAAGATCTGACTTCCTTCTTCCCTAATGCTATACAATATATGTTTTTAAATTATTATTGGAGATGCACCCAAACAAAACATGGTAGCCTGTCATTAGTTTGAAAGGTAACCTATAAGTTAATTATAACAATGTTAATGTATTTTTGTAAGATTTCAAGATATTAGCGGTTCTTAAGATGATCCTTAAGGGTCTAGAACTCAATGTGACTGGAGGGCTAGGCACAATTAGATCTCAAACAAACGTAAATTCCAAAAGTGCTTATAATAGCATTCTGAGCAATATTAAATTGTTACAAGTTATGTTATATGGTTATACAATGAAAATAGAAGGCCAAATTAAAAATAGAGTTATCACCCTTGCTCTACTTACATCTTGGAGTCTTCCACTTGAAGTGGAAATTCCTGAACATTCTGTTTTCTATAAATTTGTTTAATAACCTGAGATTATTTGGCCATGGAATGCAAAGACATAAGAGTAGTGTGTAAGGTTAACATGACATTTTCTCTGCATAGAGAAATTATTGTTTCATGCACCTCATCTTTCTTTCTTTTATATCTTGCTTTTCATTACTGACGAGAAAAGGAACATTTATTTTCTCTACATTATTGTTTCCCTTTGAATTAAAGATCTGACTCTTGTGACTTTTACCAACAGTTAAAGTTGTTGTGGAAAGAATGTGCAATAAACTAAACCTCAGATTTATCTGATCTGACTTTTTTGGGGCAAAAACTGGTATATTTAGTGGAAAAAAACAAATTTTTTAGATTTAGATTTATTATACCTCAATGCTGCAAAGAAACAGACCTGTCAAGTCAGTGGGAGAGGCACCTATTTCAACTTGAAGTTATTATGATTCGCATTGGGTTTAGACTGAAGATCTGAAAAATTTTGAGTTTTTGGGCAAAAAAATCAGCAAACGTGCAACTCAGGAAAAAAATGTTTACTGTTCTTTCCAATTAATTTGTTTTTTAATTAATAAATAGGTCAAATCAGGCATGGGAGTTTGGATGTGGTTTGCCATTAAATATGTATCCTATATCATTAGTTATGAAGAATATCCCTTGAGACATATGGTTATGTTAATATTCCATGGCTTGCAGAAACCTTTCCTGTATCTGATTGAAAACAAAAGTTATAATGGTAAACAGAGACTGTTATTAAATTATTTTACATTCTCTGTTCTGCAAACCAAAATACGTTGATAGAGCAGGTGGGCTTTCTAAATTCTTTGCTTTTCAATGTCAAATAATTTGACTTTTTTTGTAGGGTTCTCCTGTATCAATACTCGCACTTGAGCATAACGCAGATGCGGTATGGACGCTGGCATTTGTAAATGTAGGTTTCCAACTGAATCAAATAGTACACAATTACTGTAAAAAAATATTACTCTGGACCCAAGGTTTTCCAGATAACGGATCTTTCCTTAATCTTCAAACCTTAAGAAAATCATGTAAACATTAAACAAACCCAAAATGCTGGGTTTTCTTCCAATAAGGATTAATAATATCTTAGTTGGGATCAAGTACAAGCTAGTGTTTTGTTATTACAGAGAAAACGGAAATCATTTATAAAAATTTTGATTATTTCATTATAATGGAATCTATGGGAGACGGCGATTCCGTATCGGAGCTTTCTGGATATCAGATTTCTGGATAACGGATCCAACACCTGTAATATGGTTTCAACTTGTGTGTGTTTCTAAATGCTGTTTGAGGATAACAGTTTATCAGTTTGCACATGGGATCTAATGGAAGAGCATTTACAGTATACGGCCAGTATTTTTAACATTTGTAATAAGCAACACTTTTTAAATACAAATAGCTTTGGTACCTATAACCTCTGTAAACATCTGCTTGGTCTAGATTAGCCTTGACCTTTTTATTATACTAGCATCTGGAAGATGATATACTGTATGCCATTAAAATGGTTTCTAGATTATTAGTCTCATGTGCAATTAGTAAGTGGACAGTTTGGTTTATGGCAGTTAGACTATCAAATCATTATGTCAAACATGCCAAAGTACATTTTTTTTTTATTTAAAAAGCTCACAGAGATTCTTTATTGATATAGCTAATAAAAAATCATGCAAAGAAGTCTGGCAGATATATGGCTATCCTGTGTTTCCCAGGTATGTTTAGATAATGGCAGAATGAGATATGGTACAGTCTTTAGAAAATATTTTGTAAACTGTACGGTCATTCTCACTTACTTACAGGCTTACATACAATATTGGTGAGGCTTTAGTGAGCTCTATTTTTCTATGCTTTAGATATCAGTAGTTGCTTCTTCTCAGAGTTTCAGTCTCTTCTTCTGCAATAAGCCCAGAAGATTTTCTCTATTTTCTCTATTTCAAAAGTAATTCTGCAGTTACATCATATGTTAAAACATTCAAGATTAAAAACATTCTAACCCCGCAATCCATATGTAGGAATTTTGGTGTTAGAATGGTTTTTATATAAGTCATGTATAAAATACAGTACAGGATCTGTTATTCAGAAACCCATTATCCAGAAAGCTGAAATTAGGAAAGGCAACCTGCCATAGACTTATAAAATCAAAAGAAACAGACCCAGTTCAAAACACTGCACTCAGGCATAGTCTTAATGAAATAATAGCACCCATATACTGTAAGGGCTTTTATTGCAACTGGCGGATACTCCACATACCCTTCCCCTAAAGTACACGTGACATATAACCTCCATAAGACACAGTCACAAAGTGATGTAATGAACCCTTAAATATGCAAATGAATCAACACAAGCAGGTGGTATTAGCATAGATATGTATATATACTATGATATGATAGAAGTTAGTAATCAGGAACTGATAGAAGTTAGCACTACATTTAGTTGGTGCATGTCATCCATATTGTGGACTAGTTTCATCTCACCATCAGCTCATCGTCCACCTGGAAGAATGGCACTTCAGTACAGTAATTCCAGTTTCACAGCCAAACCATCACAATTTGCAATGGAGTGTTTACATTACTGCCTGTTTAAATTAACATACCACCAACAGGAGTTTTGTCTCAACAGGCGGGAACTTTTTCAAGACGCAATAAGTCCACACCACCATAACAGGGTCACTCAATATGGGGTCCTCGGCATACAATTTAAATACTCCCATGTACTTCCAGGGCTGGCCATGCAAAGATCACATAGTTTCCCATGGGAGAATCACTGGAGCCATCTTATATGATAGATCTCATAGTATCCCATAGACGGACCATTAGCACCATCTTAATAAAGGCCGATGAATAGTGATGGGCGAATTTATTCGCCTAGGTCGAATTCGCGGCGAATTCCCGCGATTCGCCGCTGGTGAATAAATTCGCGAATCACCAGCGAAATTTCGCTTGGCGAAAATTCGCCGAAAAATGAGTCGCGTGGCGTTTTTGACGCGACGCGACGAAAGCGATGCGACGCGCGCCGAAACGACGCGCGACAAAATCGTCCCGCGACTCGTTTCGCGAATTTTCCGCCGATTCGCAAATTTCTCTAGAAATTCGCGAATCTCTAGGCGAAGCGAATCGCGGGCGATTCGCCCATCACTACCGATGAAGTCAAATGCCTTCATTTGTATCAGCCAAAATCACAGCCAAGATAAGTTATCAGGTTAGATTTTTATTCACTAAAAAAGCAGCAAGAAATACATATTAAACTAATTCAGTTGCGGCCAAAGACATAAATGGTCTTGTTCTGACACTGCACTACAATACTGAAGCTCAGCCTACAAGGGTGACAAAGACAATTTCCCAATAGGATTATTGAAGCATTGTGACTTTTTATTCTTCACATTCACACATAAAATTAGTTAGGAGGAAACATATGGAAAGCATTTGAGTGTGGAGACTCTCTCCACATTTCTATGCAAAACAGAAGGAATCCTGTGATGATGATTTTGCTTGAAAATTAAATTTTTATGGAAGATCTTATTGGTTAAAGCTCACCCACTGGGTTTAAAGCAAAGCCAGGGCAGTTGCTGATCAGGTCCCAACTTCAAACCCCGTTTTCCTCTACTGGAACTTGCCAGTGTGGATAGAAATGTAATATTGTGAATTCTATTCTAGTTACTCTTTCATTTGGCATTTTCTTTTAATGAAATTATTCCAAAATAGTTTGAATTTACAAGTTTTCTGTGTGGTCTGAATAATATTTTGCTCAAAATAGCAATGAGACTGTGAAAATGTAACAATATTTTCTTTAAATATATATACTACAGTGTCTAGAGTAAAAAACTGCTATTTCTTATAGATCTTTCCTCTCTCAGTAAGACCAAGCACATTCCACCTCCATTACTAATACCACTTCCTACTTTTGCTTGACATACATAAATATATTTTTGTGCACTTGCTTCCATTGACCAAAAATAACTGTTTTATAAGGGAATTATACAGATTTTAACGTGCTTCAAGAGTTTAAAAATAGGACCATGTCTACCACCAATTCCTATACCTCCTACTGAGAAACCATATCAAAGCCAAAATAAGACTAATATGCTTTTTTGAGATTTACTTTTTAAATCAGTTGTGGCCAGGAAATCTAAAGTTAGAAAATACATTGCTACCAAAAAAACATGCAGTTCTGCTACATTAGAAAATAAAGCTTATACTACCAGAACATATATAATAAAATACAGGTCCCTGGTGAATGCATTTTAAACACCTTCACAATAAAAATAGTTACTTTTAGCACTTATTCTATTTCATTGTGTTTATTATCTGTCAAAATGTGTTTGTTAAACCACTGATTCAGCGAAGGATGGATGCCTGCTAAACAGGGGTCTCTCCTTTATGCAACCTATTTTTGAATATTACTAGGTATCTTAAGTAGGAAGGAGAATGAAGCTGGAGAAAGGGAGGATAATGTAGAGCACCAGTTGAAAGAAAGAATGGCTTCTTTCTGACAGAGCCAAGATTTGTCCATCTAAACAGTTGTTCTAAGTAAACTTTCACTTAGGGCCAGATTTACTAAATGCGTGTGAAGGATTCGAAATTCGATCGAATTTTCAAAAAGATTCAAATTCGAATTTTCGAATACCTTTTTTGGGCACTTCAACCATCGAATTCTAAAATTCGATCGATTGGAATTATTCAAATAAAAATCTATTCAATCATTCGACCATTTGATGGTCGAATTACTTGCCCTTTAAATTGTTATTCGATCGATTAAACCTACCGAATTCCTGTATAACCGTATGGGAAGCAACATTTTTAGATCCAATGAAAAAAAATTGATGGATCGAATTTTTGGAATTTCGCTAAAACCCTTCAAATTCGATATTCAAATTTGATGGGTTAAAATTTGACCAAAATTCGATTGGTCGAATTTGAGGGTTAATTAACCCTCGAATTTGACCAATAGTAAATCTGCCCCTAAGTTTAGATGGGCTTTTGGCATGACTTTTCATGTCCTGTGACTTTTATAGCTATGTCATGACAACAATACTAAACTCATATCCCAGTCCCCGCCTTAATATCTTCTTTAATGTGCCCATTAAAAATAGGACTTTTATAAAGTAGTTTCTATTTAAAGTATAATGTATAGGGGTGGATGGGTGCTTTCAAAAAACCAAGTGCAGGGTTGAAAAAAATGAAAAATTGTTTATTTACCAAGCATCATTAAAACAGAGCAGGTATCAAAATACTGACTATAAACACCATACTTGTATCATGTCATCTGACGCTTTTCATGCCTCTCTTTGGCACTTCATCAGAGAGCTCTCTGATGAAGTGCCAAAGAGAGGCATGAAACGCGTCAGATGACATGATACAAGTATGGTGATTATAGTCAGTCATTTTTTTCAACCCTGCACTTGGTTTTTTTAAAGCACCCATCCACTCCTATACATTGAACTGTGAATATTAAGGCTGGAGCAGAGTTCAGCAGATGGGTAGCTACCAAGCGGGTCAGAGTGCAGCTTGACCAACATGTGAAAATTTGTGGAAATGTCTATTTAAAGTATACACATGCTAAGTGGTGATTAAGTATTGTCTCTAAATACGAGATGAAATAAACTTCTTTAAAAAAATGATGTATCATATCATAAAACATAATCTTAATGAAGATTAAAAGATTTCTCAAGCAGCAATGAGAAACAATGTACTTGTACCAACATTAGAGAGCTGATTTATCAAAGATCGAGTGTTAGAGGTTTTTTTTTTTTTTACCTCAAATAAACCTGAATGACCTCAGAACTCGAATGGTATCTAACTGAAATGGCAAAAACCTGACTTATCGAGTTAGAGTTCCACAACAAAAACATGAATTGAACAAGTTTTCCGCAAAAAATCACTGTGATCGCTCAAATTATTCGAGTTATTGGCAAAACCTTTGAAAACATCCTCTGAATATCAAGCAAGCTGTTAACTTCTTCATATCTTCATATCTTCAAATGGTTCAAGGGACCTCTGCCGTTGACTTCTACAGAACCTTGATAGGTTTTAGGTGGTGTTTTTTGGATTCAAGATATTGACAGGGTTGGGGTATAATAAATCTTGAATATGTGAGTTTAAAAAAAAAAAATATATATATTTTCATTATGCAACGAACACAAAATAATTATCCCTGTGCCAGTAAAACCTATTTATTTGCAGTATGAACCAGGAATGAATGGTTTTACTGGTGCAAGGGTAGCTTGGCACTTGGTGTGGATAGTGAAATGTGACTTTCTTGCACTTTCTACATATCTGAAATCTTCTTTCCTGTAAACTTTTATAACAAAGACCCAATGAAAATTTTGCTTTTGCACCTGAAATCTATTATCATTTTACTGTATTTGACAAGTGCCTAATTACCTGCTTGAATTTTAGTACTTTTTTTATTCTAAAACATTATTCTCCATTGGATGTGGTCTAACTCTTAGGGGCAGATTTACTACTGGTTGAAGTTGAGGGTGAATTTACCCGCAAATTTGACCAATCGAATCCTTTTGAACATTCGATTGAATTTCGAATCATTCATGTGAATTTAGTAAATCTGCCCCTTAATTTATATATCAGTGACTTGAATGATTGTGCTCCACTGTTTATTGCATTTTGAGAGGTCATCCTAGTAAATTTTATTTAATTTAGAATAGGTGGGTGTGCACTTAACTCTTGACATAAATAGTGCATTAAGAAGTGTTAACCGATACTTCAGGATGGTATTAATCCCACAGAACCTCTTGTATCTAGTATTTGTTGAGCTATATGAATGTATATCGTAACAAGATGGCTGCATGACACCATGTCTTCAGGAAATAACACAGGTTTATTCAGGCAAACTCTTCTCTACATAAAGTCACGCAGCACTCATTCAAAACTTTTCCCAACTCTTGGGTTCTCACCATAGAAGGAGGCTTTTCTGGAATATTCTGGGCTTCTCTGTAAGCCCTGCTGACTCTCCCCTCCAGGGATATCAGCTCACCAGCCTCTGACCTGTCTCACCTTCTGGCTTTCCTCAATCACTTTTCACTCTCAGTCACCTGTCATATCTCCCTCCAGGTTGCCTAAGGCCCCTGGCCAACTTGGCCCAGCACTGTTAGTAACATCTCCCTTGCAGCTTTCATCTCCTATTGGGGAGCCATTAAAGGCAAAACTCACATTTTTACACATTTCTTTGGTCATTCTACTGCAATCTATAGTATTCTCTAGACCAGTATATACATATGCAGCTTTTTATCTCTTTCCCTTGCTGTTATTAGAATATATATAATACATGCTTAATATACAGGTTTGGGATCCATTATCTGGAAACCCATTATCAAGAAAGCTCAGAATTACAGGAAACTGTCTCCCATAGACACCATTTTATCCAAATAATCCAAATTCTTAAAAAAGATTTCCTTTTCTCTGTAATAATAAAACAGTACCTTTATCCAAACTAAGATATAATTAATCCTTATTGGAAGCAAAACCAGCCTAGTGGGTTTATTTAATGTTTACATGATTTTCTAGTAGACTTAAGGTATGAAGACCCATATTATGGAAAGATCCCTTATCCTTCAAACCTCAGGTCTCAAGCATTCTGGATAAGAGGTCCCATACCTGTATTACTATACGTCTTTTCATTATATATATATATATATATATATATATATATATATATGGAAGCAAAAACTGTTAGAATGTGGACACCAGGCTCTTTTTCATTTCTAACTCATGAGCTTTTAGCTTAATGCTAATTTCAGCAATTCTCAGCCTGTTGCTTTGAGTGTCTGACATTGTTCCTAGTTTTGGCAGCTTTAGATTTTGCCAGAGTCCCTGGGCATCCCAGATATGGTAGACAAATATATTGGTCTTGCCAGGCACAGTTTTAACTGCCAGTTAGGTTTTCATCCCGTAAACTATTCTAAAATGACATGGCATAGCCTCATTAACTAGCATACGGTTTCATCATGAAAATTGCTGTACTGTACATTTGGTTGTTAGTATTGGATGGCACAAAGATAGCTGGCAATGAAATATGTACAGCTAGGTGAATAAAAACACAAATTATTCTTTTATACAGAAACAACAAAAACATTTACCCCAGCCCTAAGCAACAATCTGATCACATAGGACCCCATGCACTGTTGGGGAAGGACAGTATGCTTGCCAGATGCAGATCCTCTTTGATTTTCTAACCTTACCAATCATTATCAGCCCTTACGTGGGACAATAAATTGTATACTCCAGTCAATTGCAAATATAAAGCACCAGTATGTACAGTTTAACTCATGTTATTAATCTCATAGCTGGCTGCCACACACATATAGAAGAGGGAAGCAATAAATGATTTTGTTGCAGGCTGGTCACAGCCAGATTTCACACTAAATAGTGCTTAAACTGTATTGGGGAAGTGCAACCATAACTTTTCAAGTTTGTGCAGCAACCCAATGCATTTTTATCAAGGAAATAAAATAGTCACTCAGAGGGAAATAAGAAGTAATATTAAGAACAAGAAAACTATGATAGTGAAGAGACTGCTCATTATTGCACCACCACCGTCTCCCATACCAAGAAGTTAAAGGGGTTGTTCACCTTTGAGTTAACTTTTAGTATAATGAAGAGAGTGATATTCTGAGTCAATTTGCTATTGGTTTTAATTTTTTATTGTTTGTGGTTTTTGAGTTATTTAGCTTTTTATTCAGCAGCTCTCTAGTTTGCAGTGTCAGATATTTGGTTTCTAGGGAACAAATTACTCTACCAACCCTGCATTGATTTGAATAAGAGACTGGAATATGAATAGGAGAGGGACTGAATAGAATGGTAAGTAATAAAAAGTGCCAATAACATTACATCTGTAGCCTTACAGAGCATTTGTTTTAGATGGTGTCAGTGACAAGCTGCAAATAAACAGAAGAAAATTGCAAATCATTAAAAAACTATGAAAAATTAATAATGAAGACCAATTGAAAAGTTTCTTAGAATTGGCCCTTCTACAATATACTAAAAGTTAACTTGAAGGTGAACCACCCCTTTAAGGCTTAATCAGTCTGTGTTTTTTAACTTACTCTCCTTACTATGTCACCCTTTCACTATATACTATACTGTTGGGACAATGTTTAGTAAAAGGTTTATGAAGTTCAGTAATTAATGGTGGAAAGTTTGCTTCTGGTCTAGTCACTGATATGAATTTGCAGGTAGTATTTACTAGTCACCTGTTTAAGAGCAAATGTCATATTGGTTGCTATGACTTAGTGCAGTGGTCCTCAAACTTGGCCCTCCAGCTGTTAAGGAACTTCAAGTCCCACAATGCATTTGCCTGACTGTGGCTGTCAGACTCCATCATTGCATTGTGGGACTTGTAGTTCCTTAACAGCTGGAGGGCCAAGTTTGAGGACCACTGACTTAGTGGCATAAAACTAGACCTGGGAGAACTTTTATTTTTATCACCCTTCCCAGTACTTTACATACTCACCTTGTCACGTTGCCTTACGTCTTGTCTAAGAGCAATGACAAATGAGCAGGTTAGTAGTCCTGCAATTAATCTCCTTTAGCATGTGTGACTAATCTCCTAACATGCAAATCACACTGGGGAAAGGCGCAAAGTTACCCAAAGTTTCCTCGCAAGGAAACTTTCTGTTATTTAGAACACTACACCATAATTTTCCTAAGATGTCACATAAACATTTAATAATCCAATAGGATTGTTTTGCCACCAGTATGGATTCATGAAGATTAGTACTGAGCACTAAATATTTTTGACTGAATTAGTTTGCTGATTTTCTTGGCAACAAATATTAAACTGTGATCCTACTGGTTATGTACTGCACTTCACCTATTTTATAAACAAAAGGTACAGCTTACAAATGGCACTCACCACAACTGCAGATGTTTTGGGGCGGATACATTTCTTTTATCATAATTTACATTAGAGAGTTGTAGATATACATAGGGTTTCTCTTGTTTACAGCAGATGGGCATTGATTCCTGGGAAGTGCGTATTGTAATATTTATAGACATCTGTGCTTCAGAGATAAAAATATGCTGCTCTCATACTTAAATCAATAAACAAAGAAGTGAAGTTAGTTTCACGCTTTTAATTCACTTTAGCGTCTCACATGAAGCATCTGTCTTTTATCCAGAGATTTAAACTTTTTTGGGCGTTTGTGGGAATATTTAAACTAAAATGAAGAGGATTTACAAACACTTGAAGGATCATTTATCTTTGCCTTATTAAGCTCATTGTGATCCTAAATTTACATATGAGGTCATTTTGTCATGTGTTTTTGTATGATGGATTTCATTTTGTACTCAATGAGAAGTTTAAAAGGGTTGTTCACCTTCAAATTACCTTTAAATGTGATGTAGAGAGAGACATTCTGAGCTCATTTAAAATTGGTTTTCTTTTTTTTTTTTATTTATTGTTTATTAGTTATTTCGGTTTTTATTCAGCAGCTCTCCAGTTTGCAATTTCAGCAATCTAGTTGCTAGGATCCAAATTATGCTAGCAACCATGCAACCTCAGAGACTGGAATATGAATAGGAGAGGGCCTGAATAGAAAGATCAGTAGCAAAAACAATACAAAAAGTATCAATAACAATACATTTGTAGCCTCACAGAGCATTTGTTTTTAGATGGGGTCATTGGCCCCCATTTGAAAGCTAGAAAGAGCCAGAAGAAAGACAAATAATTAAAAAGAACTATAAAAAATAAATAATGAAGACCAAATGAAAAGTTGCTTTTAATGTACTAAATGAACTTAAAGACAATCCACCCTTTTATGGTAAGTTTTATGAATAAAAGGTACACTTTCCCCCCCACCTCATAGAGGTCACCAGTTACAGAATAAAAAGTACAGTGTAGCTTTGTAGGTCTCCTTAAAGGAAAGCTATACCCCCCAAACAATATAGGTCTCTACAGAAAGATATTGCATACAACAGCTCATATGTAAAAACCTGATTCATGTAAATAAACTATTTTCATAATAATATACTTTTTTTAGTAGTTTGTGCCTTTGGCTCATCCTAAATAGAAAAGTGACATTTTAAAAAATAAGGGCCGCCCCCTGGGATTGTATGATTCACTGTGCACACAGACATACCAAACAAACCATACATGTTAGGTCACATGAGCCAATTAACAGACAGAGTTCTGTCTTTTGCTTCCACACTTCTTCCTGTTACAGTTAGAGTTGAAATATTTCTGGTCAGGTGATCTCTGAGGCAGCACACAGACCATCACGAAATGGTGGTTCAATGCAAGAGATGTAAAAGGGCAATATTACTTAAATATATATTCCAGTTTGATAAAATTCTTTAAAGGGAAACTGTCACGGGAAAACATGTTTTTTTTAAGACACATCAGTTAATAGTGCTGCTCCAGTAGATGTCTGCACTAAAATCCATTTCTCAAAAGAGCAAACAGATTTTTTCATATTCAGTTTTGAAATCTGACATGGGGCTAGTCATTTTTTCAGTTTCCCAGCTGCCCCTGGTAATGTGACTTGTGCCAGCACTTTAGGAAGGAACTGCTTTCTGGCAGGCTGTTGTTTTTCCTTCTCAATGTAACTGAATAGTACGCAGTGGGACATGGGATTTTACTATTGAGTGTTGTTCTTAGATCTACCAGGCAGCTGTTATCTTGTGTTAGGGAGCTGTTATCTGGTTACCTTCCCATTGTTCTTTTGTTAGGCTGCTGGGTGGGGGAAAGGGGGCGGGGTATATCACTCCAACTTGCAGTACAGCAGTAAAGACTGATTGAAGTTTATCAGAGCACAATTCACATGACTTGGGGCAGCTGGGAAAATGACAAAATGTCTAGCCCCATGTCAGATTTCAAAATGAAATATAAAAAAATCTGTTTGCTCTTTTGAGAAATGGATTTCAGTGCAGAATTAATCTGGAATTAACTGATGCTTTGTGAAAATTTATTTTTTCCCATGACAGGATCCCTTTAATATGCCATTTAACATGATATAAACTATCTGTATTCATTTGGGGGGTATTGCCTTCCTTCATAGGGTGGAAACTAATCATGGAACCACGGCAGGAGAGCATGTAGTGCACTGATACTAGCAGTAATTCATAGAAGTTTTACAGTTGCAGCTAAATGGATGAAGAAAACATACTCCAGAAGTGATACAACCATCACTCATAAAATGCTTGACCCAACTTGCACCTGTAAAAGAAATCACATTATAATCCCATTCCCTTTATTAAAGTATAGGCCTTCTGCCTTACAAAGACTCATGAATATTCAGTTTATTGTCTATGCTGTTTTTCTACTGCTCATATATACCCTGCTAAAAATAATAATGTAAACTCAATTTACAGATTTTATCTATTTCAGTTTTGCTAAAGCATGTTATACTGCATAGAAGGTAACAGAGATAGTGACACCTGTAATCTATCATAACATTGTCTTTGTATGCTATTTATATTTTTTGCCATAAAAGCATTTACTGATGGTTTTACGTTACCTAGCTGATCCCCCATGTTTCTCTACAAGGGGGCTGCCATATTCATGCAACAGTAGTCTTTTAGCATTATAAAGTCTTACTGGCAGATTAAGAAGGGACAGTCAGGTTGGCAAAAAAAGTCAGGTTTAGGAACTTCAAGTAATAATTACAAAAGCAAACCTATTAAATGAAAAATAGTCAACATAAACCACAGGTATTTTTTTGTGTTTTTTTTGATATTATGAAAAGTTAGTGTCAATATTACTTTAATGCATACATTATTGACTTTGATCATACTAGTTGTACTTGGATACAGAACTAGCTGAAACATAGCGATAAATGATACATTTGTTGTGAGTGAAGTACCGCAGGGGTTTATACAGTAGATTATCTTGGAGGAGAACTAAACCCTAAAAAATGAATATGCCTAAAAATTATGTTTTATATGCGGACCTTACTGAACCAGCCTAAACATTCAGCATCTCTGTTGACTATTCAAAGACTCTGGTGCTTCTCCAGCTTTTGGATCATTAATGTCTGCTCCCTCTCATGTGGGAAACCCAAAGATAAATAAATGTGTCACACTAAATCTTAGTAAACATGCTAAACTTGACTAATAATATACTGCATTTAAATAATAATTTTTATAAATGTGAATTAATATATAAAAACAAGTCTTGAGCCATTATCTCGCCACAACCAGATGCATCATAATGAACGATGTAGTCTATCACTGCAAAAACAATACTATTTGGGTTTATGTATTTATAAAAATATCCCTTATCTGGAAATCCCCACTTTACAAAATCCTGGTTTTATGTTTGATGTATGCAAAAAAATGTCTGAAGTCAAACTAATCTTCTGCTTCAATAAAAACATCCTGCCGTAGTTAATAGAAATGTTCTAAATTTTCTCAAAAATCTTAAAGTCTGACATTAGAACAAAATGTCTTTCATTTGATAATGAAGTAGGATAAAAGAGCTCATATTTTGCTGGAACTTATGATTATCTTTAATCTTTCTGACATTGGTTTTATCACTTTAATTTCACATTTTATCATATCATAAAAATTATCTCTAAATCAGTATAAAGCACATATTTCTTAACTGAATGCCTAAACTTTCTTTTGGAATATGAATAGTAGAAGGACTGACCAGAAAGATAAGTAAAAAAAAAAGTAGCAATTGCAATACATTTGTAGCCTTAAAGAGCTCTTGTTTGTTATATGGGGTCAGTGACCCCCAACTGAAAGCTGGAAAGAGTTAGAAGAAGAAGGCAAATGATTCAAAAACTGTAAAAACATAAATAATGAAGATCAAATAAAAAGTTGCTGAGAATTGGTCATTCTATAACATACTAAAAATATGGCCTTGCCCTAATTAGGAGTTTCCTAAATAACACATCCTATACCTGTACATTAAACATAGTCATCTAACAGATACACATTGCCAGTAGAAATGTCAACCCACTGCTACATGTTCAGATACAGATATAAAGCAGTCACTGGTTGCACCTGTCTTTCATGTTTACATAGCTGCTATTCTTAGCTGAAATTGCTGAGCAAAGCTTTATTCTTTTATAGGTAAGTTTATGAAGGTCTTATACTAAGCTATGGCTTAACAATGATAATGTTTATATTATAGTTAGATGTACTTTCAGATGATAAATATTAGAATTTTTTCTGTTAGGTTGTTTTTTGCAAGCTGAACTCTTTTTTTGCATAGGTCGCTGGAGAAAGGTATGCTAATACAAGCAACCTCTTAAATATAATATAACAGAGCATAGTTTAAAAATGATGGTACATCTATATTTATTCTGCATGACTAGTGCAACAGAAAATGTACTGGCTTTGGCAGTCATAAATCATCTGAACAGCTCTTTCCACCTTGGCCTATCCACCATTCAATAAATAATTACTGGCTCCAATCTGCCCTATAAGGAATCTAAATGCCATAAGGAAGGACTGAGACAAAAGAAATAGCTGGACAACCATTCATTTGTCTGCTTTACATCCACCTTACCATGAAATTGCACTGGTCTTATGTTTATAGCTGTTTATAGCTGCAGTAAAAAAGAGGATGCCAACTGTTACAGAAAGGAAGGAATAAAGTAAAATAGTAACATAGTAAGTTAGGCTGAAAAAAAAA
>CM044431.1:183755719-183771828 GCA_024363595.1 Xenopus borealis | reverse complement strand
ATTGAAGTTTATTAGAGCACAAGTCACATAACTTGGGGCAGCTGGGAAATTGACAATATGGCTAGCCCCATGTCAGGTTTCAAAATGAAATATAAAAAAATCCGTTTCCTCTTTTGAGAAATGGATTTCAATGCAGAATTCTTCTGGAACAGCACTATTAACTGATGCATTTTGGAAAAAAAAATGTTCCCATGACAGGATCCCTTTAAGGATTTTCTCTTCTCTCTATCAATCAAACATATAAGAACACTTTAGTGATGCAAATTAAGTAATTTACTGTAGAGAGCATTCTGAAAAGAAGTTTGGGCAAAAGGAGTTTGTATTTTGTCCCCACTCACAGAACCTACTCACAGGTTAATTGACTAATTTGTGTTTATGTATTGTATTTGTGTACTGTAAGGGGCAAACTTATCATTAGTCACAAATTCGAGGGCTTTTAGCCCTCGAATTCGGCAGAAAGTTGGTAGTAATTCGACTATCGAATGCTTATTGAATAGTTTCAGGTAGTTTTTTCTTCGCTATTCGATTTCACGACAAAATCATACGATCGAACAGCGATCTTTCGAAAAATCGTGAAATTTCCTTCGATCGTTCGAAAAATTTGTACGATTCCAACGATCGAGGCATTCGAACGTACGTATGGTATTCGAGCAGGTGATAGAAAAAAAAGCTTATGGTGGGATTCCCATAGGCTTCTATTGCAATTCGGTAGGTGCAATCTGGCGAAGTAGGCAGTCAAATAAAATTTTAAAGTCGAAGTACGTTGATCATCAAATTGTCGAATGATCGAATATTCGATTATTCAATCTATTCGATACGCTCGAAATTTGCATATTCGATGATCGAAGTGGGCAAATTTTCATATTCGAATATACAATAAAATCGTTCGATCGGAATTCAATGGAATTCGATCGAACTTCGAATTATTCACTTGAATTTTGTAAATCTGCCCCTAAGTGTCACCGGGGCATGGACGTATGTGAATCTGTTTAGTAGGAATGGCAGGGCCTATTTTGAATCCCAGTCCAGTCCTGCCCACAGCCTAAAGCGGTGCTGTACAATAAAAGAGCATATATATTGACTGTATAGAAAACATACAAAATACAACTGATCAGTTAAAGGGGCCCTGCTCAATATAGTTCATAATCTAAAAATGATTTACATAAAATTAAAGTGAGCATGTTTCCTTGTCCCCATTAGTACAGACATGACAGTTCTTATGAAGTTTAGCTAGCGATAATAATACATGTTTGGTTATTTTTGTTGGATATTCTTTCCGTTCAAGCTATTTATAATATGTTTATTTTGGAGACTATAGCAAGTATTAGCAGTGTCCTTTGTCAATTGCAGCTCATCAACTATGCACTATAAAAAAAATACTCATTTTTTATGGCCTATAGTGGTTTAGTTGTATTATGTGTGATTCAATGCTGCTCCCTTGTGGCTGCTAATTTTATAGAGATTATTTTATATCAAACACAACAACCAAGTAAATCATGCTACGGAGGCTTTTTTTTTTTTTTGTCCCAACTTCCTATAATACTGCCATGGAAGAATATTCTTCCCATTGCCTCCTAGTAGCCAAAAAAGTAATCTACATGAACACAGTCAATAAAAGTGTCCTGCAAATTTCTAAGCTTCTGGCGTTATACTCACTGGGGAACATATTAATCAAAGGGTGAAGTTTTCATGTGGTAGTCTTCAGTGAGATAGCTGCACTCTTTAAGATGATCATTTTTAACAGAGATGACTATTTCCATGAAATGATTCAGAATGTGGCCCTCCCTATATGGTCTTCCTTGTGAGATCCTTGATCTATTATCTGTGGCCTATTGCAAATGTAACTGGGGGAGTCAGTAGGGTACCACTTACATACATTTCTAGAGCAACAGGACACACCTGAAGTTTCAGAGACAACACACATTTGGGGGGTATGTGGGTGGAGTCATCTGAATTACATCCTCCCATAACACAGAACTGCTAGTTTAAAGTTCATAAAATATATTGTACTGTTGTGTTGCACTTTTGCATTTATATAAGCAATCCAGGGTCGGACTTTGCCAGCGGGGCACCGGGAAAAAGCCGGTGGGCCCCCGGCTCTTGTGGGCCCAGATGGCCTGGTTCTTGTGCCAATCTTCTTGCCGCAGGTCGGGCAAATACAAGGTGCGTGCATGCGCGAATGTGCGTGTTTGGCCGGGGGGGGGGCTCCATGGGGGAACGCAGCAGCAGGGGACATGGAGAGGGGTCAATGGGCCCTGGGCCCCCCGTCTAAAACTGAAGCAAACTGTTGTGTAGCTCTGGGGGCATAGAGGTAATTACCCTCGCACTCCCTGGCAGTCCAAAGCAAAACGAACCCCAGGTGCACTGTGGAAGAGGAAATTGGCATCCACAAATGCAATGTAGAGAGAAGAAACATCGGCGCAGCATGGATGGTACTAGCAGGCACAGCCTTGCACGTTTATTGCGGATGCAACATTTTGGGGCGTAAGCCCTTTGTCAAGCATGAACAATGAACATCCGCAATAAACAAGCAAGGCTGTGCCTGCTAGTATCACCCATGCTGTGCCGGTGTTTCTTCTCTCTAACTATGGGGGCAGCCATTCAAAGCTGAAAAAGGAGAAATGGCACAGGTTACAAAGCAGATAATAGATAGCCCCTGTAGTATACAATGGGATTCTTCTGTTTGTAGCTGTTATCTACTGTGTATCCTGTGCTTGAATGGGTGCCCCACACAGCAGCTTGTTTATATAAACTATAGTAGTCTTTCTGAAGCAAAAACATCGGCTTTACCAAGTATAGGGCAACAGTAAATTATATTGTCATTCCTTTAAAGCACTTGAATTGTTTGGTGTTACTGATCCTTTAATAGCATAGATGGGGTCATAAATGCACATATAGAAGACTTGATGATGCAAAGAGAGGCAGACAAAAATTTTGGCATAGACAGTACAACATACAAAAAAAAGTGAGGGTGGGTTTAAAGAGGTAAAAAAAATTAAATGTTGTAGCCCACCTTACTACATCGGTAATAGCTTGGGTGCCAGAATTACCTCCACACTCAAAGATGTGTGAGTTACTGTTTTAGTTTTTATTTTTATTCATATAATAAAAAAAATTGTCACCAAAAACAAAGTAAAATAAAAAAATGAATTCAGAAAGGTCTAAGGAGGAAATATAAAAAAATTTGCAAAGTGCAAAACTTGGGGATAAAAATGTGAATATCAAAATGTAATAGTCTTCATTAGGCTTTTGTTGTATTGTGAACCTTAATTGTGCATTGTGAACCTGCTCTGGAGTTTCATTTTTGTTGCAAAAAAACAAAAAACAAAAAAACAGGTTTATTACATACACTGTACACTATTGTAAACTATAAAATTCACAATCACTATCCTACAGTCACATGAATGTGTTCGCAAAGGCAAAGATTTTGTGTTGGCGACCGATATTACATTGCCCCATAAGTTTGCTATTATGGTGCAACTCTCTGGGTGTTAAGAGGGGATGCTATTAAAGTAGTTGGGGTATGTTCCAGTTCCCATTCATCTATAGCCAGGGATCTACAATTAATAGCAGGCTCAAACACACACCTTTTAGTTTTTGTCAGGCAGGCTTCGAGAACTTTGCCAAAAAATTATGAATCTTTGGGGGTGGAGGACATATACGCGTTAGTTGTACAGGCAGGTAGATGTCAGAGAAAACTTTTTGTTATTGGGTGCAATTATGTGAAATACCCCTTATCTGGAAAACCCCAAGTCCCAAGCATTCCGGATAATAGATCTTTTAACTACACTTATTGGGCCATTTAACATTATTTCATCTGATTTTTTTTTATTGAAAATTAACAGGGGTAAAAAAAAATATTGAGCATTTCCAATTCAAGAATTTATTTTCTGTGGTTTAACAATTTAGTCCAGCCCTGAAAAATGTTTTAAACTTCAAACCCCTTTTGTAATTTGCAGAATCTGAAGATTCAGATGGAAGATGCTGCTACTGAGCTTTAACACCCCATTAGAGCAGCTTAAAGCACATTTAGATGAACAGATATTGGTATGTGGCAGTTCATTAAAAACACTTTCATGACTGTCAGAGATGTGTGGAATAATTGGGGAAATCCTGATCTGATTGATATTTAATACATTTTCTGCAACAAATGACACATTTTACAGAACGTTAGATTGTTCCATAAAAGTTGTAGCAAAATGTGTTGTTAAGATCCTAAAACAATCAGACAGATCTTTATCTGAAATAAGGAAAGATTGACAAAAGGCGCCAACTAGTCTAGAGCTGAAATGGAAATGGGTGCAGAGTGTGACAGAGTATCTGTTTTTAAATGAAATCATATTACGCAAATATGACCCTGCATATTATGTTAAACATTGTATTTTGTGAGAGGAGCACAGTTGGTGTGCATATTTATTCTGAAAGTGCCACACAAAAAAGACTTCATATACAATACCAAATAAGACATTAAACATGCCTATAACTAGAGACTGATTGAGGCTGATTATGAAATATAATACAGGTATGGGACCCATTATTCAGATTCCAAACGTTCCTTCTTTCTATGTAGTTATAAAACAGGACCTTGTACTTGATGATAAGTAAGATGTATGAATCCATACTGGTGGCCAAACAATCCCAGTGGTTTCATTTAATGTTTAAATAATCTTAGGCTGACATATATATAGAAATCTAAATTATGGAAGGATCCCTTAACAGAAAAGCTGGGTTGTCTGGCCCGGCCCTACCAAGATCCCTTTTTTGGACTTGTCTGATATGTTCAACATGATTAGAGCTTGGTTGTCTACCCAGATTTCTTTCCCCGATGTCTTTCCCTGCCACTTTATGGATAGTACTAAGTATTTCCTTCCAATATATTTTTAGAATGTGGCAAGTTAACCATTCCTCTGTGTTGCATCTCTAGCATTTGTTTGAGAGATTGGGGTACATTATGCAGAGTTTGACTGTGTATAATGCCATCTTGTGGTCAATTTTTATACTGCTTCAGTTGTCCTTGAGGCTCTAGATAAGGGCTGTCCAACTGGCTCCTCCCCCCCCCTGTACAACCTGCCTGTTGTGCTTGCTTACCATGTGTAAACTTTAAATCATTACAGAGATTAACTGTCCCCTGCATTATTTAAACCTCAAATTCAGACTAATCCCCTGTATTATTCACACCTGTGACCTCCTGTATTGTTCCCACTTGTAACACCTCTATTGTTCACACCCCTAAAGCCCTGTACTGTTCACACTGGAGACCCAGACTGAAACTGTCCACATTGTTCACCTATTCACACCTTATTCAAAATGGTAATGGGGCACAGCACTGTGTCACTGTATGTAGTACACTAAAGAGTGGTCCTGATCTCCTGCTCTATTCTGCCTTCCCTATGCTCGCTGTGTGCCCTACCCTGCCTGTGTGTGACATACTCTGCCTGTGTGTGCCCTATTCTGCCTGTGTGTGCCTTACTCTGCCTGTTGTGCCCTGCTCTGCCTGTGCGTGCCCTGCTCTGCTTGTGTGTGCCCTGCTCAGACTGTGTGTGACATACTCTGTCTGTGCATACCCTGCTCTGCCTGTGTGTGACACACTCTGTCTGTGCGTGCCCTGCTCTGCTTGTGCGTGCCCTGCTCAGCCTCTGTGTGACATACTCTAAAGCGCTATGCAATATGGCACTATAGAAATACATGTTAATAATAGTAATAATAATAATAATAAATACTCTGCGTGTGACATACTCTGCCTGTGTGTACCCTACTCTGCCTGTGTATGTCTTTCTCTGCCTGTCTGTGCCCTACTCTGCCTGTGTGTGACATATTATGCTTGAGTGTGACATATTATGCTTGAGTGTGCCCTACTCTGCCTGTGTGCCCTGCTCAGCCTGTGTGTGACATTCTCTGCCTGTATCAATTCCAAAGACAACAGCAGCACTCCGGTATATTTGAAGAAGTGATAAACTTTACTTAAAGTGCATTTAGGCAACATTTCGGGCTACACAGGCCCTTTCTCAAGCCATAATTTAACAATGTCCACACGTGTTTAAATACTCACTAAGAGGGAGGAGTTACAATTTCCCCCTCCATTTTACCCATAATTTACAGTGAAAATTTCTCCCATAATTCACAGTGAAACATTCAATTGCAATATACTGTAAATATTAAAATTGTAATAAACAGTAACATTAAGTGTTATGTGATTTATATCTCTCCACTACTAAAAATAATGTGTTAAAAAATAATTATTTGTGAAAAATTACTTTGCAAAGAAGTGTTAGACAATGAAATTGTTTAAAAGTTACATAGTAATACTTAGCCCACTAAATAGTGACAGTGTATTCAAGATAGGAAGTCTTACTTTACTTTGTCTCTATATTTAGACATCGACTTTAATTATCTTTGGCTCCAATGTTATATTCAGGACACAATTAACCCTGAATTATTTTGTGTCAGGAGATCCCATATCTTTAAATTTTACAGTCCTAAAAATGCAACAAAGAGAACATTTTTTATAACAGAATAAAAACACGTATACCCCCCTGGCAGGGGGTATAACTTGCACCCGGGTTGCAAAGAGCTTATTCCGCTTTTGGAGCACACATACATTGAACTCGTTTGAATACTCTGCCCGTGTCTGACATACTCTGCCTGTGTGTGACATACTCTGCCTGTGTGTACCCTACTCTGCCTGTGTATGTCCTACTCTGCCTGTGTGTGCGCCCTACTCTGCCTCTGTGTGACATACTCTGCCTGCGTGAGCCCTATTCTGCCTGTGTGTGCCCTGCTCTGCCTGTGTGTGCCCTGCTCTGCCTGTGTGTGCCCTGCTCTGCCTGTGTGTGCCCTGCTCTGCCTGTGTGTGCTCTGCTCTGCCTGTGTGTGCCCTGCTCTGCCCGTGGAACATAAGCCTGGAAAATAAAACTATTGAAAATAATGTGCTGGGTTATCCATATGAAAACTTTTTTCACATATGAGTGATATCCCTGCAGAAAGCACCAACCATTTGGTTTTTTTTTTTGGTGTGCTTCCACAATTAATTTGGGCATGGTCTTGTCGTAACATGGGTGTGGTTTAAAGAGAGTGTGGTTTGAAAACAGGGAGTGGTCAACACTGGCTTCCATTATCGGCCCTCCACTATGCAGGCCAGAAAAGTTTCGGCCCTCTGTGACACAGAAGCTGGACGGCACTGCTCTAGATGATTTGTGAAGGGTTTTGAAAACTGAACTCCACTCTTGCTCATTTCTAGTTCCCTTTTCCTGGCTGAGGAGAAGGCAGGGGGAGTTCGGGGGATGGCATTTATTAGTAGTTTATATGAATTAGACAACATTTTGAATCGTTCTGCTGAGGAAGGTAGGAGCTGTTCCATGGGGTTAACCGTCTAGACCAGTGTTTTGATATGTGTGATTGTAAATAACAGTGTTTGTAATTCCAGTTGTCCCTGGGGTGTGATCAGGGTCAGACTTGGGGGCCTGGGGCCCCCCAGGGCTCTGTCGCAGGCCCCCTCTGCTGCCACCCACCTTCCTGCAGCACCCAGTGTGTATGTGTGTGCGACTGAGTGTGCATGCATGTGAGCATGGCAGGAAAAATAGGCAGGGTGTGGATCTGGGTTGGCGGGGCCCACTAGACCCTGGAGACCACCTGACTTTTTCCCAGTGTCCCACCAGCCCAGTCCAACCCTGGGTGGGATCCCCATCACTTTTGGATGGCTGCTAGTGGTATCATTCTGTTTCTTTTAGTTAAGTCACTGATTTGAGTACCTCTGCCCTCCCAATTTCCCCACCTGGGAAATTGGTGTAAAGGCACCTTTTTCCATCCCTGACAAAAACTCCGGATTGTTCAGTAATGTCTACAATAGTTAGGGAGGTTTTGTGAAGTTGGGATAGGGAACCTTGGCTCTCCAGCTGTTAAGGAACTACAAGTCCCAGAATGCAATGAAGGAGTCTGTCATGATTCATAAAGGCAAATGCATTGTGGGACTTGTAGTTCCTTAACAGCTGGAGAGCCAAGGTTCCCTATCCCAATTTATACGTTTCTTTATTTTTTTTGCCACACCTTCATAGTGGCTCTGATCAGGGGGTGGCCCTGTTCTTCATTGAGGTAAATGTGGTCGTCTAACCATAGTTTGATTTTTATGGGGTAGAACACAAAAGATTGCTCTATTATACTCCAAGCATTTTTGATTTTTCCCATGACCCAGTGATATATGCAGATCAGGTCAGCTGATATGTAATAGAGACAGGGATCTGGTAAGCTTAGACCTCCTCTTTATTTAGGGAGGATAAGCAAATTGTATTTTAATCGAGAATTTTTCCCTTTCCAAACAAATCTTATTACCATGGCTTTAACAGAAGTAAAAAATGTTTGTGGAATAGCTATTGGGAGAACTTGGAATAAGTACAATATCTTCCCAACCATGAAGGGAATTCAAGAGGTTAAGGTAGTTGTCTACATAGGCTTTCTCTAAATTGAAGCTTAACACCTAGGTACTTGATACCAAGATACCCAGAGACAGTGTGCCATTTATTTTATTTCTAGCACAGGGGGTATCATACAAATCCATAATTATTTATCTTATTTTTTAGTCCTAGGCCAAAATCAGATAGTGTCCTATCTAAGAATGTCCACAATACCCTGTAGAAAGCCTTTTCAGCATCTGTGGTAACTATTAGGGAGGGGGTGCCTTTATTCTATATATATTGTACCAAAGATATTACTTTCGCTCTGTTATCTTTCCCCTCTCTTCCAGGGATGAAGCCTGCTTGATCTGGGTGTATCTTAAAAGGTAAATATTGTTTTATTCTGCTACCCAGAATTTTAATATAAATTTTCATATAAATATAATTTAAGGAAATTGGTCTATAGCTAGAACATAATTGGGGGTATTTATCTGGCTTGGGGATAATTGTGATGTGGGGTCTTGGGCTTGTGGGTGGAAACTCCTTAGGTTAGATACAGAATTAAAATAGCCTAGAAGGAGAGGGGCTATCTCATCCTTAAATGTTTTATAGAAGGAGGCTGTATATCCATCCGGCCCTGGGCTTTTCTCATTTAGAAGGATATCTGCCAAATTCTAACCAGATATTGGTTAGACAGACCAGTCCATTGACCACATACATGTGCCTTTTAATGGCTAGCATTGCATTAAAACTACAGCCTAGTTGCTACAGTTAAATGGACCCTAACATCCACATATCAATCATAGCTAAAGATACTTCTTTCTAAATCACACTGAACCCCTGTTGGCCCTGGTGATGCCAGCTATCACTTGCTAATAAAAGTTGTATGCAAATAAAAATGTTTTCTGCAGTATTATGTAGAAATGCAATCAACATTCAGCTCTTATTACAATGGAGTACACTGCTTTTACCATGAGGTGGCAGCCTATCAACATTTTGTCAATAGCAATTTAATCATCCCTAGCGCAGAAAGGCCCAATAAATATCTTCCCAAAGCATGACATTACCATTTTTCAGTCTTGTCAGTTTAGTAACTAAGAATAGTTATTGATATTCAGACCCTGTTATAGCACACCCTAGGGTTATAAGGCAGACAGGGCTTGTGAGTATGGGCAGCTCTGTGCCCCAATTTAGGAGAATCAGTGGGGTTAGAATACCTCCAGGCGATACTGGCCTAGAATAGGGATCACAAGGGAAATGGACTCCTCTGCATATAGCCCAGTTGACAGTATAGCTTAGTATCAGTTAGTATCACTGTCCTTATCTGGTTGCTACGGTCTTATTTATCCTAGCAACCAGGCATGGGTTTGGGCGAGAGATAAGAATGTGATGAAAGTGCCGGAATAGAAAAATAAGCAATAACTAGGTATGCACTGAATCCACTATTTGGGATGCGGCCAAATACCTGAATGCTTCTTGAAAATTTGGCCAAATACTGAACATGAATCCTAATTTACATATGCAAATTTGTGACAGGAAGGTAAAAAGTGGAAAAAACATTTTTAATTCCTTGTTTTGTGACAAAAAGTTAATTAAATTACTGCCCCTAACTGGCATATGCAAATTAGGATTCGGATTTGGTTCGGCCAGGCACAAGGATTCGTCCGAATCAAAATCCTGCTGGAAAAGGCCGAATTCTAGCCGAATCCCAAACTGAATCCTGGATTTGTTGCATCCCTAGTACTAACATGCATCAATAAAATTGTAGCCTCAGATAGCAATAATTCTTGGCTGCTGGTGTTACTGACCCACATTTAATGGGAAAATGCAAATACTTAAAAGAGCAAAAAAAGAAAAATTAAAACCAGTTTCAAAGTTGCTGTGAATAGTGCATAGTATAACATATTAAAGGTTAACCTAAAGGTGAAAAATCCATTTAAGGTGTGGTGTTCCTAGGTAAAACCCAGGTCCCAAGCATTCTAAATAATAAATGCTATAACTATAACTGGGTCTAAACTATGAAGTAGCAAATAAAAGACATAATGATAAGCAATAAGATTGGGCCCACGGTCTCCAGATACATGGTAGGACCTTTACCCCAGCCCTACACCGAATACAGGAATCCATTAGGTTAGAGCTTTGCCTGTATCCTGTAGCGTAACTACATGTTACTGGACTCTACAGCAAATTCAATTTAGGGTCCCAAAATATTCATAAATTGGCCTATTATATCATTATATATTTAAATTGCTCATTAATTAGGGCCTCACTAGACCTGCTACACTCCTGGGTCATCCTTCAAATGCCGGGTCTGCTTCCTCTTTAGTTTAGGGATGGCGCGAACTGTTCGCCGGCGAACTAGTTCGCGCGAACTTCCGGTGTTCGCGCTCGCCGGAAGTTCGCAAACGTCGCGCGACGTTCGCCATTTTGTGTTCGCTTCAGTTGGCGCATTTTTCACTCTGCCTGTGTGTGCTGAAGAGCTAGTGTAGGGAGAGAGCTGCCTGTTAGTGATTTCAGGGACAGTTGAAAGTTTGCTGGCTAGTAATCTACTGTACTTCAAACAACTGCCATATAGCTGTGTGAGCTTGTTCACATTCTGTCTAAATATCCATAATATTACCCTCTCCAGAAAAAGCACCTGAGTGACTTTTTTCAAGCAGCCATAATATATTTTACGTAATCCGTATCCACCGCTGTAGTAGTGTATACGTTGACCTTGTAGGCATTATTTGCCCTGTAGGCATTTTTTGCCCAGTGTGTTCTTCAAACAACTGCCATCTACCTGTGTGAGCTTGTTCACATTCTGTCTAAATATCAATAATATTACAGTGTCCACAACCACCTGAGTGACTTTTTTCAAACAGCCATAATATATTTTACGTAATCCGTATCCACCGCTGTAGTAGTGTATACGTTGACCTTGTAGGCATTATTTGCCCTGTAGGCATTTTTTGCCCAGTGTGTTCTTCAAACAACTGCCATCTAGCTGTGTGAGCTTGTTCACATTCTGTCTAAATATCAATAATATTACAGTCTCCACAACCACCTGAGTGACTTTTTTCCCTTTACAGCACAAAACGCAGCGCTGTGTCAACAATGGATTTTTCAGATACATTTTTGCCCTTGATCCCCCTCTGGCATGCCACTGTCCAGGTCGTTGCACCCTTTAAACAACTTTAAAAACATTTTTCTGGCCAGAAATGTCTTTTTTAGGTGTTAAAGTTCGCCTTCCCATTGAAGTCTATGGGGTTCGCGAACCGTTGGCGAACCGTTCGCCATTTTCCGGAAGTTCGCGAACTTTTTTTCGGCGGTTCGCGCCATCACTACTGTAGTTACGCCCCTGCCTGTATCCACATCCTTCACTGTATTCAGTATACAAGTAGGAGACCTATTATTCACAATGCTTGGGACCTGTGGTTTTCTAGATAACAGATTCCATAATCTGAAGTGCTCCTAGCTATTGTGACCTTTTTGCAATTTTAGTTTCAAAGCAGATAAGCTTGTGGCCCAAGTAGAGCAAAGAGGAGCAGCAACAGGTAGAAGTAGATAGCTGAAGTTATTTTTTGTAGCACAGAATTATATTAATGTTTAATAAACAAAGTCATGGGATCAGAATGTTGTTTAGTGCATGGCTGAATATATCTGCAAAGCTGAGAGCCCAATCAGAACAGCACTTACTTTTTTAAGCCACTTATCATCCGGGTGCAAGTCATTAAGCCTGTTCACAGAAGCTTCTTCATAGGGTATAAGATTTAATCCATCGACAGCACTCCAATTCTTTGATAAAACCGCCTTTTTTCATTGCAAATTTTTGCATGGCAGTACAGCAACATGATGCAACGTTTTGAGTGGCTCCCCACTCTTTATGCTTGATAAAGCTTCAGCTTTCATTTTGTTCCAATTTAATTTAATTTAATTTAATTTAATTTAAAACAAGCTGTCATGCACTATGCATCACAAGATATTCCTCTCTAATATACACTTACTCTAGGGCAGTGATCCCCAACCCAACATGTTGCTCACCAACCCCTTGGCTGTAAGCTCATAGTGGCCTCAAAGCAGATGCTCAATTTTACATTTCTAACTTAGAGTCAAGTTTGTCCTGCACCCAGGCCCACTCAGGGGTGGAGCCCTCGCAAGGGTGTGGAGGCAGGGTGAAGTGTAACAGGGTGCAGTACACAATAATTCGGCACCAGCGGTTCTTGCAACTTAAACAGTGAATATATTTATTAGAAAGCATAATCCACAAAGGTGTTCACATAAAGATGAGCAGGAACATGGAACAACAGTGGATAGGCATATACTCACACATACCAATGGTCAGCATAAATCCCTACAAGAAAGAGAACTTAAGCAGTGTTTTGAAGGTACACCCAGCTTTCAACCTTTATCCTCAGTGAAACCCAGGGGAACTACTATCACCCCTATATCTGTACACTTAGTCGTGTGCAATTGGTACCCAGGATCCTAATCTCACTCACACTCCTCAGTGGAGCTTCAGGCTGCTCAGCTAAATAGCATATCTGTCATTCCTAGAGTGACCTATGAAAGTGAGTAACCTATCCTTACTAGACCCAACCATGTCCCATGAAGCCACATGGAGATTGGTTAAAGGGAACCCATCACCCAGAAGAAATATTCAAAATCCTATTTTATCACATTAGTCAAGCAAAATGAACATTATTTACACTATTTAAATTATTTGATTCTTGTTTCCTTCAGTCTGGGAATTCAAAATTATAACAAGCAGGCAGGAGCCATTTTGTTATTAAGGCAAGCCTTGCATCATCTCAAACTCTAGTTTGTGCACCAGAATGGGGGAACCAATGTTCATCCCCATTCCCTGGCTACACAATTAAACAGTGTAGAGAATGGGGGAAAGTGTGGAGAGCAGTGACATCTAGGAAGTGCTGAATGGAAAGTGAAAGTAATTGTCTGCCCCGCCTCTATGCCACGGGCATAGAGGAGGGGCAGACAATATTTGATTGACAGCTGATATTTTTAAATGAGCTTACAACAGCTATGAATGCTTTAATAAAAAATAGAAATTGGATTTCATGTTTAATTTGAAAAGGACTTTTATTATACAGATTTTTGTGTCTGGGTGACAGGTTCACTTTAAGTCTGTCAGTATCCCCTGTAGCTCTTGTGTGTTAACAATCCTTTGTGATCTTCATTTGCAGCAATTTACCAGAGAAGTATTACACATACGATTTTAATTTCCATTTTTAACTGTCTGAAGCAATAAACAAAATAAGAACAGGGATACCCTGAATAAATAGAACATATAAGGGGAGTTCACCTGTGTAGTTTTCACATCAATGCTACCCATCCAGAAACAACCCATCTGGCACACTCAGATTGTAACTTTATATTTTCTTTTTTATGAATAAAGTTTTAATTTGCCATTTGAACAGCATTTGTGCCATTGTGCAGTCTGTTCCTAAGAATCCCCAGCCAGCTATAAAACAGAATAAATTATTTGAAGTTTGAATAAACTATTGAAACTCTTACACCTTTCCACATTACCACCTTTCATAAACTATTAATATACCCCTGTTTCAGAATATATCTTAACTCTTTTCACCAAATTGTATTCCTCTGGTTTTACAACATTTAAAAAAAGACCCACTATGACACAACATTTTAACCTCCTTTCATAAAGCAGCTATTTAACATGCATAGCTCTGCCCATACTGAACGCATTGCAGCTTTCTTACAAACACTGAATGGACAGTGGATCTTTGTCTATTGTTGGCAAAGAAACTGGTTATTGGCCATTTGCCAGCAATCCAATTTCTAAGGTCTCAGTGAAAACACCCACAATGAGAGCTGTCTATATCATATGTCAGCATGCACAGTATTTCTCTTATGGAGAAAAAGCTTTCTTATTCTTTACTCTTTACATAGAAATCTTAAGTGGTAAAGGTATAATTCTATTTGTGCAACACAATTTTTTATTGCTTCATTAACTTTGCTGAAATATTTTGCCAGATCATTCTCATTCCCAAACCATTCTATATGAATCTTGTGTCAAAAACTTGAAGCAATAAATATGGCCTGGAAGAGTATTTTTATGAGAAGGGGCATGATATGGTTGATATTGGGGATATGATCAGGTGCACACTGGCAGTAATAGCACATGGGAATTAGCTGCAAGCTCTCCTATGTTTACTTGTAGCCTGTAAAAAATAGGTTGCCTAAATTAGGATCAGACTCAGGAACTAGAAGGAAGAAGGCAGATATTGTAAACTTTGTGGTAATCTATTTCAGTAGACCCTGATTTTTTTTCTAATATAGACAGACATCACAAAACAGTCTTCCATATTGATTGCAACGTTCAAGTCACATTTAAGCAGAAATGAAAACTTTAATTTAGAGTGCACTTAATGGCATGAAAAGAATATTAGCTAACATTGTTTATTAAATGTATACCATGCAGCTTTTTCCTTATTAACAATGGGTAAGAAATAGACTGTCTTTATAGAATAGTATCCAGGGAAGTATGGCACCACTAAAGACTGCAGATGGAACCATTTTGCACAATTGTCATACATATCTGTGCAATTTCTGGCTTCTTGAACCAAAGGGATCATTTACCGATAGCAGAGCTGAGTGCAAAAAACTGTGTAAGTGTAAGCTGCCATGTTTTTGGTACTTTTTAAACTACTTCTCTGTGAGTAACCAGTCTTTGTGCTCCATAATGGATCTGCACTTTAACTTCAATGCCATTCCCTCACCAGCACTTGGGTTGAATGCATAGCTGAATGCATCTTTCACTTGATCAAACAAACTACACAAGGTGTAGAGTGCAGTGTAGGGAGGAACTTGGCAGCTCTGACCTTATTTTATGTGGTAAGTACAGGGCTCTACTTTACCTTGCACTCACCAGCGGTCTGAATGATGTGCAGAGTGGAGGGGTAGGGGACGCCTCTATGCCTCCCCCTCCAGCCCCTTATGAATACACCACTGACAAATGCAGTCAGTGCTGTATTCATGGGGAAAGTGCTGGTTTTTGTGTCCATTGTGTCCATTCTGGAGCACAAAACTCCTCACCTAAGGGTGGTGGCAAACGGAGAGATCAGTCGCCCAGAGACAAATCTTCGCTACTGTAGGTGACTAATCTCCCCAAATGCTTTCCTGCCAGCAAGACTACAAATCACTAGCGGGATGGCATTCGTATTGATTCAGTTTTCAATGTCACCCAAAGTTTGCTCATGAGGCAACTTTGGAATATACCATCCTGCTGACGATTTGTATTCTGGCTGGCGGGAAGGCATTTGGGTAACATTTTTGCACAATAATGTAATCAAATAACTTTTTGCAAACCATTTATTTTTTATAGATGTATTGCTAGAGAAAGTGGTGTCTACCCCATTCTACAGATAGTGACTATAACAATGTAGTAGAATCCAGTTTTTCTCTATCCCAGACTCCAGTTCCCACAATACCTTGCATATTAAGAATTAATTTTTGGCTGAAGGAGAGGTGACTTGTGATGCATTGTTTTAGTAGAAACCATGCAGAGAATAGATATAGTCAGATATATTATGCTTTCAATAATATATATCATATATACAGTTTCAATAACAATGACAATAATATTGCTGCTCCAGCAGAATTCTGTACTGCACTTTGCTTTCAAAAGAGCAGATTTGGAGAGCTTCCGGGGGGCGGACCCAAAGATGGCCGCATTTTAGAAGAGCTCCCACTGCTGAGAGA
>CM044431.1:183736532-183747395 GCA_024363595.1 Xenopus borealis | reverse complement strand
CTTAGATGTCAATTCCCAAAAGCAGACCTGATACACACCATGTGGTCATGCTCCTCAATAAAAAAAATTTGGAAAGAGATAGCAGAATATGGTGCTCAGCTGGTCGGGAGACCCTTCACGATGAGCCTAGAATGGGCAATGTTCAGTAATGGTACAAAATTTACCCAACTAACGAATTCTGACAAAAACCTAATAGGAAGGTTAGCAGCAGCAGCAAGAAAAACAATTTTACAGCACTGGTTAGATAAAGACGCTCCAACGATATTCTTAGCAAAACAAAAATTACACCATATCTTTCATATGGATTGGCTGGAAACAATAGTCAAAAAAGAACAAAATACAAACAAATTTTTTAAGACATGGGAAAAATACATAAAATCCCTACCACAATTAATCAAATACCATACAGTCTACACATTTAGATACACATCATGGTATGATACAGCAATACTAACAGAACAACCACTGGTCATGGAGGCGTTCCAGTACTTCGGCAATCCACAACAAGAACAGAGACAACCAGACCAAGCGCCCCCCAGGAATCATCTGACTAACAGGTTGTTAACCTCCTACCCGCAAAATACTTTATAGGGTTAAAAATATCATCTGTCTTAAGAAACAAATACTGAAAGTTGAAAGTTATGATAAATGGTATAATTATTATTATCATCTGCATGTAAAGATTTAAACATGTATATTGTTATATTGTTAAAATTTAATAAGAGCAGATTTTTTTTTAATAAATAACCTTCAGTCACTCTTTACTACTGTACTGTGTGTTGAAGTGATATCACCTCCTAACAATGGGAAGGATTACAGCTCTTTCACACAATATAACTACTTATATGAGAATAGCACTCAATAGTAAAAATCTGCGACTCCTTTAATTACATTGAGTAGGCTAATCAATTGCCTGCCAGAAAGCAGGTCCATAGTGCAGTACTGACCAATATTACAAAAAAATACACTTGGATTAGGAAAAAGATTTCAAATGGAAGAGTGAATTATTTCCAATGTAAACAATGTAATTTAGAAATAAAAGCTACACCATAAAAATCATGACTCCTTTATAAAGGTTTAATTGGGAGAAAGTACTGTGTGATAAACCATGGAGGGTTTTGTAGAACTGGAAGAAAGCACACAGAGATGCAAGATTGCAGGGCAGAAGTTATTAATGCTTGTTCTTTTTACACTGTCTGCATCTCTCCCTTTACTTCCCTTTCCTGTGTCCATAACCTTCTTATTACTCCACCCAGTGGCATTTCTGGGGCTGCCGCCTCCTGAGGCAGCAGCCCAGATGCCGCCCCCCCCCCTTCCTGCTCTACGCTTAAAATATCAGTGTCGGAACTTGTCAAAGAGGGGCGGTATCGCTAGTGCATTGAGTGCAATTGCAATTCGTCTCTTAAAGGGCACCTATGGGTAGAAAAAAAATCCCCAAACCGAAGGTGTGGGCTGATAGAGCCCGCATTCTGGTTTGGGGTTGTAGTAGTTTAAAAAAAAATTGCCCCCTGCATGCGCTGGCTTACTCACACCGGGAGGGAGCTCCCGGTGCGAGCCGTCATGACAGTCCATGCGCATGCGCAGAATGAAAAGCTGCCTAAAATTGTAGCTTTTCTATTGGCTTATGCGCATGATGTCACATGCACATGACGTCACATGCGCATACTGCGCATGGACTGTCATGGCGGCTTGCACAGGGAGCTCCCTACCGGTGCGAGTAAGCCAGCGCATGCAGGGGGCCCATAGATGCCCTTTAAAGTTACAAGAGTAACTAGCTGCTCTGTGCCGCCTGAGGCAAGGTTCTCACCTTGCCTCATGGCAGGAGCAGCCCTGACTCCACCCAGGAATGGATGGAACAACATTATATACTGCATTAGGGGAGTCTTTATATGTTAAGGGTGAGAAGATGAATGAAGTCCTTAACCTTATCCTATTAAGGTATGGCTTTCCAGGCTTGTCATCATCGGAGTCAAATGGTTTTATGGGGGCTACCACATGATTCATAGAGAAATGGGGGTCACATACGGACTTGCAGATGGGATTCAAGTTAGTGTTACACCAGTGAAACCAACTATTGACAGACATAGGGAAGTTTCCTTGCCTGTTTTCTGCTTGAGCTATAAGCTACTTGTCACAAAGGAAAGCTCTGATTATTAAACAATTGGGGACTTGGGAGTATTTAAGCTCCAATATAACCAAAAACTATGTGATAAGGAGAGCAATGCGTAACAGTAATTCTAGTAGTGCCCAAGGCTGACAAAACAGGACAGTGTGTGATACCACAGCGCTATGAAATATGTTGGCTAGTGATGGGCGAATTCGCAGCATATTCCCGCGATTCACCACAGGCAAATAAATTTGCAAAACGCTGGCGAAATTTTGCCTGGCAAATTTTTCGTCTTTCGGTGAAGTGAAACGCCACCGATTCGCCCATCACTAATATTGGCGCTATATAAATACATGTTAATAATAATAATACCACATTGTGGATGATCTATAACAAACAAGGCAAAGTTGTGCTCACCACTAATTTTTAAAACCATTAGGCGGGGGTGCAATGAGGCTGTTGTATTTGTCTATATGTATTTTGTGGTCACAGCCTCATTGCACCCCCGCCTAACGGTTTTAAAAATTAGTGGTGAGCACAACTTTCCCTTGTTTGGTATAGCTTATACAGGAGTACTGAACAGCTCTTTGTTGTAGCTCCCACCCTTCCCAGCTATAGTCAGGTGATCCCACTGGTGTCTAATAAAATGGCAACCATGATTGGGAGTTTTACTTTGAAAGCAGCAAGTAAGTTGCATGTAAAACTTAGTCCTTTGTAAAATGTTTAATGAAGTAATGGAATTCTTAATGAATCAGATGAAAATTGAGTGTAGGACTGGCCAGATATGGGATGACTTTGACGTAGTTGGCCAGCTTAAATATATTGCAATATATGGACAAACAATCCCTGTTGTTTAAAGGGTAAGGCATTTTTTAGTAGCTGTATGCACAGAATGTCTCAATATCTTAAATATATTGATAATGGGTTGGGTGCAGAGGACCTCTTGTATTTGTCTACATTGTGGATGATACAGTACTGTAGGAGGGGATGTAATACTTGAAATAAACTCCACGTACAACTTTAGAGAATTTTACTTACTTAGGCAGTTCAGATGTGATACATATGGAGTCAAAAAGTCTGCATGCACTTTTGAGACAGAAAGTCAGAAAGATTAATTAACTATTCTTGGCTCGAATTCAATGAACAAAACCTTGTAGACACACTTGTTTCCAAAAAGAAACCTGAGAAAATGTAAAAGGCCTAAATGTCTTTAGACATAATATTAATATAGTCTGTACTAAAATAGGTTTCAGATAAGATTTTTTTCTGGTAAAAATGCCTGTAGATTAATGCTGAGGAGCTTTATGGGCCACAAATAGGGTTGCCACCTGGCCGATATTTTACCGGCCTGGCCAGTATTTTTGATGGTTGATCCCAATGTTATTAACAGGAAGAAAAAATAAATATATAGGAAGGCCGGTAATTTTTTCAGGAAAAGGTGGCAAACCTAGCCACGAACCTGTTCTTTCTATAGGCCATACAATGGGCCATGTGGGCTATTTTATTTTACAAAATAGCAAAAATATTGCTGAACCCTGCAGAACTAGAAACAAACGCTGCAATATAAAAGAAAGATTTGTCAAGTACAGGATAGAAACAAGAAAGAAGTGGTATATTAAGTCAAATGAATTTAAGGGGCAAATTTACTATTATTCCCCCAAAAAAATTTGTTTCTACTCGATATTCGATTAGCATTCGATTTTCGAATGTTAATCGAATAGTTCTAGGCTACCTTTTATTCGATATTTGATCATTTGACGATCAAATACAAATTTATTAGATCAGTCGAATAAATCATTCGACTGAACGAATAAATCATTCGACTGAACGAATGATTCGTACGATTCGAACTTCAATTGTACGAATCCTATTCGATCAGGACTTAGCCTCAGAAGCCTATGGGAGTGCTCCCATAGGCTTCTATTGCAATTCGGTAGGTCCAATCTGCCGAAGTAGGCAATCGAATAAACTTTAATATTAAAATCCTTCGCTGGACGAATGATCGAATATTCGTTCATTCGACTCTATTCGAATGTATTCGATTGTTCAACCATTCCTTATTCGATGATCGAATATGCCAAAATTCAGAAATTCGACCAAACGAATAAATCCTACATTCGAAATTCGATCGAATTAGTTCGAACTTCGATCTATTCACGTGAATTTTGTAAATCGGCCCCTAAATGAATATGGATTTGCATTTGGATATGTGTGCGGTTCTTCTAATATTTCTGTGCTGTTTATCACAATACACAATAAGGGTGGTGCCGCATTTTACATTTTGAAAGGACTGCAAAGTGTATGGTGTGAGGAAAGCATGTGTTACTTGTTGGTTTTCCCAGACTACACCCAGGGCTGGGACTCACTATATATCTGTGTATTCAATTACAGGGGTGATTTTGTAGAAGCTAAAGCCACTGTCAGCCACCCCCCAGACCTCATCTGGAAGTGAGTATAGTTTTGGCATCTAAGCTAAAAATACTCATGCATAACATGGAACTACAGTTGGAGCATCTCTAACTACTATGTAATGTAGGACTAACTATGTCAGAATGAATTAACACCACTAGAAGAGACTTGATCCTGCTGTGATCACGGGACAAAAATGATCTTTAAGAAGACCAATCAGGCATAATATCAATTGAAACAAAATAGAGCACCCAAATGCCAACCCGTTTAGCTGCAATAGCTTTTTGAAGGGAGGGCTACTCGCCTTGAAAAAGTTATTGTAGTGAAATACGTTGGCATTTGGGTGTTCTATTTTACAGATGCAAAAGCTGCATGCTGCGTCTTCGTCAGTAGAGATAAAAGCTGATGGTGTCTGATCAACTTTTTATTTTTCCGACTTTTTAAATTTTATTTGAAATACACGGGAATGTCGGATGTAGTTGCATGAACAATCTAGACCATCCAACGTTACATTCTAGTTATAGAGTGATCGGATTTCATATGATCCTACAAAGCTCATGCTGTTGTGTTCTATTGCATGGTATTAGATGGCAAGATCAGATCAGATCTGACCTGCAAAATCTGAACAAAATCTCCTGGTTAGTTAAGGTGGCCATGCACGGGCCGATAAAAGCTGCCGACAGAGAGTCAGCAGCGTATTGGCCCGTGTATTGAACCCTCTGAAAGGCTTCCCCAATCAATTTCTGGCAGAAAGTCGTCCAGATGTTGGATCGCGGCCGCATCTGTTCACTGATGCGGTCCCACGATCCGACGGCCTGTTGCCAATCGCTATGATCTGATCGTTGGGCCCTAGGGCCCACAATTGGATCAACCCGATATTGCCCACCTCAAGGTGGGCATATCGGGGAGAGATCTGCTTGTTTGTCAACATCGCCAAACAAGCAGATCTTACCGTGTATGGCCACCTTAAGTTGCAGTAATCAAGCTTGCTAACAGGAAATGTAAAAATGCTGTATGTTACATTATTGCTCTATCATACTGCTACAGAGCAAATACTTTGGATAGGGATCAACTGGAAGTTAGGCAGGCTCACTTAGGAAACTGCTAACACAATGATAAGTGCAACTAAAGCCACTAGGTTTGAATTCTACTGAAGTGTACCTAAAAAAGTAGCTGAGGAAAGGTCAGCTGTATAACCACAAAATGTCATGGAAAAGGATCAAAGAACAAGGAAACTAGATTTCACTATGTAGTTCCAATAAATTAGGCACCCCATAAAAACATCTATTGCTATATTTTTTGCCTGGCCAATGGTTTTTTCAGAAAAAAAGTAGAAAAGTGCTGCCACCTTTGTTTCCTTTCCCAGACATCCTTTTCCAAGGGCATATATAGCAATATTCATGTACAGGTAAAGGACCTATTATTTAGAATGCCTTAAGTCTACTAAAAAAATAATTTGTCTACAGAAAGGATTAATTATATCTTATTTAGGAGCAAGTACAATTTATTACTAAACTGTAAATTATTTGAGTAAAATTGTGTCTATGAGAGATGGCTTTCCTGTCATTTAGAGCGTTATGAATAAAGAGTTTCCAGTTAAAGGATCCCATTTTTGCTACTTCCAAATACCAATAAAATTTCTCCTTAGTCTACCAAGTGATGCCAGGGAAAGGTAACAAAACTGTACGGGATCCTTTTAGTTTTCCTCGGGTTGGTGTATGTTTTACTAAGAGAAGCGATCATGTCAGGGGAAAAAACTTGATTGTAAACTAAATTGTATTTCTCCATTAAATTGAATGAAGGAGAAAAATCACAACCGGTGTACAAAATGGATCTGCCTGGCCTGTAAAAATGATTGTTGATCTCAATGTTATGAATAGGGAAAAAAGATAAATATATAAGCCAGTATTTTTTTCCAGAAAAGGTGGCAACCCTTCCTGTTGAGTCTGGATCTGCAGGATGCTTATAGGCCTTTTTTCCATTATCCCCTTTCCGTGTGTAAAAATACCACAACTATAAGAGACCTGGAACATGGGTGCAGGCCCGGACTGGCAATCTGTGAGTTCTGGCAAATGCCACAGGAGCTGCTATAAAGTGCCATAGAAAGTCAGCATTTAGTTGGCTGGTGGGGGCTGATTGGGCCTCTGTGCACTGGAAGTAGGGTTGCCACCTGGCCGGTAAAAATTATGGTTGATCCCAATGTTATTGATAGGGAGAAAAGATAAACATATAGGGAAGCCGTTATTTTTTTCTGGAAAAGGTGGCAACCATACATGGAAGTGCCAGGGCCTATTTTAATGCTCAGTCCAGACCTGCATGGGTGGCCTGGTACCTTCATACACAAACAGCTGCATTAAAAAATCATTTACGAATTCCCAACCCCCCTCACTCGTGTTGCAATTGCAAATTTAACGTGCTAATTGGAGGTATTTGTTGCCTTTTAACAGCTGACTCTAACATGGCAAAGCTGGGAGTTCCAGCGTTACAGCAAAACAACATGTTGCGACATTTACAAGTGACTTTGTATCATGTGAAACGATCACGCACAGTCACGTGACCAGCATCAGTGTGAGGAAGCATTTGTACCGCGCAAATTGAATAGTACCATTTATACGCTCACATGGTGAAATGTATTTCAGCTTCAGTAGGCGGCCCTATGTGGGATTACGTGCTGCGTCACAGTCACGATGGAGGGAACACGAGGAAGGCTAACCCAAAGGGTTTTCCTGTCACGGTTTATAATGTTCTATGACAGAAAGCTTTCCGACGACGCCCGCCTGGGTAGGGAGAGGGACGCCCTCCAGGCGAGAACGCTCGGTTTTGCGCGGGAGTCCAGTGCTTTTCTACAGGGGCTTAGTGCTGCGTGGTGCCTCGTTCTTCCCACAGTTTCATAAGCTCTTCCTGTCACTGTCGTAATTAGCAGCAGCCATGCAGTGCGGCCTTATACTGTCCCCAGTGTGCACGAGATTAGTGACGCACTTTCTCCTGCTTTGCTCTCCAACTAAAATCCACACTTGCTTTTGTCTCAGCGCATTGTATAAAGTCTAATTGTAAACAAAGAGGTGGCGCTTTGGGAGTAGGAGGGAGAGGCGGATTCTTGTGTAACTTGTGCTCTATCGCACCACTAAGCTGCCCATCCCCCTTTCTAAAAGGAACAGGGCGCTTCCCAGGCAGAGTGGCAGTCCCGCGGACAGCGAGACACTGCATAGAAGAACACAGGAGTTGTGTGAAGCCGTGAGCAAGGACCCCACACAGACTGCCGGCAATAAAAAAGGAAGTATTACTGCAGCCTCGTTTTTATCCAGAACAAAGTATCACAGGCGCTACCTGCTGCTGCTTGTGTGCGGCCAGCCCTGGCGTTTTCCCTACTTTCATCAATGTATTTGCCCCCCTGTGTTGTGGCATCATGATTCCGCCCATAGACACAGGATTAGTGAGGCACCTTCCCATCTCTGCTCTCCGTACTCAAGTGTGACTAATACTTCCGAGCTTTCTATCTTCTCGGCTGGTTTCCCCATGGCTCTGACTTGGATCACAGCACTGCTGGCTGGCTTGCTAGCCCTGCATTTTCTACAAAGGAGATTTTTCCCTTATTTTTGGGCTGACCTCATCTACTTCTTGAAAGTAGTGCGATATGGATTTCGTATTGAGACGTACAAAAGGACAGGCAGCGTTGTGACAGTGGTCGAAAACTTTATACAGCAAGCCAAACGTGTGCCTTACAAACCCTTCCTAATATTTCAGGAACAGGTGTATACGTACCGAGATGTGGATAAAAGGAGCAATCAGGTGGCTCAGGTGTTCATGAAGCATTCACCGCTGAAAAAGGAGGATACAGTAGCTATGCTTATGAGCAACGAGCCAGACTTTATGAATGTATGGTTTGGCTTGGCCAAGCTTGGCTTTCGGATTGCATTTCTTAACTACAACATTCGCTCCAGGTCGCTGTTGCATTGCTTCCACAGTTGTGGAGCGAAGATGCTAGTTGTGGGAGCAGGTAAACGATGCACAGATTACAGTCTCCTGTAATCCTCAGCTGTGCTGTAAAGCTGCCCATAGACATAACATTTACGATGTTTCTCGGAAAAGATCGTTCGGTTCAACACACGTGTAGAGCTGAATCGTCAAATATACACATAGAAACAATAGAATTCTACTTGTATCTGACGATTCAGCACTAACAATGGCCTATGTTAAGGATGCTTTCAAAGGCATACAATCAAAATTTTCTGTCCAGCCCGATCTTAATCTTCTGATGATATCGGTCAGCTTATTTCCCACCATACACGCACATAATATCGTACAAAAATTTGTTTCGTGCAATATTATCTGTGTGTCTATGGCCACCTTTAGACAACTTTGTACATTGTAACACTGTTTCATTGGACATGGTTAAACAAATTATTGCTACTGTGAATTTCTAAAGGTGTCTATACTTTGGCCAGTCCAGCAGAGTATTAGACTAAACCAGGGGTCCCCAGCATTCATGTACCAAATATTGTGTAACTGAAGTTTGTTAATCGTATTAAGTTGGCCATACACAGGGAGATCCACTTGTTTGGCGGATCTCTCCCTGTTATGCCCACATTGAAGTGGGCAATATCGGGCTGATCTGATTGTGGGCCCTAGGGCCCATCAGTTGGATCAGAATGGAGGCCAAAACGGCAGTCGGATTGTGGGAAGCATCAAAGATGCAGCCGCAATCAGACGGGATTTTATTAACCTCCCTGATGGCATCTGGCCGACTTTCAGCCAGATATCGATCGGTTGGATGGCCCCACAGGGGCCAATAAGCTGCCGACTGTCTGTTGGCAGCTTTTGTTGGCCCATGTATGGGGCCTACCTGTTAAAATCTGTAATAAAAAAATAAAATTGGTGGGGAAAAGCAGCTACCAATTTTGCTTATGAATTTGTTTATTTTGCTACCCTGTGTTTGTATGCATCGCAGTACAGGCAGCATTGTGGCATATACCCTGGGCATAATGTTTTTGTCATCATAAAGTTTGAGTAAATAAATTGACAATTTTAACTTTCTGAATTATGGTTATATAAGTTGTTCTGCAGAGTAGTCTGAAGTAATTAAATGAAACTTCTGGAATGAAAGTGGATGATTGGGTGAAATCCAGTACGCAGAGAAAAACTCATGCAACATGAGGAGAACATACACCTTGCAAATAGTCCACAAGCTGGAATTGAACACCGCTGCAGCAAGGCACAAATGCTTATTCTGATTTTGTAAATAACGCCCACATTTCCTCTTTCGGACCCGGGTATTTGGTCATTTTTAAGTTAACCAAGCATGTTTGATCACATCATATTAGCACCCAAGATGCAGTCAATAGATGGTGTTTATCATTATCTTGATTGCATGGAGAATGTTAATGAAAAGGTGCTGCAAGTTTACACTGATATAAAGGTAACTTTGCTACATGTCAGTGGCCTTAAAGGGCAACTAGATTACCCCCCCCCCCACAAATGTTTCATAATTGTTGTATTGGATAACACATCTCTATTATTTCATGTACCATAATGTTCATGTATTCTTGAATGTGGCTCACCGGTAAAAAAGTTTGGGAATCCTGGTCTAGGGGCACTTCAATTTTGTTTTTCACCCTAGAAATCTGGAGGCAATTAATGTTCCTAAGCAGTCACCTATAAATATATATATATGCAAAGCTATAGTAAGATAGAGTGGTACCTTTCTCAGAACTATTAAGCATTACCTTATATTTGCTCTGGCTGAGCTCTCTTTACTCAAGTAATACTCATACATGCAAAAATGTAATGTATAAAGGCTGTAGTGTCTGTATGTGTAACATAATAGCCAGAACACTACTTCCTGCTTTTCAGCTCTCTTGTTTTGACTGGTTACCCTGGTGACCAGGCAGTAACCAATCAGTGACTTGAGGGAGGGCTACATGGGCCATAACTGTTGCTTTTGAATCTGAGCTGAATGCTGAGGATCAATTGTAAACTCACTGAACAGTTATGTCCCATGTGGCCCCCCTTCAAGTCACTGACTAACTCAGGGTTAGAGAGCTGAAAAGCAGGAAGTTGCATTCTGGCTATTATATTAGACATCCAGTCACTCCAGACTTTATACATTACGTTTTTTGGCTAACTAACTATATTAAAAACATTTTTTTTATTTTGCACAGCCTATTTATCCAGTTTATTTTTACACCGAACTATTCCTTTAAAGAGGTACTGACAGCAGAAATGCCTTTTTTACTTCTACCATAAAATTGACTTTGCATGCTACTTATAAATTTGCCATAAAGTATTTGCCCAATGCTTTTACATCAACTGACTCACTGTGTTATTCTATGAGGGGGCTGCCATATTTG
>CM044431.1:183643277-183656995 GCA_024363595.1 Xenopus borealis | reverse complement strand
AGCTGCTGGGGGTCTGCATGGCTGGGAAGTAAGGCTGGAAGTTTCCCCTGCTGTTCATAACTATGATTGTTTTCCTGCACAGAAGGAAGTTGGGTTCTGTTCTGTTAGACATCTGCTCACTCCAGCCTTTATACTGTACATCAAATTTTCTCTGGGACAATTACTATCCACAGAAGTAAATGAAGGGAGAATTTCACTGCATACAGCCAGGTTTATTATAAAAACATGAGACATTTTTTAATTATAGTAAATTGGAGTTTATTTTTCATTAAATAAAGTAAAAATGGGATTTTATTTTTTGCGTTTATATGACCTTTAACAAAGTGACAAGATGACAGACCCCTGCTACAACTTTGAAAGCATGAATCATTGGGCTTCTGGTGCAGTCAGTTCATGTTTAAATTAAAAAAATGCTGCATTTCTAGCATTAGACAATTTTAGACTTTAGTTGCCCTTTAAAACATCTCCAGGTTTTTTAAATTTTCTCCATTCTTCACAATAAAGTAGATTCCCTCCCTAATTATTCTTGCTACTGTGAGCTGGATACGGTCCGTTTGTTTATAGAATTTTTTAACAGTCGTATGTGCTGGAACAACAACTAGCGTTTGTAAGGGAAACTACTTACAGCCTCCGTCGCCATTTCGTAATCCAAGATGGCAGTGCCCTGTCTCCTCACGTGGGTCTTCTTGGGCGCAGCGCTGTGATGCCAGCGCCATCTCACCCGCTAATTGGTGCCCACATCGGAATGGACGCTGGCGTCGGAACACCAGAATCAGGACGCCAGCGTTAATGTCATTATGACAAACTGGGGCCTATTTAAAGGAGCCTTAGGCCTACAAACATTGGCTGAATCCCAAAAAGTGGATTTGGTGCATCCCTAGTTATCATTTCCTCTCTGTCTGGGTTCCATGTTGACTATTTCAAGTCGAAAATTTGGAAGAGAACAAGGTGCTCCAGAACAATTTTGTAAATGACTCACCGAGTAGTGAAAGTGGTTCGGGTACTCCATCCCCAGACCCCCAGCTTTAGTGAGCTGCAAGGCAAAGTATATTTAGAGAAAACATGGCTGACCGGCACTCGAACGGATCCACAGGACCAATAGTAATTCAGTTAAATACAAAATTAAAATATATCTGCATTGTTATCTACCCTACGCGTTTCGTGTACATCCAGGGCATTTAATCATGGGAACGCGTAGGGTAGATAACAATGCAGATGTAATTTTAAATTTGTATAAGTAAAAAAATTGAATTACTATTGGTCCTATGGATCTGTTCAAGTGCGGGTCTGCCCTGTTTTTCTCTACATAGACTATTTCAAGTCCTCTACATTGTTTAAAATAATTTATTGCTGAAACCAAAGGATTTGGGATCCACACCTGTGTCCTATTCTATTAAATTTTTTAGATAGTGACAAATAATGGCATGACCAACATATACAATTCTTAAGGAGAAAGACAGAAACCCTAATATCGATGGCAAAAACTTGTAACTTGCACACCTGCATTCCACTTATGGAGTAAATCCCTATCTGCAGGATATTGCATTAATGGTAATAAAAAATATGAGGGCCTTGCTGTCTACACTTGGTTTTACATGAGAACTATTTTTAATTTGAAACCCAGCTGAGCTATTTCTTCTGCGACTGCTGCAAGCTTAATAACATGCATATATATATATATATATATATATATATATAAATATATATATATAAAATATATACAGTAGAACCCCCATTTTTCATCCCCTGATTTTAAGTTATCCCTCATTTTACATTGTTGTTTTGTGGTCCCACCTATATATAATGTATAATATATTTCCCTGGTTTTACATCTCTTATTAGAGGTACTATGTAGAAAAGATTCACATAAGCACTGTTCTCTACCATCCACATACAGAACTATGAAGCATTATGTTAGACAATGGATGGCCTGTGTAATGAAAATGTAAAACTATTAAATCCCCCTGAAAGCTACAGACAGTAAGAAGGCTGCTAAAAGAACAGAATGGCTACAAAATATTTGAACTTGATTCAGAAAAATGCTGCAGGGAAAGATAATGAAGCTCTTACGAATATGTCTATACAGACAGATGACAAATTCTGGCTTTAGCCATAGCCATTTGTGTTTTTTTGAGATATTTACCTTTTTACTCAGCTGCTCTCCAGTTTCCATTTTCAGAAATCTGCTTGCTAGGGACCAAATTACTCTAGCAACCATGCATTGATTTTAATGAGAGACTGGAATACGAGGGCCTGAATACAATATGAGAGGGCCTGAATAGAAAGATGAGTAATAGAAAGTAGCACTAACTATAAATTTGTAGCTTTACAGAGCATTTGAAAGCCGGAAAGAGTCAGAAGAAGGAGACAAATAAAAAGTATAAAAAAATAAATAATGAAGATCACTTGAAAAGTTACTTAGCATTAAGTTCTATACCATACTAAAAGTTAACTTAAAGGTGATCCACCCCAACTGTCATGGGAAACATGTTTTTTTTTTTTTTTTTTTAAATGCATCAGTTAATAGTGTTGATCCAGTAGACTTCTGCACTGAAATTCATTTCTCAAAAGAGCAAACAGATTTTTTTGTATTCAGTTTTGAAATCTGACATGGGGCTAGCCATTTTGTCAATTTCCCAGCTGCCCCTGGTCATGTGACTTGTGCCAGCACTTTAGGAGGGAACTGCTTTCTGGCAGGCTGTTGTTTTTCCTTCTCAATGTAACTGAATAGTACGCAGTGGGACATGGGTTTTACTATTGAGTGTTGTGTGTGTTGTGTTAGGGAGCTGTTATCTGGTTACCTTCTCATTGTTCTGTTGTTAGGCTGCTGGGTGGGGGAAAGGGAGGGGGTGATATCACTCCAACTTGCAGTACAGCAGTAAAGAGTGATTGAAGTTTATCAGAGCACAAGTCATATGACTTGGGGCAGCTGGGAAATTGACAAAATGTCTAGCCCCATGTCAGATTTCAAAATGAAATATAAAAAAAATCTGTTTGCTCTTTTGAAAAATGGATTTCAGTGCAGAATTCTCCTAGAACAGCACTATTAACTGATGCATTTTGAAAATGTTTTTTTTCCCATGACAGGATCCCTTTAAGGACAGAATGTAGAGGAAAGAGACATGCTGATATACAGAGCTTTAAAGTAGAAGGAAAGTTAGCAACTCAGTATTATAAACATAGATTAGTTGTATCTATTCATTAATTGCATATAAAGCTATTCAGAAAGGCAGTATACTGTATTTATACATGCTCCAGCAACTAGCACCGATGCACCCCTTCAGCATGCGCTGACAAATTACACACAATTGCATGTACTGATGTACTGTAACCCTGGCCATCAGCCTGGACCTGGCCATAATTCCAGGGTTCCCTTAATGGTTTGCGTTGATATCGGCAACTCACCTGTGTCAATAGGATACCATTAGCATTAATAACACTGGGCACTGCATGTGTTCAAATGACTATTTGAACAAAAGTGCTGTGGAATGTGCAAGCTGCTGTGAATGCAACTGAGTTGGCACCCACAATTACACTGAATTTTGGTGAAAAATACTGCATTGTGTTTTAAAAGAAATGGTGATTTGCTTTCAAATTTTGCACTTTACATTGCGTTTGTTATGAAGTGCTTGAAACCGTAATTAAATAAAGGTAATCACAGTGGCTGCTTCTGTAGGAAGTCTAGAAGAGGAGAAAAACTGCCCAATTTGCTAAGATGGTGTCATGAAGGGCACCCTAAATCCAGAACCGAAGCTAAGCTCCCTGGTCTCGGCTCTCACTTCTGCCTATAACCGGTGCCTTTCACCTCGGGAGGAGCCCTCAGCCAATTGGATGTCGCCAGGTCATATTTGAGAGAGGAGCAAAGCTATAGGTTCTGGATGAGCAAAGGGGCATGATAGTCTCACCAAGGATACTGGATAGAAGAACGCTACCAGATGCCACAGAGTGGAACAGGCAGGCCGGGCCTACACAAGCAGAGCAGAATCGTCAGGATTAGAGAGATCAGAAATAGTCACAGGCAAGCAGGGGTCAGGATTGGAGAGAGTCAGAATAGTCAAGCAGGCAGGCACGGGTCAGTGCACAGAAGATCAAACAGGGTTCACTTAGAATACACTTCCAGAAACTAGCAAATAGAACCTAACAACGGGCAATGTGCAGTAACCCAAAATCCCCTTCTATACAGACTGAATTTTGCGCAGGTGCGTGATGACATCATCACGCCGGCACATAAACCCGGAAGTGCGCCGGTGTGCTCTCCATATGGGAACTTCACATAGGAGGAGAAGGAGCAACGCAGCGATCCACTAGACCACCCGGATGAGTCCAGGATGTAGATTGGTATTATAACCATGGTAAGCATCTGATTTGGAAATGAAATCTAAAGAGACAAAGGGGAATGAGACAAAGCAAACCCATAGGCTTAGTGAGAGTGGGAATCTTTAAATCTAGCAAAATTCAAAAGAGCTCATGTAATTTGAAGAGTCTTTTAACTCAGAGTGAAGTCCAACAAAATAATCTCTTAGCTAATATAGTTTTCCTAGCGTGTGGGTGGTTGGCAGTGTAGAGTTGTGAACAGTACTTAATACTTCAAGACATAGGTAAAACAAATCCATCCTTTCAAAAAGAAATAACATTATTAGGAGTGAGAAACTGGTCAAATGAAAAATAAAAAGCTTCTTTTAAGTTTTCAATTGAGCAGTTGCTTTAGTTCAAAAATAGGTTATTCCACCTACTCACCTTCTTTTTAGTCTAGTGTGGTTCCATATTCTGGGCTGGGCCTTATGATCCTACCACATCCTCCACCTCGGAAGTTAATTAAGACAAAAATACAAGCCAGAAGGGAAATGCAGATGCCTCCAGGAATATTAATAGTTAAACAAGCAGTTCTATGAAAGCAGCACATATTTAGCTCAAGTAAGTAGGTGCAAAAACAGCTCCCACAACAGTTTCCGAGGCTTCAATTTCCATGATAAACAGCTGGGTGGGATTAGGATGACAGAATTGGAGCAGTGGTAAGGAGTTCTTAAAAATCTCAAAAGCAGTCTAAGCTTGTAAGGTCCAAGAAAACTAGGTAAGATGTTCCAGGACAAGCCTTTAATGAATTTTCTATAGAAGTTGGCAAAGTGTTGTACAGACTTCCTGTTGAACTTAGAATGCCTTTAGGAGAAAGTATAAATCTTAAGTATTCAATTGAGTCCTTTTCACATTTACATTTCTCCAATTTAACATAGAGATGTTGAGGGTGGAGACAAATAATGCCATTTTTCTTCTGGACACAGTGTTCTGCAAGAGAATTAGAAAATACTCAGAATGTCATCCAGATAGTGTTACAATTGGTTTCCCAAACCTAGAACAATCTCCAAGGTCCCAGTCACGGCTCAGTCTTCCACCTACAACAGCTACCATTGCTTTGGGAGGAGCCCTCCCTTACTCGGGTGCAGCCAGGTCTTATCATGAGAGGACTAGGGGGAGAACAAGAAATGAGCTGAGGGACAGGCCGGGTCATATACCAAACGGGAATAGCAGTTTAGATTCAGGAGATGTAAGGGAAGTCGAGCCAATTCAAACACACAGAATACGAAGTACAGAGCAGGATCCAAGAGAGAAATCGATATAGGGTAGGGTCAGGACAGGCAAAAGACTTAGGCATTATTAGGAACAGACAAGGTCAATCAGATCAGGAATACAGAAAATAGCACCCAGGAACTAAGAATAGGCCTTTATATTGGGCAAAGTACAATTGGAGCCTGCACCTTTAAATATCTGAATCCTTTGCCAAAGCGCGTTGACATCATCTTCTCCGTCACTGCAACCTGGAAGCAAGCAGCGTGGCTATCCTTTCAGAACACACATCGGCGTGCACGAAGAAGGACACAACGGGAGTCCCCGCAGTAAGTGCAAGGGGGGTCCCCGTCGTACAGTACACCCCTACTAGACCATCAGGGTGAGTTCTCACAGACAGATAACAAAACAACCAAGAGGTTGTGCAAGGCATGACTTGTGAAATGTGCAAGGATGTTATAGAGCCACAACAATATGATCAACCACTTTTAAGTGTTCATGTACGTACTAATACAAGATATGGTGCAAAGTCCATAATTGACATGGGTCACCAGTTTTTATAAAGTAAAAGTAATCATTAAAGGAACAATTCAGTGTAAAAATAAAAACTGGGAAATAGATAGTCTGTGCAAAATAAAAAATGTTTCTAATATAGTTAGGCAATGTAATGTAATGGATAAAGGCTGGAGTGACTGGATGTCTAACAGAACAGAATACTACTTCTACTACTGCTTTTCAGTCATCGGCTTGAAGAGGGGGCACATGGGACATAACTGTTCAGTGAGTTTACTATTGCTCTTCAGAATGCAGCTTAGATTCAAAAGCAAACAATTATCACCCATGTGCCCCCCTCAAGTCACTGATAACATGGTAACCAATCAGTGGAAAGCAAGAGAGCTGCAAAGCAGGAAGTAGTGTTCTGTTCTGTTAGGGTAGGTAGTGTATAACTCGCATTTATATTATTTTTGCCAAAGTGCATAACCTTGCATTTATCAACATTGAACCTCATTTTCCAGTTTGCTGCCCAGTTTCCCAACTTAGACAAATCACTCTGCAAAGTGGCAGCATCCTGCATGGAACCTATAGCGCTGCACAATTTAGTATCATCTGCAAAAATAGAAACCGTACTTTCAATGCCCACATCCAGGTCATTAATAAACAAGATAAAAAGCAAAGGACCAAGTACAGAGCACTGCAGAACTCTACCAAAAACACTGGTCCAATTAGAAAATGTTCCATTTGCCATTTGTAATCTATCCTTCAGTCATTCTCTATCCAGGTACAAATACTAAGTTCCAGGCCAAGATTCTTCAATGTAACCAGTAACCTTCTGTGTGGCACTGAATCAAATGCTTAGATTACATCCACTGCTATCCCAGAGTTGAGGTTCCTGCTCACCTCTTCATAAAAGGCAATGGGTGGATAGTGTGAACGTTTAGGGCAATTGACAAGTACCTTACTTTTGAACATTTTCCCCAATAATTAACTATCACGCTCACGTAGGGTTAATTTTTAGATCAGAAAATTGAAGAGAGAGTCACATTTTGTGTCAACAGTTCTACAGGGGACAAATGTTTGACTATAAAGCAAAAAAAGTTGTTTTAGAGTGAAATTGTGAAAAGAAAGACTGAGGGTGTAATGCAGTTGTCCTTAAATTCCCTCCATTATTAAATCTGATGATCACTTGCTAGCATTCCTTGCTGTGCAATAAACACCTTCCTCCACGTTATACAGTGCTTTCCCTGTTAGCTGACGCAATAGGGTTGAGCATTTTTAGAGATTAAAAGCAGTAGAATTTGAATAGCGAAGCCAGCTAAGTAGGTGTAAATCTATAGCAGCTGTAGACCACAAAACAATTGACAGAGTCCAGATTTTAATATCACAGATAAACTAACTAAAACGACAAAGTGACAGAAGAGGTCTGTATATGCCATTATTATTTTAATTGAACATTGACTGAGTTTTAACTTCACGCTCAAGCTACTATATATTTATTTAAGGCAACAACTTGGAGTGGCACACATTAGTGGTCTTTTGCAAAATGAATAGGTAATATGGCAGTAAGCAGAGCCGCATGAAATTGATTTGTTTGCTTATCTCTAGGGGTAGACAAGTGGCCTTCTAGAGCTTTATATATGGTCCATCTGCAGCAACTAGACATTTATATCCTGACCTAGATAACAGCCAGCCAGCTTTCCTAGCAGAGCGTGCTTCAGATTAACATTTGCCTTCTTCTAACAATGCAGTATGCACCTATGGATTTAGAACAGGGATGTGTAGAAGCTCCTGATGCCAATTGACAGAAACAGATGCTTCGTTCTTAGATGAAAGAGGCCAGAAGGATAATGTACAACCCCTTGAGTTTAACAGTTGGGCCCCATTGCTTAATGCAGCTCCATGAAAACCTAGTGCTCGTTTATAACCAGAGTGTATTTTACTTGCACTTCTCATCTTCTCTTGTCTATGCTGTGCATCCTATGGGACTAGAAGGATATTATCTCATCGTTTACTCTGCTATTACAGCGCCTTTGGACTGCTAGATAGTATGTGCTGTTCTTTTTTGTAATGTCTGATTAGTCTCAAACACTGTACACAGTTATTTTAATCAGAGCTGGCACAAGTACAGTTGTTGAGGTAATAAGACTAACATTCATGTGCACACATGTAAAGTGAAAACTTTTTCAACTTCAATGTAGATCATTTGCCCAAATCCTTCCTTGTAATTTCTTAGTAGCTCCATAAATTACAAAAACCTTGATTTATTTTATATAACCTCAACCACCACTTAGCTTTGATGACCTCCTTTCTTGCAATATATACAATTCCCATGGTTAAACATCATAGCAAATATACTCTTTGAAATGCATTTGTTAACTTGTCATGAATCATCACCTTGGTGCCATACATGCCTGTTTTTACAATGTATACTGTTTATGTACTGTATATAAGTATAACATATAAGTATAACATATCATAGAGGAAAATAACTTTGGATACAAGACTCTGTGTAGGACAAATCCAAAAGAACCATACAAAACAACATAGATCCTATTAAATACTAAGGTCTACAACAGGGGTGTCCAAACTTTTGGCTTTGAGGGCCACATTGGAAGACGAAAAATTGTCTGGGGCCCACACATGAAATACACAAACACATTTAATTTGTAAAAGTAAAGAAAATACACACAAAAAAAGAACTACAATACCAGTTGGATAACCAGATGAAGCTATACACTGGTATATGGGACACTTGGATATTAAATAGACTTATTATTATATTATTACTAACTGGGCAATGGGCAGAGTCCCCCTCCTCCTATATCCTTTGCAACATGACGTTTTCTCGAGAACTGAGCGATTCAAGCTGGGCCACATTCATATCCATCCTGGGCCGCATTTGGCCCTCGGGCCACAGTTTGGACACCCCTGGTCTACAACATTCCTTTAGCCAATACATGGACTATCATTACCATCAAGTACCGGGGATAAAAATACTGATGGTTCTCTGGTGGCTGATTTCTACCTTACTTAAAAAATATGGGTAGCATAATCATTAAAATGGAACACAGAGGCCCACGGCTATTCACACACTGTACCACACAGTTGGCATAGTGCAAAACATTTTGTACACTGCCCCATGCAGTGTAAATTACCTTTTAAACATATACATACAGTTAAATCATCAAGAAAACCAAACACTGTTATGTTTGAAAGGGAATGTGATTTCATATTATAATAGAGTTCTATATTGTTTGTATTTAGTGGCCCAAACACATCCTGTAATTATTTTGGGTTTAAAGGAAAAGGAACGGTTAAAACCCCATGTCCCACTGTGTACTATTCAGTTACATTGAGAAGGAAAAACAACAGCCTGCCAGAAAGCAGTTCCCTCCTGAAGTGCTGGCACAAGTCACATGACTGGGGCAGCTGGGAAATTGACAAAATGGCTAGCCCCATGTCAGATTTCAAAATAAATTGTACATTTTTACAATTGTACAAATCTATTGTAAATGAAAGTCACTTAGTATTGTTTGTGATCTCCTCTGTACTTCATGCGAAGGGAATACAGATGTTCTACTTGTGGGAACATTGATTGCTAAGCCCATATGATATCGCCCTCAAGACTTAGCTCCAGATATCTGATTGTATCATCTGGCAATTACTGTAAATAGATTGTACCACTTAGTTGCTATAATAAACAGAATAGTAAGAAAGTAACAATAAGTATTTAGACCACATAGGAATTTAATGTTAAAAACATTTTAGCAATGGATCTAATGACAAGAACAAAGGAAATAGAAAGTCATTAAGCAAGACAAAGCTTGTAAAGCTGAAAAGAAAATAAAACCGGAGCAATATGCACAAAAGTCTGATCACATTAGTAGACATTGCTGAATTACCTCCTCCTGCATTTCACTCGGTGTTTGGAAAATGCATGAACAGTAATTGCGAGAGGCAATTTACATCTTTGGCTGCATTAAAAACAATGCAATGGAGCTTGCCAAATCATATCTGCTATAAGAAGAATTACTTCTCTTGTTGCCGATCGTGTTTCACACTGGTAATGCAATTACACTACACAGTATTTTCTCTAGGAAAGTTGATATCATTAAACCAGTTTTAGTGCATTTCCTTTGGAACGTTGGAATACACTAACAGCAATTACTTATTACTTTGGTTTTTTATGGGGACGCTGAAGTGTAATAAAATGAAAGGTTTTTATTCTGCACATAAGAAGATGAAGGATTAGTTTATCTTGATATTGATGTCATCCTCTCAATGATAGCACTCAAACACATAGCATGCACATTTACAATCAATATTTACATAAAAGAAATCTCAGTCACAAATTACAAAGATGTCCCAACTCAATAAATAGATCATTAATTAATGCTGGAATGCTAATGAATGCGGCTGAAGAGGGGGGAAACTGCTGCCATTAATCTACTGTACAATGAAGGAATGCATCTGAAGGGAGGAAGACTGCTGATATTACTGCACAATACACATAAGGGAGAATGTAAATCAAAATGTAATTTAAAATCACAAGCAATGTTTAAAATGGTGGTTTTGTGAATGTTTAGCTCTGCTCACAATGTAAAATCATTTTCTGGTGAATATTACATCGCTAAACAAAGGTTAGGGTTAACACCTGCTTTGGAGCTTCGTTAAATATTTTGTCACAAAATATGCTTTGTGATTGCGAAATTGTATTACATACACTGTAAATGTTCACAAAAGCCAAAAAGAAAAGAAGATGGCGCCCGCGAATTCCCGAGGACAGAATCTGCACAGAGGGGCAAGTAAAAAATGAGGGGCATTTGCCTGGGGTACCAGGTAGGCTGAGGGGAGGAGGGAGGGGGGTCTATTTAGGGTAGGTGGGTAGGGGTATTTAATAAAGGGGGTTGAATTCTCCTTTAAAAAGGATGCAAGCATGGTCTCGACAATCTTTGCAATTGTTTTTTGCACTAGTGAAATGTATTACATTCCTCCAATGGAGCTTGAGTCTGCCCCTGTACAGGACAACTCTATGCACTTTGTTTAATGCCCTTCCCCCTTTATAATGTAGCCCATATAAATGTAATTGCCTTTATGACTATTTTCATTACACTATTACACCATTAGCAATCCTATCTATGGCCATTAAATGTAAATGTATGTTTCCATTTTCAGTCCAGTCAGTGGTGTGATGTACTGCCCAGTTCTGATATTTACCACTAACTGCAGTGAAAAAAGAAGCTATTAATGTTTAGCAATTTTTTGTCATGTATTATAAATTCTATCAATAAAGGCTATGCAAAGGGAACACTAAATGTAGAAAGTGCAAGTAGTTACAATATTACGATTTTATCCCATTGTACTTCTACTTCACCTGCATTAGTGGTTTACAATTCCAATTTGCCAAACACAGGCCATTAATGTCACTGGTTTGTCATCTGTAATTTGCATTTTGAAACATGTGAAATATCACAGTCTGCTGACTGGTGGAATGAAGCATTTCTTCCTTAATTATCTTCTTCAGTGTACAGAACAGACAAAGGTTCATTTTGGTATTACAGGTATGGAACCTGTTATGAAGAATGCTCAGGGCCTGGGGTTTGTTGGATAAGGGATCTGTTCATTATTTGTTTTTTATTCATTATTTGTATCTCCATACTTTAAAGTGATACTGACACGTTCCTATAAAAACAGGAACGTGTCGGTATCAGTGAAAAGAAACTGCATGCAAAATATAAGCAGCTAAAAGCTCCCCAAAACCTCCCCCAGTGAACCTTAGTCATGGCGACCCTCTGACATATTTAAATCATCTTGCTGAGTTGTTTGTTACACTGGGCTGGGGGCAGAGCAATCCCTCCATAGGCTAATTATAAATGGAAACAGACTCCAGAAACAACTCAGCAAGATAATTTAATGGTGTCGGAGGGTTGCTATTGCTAAGGTTTGCTGGGCTGGGGGCACCTTTGGGAGACTTTCAGCTGCTTATATTTCGTGTGCAGCTTCTCTTCACTGATACCAACACGTTCTATTTTTATAGGAACATGTCAGTATCACTTTAAGTAAATTAAACCAACAGAATTGTTATCTTTAATAAGGATTATGTATATCTTATTTGGGATCAAGCACAAGTTATTTATTTTTATTACAGATTAAAATAAAATAATTTTACAACATTTTATTTTTATTAAAATTGAGCCTATGGGAGATGTTATTCTCATAGTTTGGAGCTTTATGGATAATGAGTTTTCAGATGATGGATCTCATACCACATACCCATAATCATACAATACAGCTGGTAGATGTATATTTTAGCCAGAGCTTTCTTTAAAACAAAACTGTTGTTCGTACTGTTATTGTTACTGTTACTCCTTTACATAGCACAGCCCCAATGAGAAGCAAGAGTGATAGAACATTTGGTAAAAAGGTAAAACCACTGTACTATGCATGTACACAGCTTATATCAAGTAAAATGCCCAAGGGACACTGCAGAGTAAACGCCAGCCCGATGTATTATTCAAAGAAGAGGAGTACCGGCCTGGAGTCTCTGCTCAGAGATTATAATGTGGAGGGAGGCAGGTCTAAAAAAAATGGCAAAGTGATTTTACTTTTCCACCTTCTTTAAGAGCCCAACAAGTTTGTTTCCAACCTCGGCCTGGGCAATGGAGCTATAAATGTATTAACTGGAACTGTGTGGTAAGAGGAACACCATAATAATCTTATAACCCTCTGCAGAATAAGTAATGCTTTATAAAAAAAATATAATAAAAAATAATAATAGGAGAAACCTTTCTTGTACTCTGGTGGTAGTAAAGGGACAACATATTAAGCAGTATAAATAAGCAGTATTTAAAGCAGGTTATCTTAGAATGTGACTTTGATGGGAAGTAGACAAAGAAAGACATTTTTAACATCTAAATATCTGGCTCAGGTATTACCGAGTGCTTGTTTCCAAACACCAGAGCACAGCTGCTTGCAGATTATGTCCATTTGGAAAAGCAGTTGATTTTTTATGTTGTCCAGATGGAGATGTTTGATTCTGTTTTGTTGATTTCTCTTCTAAGCTCTATATTCTCATTTGTATAACTACACAAACCAGTCTGAGAATTCACTTCCCTGTAATTGCACCCAAAGACTCCACTTTGGTTAATTTAAAAACACTAATCTTAAGCTTAGATATAACTGAAACGTGCTGTTAAATGAATGACGGAAATAGCTGAATTGCTTGTGCCTGAGGATTGTTATTATGGGGCATTACAGAGTATATCTGCATATGTCAGACTTGTTTTGCCAATTAACATAAATCTCACTATGCCCATGATTTATCATTTGTGATATGAAGGTGTTGTTCTTGTGTTTTTCCATTTAACATACCATAGTTGGAGCTCATTTGACTCCCAAAATGTGCAAAATTAAACTGATGCAGGACGTACAGATTGCCATGATGGAAGAAGTTACATAATCACTTTATTAAATCAATTGAACAGAATAGGTGGTGCTGTTTATATACAGATTTTAAACGTATAAAAGTAATGCTCACCACTCCATTTTAAAACCAGTAGAAGGAGGGTGCAATGAGGCTGTGACCATAAGATTCATACAGACAAATACAAGAGGTCCTCTGCATTCAACCCATTATCAATATATTAAGGGCATTGAGA
>CM044431.1:183583624-183637417 GCA_024363595.1 Xenopus borealis | reverse complement strand
CGAAATATAGTAATTTCTTGGTACTTAGAATATCGAATAGGCCAGAATTCGAGTCAAATTTAAAAAATTTGATTCAAATTGAAAAATTCGACCATTCAAAAATCAAAGTACTGTCTCTTTAAAAAATTTGAATTTGACCCTTTGCCACCTTAAACCTGACAAACTATGGGGAACCTCCTATAACCTTTATGGAGTCTTTTGGAAAATTTTGAGAATTGTTCGAAAAATCAAACAATTAAATCAAACGATTGTAACGATTTGAATTCGATCGAAAACTGACCTATTCGACTGACCTATTCGATCAGAAACAGTCCATTTTTAATAAAAAAAAACACTTGGAATAAAATTCGATGGTCAAAATTCGCAGTATTTTCACTTTGAAAATTGACCCTCGATAAATCTGCCCCTCAATGGCAAGGTGACACTCATAAAATTAGTATAAAACCACAAGACACTCCTAAAAGTACTATAGGAGAATAACAATAAAAATACATCTAAGAATAAAAATACAATTGAAAACAACATAAGTATGTACAAAGAGAGGAAAGTAAATATTAATCTCATTCTTTGTTGTCAAAAACAACTGAGTTGTCACTTCAAGATGAGACTTCCACCATTCTCCATAGCTTTCAGACTACAAATCCACCATCAAAGAATATAAAGATCTTGCTTATGATATTGGAAATTGTGTAAAGACAGAGTGTATTCAATGTTCTTTTCTTTTTTTTTGTATGGTTAAGGTGTAAATAAATAATAAAAAATGCATATTGTTGTATTAAACATCCCATTTCCTGGACTATTTAGGGAATACTGTGCAATAATGGTACTGCAATTTACATGACATATGGACTATATATTTTATGCCATATTGCCTTTACTGTCTTGATGTACCGAAACTGTTTGGAACGATGCAAATGTGATTTTTTTTTTTCAATATGGAGATGGCTTGGATTTATATAGTTACTGCTCAAATAAAATATAAAGATATCCCGTGCTTAAGAAATTTTTTTATATAAGTAGAAAGCATTTATTCAAAACTTCATACATAGAAATCCCATGGTACCCCACCTTACGCGTTTCATTACCTCCGGGACTTATTCATAGGCAGTACCTATGAATAAAATTTTTTCTATTTTCATGAAAAGTTTGTTGAGCACAGGATATATTTATATTTTTGTTATTTTGAGTTGCCCCTTGATTCTGAAGGCTTTATCCTGTTTTCATGGTCTTTTTGGTACAAATCCACCATACCTCACAAGTCCTAAGGTTTTCCCCACCATTTCACGTTGACATAGAGACTTTATTTTGTTGTTACCTTTATGGGTCTGACTCACATTTTGCCACCTCAGACCGATTATCCTTTCTGCCATGAACTGAAATATTGTACAAACAAACACCTGCTTCCCTAAATATTGAAAACCACACTGGCAAGTCACTTGGTACGCCACTTTTATGGTGAGACAGAATAATTTTTATTTGCAAAAACCTTTCCTGTATTAGAACAACTGGAAATCTGGAAATTGTATTAGTACAAGTCTTCCACACCATTATTTTCCAACTAAGCAGACCTCTGGTGAAGTGTGAGAGAGAAACTCTTTTTAGAACCCTTTTCTGAATAATAAAGTTACTTTTCACTCTCCACTTGATAAAGAGCCCAGCTCGAAACATGTCGTGAATAATAAAAGCACAAACTTTTGCAGCAGACTTCTGCGCTTGATTGGAGTTCATTACCACAATCTTTGATTCTTATACTGATAGTTGTGGACGGAAACTAGGGTAATTGAACTGGCTAATTCCCCAACTTTGACAATATTATTCTATGATCTATAGTAGTGCCATACAGAATATCACCTTGCTTTGGCCTTTTTTACTATCAGGTATATATGGTTATGATCCAACATAACTTACATAAGTATGTTTTAGAAGTAACATCAGTGGGCGCCCTTTAAAAACATTGGGTAGCTACACAGAAAACACTTAAAGGAGAAATAAACCCTACCCTCTTCCACCCTATTCACTGATTCCTGCATCATCCATGCTTCTGAGAAGTCTACATGTATCCTGACCAGCATTAAATCTGCAAATTTATGTAGTGGATTTCAAATGCGCCATCTTCTGCCTGTCTCTGATCCTTCCCCACCTGATCACATGAAGAAAAGATGCACAGGTACATGTTGGCAGGGTAAGGGGGATAGAGGGAATATCCTTTTGGGACAGGGGGGCCTATAAGGATTAACAGTGTTGCCGGGGGGCCATGGGGATTTTATACTGGGCCGGGGGGCTCCCAATCTGACGCTGTTAGTGATTGCATTGATTATAATAAGTGATGTCAATGATGCCATCATTGTCACTTATTTAAACTGTACTTTTATATTTTCCATTAAAGAGACAGTGTTTTCTAATACAGTATAGTTAATGCAGCCTTTACAGATACAAAGATGGGAAACGTATACTTTCCATGTAAAAAAAAACAGAAGCTGGCTTAAAAACACAAATCTCATATGAACAAATGAGGTCGACAGAAAGGCTCACATCTGTGAGTATTATGTCAGCTTTTTTGTGAAGAAATGATCATAGGCGGAGCAGAACATGACTGACCCTTCAGATGAAATACTCATAACTTCTGGCTCACACATTGGCTTATGCTAATTCTTGGCAGTTTTTGTGCAAATATAATTCATCTTTTGATTTTCTTTTCCTTTCAGAATGGGAAAATTTAGATTCATGTTTTAAAAACATGTATCTGTGAAAATCTGTCATTACATGTATGTCATAAGTTAGCGCAGCTGTTCAGCCTTTTCCTCAACAGAGTAGTTTCAATATCATATTATTGCACTTGATCATTATTTTGATTATTTTGTTTAAAATCACTATATAAAACTATAATGCACAATATACTTCTGACTAAGCAGCTGGCCATGTATAAATTTCTATAGTATACCTTTTACAAATTAAATCAAGGTGTATCAATGAAAGGAACTGCGTCTCTCTGAGCTACAAATCAATATCTCACAAACAAGTCAATGCTCAGATTATTGAGTATAGGTATGGGACCAGGTATCCAGAATGCTCAGGACCTGGGGTTTTCTGGATAATGGATCTTTCCATACTTTCTATCTTCAGTCTACTAGAAAAGAATTTAAACATTAAATAAACCCAATAGGTTGGTTTTGCTTCCAATAAGGATTAATTAAATCTTAGTAAGGATGAAATAAATTGTACTATTTTATTACTACAGAGAAAAATGTAATAGATAGAGTCTAAAGGAGATGTCCTTCCTGCATTTCAGAGCTTTCTGGATAACAGGTTTCTGAAAAATGGAACCAATACCTCTACTATCCAACAGGATAAAAAAAGTACCCTTTAAGTAAACATTAACAATTAGGTGATTAGTGGATGATATTATAAAACTCACCTTACATTCCCATTTTACTTTTTTTGTCTGCAAACCTGTAAAGCTGCTAAGCAAACACATCAGTGGGCCTTGTGTGTACACTATTTCCAGGTGTGTTACCAGAATGGCAAAAGCATAAGAAAAAACAAATGGAAAAGATCTTTCTTTGTTCAACAAGCGGATCACTACCACCAGTATTATTAATACTGGATTAAAAAAAAACTAAGACTTTAAATCAGTAAATACTGTATGATTGTTATATGAAGAAAGAAGACTGTTGGCGCAATTAGTCTATTATGTTATTTCAGCTGATTGTGGCAAAAAAAAAGAAACCACATGAAAACTATGAAGACGTGAATGGGGTTTTTATTAATAAAATAAAAATACCAATAGATAAGTCAGAACCGGAACTATATCTATAACTAACTTGTATCCAGCAAAATGTTATACTTTGTTATGTAAACATTTATTTAACTCAAAAGTAGCTGAATCAACTTTTACAGCATTGTAATTTGCTTTAAAAGGGAGAGCTCTTCCTCATTATGGGCAGTGACATTTTTGTTGTGCTGTTGGTAGTGGCCATAGTAGGCATACTATAAGCCAGGGCCACTCCAGCCATGAGGCAAGGTGAGAACCTGCCAACATGGCCGGTTACAAGGGGCGGCAAAAAGCCGCCTCTTGTAACTTTAAGAGCCGAATTTCCAGGTTTTAACCCGAAAATTCGGCTTCGCTAGTGCAGAGAGCGCAATTGCGCTCAATGCACTAGGGATACCGCCCCTCTTGACCCGCCCCGACGCTGATTTTTAAGAGCGGAGCGGGAAGGGAGGGTTGCGGCACCGGGGCTGCTGCCTCAGGCGGCAGCAGCCCCAGAATCGGCCCTGCTAAAAGCAGTATTTAGCCTGGATCCAATACTTTTTTCTTAATAAAACGCTGAAAATATACTACATTTAAGGCTTTACATTTTCATAGGCAAATGGTAGAACTTTATAGAACATAGCAGAATATTATGTCACCTATAGGGTTGCCACCTTTTCTTGAAAAAAATACCGGAATTCCTATATATTTATCTTTTTTTCCTATTAATAACATTGGAATCAACCATCAAAAATACCGGTTACAGTGTAACTCCCTATTATAGGTAAGCCACAACAGTAGCTAAAAGGTCCATAAGGCAGTGGGTGACATCATTCAAGGCCACAGAATGTATTCTATGCACCCAGGACTGGCGTCAGGGGGGATGGGGTACAGGAGGTACTGCAGTCAGGGGGCCCATGGCCAAGGTAGCCCCAAAAATAACAGTGCGTTTTGTGGGTAGGGATTGGTTGCATCATGGGTGGTATTTCAGTATAATGGGGCATGACTGAGGTGAATCAGGGGCTTGGTTATAAGTGCAAAGATTTTTTTTTATATTCTTTGGGTTCTTGTTCTTCTTGTTGGCAGGTCCCACTACCCAGGAGCCCAGATGACCAATGTGTTAATAATAATAATAATAATAATAATAATAATAAGGGCCCTGCTAACTTAGTAGTATGGGGCCCTGTGAGTGCTGATGACTACCTTGTATGCAGATTGTTTAATTTTGTTGTTTTGTTTGTGGTTACCAACATTCCCTGATGGTAAAATATACCAATGAAATCTATGATCATGTCATAAGAATCCAAATAATGCATACAGTTTATCAATGTAAAATAGATGCCCTTGATAAACCTAGTGAAGCTTCTCTACAAAATCAGGTTCTACAGATCTTACACTGTGAGAGCGATTAGATTCTACTAATGTTATATGTAGCAAACATAAGCTGGGACCCAAGCTTAATCAAGGTGACCAATTTTGTGAACACTAAACTACTAATTACTAAGGACTTAGCATACTTTCTTTGCACACCACAACTGACTTGGCTTCACCCATTGTTACCAGTTAACAGATTACTTCAGTCAGTTGAATAGTTAAATGACTCATAATCATACAGTATATGCACAATTCCAGCAACTCACCCTCTGGTGCAGGAAAGGTAAGTGCTGGGGAAGAGCAGCTAAGTCCTTAGAATTGGCCCAAAGTTCAGTTTATTATAATTACTTAGTATTTCTCAAAGGAAAACTATACCCCCAGAATGTATATGTAACCAATAGATAGGTTATATCATATTAAGTTGCCTATTAGATATATCAGTAAATATTGCCCTTTTACATTTTTACCTTGAGCCACCATTTGTTGATGGTCTGTGTGCTCCCTCAGAGATCACCTGACCAGAAATACTGCAGCTCTAACTGTAAATGGAAGAAGTATAGAAGGAAGAGACAGAACTTTGTCAATTAATTGGCTCATGTAACCTAACGTATTTGTACCCTTGCTTTGTTTGTGTGCACCGTGAATCCTATGATCCCAGTGGGTGGCCCTTAGTACTTTAAATGGCAAATTTCTACTTAGGATTAACTAATGGCACATACTACTTTTATGTAATGTATTATCTATAGAAACCTACATTGTTTGGGGGGAATACTTTTCCTTAAATGGTGATTACTAAATCACCTTTCAAATAACTTTCCCAGCTGACCCATATGATTAGGAAGTAACAGAGAACAGCAGGAAAGGGAAAATAAGGGTCCTCCAGGTAAATCCTGGCATTCCAAGACACTTAGCAAGAAAACAATTATTTGTTTGCATTGCCTGTCTGAGATGAAGCATTTAAATCTACTACATTTGATAACCTGAGCCTTCATATTATGCAGTAGATAGAAGCTAGGTGATGTTGGGCTAATGTGAAATGGTTCTATTGGGTTTTTCAAAGGGCAAATAAATCTAAAATGAATTAAAATATGATAATTTGATTTTACATACAAATATGCATACATAGCATAAAGCTACTGCATCTGGAAATGCTCCCAAACTTTATGATGCAAAACATGGAAGAAGGGAGGAGGGTGTGGGGCATGTAGCAATGTACTTTTTATGAAATTTTAGATTGTAAATATTTGTAATCAATCAATGTTTTTTGTGTGCAACGCTGCAAAATTGTTGTATAGTTTACGATTGATTATCTAGGGCATTGGCAGTGAATTGCAAACAACATAAGACTTGTCTTTGAACTGTTGAAACTTTATAGAAATGCAATTAATTAGCATTTTATATAGGTTTGTTAGCTACCTTGCTGTAATCGGTATTCAGCCATATAAGGAACCTGCAGTTTCATTCGAAATAAGATGTTTTTTGATTGGCAAACATAATTAGCAGTCATCAAACACTACGAATTAACAGGGGGCACTTTCCATTCACTTTAGTGAGAACACAGAAGTACAGTGCTAATCAGTAATAATACCAATCAAAATACTTTAGTCCTTGGTGGCAGGAAGTATGATGCAAATAGACTAAAGGGTCAAGGTCTCAGATTCAGATATATTTAAATATATTTAGTTCTCTACATCATTTTTTACATGTACATTTGTGACTGTTTAAAAATCTGTATTTAAGATTACTTGACCTTTAAAGGGTAGGGAAGACATGACGACTCATATATCTTTATGCTTACCTCTCTTTTTTTTAACTATATGAATTGTGTCTTCACCTTAACCGTCAGAATGTATAAACACATGCTACATGTTATTATCACTTTGACATTAAAATAGGTGACTTTTTCCATGAAGCATACATTCATGTGTATTAGCGACTGGATACCAAGCAAAAATAACATTAGCATTTGTTGAAATAAATTATCTCCCATAATATCCATCTTCTTATAGTAAAATGTCTTCCATATGTGTATAGGTAATCAGGGAAAAATAACATTACCGCGAGTAGATATGTTTTCAGCAGCTGTTATTGTGCTGTAATATAAAACATTCCCAACTTGTCAAGGTATCGCAGTTCTACAGTTTTAGATGCCATGTAATTTTTCAAAGTCTAGTAAAAAAAGATCAATATGGTTTATAGTAGAGGCTCCAAGGGATTTTTTTTATATATATACTGAATTCTATTAATACCATCAAAAGGCACCCTTTGACTTGCTTTTCATTAATATTCTTTACTATATATATATATATATATATATATATATATATATATATATATATTGTAGCATTTTAGTCTGTAAGTAAGTATGCTGTCAGATTGTGATGGGCCCTTGTATCTGGTAGTTCAGGAGTAGACTTAAAATAAGTCTTAAAATAGACTTAAAATAAGTTATGTAAATTTGCATTGCTGTATTGGCTATCAAAGAAATAAATGACCTGGCACCAGGAAATGATGGGTCAAAAGAGATATATAATATAGTAGGGGTTATGTAATAAAAGGCACTGCGTCAGCCCAGGAGCAGTAACCCATAGCAACCAAGCAGCAGGCAGCATTTACTGGTCACTAGTTTATAAGCAAGCATTTTATTGGCTGCTACTGGGCTAGCTTAGCATCTTTTATTGCACATGGGGGGTTATATGTAAGGTGGGAAGAAAGTGGTACACTAGAAATGTTTCTTGTTACTTAAGTTAAACCTTAATAATCTTTCTAACGATGTCTTGATATGCACATAGATTATAAATATAATATTACTGCTATAAAAATATATCAGAAAATGTAACATCCACAATAATGTAAAAAAAGCTAAAAAGCATCTACATTGTAAGCAATTATATGGTGCCACTTAAAACTATGTCTTTGACGATGCATAAAACTATAGTTATAGACTTATACAGATAGAGAATTGTGATTGTGACTCCTGTTTATATTTTTCTACTTCTTGCTAAGATATTATTAGACTTTCCCGCAGCTGTTTGTTGCCTGCTAGCTACAATTTTTTTTAGAAAACGTTTCCATTTCCGGTAAGCCTTTAGGAATTTCATTTAATTTATAAGAATTTATAAGGTGCATAACCTTATATTTATCTTGTATTTCATCTACCATTTGGCCTATTCACACTGCTTTTTTGGTTAGGCTAATTTAGTTGGATAAATATGTTTTTTTTTCATGCAATTTCTGAAGTAATTTTATCAGATCGCACACAGGGTTCATCTCATATGGAATTCTAAAGGGAAGAATTGCTCCCTGAACAGTGGCATACACCATGCACTTAAACCTACAAGTGCAAAACTGTACTTTGCACTTCAGATTGAAAATCCTGCAGGAGGGATATGCATTACCCTTCGCCACAAAGCAACCCTGCACTTCTGTAGGTGTAAGGTATATAGTACAGGGTTCCACATAAACTGTGCCATAAATGATGCACACAAAAGGGGGTGTGCAGAAATGTTGAAGCACATGGGCCCTCCTTATGCACTCCCCTTATATGTTTTTGGACTTTGTAATGGTATGATCAACCACAGAGAAAATACATTTTTCATTGCAAGATTTTGTGTAGTTTTGTGCACCATACATTTCTCCCTTGACTTATTTATACTAGCTCTGCTTTAGCTCAACATGTGGTTCACTTATTAAAAGAGTTGTAATGTGTAAGCCACTGGTCTACTACACCCACTTTGTGAACAAGCTAGTAAACACTGCCTTACTTCTTTCTTGTTAACCATGTCAAGGTTTTTTTACACATAATTTGTATAATCGTTTCTGATCATCTCTCTCTCATCCTCTCTCACTATCCCCCCTCTCTTTGCCCCCTCTCTCCCCCTAGGTAAACTCCAAGACAAAAATATACAGTGCATCAGTTTTCTCCAACTTCCTTCACCATTTGATATTAAAACAATGGCAACTAATTCAATACCTGGTTGGTTCCTCAAATATATAGGGGATTATTTAATAAAATGGATATCATATTTTTGTTCATCTTATTTATTAATAAGGTAACCCAAATTAATTGGATTGTGGAAAAACTCAATAAAATCGAGTGAAAACCCAAATCTCATTTTTTTTCTGGCTTTATTCCCGAATCGCTCAATTTTTTTTAAAGAGTTTTTTGCCAAAAACATAGAAAAAGATTTTTGAGCTAAACCCTCAGAGACCACAATATGGTTGCCTCTCCCATTTACTTATACAGGACCTTGATAGGTCTGAGATGGCGTATTTTTGGATCTGAGCTTTTTGCAGCAAAGAGGTACAATAAAGCTCATAAAACTTGAGTTTTGCCCCAAAAAGCCTGACCAGAAAAAAATGAGGTTTAATAAATGACCTCCGTATTTTTTTTTTAATTATCTTTAACAGTTATAAAACTCACTCAGTTTCAAAATAGTACTGTTAATACACCTAATACCACTGCATAAACTGCAATTTTTACTTTTAAAATTAGGGTTTCACTTAACTATGGCATACTACAGGCCTTAGTTTGGTCACAAAGTATGAAATCATTACAGCAAATTGTCAGTAAATATTCCAGGGATTTTAATATATACCACATCTATGGTACAAAGTCTCATGGGGTTACTGAACTATTTGCATGTGGAGAAAGATGTCAGCTATGGAAATAAATGTGCATGTACCAGTTTTGTAATTTTCTGCATTATCTTGGCATGGGCTTTTACAGGAATCCTGCCACAGAATGTACATAAACCTACATTCATCTGTATCTTTACTTCTCATAATGTAACATCATCCTTATGTTAAATCAGAGTCCAAGTGATTAATTGCTTTACCGTTGCTTAATGCTTTCCAGACAAACAGTTCAGAGTAAATCTGAAATATTTTTATGTTTACCCAGATCATAAATGTTTCTTCCTGATGTTCTTATGAACTCTTCCGTGGTAAATCTGACTTCTGTATGTCTACATTTATCATTTTTCCTATAGAAGTAGGGAATCCCATCCTCCTGAGGATATGAAACAACGGTTCATAGATGCTGTGAGGAAAAAAAGCCTGTCTCTGTCTCTATGCCCACAAAAATGTCCCAGGCCCTACCCTTCTGCATCTAAATTAAATTTTATTTGCACGTTTTGATTATTAACATTTGCTGTGACCTTTTCAGATGCTTTTTGGTTTGTTTAATGTATAATTGCAATCTGTTAAAGTCCTTTATTTACTGACATTTTTTCTCTGATCAGAAGCCAGCGAAGACTTGAAAGACCTCATCCCCTTAATTCCACTTTTTCTAGAATATACAGATCAGATATGCCTATAATATCAATAGCTTGGAGGATCAGTAACACCTAATAATGAAAATAATTCACTAGAATTGATTTACTATTTATCTCTCTCCTAGATAATGTATGTTAAAATGTTTTCTTTGAAGTAGAGGCCATTGTTTTCATTGCATTATGTTTCCTATCAGTTCTACAAGGCCAGCTATTTTTTACCTGTTGTCTAACAAAGTCCCTCCTAGTAACTGTATTTAGTGATGCATTTGATTATATATATATATATATATATATATATATCCTCCAAAATAGTAGTCGCACTCTCAGGTCTTATAAAGAAGTATAGGAAATTTATTCAGAAGAAACACTGATGTTTCGGCTGATGATTCAGCCGAAACGTCAGTGTTTCTTCTGAATAAATTTCCTATTCTTCTTTATAAGACCTGAGAGTGCGACTACTATTTTGGAGGATTCATATGTTTCATGGAATTGCACCCAGGCACAAGAGAGAAACAGTTTCGTGAGTGCCGGTTTCTTTATCACTCTCTCTCTCTCTCTCTATATATATATAATTATGTCAAGTATCTGAACTTGACATAATTGTTACATAGTAAGATAATTGTTTTTAACACTTTTTAATCCTTTTTTCTGTAAGGTATTAATTGGTCTGAGAGATAACTGAGTGCTGTCTACAAGATTTGCATGTAAGTGGGCGTGCTGAATCAGTTGGGATGCATCTCAGGTAAAACCAGACCACTTATATAATTTAAATAAAAGCAATTTTATAGGATTACCTTGGAATGAAGACACATTAAATTTTTGATGGAATAGAACACGATACAAGAATTTTTATGAGATTTTATGGACACTAAAAACCACTGCACTTATTTATTTATTTATGCATTTTGATTGTATACATTAACTCATGTGATGTCACTAAGAGGAGGTGGGACCTTTTGCCCATCCCATTAATCACACCCTATATAACACTGTGGTCTTTCACTTGTACATTAGGCTTGATAAAGGACTCAGTGGAGTTCGAAACGTTGCCCTTCTTTTTTGTATGTATATGGGCTGAATAAACCAACTTCACTTTTTTCACTTTTATCAGAGTGCCACTGGTTTTTGTTTTTGCATGGAATATTCGGACCTGAAGGGCGGGCAAAGGTCTTCCAGTTTGAGCACCTGTTACCCTAATTTGGGTTTAGGCAAAGGTTTGAGCACTCCATTTTTTGTATAGCCTGGATCTAGACCAGGGATTTCCTGAAATGATGATGTGCAGTGTAACTCCATGCATCCACAATCATATTAGGATGTTTTTCTATTCAAATTATTTTAGAAGCCTTTACATTATGGAGCAATTCCTTATCCAGATAACTCCAGATAAGCATACCAGACAAAAGATGGTAGACCTGTATTTGAAAAATGAAACAACTTCTATTTTAGCCAGCCACTAGGAAGGAAGCACTTCACACTCTCCGAGGGGAACTATTGTGAAAATTAAAATTTAATATAAGCTTCAGCATACTGAAATAGGAAACTTCCTAAATACAATCAATTAAAAATTTGGTACGGTTTCTGGAATAATCAAGTTTATATTCAGTATTCCTCTCTCAGTATCTGTTTGTCTTTATTCTTTCTTCATGCAGCAGTTGGGTGTCAGATATTCAGTGGCAGTTACATCCAATATATTTTATAGGGGGGCTCCTTTTGCCTACAAGATGTATTAGAGCTCACCAGAAATCCTGTTTCTCTACATGCAGAATTTGTACAAAAGGCAATTGTTCTGTTTTTTTTTAAAATTTTTGTTATGTAATCAGTTATTAGAAGTAGATTTAATACATCTGCTAGAAAGCCCCACTATAAGATATATTGCATCTATGTGTCAATTAATATGCAACACCCAACAGGATGAAGAGAAACAGATGCTGAGAGAGGGATAGTGAATATAAACTTGACTATTTCAGAAACAATGCAGAATATTAAATTTTTTGTATTTACAAAGTTCCATACCTCAGTATGATGAAGCTTACATTAAATTTTCATTTTTGTGATAGTTACCCTATAATTTCTCTCAGTGCTTGGCTTAAAAGTAGGAATTTTGACTCAGGTTATATTGCATTGATGGGGAAAAACATCTATGGCAGTTATTGCAATTAGATATTTCAATGTTGAATAAACTGTACCTAATTTATTCTTGATTCACACAATCCTTTTCAGTCTTACATTTGTTATAATGTGCTTCCTACTTACTGAGCTCAGTGTATTGAAAGCCTATTACAGTTAAGTGAGCTCCACTGTTTTATTGGTCCATTTAAGAAACTAACTCTATTACTTACAATCTCTAATCATTCCAAGACATTGCAAGGCATATTCAATTACATGTGATCCATCTGTACATATTGTAAGGCTTGTTTTATTCTATACAATTGGACTGTAAAGGCTCATTCACCCTGCACTTCCATTAAACTTACTCAGATCAGATTCTAAGCAGAGCAAGCCAAAGTCTGAAGGCAGGTGGATATCATCGTGGGAAAAGTATTTTTTTTTGCATTTGACTATTAGGACTGTATGTGAACGGATCTGTCAATGTTGCATAAAAACCTGAAGAATGAATGAGACCTATTGCTTCTTGTATACTGTACATGGCTTTAAGTTTTTTTTGTAGCAGAAAATAAATAAATAAAACTTGTCTTTATCATCAGTGACATTATTGGTCAGTCCAACATGCTTGAGAGAAGAGAAATAAAGTGATGAGATGCAAGCACTAAAATGCTAGCACTGCTGGGGAATAAATACATGTTCCAAACACATCAAAGTGTTCTAAAGCACGTCCTTTAGATTTGGAAACAACAACAGCAACAAGAGTGGTGAGCATGTGAGCTATTTCCTGCTTGCTGCAATCCATCAATAGATCTTACACTGGTCAAATTCCAACACATGACAGCTGGGTTATCATGACTTTTTTGCCACTAAACTTTCATTAAATCGATATTTCTCAACTGTGTGTTTATAGAAGGAATAAAGTATGCAAATAATAAAAGTAAATAAAACGGAGAACTGGAGTAGAGTCAGATTTTTTGAAACTACGCTGAAAGGGCAGGTCTTATTATAGGCATATTGCCAACTCAGTCTTGTATTCACTGAAATAAAGCTCCTCACCTATTTGTCAACCTGTGAAGATTTTTTCCTGAATATTTTATGCTTACTGTTAAAAGGGGACTGTGGCATTACCTTTTCATTATATTAATAGTCTGCTGATTTGCCACCTCCAAGCAGTGAAAACCCATTCAATTGAGTGGACCGGCACTGAGATGGTGAATATTGCAGCAAAGTAGTGAGTGAGTAAAGGAAAATAATAGCCTGGGAAAATAAAAAAAAACATCAAAACTGGGGGTATTATACAGTACAGACATGTTAAGAAGCATTTTACAGAGATTGCTTGTACATCAATCCCTGCCCTAATGTATCTTATATGCGTCCTGTCTTACACACAGGTTAATCCAAAAGTAAATATAATCAAAATGCAATTGGTTGGAATGTGTGAGGAAACTGTTGTACAAGCAGATGAGACATTCAAACTCCTGGAATATATGGTCCTGTGTAATGGCATAGTAACATAGAAAGTGAGGTTGAAAAAAGACACACGTACATCAAGTTCAGCCTTTTAACTTTTTTCAACCTACCTAACTGCTAGTTGATCCAGAGGAAGGCAAAAAAAACATCTGAAGCCTCTCCAATTTGCCTCAGAGGGGGGAAAAATTCCTTCCTGACTGCAAAATGGCAAAATCAGATTAGTCCCTGGATCAACTTGTACTACTGTATGAGCTATCTTCCATAACCCTGTATTCTCTCACTTGCTAAAAAGCCATCCAACCCCTTCTTAAAGCTATCTAATGTATCAGCCTGTACAACAGTTTCAGGGAGAGAATTCCACATAATTACAGCTCTCACTGTAAAAATCCCCTTCCGAATATTAAGGTGGAACCTATTTTCTTTTAATCAGAATGTGTGACCTTGTGTCAGCTGGAAAGACCTACTGGTGAATAAAGCATTAGAGAGATTATTATATGATCCCCATATATATTTATACATAGTTATCATATCTCCCCTTAAGCGCCTCTTCTCCAGCGTGAACATCCCCAATTTGGCCAGTCTTTCCTCATAGCTAAGATTTTCCATACCTTTTACCAGCTTAGTTGCCCTTCTTTGTACCCTCTCTAATACAATAATGTCCTGTTTGAGTGAGGGAGACCAAAATTGTACGGCATATTCTAAATGTGGCCTTACAAGTGCTCTATAAAGTCGAAGACCCCTTACCAAGATCCAAATATTAGATACAGGCATAGTTTTCACAGTGATGAAAGGATTAAAAAATGCTATGGATAAACAATCTACAATAGTATATTAATCATAAAAATCTACACTCTGCACCATGTAAAATGTAAGCATATTTATGACTGGCAGTGTCTGGAGCACAGTGATGCAGCACTTCAGTGAACTGCCAACTTTTCCAATACTGGTAGAAAACCTCCAATCCAAAATTATATTTTTATAAATGTAGATCAATAATCAACAGGAAATTAATGGAACATTGGACTACAGGGTTATTTTTTCTTTTTTTTTTTACTATGTTATTCTCCATTAACAAAAGAAGCCTATTATGTATGATTAGAAATTTGCTTTCCATTTAGGCATCTAATAAATGCCTTAATAGAGATAATGAAAGAGTTTGGAAAGATTTGAAATCTGCCTTTTTATTTTAAATATCACATTTTTTGAGAACACATTTATGGGATCCGTTATCTGGAAACATGTTATCCAGAGAGCTCTGAATTATGGAAATGCTGTCTCCCATAGACTCCATTTTATCCAAATAATACATATTTCTAAAAATGATTTCCCTTTTCTCTTTAGTAATATAACAGTAGCTTGTACTTTATCCAAACTAAGATATAATTAATCCTTATTGGAAGCAAAACCAGCCTATTGGGTTTATTTAAAGTAGAACTAAACCCATTAAAAAAAGCCTACCCCTACCCCACGTAGAACCTCCCTCCGCCCAGTCGAACTGCCCTGCCGGGAAAAATTCCCCTACCTCTTTACTTACCCCTCGCCACAGAATCCAGCATCGGAGTTCACATCTCCGGCTCTTCTGCTTCCGGCAATTCCCGTGAGTTTCGGCACATGTGCAGATGTCCAGAACTGGGAAGTTGCTCCAACTGTGCATGCACCGAAACGCCAGTCAGTCACAAAGATCACTGAAGAAGAAGCAGATGGCTGCCGTGAACTCTGATTCTGGATTCTTCAGCAAGGGGTAAGTAAAGAGGTAGGGACATTTGCCCTGGGGGCAGTTTAGCTGGGGAGAGGAGGGAAGGGGTCTACATGGAGTGTGGGGTAGTTTTTTTTTTTTTTTTAAATAGGTTAACTTCTTTAATATTTACATGATTTTCTAGTAGACTCAAGGTAATGAAATTATGGAAAGATGAGTTGTTGGAAAACCCCAGTCCATGAACATTCTGGATAACAGATCCCATACCTGTACTATATATATTACTGGCAAGAAATGATCCTTGTACGTCTATGCTCATGAATGTTTCAAAAGAGGCTTGCTTTCATTAGATTGCCCTACCTATCATTGAGTTGGAATAATAAGGGGCAAACTTATCATAACATGTAACAACATTGTCAGCCATTTCATTACATTTTTATGATTCTTTTCAACTGATCCAACTGATCAAAACTCGATATTGTATAAGACTTCCAAGGATTTCATAACTCAGACCTCCAATGGATTGACTGATGGCTGAGATAATGGATCATATAGAAGAATATGTGCAATGTTTTTTCAGACAGTTTGCTTAATAGGGATATTGATCAAATAAAATACAGACATGCTTTCTAAGTCAATCCATTCATAGTCAGAAATTCCAAAATTGTTAAGGAGAGATCAGTATCAACTGATCCATAACATTTATGACAGAGATAATCTTTAAAGATTCTTCACCATACTAAGGGGGAAGTAATACAATTTATAATAAAAGATTGCATAAGTAAGAATTAAAATTAGGCATTTCTATATTTTAATTGTGCTTAGAACACTTTTAAGGGATTAATGAAGGTGGCTAATTCAGCATCTTTGGGTGTAAGACTCCATTAAAAAGTATAGTTGTGAAGGTTATATGTGGATGTTTTGCAAAAGTAAAAAAGAATGGACATGGTTTTTAAAGACCAGAAACAACAATGCTGATCTTTAACACCCCTTGACTGATAATTACCTATGAAAATTGCAAATAAAGATAAGCAATATGAACATGAATCATTCAGTAGAAATAATTTAAATTATTCATTGTTACCATGCAGTAAGTGTTAAAGGGGTTGTCCACCTTCAAACAACTAGTTGTTTTCAGATAGATCACCAGAAATAATGACTTTTTCCAATTACTGTCTATTTTCTATTTGTAACCGTTTTTCTAATATTGAAAGTGTAAAGTGTCATTTTTCACCTTCTAAAGCAGCTCTGGGAGGGGTTGCCAACCCCCCCCCCAACTGTTCTAAACTGATACATTTAATGGATACATTTCTTATCTTTGTCCCTGCTGAGCAGAATCTCTGGCTGTTAGAATTGATACATTAGTTGCTAATACTCCAGAGATGTTGCTGAGAAATGTATCAATTAAATGTTGCAAAATTGTATCAGTTTAGAGTCTGCACCTGAATTACTGAGCTGCCAGACTCAAACACCAGAGACACCAACATTCAATTTTAAACTTAAATTTTGGAAAAACAGTAATTTCTAGTCAACTATTAAAAGACAATAGGAGGAATGTCATTAAAAGTTGCAAGAGTTATTTAAAATGGTATATTTGCGTACAGTATGTTTAGCACTGCTTGCAATGTAAAATCATTCGCTGGCGAATATTACATCGTGCATTATTGCTAAGCAATACTCTGAAGTTTTGTTAATTACTTTGCACAAAAAAGCTTTGCGATTGCGAAATTTTTATTACATACACTGCGAATATTCCAAAAGCCATTTGGTCACAAACTTTGCGATGAAGCTGTTGAGGTCTGTAATCATCCAAAAAGGACTAACGTTTGCATGTGTCTTTGCCCAGGTTTTTTGTTCAAGCGAAAGATATTGCATTTCCCCGAATGAACATTGAAAAAAAAAAACATTTGGAAGGTTAAAAACTTCACTTTATCTACTGACCATACACACAAAATAGAAATGGTTACTTTTAGAAAAAGTGTTTCATGTGAGAAATCCATTAAGAATCATGTTATATCCCTTAACAGGTAATTTTTATATACTATTTGTTTTTCCCCCCAAAATTTACATTTTCTGTAATTTTTTACCCCCATCCATGTAAATGAGGCAAAGGCTCATTAAACCAGAATGATGTAATACTTAAGAGATTTCAGCCACCTGGTAAACCATACTACCAGGCCCATTCCTTTTAGGCAGATGTACTTCATCAGAGATTGGAACCAGTGACAGCTTAAGAAAACTGCTTTATCTATGCTGTCAAGGAAAAGGAACATACTTTTCATTAGTGTTTCTTTAAACAGAGCTTTATAGCTTGCTGGTATTCTAGATTTATTTTAATTTTAGTTTTTTTTTTGCATAATACCCATATCCCTCTGGCTTCTACCCTGTCCTTATGATCAGTCTCTTCATGATAGTAAAAGGCAGCAGCAGCTGGAATGAGTATTTCTGTTATAAAAAATGTTGTACAGTAGATAATAGTTGATGTTTCAGTGCAAATTAATAAAGGGCACTGTTTGATAGGGATGGCGCGAATGTCGGAAAAAAAGTTCGCGAACATATTCGCGAACTTGCGTCAAAAAATGCGAACGGTTCGCGAACGTCGCGAACCCCATAGACTTCAATGGGAAGGCGAACTTTAAAAGCTAGAAAAGACATTTCTGGCCAGAAAAATGATTTTAAAGTTGTTTAAAGGGTGCAACGACCTGGACAGTGGCATGCCAGAGGGGGATCAAGGGCAAAAATGTATCTGAAAAATCCATTGTTGACACAGCGCTGCGTTTTGTGCTGTAAAGGGCAGAAATCACACTACGTCACTCAGGTGATGTTTCTGGACACGGAATGTGAAAAAGCTCACACAGCTAGGTGGCACTTGGTTAAAGACTGGGCAAACAATGCCTGCAAGGGCAACGTATACACTACTACAGCAGTGGATACGGAATATATTATTGCTGCTTGAAAAACGTCACTCAGGTGGTGGTTATGGAGACGGTAATATTATTGATATTAAGACAGAATGTGAACAAGCTCACACAGCTAGATGGCAGTTGTTTGAAGAACACACTGGGCAAACAATGCCTGCAAGTGCACTACTATTGGTGCACTACTATGAAGAACAGCAAACAGCCCTGTACACGTTAAAGAACAGTAAGATAAGTAAAATAAAAAAAAATAAATAAATAAAAGCAGTCCTTACAAGGACTATTGGGTTACAGGCAGCAGTCAGCAGATGAGATCAGAAGCAGGACAGCTGCCCACTGCAGCTACATACAGAGCACTGCAGTAGAAGGTAGATTACTAGCCAGCAAAGCTACCTAACCTAAAATGTCCCTCAAATCCCTGCAGAGTTCTGTCCCTACAATACAGAGCAGTATCAAGTAGATTACTAGCCAGAAAAGTTACTATCAACTGTCCCTCAAATCACTAACAGCTCTCTCCCTACACTAGCTCTTCCAAGCACACACAGGCTGAATGAAAAAACGCTGCAGGGCTTCAGTTTATGTATGGAAGGGGAGTGGTCCAGGGGGTGTGGGGGTGGTCCAGGAGGGAGAGCTTCCTGATTGGCTGCCATGTATCTGCTGGTCTGGGGTAGAAATAGCAAAAAAAAAAGCGCCAGCGAAGGCGAACCCAAATTGGCGAACGTCGCGCGACGTTCGTGAACATTCGGCATGCGCGAACAGCCGATGTTCGCGCGAACAAGTTCGCCGGCGAACAGTTCGCGCCATCCCTACTGTTTGATGTCCCTCTTATTTTAAAACAAGCCTTTCCATGGTGGTTGGTGCATAAAGACTTTGGGGCAAATTCATTAAAGTGCAAAGTGGCTAACATTGGCGAAAATTTGCCAGCGTGATGTCATTTTGCCACTTTGCAAATTTACTAACGCTGACCCTGGTGAAAATTGCACCCTAACGCTGGCGAAGTTGTACTTTGGCAAAGGGACAAACAATGCAAAGTTATGGGTTTTTTTCTGAACGTTACCTCCTTTGCCAGAGTTTACTTTGCCAGGCCAGAGCTGGCGAAGTTCAATAGAGTAGATAGGAGTTAGTTAAAAAATCGGGAAAATGGCATTTTTAGGGTGTTAGGCTGAAAACGAATAAAATTTTTTTTTAGGGTGCCTACCTTCCCCCCTACATTTGTTAACATATGACACCTTCAATATATTATGGGCACATGTGTAGGGCATTAGAACACCTATATAAACTTGCATTAACTTTCCCTGGGCTTGTGTATTGTCCTGTATTCGCTGCTGCATACATGTCCATTTAAATTTGGCGCTGTATGCAAATTAGCATTTGCTAGCGCAACTTCGCTTAGCCTGACAAATTAACACTAGCGCAACTTCGCTACCTTTCGCCTCCTGAGCACAACTTCAGATTTTAGTGAATTAGCAGCAGACTGCCAAAACTACACCTGGCGAAGTGCAGCAAAGTTCTGTGAAGGCAACGCTGGCGCTACTTCGGAGGTAAGTAAAAAAAATCTGGAAACTCCCTAAAGCAAAAAGGCCATTTTCCATAAGCTCAATTTTTTTTTCTGTAATAATAAAACAATACATTGCACTTGATCCAAACTAAAATATAATGAATATTTATAGGAATCAACACCAGTCTATTGGGTTTATTTTATGTTTAGATGATTTTCTGGTAGACTTAAGGTATGAAGAGCAAAATTACGGAGAGATCCATTATTCAGAAAACCCCAGGTCCAGAGCATTCTATATAACATGTCCTATACCTGTACCATAATCCATAATTAAACATGGAACAATGTGAGGGAGAGGTTGAAGGCTGTCACTCTAAATGGGGAGATTGTCCCTGCAAGTCAGGAAGGCTGTCATAGTTTCCTCTCTGTATGAGGAATCAAGTATGTAAGTAAATAAAAACATCTATATTTTTTTCTGGTAGTTCAGTGTTACGCATTTTATTTTATATAATAAAAGCTTTACCGAATGAGCACAAAAGGGGGATATTCTTCCCAATTAAAATTTGTCATTGGCATATGGTATAGACTAGTTCTTCATCATTCATATACATTAAAGTAAATTACCACAATATACAAGACATTTGTCTCCTATTATATTGTAGGTCTTTTTGTTACGACTCAACAAATGAAGGCTTATTCTGTGCGAATGCCGTCTCATCTTATGTTTGTAGCTAGGGGTCCGATTTATAAATCAAACCTTGGGCTTGTGTCAAACAACTACTGAAAATGCGTTTTCTACAATTGATTGCTTTTGCTTGCTTCCAAACAGATTTTTTTTTTTAAAGTGTCTTTTTTCCCACAGGAGTCAAACATTAAAACCAACCATAACAAACTCCCAAATTTCACTCCCCCATTCCACCAATAAGACCACTGTCTATCCTCTAGCTCTATGTCTAGCTCTAGGTACTGCTATTTGGCAAATCAACTGCCATGAATCTGCATACTAGATAACTTACCATGGGATTATTCCCTGGTCAATCCTAGAACATCATTTTGTACGGTGCATTTCTGATGGCATGGGATCTGGAAACCCACTATACCGAAAGTTCCAAATAATGGAATGCTTGCCTACCATAAACTCCATTAGTTCCAAATAATCAAAATATTTAAAAGTGATTTCCTTTTTCTCTGTAGTAATAAAACAATAGCTTGTACTTGATCCAGGCTAAAATATAATTAATTCCTATTGAAAGCAAACCCAGCCTATTGGGTTTATTTAATTATTATTCAGAAAAACCAATATCCCCAGCATTCTGGATAACAAGTCCTATGTGTACTAGCATCCAGAAGGGAACCTTCTTAGCTTGGGAAATACCTGTGCTTCATGAGTTTATTCATGAATGTATATTTCTTGCTGGGAAACAAAAAGTAAGTTAAAGTAACATAAGTCAACAGCACTGAAATATGGTTCAGTTTATTATTTTCATTAAATTAACAGCAGACTCACAAGACAAGAACTTTATAACGGGATGTATGTTGGTTTTCATAGTAAAACTCCCTTTGTATACAGCCCGTTTCTCTATCATCCTTTATCCTTAGTAACACTGGGACTGTGAATCCAAGAAAAGCAGACTGACTGATTAAAATGACTGGTTGTCCAGGAAGTGGGTTATTTCCCAATCAAGACATGTATTTGCAGAACTGTCTGGTACAACAAACCTCAATGCATATGTCACAGACTTGCCATATAGAAATAACTAGATAAATGTGACAAAACTGAATTAAAGAATGTTTTGTATTGTCTATTTATGTATTTTTCATTTAGTTCATTTATCATTACTCTACTTTGTCAGTCATTTGGTCCATTTATTCAGATGTTTAATGGTGTATTTAAGAAACTAATATTGTTGCTAATATAGCCTACAAGTTCTTCATAATAATGAAAACAATTAGGTTTAATTTGTGAACCTGAACTTAAGTGTGCAAAGTGCAAAAAGGCCACATACAGACATTGTTTTGCACTCTGAAGATTATGTTTAAGTGTATGCAAATATCTGCATGCCTCTGTTCTCCACTTTGGAGTGCAGAGACATGTGGATTGTATAGGTCCCCCCATGCTTAGTGTGTGCATCATTTTTCACATTGAGGCCTTATCCTTAAAGGCAGGGCTGAGCTGTTTTTCGAGAGAAAAAACCCAAGGGAGTGCTCTTGCGCCCCTCCAGGATTTTAAATGATCCCTTTTGGCTCTCACTACAGTTGTAGGGGTTTATGTAATGAAATGTAATAAAGTTTGCATAGCATTAAACAGAATGTAGCATTTACTGGTCACCTGCAAATATCTTATTGGTTGTTATTGGTTGTTATAGGTTACTGCTGATGGGCAAAACTCATACTGAAGATACTAGGGACAGAATTATGAAGGAATGCACTGGGGAATACAGAAGAGTTTCCAACAGTTAATTTTTTTTCCATTTACTAATACTTCCTTACTTTCAGGAAATAAATCTGTATTCATACTGATTCCTGAGGCACTCTTTAAAAATGTTAATACTCCTCTCTGAGCCTATCAGTTTTCATCCCTTAAAATATTTAGGAGAATTAAACTATAATATAAAGTATATTCAATGGTTTATCCTGCACTGTTACATGCCTCATCATGCATGTGCATTTCTGAATGGTTGGGTGAAAATTTTTGTTTTCTCTTATTGCCAATAAAAATATTTTTATTTTATTAGAAATAAATGTAAACATCTAGATTGCCTGTAACTAATTAGACAGTCCACATCTCCTTCTTATTAATCAACAATTCAACCTATACCCTAAAGGAACAACATTACACATTGCTTTTTCTCATTTGATTTTCTAACACATTTATTGCACATTACACCTGTAGCAATGAGACTTGGGAGATATAACATGTAATGTGACAGTTGATTGAATGTCATATTGTTTCCTGCTACTTCTGCTTCTTAAAAGATTTGTACATTACAGCTGCAACTTGATGCAGACTTATAGGCTTCAGCTGGTTTCTATTAAGAAAGATATATGATTTTGGGTATGTTTTATTTTTTCTTAAAAAGAAAACGAATCCACTTTCAGTTCCTCTCTCATTTCCTGGTTATGCAGAGTCACCATTTGTAAACGATAAGTTAATTTACCAGTCTACAGACAGTTCCTTTTTTCAGCCTAACAAAAGCTGAATGCTAGGAAACAAATGAGTGTGTTTATACAAAGCTCACTATCCCCATGAATACATTATAAAGCCCATGCCCTATTATTTGTGATTGAGATAATTCAGTCTCAAACAATCTCAATTGACTTGCATAATTCACATTGATTGGAGTTGACTCAAGGTCTGAACCAAATAATTAAATGTCACACTTTCAGTCTTATCAGGATTTGCTTGCTTACTTGAATGAATCAGCCTTATACCCTAGCATAATAAAACTGGCTTTCTGAAGCCCCAGAACAAAACCCAGAAACACTGCCCTCCTATAGCAGAATCTAGTAAGAAAAAAATAAAGCATCCCCAAAAGACTAGAAAAGTAGGTATTGCCCTCTAGTGGATACTGTAAGTTAATCAAATACACACAATTTACGTTCTTGTCCTGATGCTTCTGTAAATGTATATCTTTATATTTACAGATTGCAGATTTAAGATTTATATTTTCAAGCTGTACAACATTGTCTCGTGTTTTTTAGAGGGCAGTGTGAGATTTAAACTATATATCACCCAACATTTGCATTTTCATTGACCCGCCTGACCATGCCAATTACAATTCAGCCCCCAAATCAATTCAAACTCCACCCATATAATATCCTATAATATCAGCAGTCCATGATTCAGGATGTGTCCCACTGAAAACTGGACCAGTGGGATATATGAAATAATGATATTATATGTATTTACCATTTATCCTAATGTTATGTTACCTATGTGCACTTTTCAACATTGTAATATTGTGTAATGCTGCATAGCCTAGTAGCACTCTATTAATAAAATGTATAAAGATACATTTTGAAAAATTAATAAAAAAAACTGGAAGCCATAGAACCATATTGAACCTCCACATGGTATAGCGGATAGCCATATATTTGGTGTATTTTCTGACAGCACCATCATCCATACTTTGGATAAGTTCAATGAACAATAAAATAAAGCTTTTGATAAAACTGATATTGTGCCTTTAGATCTGTAGGCTACAGGGGTGGTTCACCTTTAAGTTAACTTTTAGTATGTTTAGAATGGCTACTTCTAAGTAACATTTCAATTGGCCTTCATTTTTTTATTGTATTTGTTTTTATTTATTTACCTTCTTTTTCTGACTCTTTATCACTTTTAAATGGGGCAATGACCCCATCTTAAAAGAATTGTTTGGTATAAAAGTAAAAACTGAGTAAATAGGCTGTGCAAAATAAAAAATGTTTTCAATATAGTTAGTTAGGCAAAAATGTAATGTATAAAGGCTGAAGTGACTGGATGTGTAACATAACAGAACAGAACACTACTTCTTGTTTTTCAGCTCTCTTTTGTTGACTGGTTACCCTGGTTACCAGGCAGTAACCAATCAGTGACTTGAGGGAGGGCCACATGGGTCATACCTGTTGCTTTTTAATCTGAGCTGAATGCTGAGAACTCACTGAACAGTTATGTCCCATGTGACCCCCCTTCAAGTCGCTGACTAACTCCGATTTAGAGAGCTGAAAAGCAGGATGTTTTGTTGTATTCTGTTATGTTACACATCCAGTCACTCCAGCCTTTATACATTACATTTTCTGGCTAACTAACTATATTAGAAACATTTTTTATTTTGAACAGCCTATCTATTTACCCTATTTTTATTTTTACCCTGAACTGTTCCTGTAAAAACAAATGCTTAGTAAGGCTGTACATTTGTTATTGATACTTATAACTCATCTTTCTAGTCAGACTCTCTCCTATTCATATTCCAGTCGCTTTTCAAATCAATGCATGGTTGCTTGGGTTAGTTGGGTCTTAGAAACCACAATGTTTACATATCTTGCTTAAACTGGAGAGCTGCTGAATAAAAATCTAAATAACTCCGAAACCACATATAATAGAAAACAAAAACCAATTGCAAATTTTCTCAGATTATCACTCTCTTCACCATTCTAATTTAATTTAAAAGTGAACAATGCCTTTAAAACAGGCATCTGGATGATATTTCCCATTGTTTTTTAAGTCTCCAGTTTTCATTAAACTTGTTAAGTGCTACATAATATTGTATCTCAATCCTGTATACAATCAGATCTTTAGTATGTACATATTGTGAGAAAACACAAGCATTGCCTTACATTACATGTGTCCTTTTAGGTCTCAGGATATTTCTTTTTTATTTATGTTTTTCTATTATGTTTATTTGTGGTTTACTATAATGGTAAAAAGAGCCTACCCCTGCTTGCCCTGACTGCTGTTTGTAATGTTTAACACAAGTCAGATGAAGGAAACAGGATTTCACTGATCTCCCATGGGAATAAAAAAAAGAAGTTTTATTTAAAGAACATAACTTCTGATGTTTATCTTAATGTAAATCATATAAACAAAAGTCTCATGTATAAAGAATCATATAAACAGAGAGTCCAAGCAATACCATGTTGTGGCATTGTTTACAAAAGTGAGTGGAACAATTAGGCTGCAAAGATGCACTGGGGCAACCTCTGTTATACAAGGCACGTTGGTGTAAAAGGATGGAAAAGCATTTACTTTAGGGGCACAGGGATGTATAAAGTCTCATATGCATATCATCTGTTATTAGAATATGATATAAAAGTTAAAACTAATTAATGGACGACGACCTGCAAGGGAAGGAGAGTTAGTGCAGCTTTTATAAATGTAACATCTGGTCCTGAACAATTTTAATGTGACATGCCAGAGAATTATGAGAAACCAACTATTGACAAACAGGGCACATTTTACTTGCGCATGATATTCACACTGCAAGTATAATAGGAATCAGTGTCAGACTGGGACATCGGGGGCCCACCCAAAAACCTTACACTAAGGGCCCACCAAATAATTTTAGACCAGGGGCCCACTCTCAGTACTATTATTCTTCCTCTACTCATTTAACCTCTATTCTCCCAGTGTATTTTCTTTACAAACTATAATCTATTATTACATCTATTTAGCCTCTAGAACAGGGATCCCCAACCTTTTTTACTCGTGAGCCACATTCAAATGTAAAAAGGGTTGAGGAGCAGCACAAGCATTAAAAAGTCTCTTGGGGTGCTAAATAAGTGCTGTGATTGACTATTCGGTAACCCCTATGTGGACTAGCAGCCTACAGGAGGCTCTGCTTGGCACTATAGTTAGTTTTTATACAATTAAAACTTACTTCCAAATCTGAAATTCAAAAATAAGCACCTGCTTTGAGGACACTGAGAGCAACATCCAAGTGGTTGGAGAGCACCATGTTGCTCACGAGCTACTGGTTGGGGATCACTGCTCTAGAAATAGGGAATGGCCATGAACTTGGCCAAATTAGCAACATAAGGGCCCACTGACACCTGGGCCCACCTGAACTATTCCTGGTACCTGGTGGGCCAGTCCAACACTGATAGGAATTTGCCAAAATATAGGCAGATAGGGCCATATGTTTATCCGTGGGTCCTAAAATAGCTTCCTTTAGTTTTATGCATACCACCCTTTTATAATTTTTGGACTCAACTGGAAGGAAAGTAGCTTTAATTATGACTTAGGTAACAGAGTAATATTTATAATAATAATATAAAGGGGGTACTATATAGTGAAAGAATAGTACATATATAATGTTCAGTAACTGATACATTTCTCTGAGGTTCTAATAAGGAATGTCAACAGGGATCATTTTTAACATCAGTAGTAACTATTAGTGGCAAATTCCCTAAAGAGTGCAATTTCGCCAGCGACTGCTTCACAGCCATCACAACACATCGCCAGCAGAAAATGTATGGGGGAAACTGGGTGCCTGAAATTGTTTTTTTGCCTTTTGCAGCCTATCACCCTGAAAAATTTACGCCAGTATTTTTTGTACATTGAAGAAATTACACTCAAAAATTATGATGTAAGTAACTGAAGATTGAGGATGTTCTATGCACTTCAATGCACTTCGCCAGGTTGAAGGCAAATCAAGCGAAAGAGGTAACATTCAGTAAAATCCGCATCTTCGTGAATTTGCGGACTTATGTCCATTCACCAGAGCGAAAAATTCTACGGGTGTTAGAGTGCGAAGCAATCTCCTTGGCTACCGAAGGGGCGCCTGGGCTCGTTAGTAAATCGGCGAAGTAATGAAACAATGTCATGCTGCTGAATTTTCGCTAGCTTTAGTCACTTCGCCCTTTAGTGAATCTGCCGCACATTATCCATAAAGGTAAACAAAATGTATTAAAGGGACACTGGATTTTTTTTTTTATTTCTAAAGTACACAGTTTACACTGCAAATAATTTACTATACAGTATAAAATGTAATACCTGAACAAGCTATTGTATTTTTTTAAGTTGGAATATTGGTGTGTAGGCAGCCATCTCAGGTCATTTTGCTTGGTCATGTGCTTTCAGAAAGAGCCAGCACTTTAGGGTGGAACTGCTTTCTGGCAGGTTGTTGTTTCTCCTACTCAATTTAACTGAATGCGTTGCAGTGGGACCTGGATTTTACTATTGACTGCTGTTCCAGTTTGCTGTTATCTTATGTTAGAAAGGTGCTATCTGGTTACCTTCCCATTGTTCTGTTGTTAGGCTGCTGGGGGGAAGGGAGGGGGTGATATCACTCCAACTTACAGTACAGCAGTAAAGAATGACTTGAGTTTATTAGAGCACAAGTCACATGACTTGGGGCAGCTGGAAAACTGAAATATGTCTAGCCCCATGTCAGATTTCAAAATTAAATATAAAAAAATCTTTGCTCTTTTGAGGAATGGATTCTGGTGTAGAAGTCTGCTGGAGCAGCACTATTAACTTATATGTTTTGAAAAAACATTTTTTCCCATGACAGTATCCCTTTAAAGTCGCTGAGAGGGTTTGTAGATGGTCTACAACTTTAACTTTTACTTTAACTGTTCCTGTGTGGTGTCTTTGTCTGGATATCCAAATCTTTCTCTTATGTGGAATAAATGTCACCTCTCTAGGTGACTGTAACAGGTATTGGACCTATTATCCAGAATTCTCAGGACCTGGAGTTTTCTATATAATGGAAATTTCCATTATTTGTATCTTCATAAGTCTACTAGAAAATCTTGTAAACATTGCTTCCAGTAAGGATTAATTATATCTTAGTTTGGATCAAGTACAAGGTAATATGTTATTACTGCAGAAAAAAAGAAAATAATTTTCAAAAAACTGGATTATTTGAATAAAATGAAGTCTATTGGAGATAATCTTTCTATAATATGGTGTTTTCCTGATAACATATTGCTCACCCGTACAGCACATCCCTGTCTTTATATATTGCACGATTTCTCTATGTAGATAAACAGGGTAATAAAAGGTGTAGAGTTTGTATTTGTTTAAATTAAATTACCCCCAAAGTCTATAATCATCTTGTGAGCTATTGTACAGTGAAGTCAGCTTTAGTATTCTTAACATCTGCAAAGAAAAGGAATTAGAAATGCTTTTAGTAATGGCACTCACTTTCATAGTCTAACATATGGATTTATAAGGTCACCATTCTCTAGAATTTTACAGACAGGAAACTACATACTGTACTAAAATACTGTAGGTCTCTAGGAGTCAATAAAGTGGTGACTTGCTGATTTTACAAAGTGTTTGAAAACTCCAGAACATCTGATTTCTTGTTTCAGCGTAAGGTTTTAGATGTTCAGATGAATATATTTTTAGAGAGGTGTGAAGAGAACTTGAGATATCATACTTTGTGGAGAAGCCATAAATTAAATTACCATGTGCTGCCAAAGCCTGACATTTCCCTTTACCACACATGCTTCATGTGCACAATCACCTCCAAAAAGATATATGAATAGCCAGTAGGAAGTAAATGTACATCTTACGAAGTTTAGAGGAAGTTGTTCCTGCTTTTAATTTTTTACATTGGTTTGGCAAGGTCTGTAACCTGCTTTTTTTTTTTCTAATGTCACACTTCATAAAAGGATCATCAGACGACAAGCCCATAGACATTTTCCCCCCAAAAAAATTTCTGAATCATAATCTGCCAACAGATGCTAAAACTCTCAGATGGGAAAGATGAAACTGTATCTCCCTTCCTGTGTCTCTTTATACACTATGATGTCTTTGATCAAAGACATCATATTCCCTGACAAGACTCATTTTTTCCTTTAGTTTTCTTCTACTCAGCTATAGAAAGAATTATCTATTACAACCCTTTTTTTAAATTATTCATAAGTCTCTTTATCGTGGGTGGCAGCGGAGTAATTCTAGTGTGCCGAGGTCAAAAAAAAAAACTCCCAATGTAATTGCTATATTGTAGTAGTGAATGCAATGAAACTAACTTCAGTGTTGGACTGGCCCACCAGGATACCAGGAAAACTCCCGGTGTCCCAGGTGTCAGTGGGCCCTCATGCTATCAAACATTTAGCCTATTTCATGGCCATTCCCTATTTCTATGAGAACAAACAGGCTAAATAGATGGAATAATATATTATAGCATGTAAAGAAAAGAGACTAAGAAAATAGAGGTTGAGTGAGGAGAGGAAGGATCATAGTACTGAGAGTTGGCCCCTGGTATAAGGTTTTTTTGGAGGGCCCCTGGCATAAGTTTTTTTGTTGGGCCCCTGGTCTAAGGTTTTTGGGTTGGCCCCTGGTGTCCCAGTCCGACACTGACTAACTTATTACCTGCACAAGCAAAAGATGTGCAGATACACCTAATATTTTAAAAGAAACATGCTACTGTACCTACGCATGTTAGAGGTATAACAATGCTTAACAACAATACCATATTGGCAATTGACCAAAAGTGGAAACAACTCACCACTATTTTGGAAAATTATACCCATGATTCCACATAATTGTATATATATATCCTGATGATGACCCTGTGTGGGTTGAAACGCGTAGATGTAAGCGTGAAATAAAGAAATATACACTTTCAATGTGACTGCTGATGTAAGTTGCTGTGAGTGCTTTCACTTTTTGAATATGCCATGATCTTGGTTAGCACCCAGCTGTGATTATTGAATGGTGAGTGCCGTTGGATGCAGCTATATATATATATATATATATATATATATATACAAATACAGCGTGAAACCTTTTGAAGTCCTAAAACTAAATAAGGAGAAACTAACGGCACAAATGAGTTAATAATAGAATGCTTGTTCATTTTTTATTGAGAGAAATGAGCCAAATTTCAATATTTGTGTGTGGCAAAAGCATGTGAATCTTTTCTTTCCGTAAATGGTGTGCTCACCTTGGGCAGCAATACTAAATGTTTACAGTAACTGTTGATCAGTCTCTCACATTATCTTGGAGGAATTTCATCCCATACAAAAAGTATTGTAGAACTGATACCTATATTGGCTAACAATAAAAATAGATAGGTATCAGTTCTACAATACTTTTTGTATTTGTTTTTTTTATTTGTTATTTTTGCTACTGGCTAACACGGTACCACAGTTTTTGTTTTGTGAATCCCATTCCTCAGAACAGTTTCAACTAAAGGGTGTTGGTTGGTTTCCTTGAATTAACAATGTTTCTATAGGATTTACTCCTTTCCAAAACTTTAATTTTCTTCTGCTTTAACCATTCTTTAGTAGATTCACTTGTGTGTTTAGGGTTGTTGTCTTGTTGCATGGCCCACTTTCTCTTGAACTTAAAGGGCACCTATGGCCCAAAATAATTTGCCCCAAACCGAAGGTGCAGGCTGATAGAGCCCACATTCTGGTTTGGGGTTCAAGTAATTTAAAAAAAAAAAAGCCCCCTGCAGACGCTGGCTTACTCGCACTGGGACGGAGCCGCCATGTCTTCTGAAGCGAATGCGCAGGCCGGGGCCACTTTTCATACTGCGTTTCAGAAGACATGGCGGCTCACTCCGGGAGCTCCCTCCCGGTTTTAAGCTTTAGATGGACAGCATTATTCTTTTTCAATAGTAGCGACTTTATCCTTTAGTTCCTTAAGTGTTATCCAGCATTTCTTTCAGATCTCTCAGACTTATTACATGACTTACTCTTGGTTTGATATTTGTTGGCGTACCATTCCTGAGAATGGTAACAGTAGAGTGGAATTGTTCTCAATTATACATGACCTCTCTGACAGCGAACTGGTGGAGTCCAGATTCTTTAGAAATAATAGTGTTACCTTTTCCAGCCTGATGGACACACTTCCATAAATGTGTTTTGTTAAGATCTGATTGGACAGTGAAGAGTGAAAACAGATTTGGACAATGAGAGTGAAGACACATTTTTGTTCTTGAAATAAAGCATGGCCTGACTATTTGCTCTTTAAATGAAGTGAGAATCCTAGAGGTTCATACACTTTTTCTCACACACACAAATCTATAATTTTGGATCATATTCCTCAATAAATGCACAAGTACTTTGTTTTGGGCTCACTTAATTTATTGGGTTCTTATTATTTAGTTTTAGCATTTGAGTAAAAAAACATTTTAGGTCATATTTATGCAAAATTATTGAAAATTCAAATGGGTTAAAACATTTCAAGCAAGGATCTAAAACAACATATGGAAATGAACTAGATGAGTGTACTATACATAAAGCTTAAATCAATAATTCTTCTGACTGAGCCAGCAAATAAGAAGCTACCTTTTTATGAAGGTATCTCTTTGATTTTTTCGAACACTTGCAAAAAAAGCAACAAAAAATCAGAAAAAAAAGAAAAATACCTACAACAGGAATCAACCATCTTTCCGCTAAACAATGTTCTTGCATAGTGCACCAGGATCCTAGAAGCCAATGCATAGAAAGTGTAAAGTACATGGTAATTTAGAAACATAAAACAATTGCCAGGATACTCAACAATTGCAAGAGAAGGCTGGTACAGTACTGAGAAAGTATCTACACTGTGCAAAGCAGCAGTAACAAATATCACTGAAGTGGCTGCAGTGATGCAGGAATGGCAGCACCTTATCTTATAGAGAAAGTGCCAAGCTGTTTTTGGGAAGTTTACACTCTTCCAAAAAGTGTAAACTAGCCAAGTCTCTACAGAGGTAGAGATAAAAATGAACGTTTTGTATATATGAGTTTACCATTTTAAAAGTGCTGTGGATATAATTAAGTTTTTCCTTTAGTTCACAAAACAGTAAGAACATAGAACTGTAAATTAACAAGATGTGCAATGTTCATACCAATGAATAATTTTCATTAATGAACAACTTTTTCAGCAATGTTTGTTTCATTTAATTTTCAAAAGTATCTGAAATATTAGAGATAGTAGAGATTTTTAACTGGTCTCGTATATCTTAGCTTCACAAAAAAATGAATCATCCCAAGACTGGTGTTTGACTTATCTAAAGGAATAGGCATTCAGGAGTCGCCACTTATTAAATGAATATATAATCTGCAGAGTAATGAAATACAGGGAAGATATTTTATTCTTAATGGTGCACTTGTGGAATGTAAATGAAAATAAACCAATTTGTACTTTATTGAAAAAGGAAATTTGCTGAATGGGAATTGAATTAATCAGCATTAAGGAAGATATTATAACAAATTGTATTAGAAAGACTAGATAAAGAATTACTGATAAAGCCTAGTTTTACTGAAATGAGATCCAGTCTTGCAGGCTATGTCACTGCTATATAAAGCTAGATATTTTATATATATATATATGTATATATATATATTTTTTTTTTCCAATGAATGGATTGAGAAAGGCTGGAAATAATAATTCTGGCAGAAATATCAAATATTATTGGTGTTGCTTTACTACTGTCTGAACAATCTGGATTGAACTCTTCTAAATTCTATAATTAGAACTTTATTCCATTATAAATATAAAATAGTTGGTGGAAAATTGAAAAATGCACAATTAGGGGCACATTTACTAAGGGTCGAAGTGAATATTAGAATAGAATTCGAATTTCGAAGTCATTTTGGGCTATTTCAGCTATCAAATAGCCCAAAATTCGTTTTGATTTGAAAAAATTTGAAAGTTAAAATTTTCGAATTTCGAAGCACAGCCCTAAAAAAAAAAAGTCCTATGAATTTGAAGGATTTAGCGAAAAATAGTTTGAATTGTTCGATTGAATATGCCTGTTTTCTATCCAAAACAGCCATATTTGATGGGAAATGACCCCCCCCAAAAATTTGATGGTCGAATTTCAACATTTTTTCACTTAGAAATTCGACCATTAGTAAATCTGCCCCTTAAAGTTAACAATGACTTGGAATTTGCAGAAGAATAGCTAGAATCATTTAAACAAGGTTTTAGTTTTTTTTTAGTCCTGCATTCTACACAATGAAATTGCAGTCATCAGTGTAGATGAGTCCTTTTATTTAGGCTCATGGTTTGAATGGGGCAGATTTTCTAAGGGTCGGATTTCGAAGTTAAAAAACTTAGAAATTCGACCATCTAATTTTTTTAAAAAATGGACCGAATAGGTCTGTTTTTGATCAAATTGAAATAATTTGAATCGTTCTAATGCATTCTAACGCAATTCAAACAATTCGATTGATTTTGAAAAAAATCCTTAGATTTTTTAGCACAAAAAATCTCAGTAAAGTTTCTAGGAGGTCCCCATAGGCTAAAATAGCAATTTGGCAGCTTTAAGGTGGCGAAGTGTTGAATTTAAAGTTTGGACTATTCATTAGTCGAAGTAACAAAAAATTTACTTAAAAATTCGAAGTTTTAAAATTCGAATTTTCACTTTGACCCTTAGTAAATCTACCCTTCCCAGCCTTCCATTTGCTAACCCAGAAAAGCGAAAACAAAAAACTGAATAACTCAAAAGCCACTCTAAATCATACAAAAAGATAATTTAAAGGTGAACAACTCATTTAAGGAGTTTGTTTATACTATTTTATGATGATAAAATTATGTCATGCTACAATTTCTAAATAGAGACTGATATTTTAGTGTGGCTAGTAAGCAAAAGTACACTATTAAGATGAAAAACTACTAGAGTTGCTGCAAAATATGTTGTGTTTCAAACAAAAGAAAAACTATCCCATGCTTTATTAGGGCAAAGAGAAGTCTAGCTGTATTCTGTGCCTAGGGTCATATTAATTGGAGAAAGTATGAGCACTTTCTACAGAAGCTTTTCTTCTAAAATGAATGGAATGGAATAATGAAATGATTTACATATGGCTTACATAGAGGAATTCAACACGATTAGTCCATCTCCACATGAAACAGTTTTGGAACAAAAGTTACACAAACAGTATATCCCCTACCGGTCCTTCAATTTTGGGAAAGATTTATTAATACAACATTATTGCACCACTGTTCTTGAAGATAAAAAACTTCAAAGCTCTCAACTTCAAAGTCCCCTGTTCTTACAGTGTCTATCACCTTCTGGTTGAAAAATGATTCATGCTAAAATCTATTATTAACCTTTTAATACAAAAGGGAAATCAAAGAACACCTGAACATGATGTAAACTGCTATTTAGAAAGGCGATAAGATGTGCAAAAATTTAAGATGGCCCTAGACTCATGCAAAATCGCCTCCTTAATACTCATTCAGGACTTATGTACAAGATCTTAATGTGGTCATACAGGTAGAGATCCGCTCATTTTGTAAAGTTGTCTACCTTGAACCGATGGGATTTTTAGTCCTGCCCCATCGAAATCAATTGGGAAAGCCTGTCGAAGGGCCCCATACACGGGCCAATAAGCTGTCTGTCGGCATCTTTTGTATTCAGCAACTTGCGCAGGATAAAAAATCTGGAATAAGGTGCAAAATGCAGCGGAAGGCAGCCCTATCCATACCACCTGCCCACAGAGTTAATTTAAGATGATGAAACAAGGTATAACATGCAAAAACAAACACTACATGAGCCCATGCAACAGCATATGAATTGTTTTTCATGTAATTTTCATGTACAGGAATTATTTATCAAAATCTGAATGTATCTCATTATTTTCTGAAATATACTCCGACCTAATCAGCATGGTTATTTATCCTTATTTATCTATACATTTTTCTGAAAAATTCCAGTTCATGAATAAACTCCATAAAATTGTGAAAATGATCCGTATTTGAATTGTACAATTTTTTTGGATTTTTCACCCGAAGAATTAAAATTTTTCGGAATTTTGTCAGAAAACCACAAAATCTTTGGATTTTTTCACGAAACCTAGATCAGGATATCTTCCGGACTTCTCCCATTGACTTTTCCATCCTTGGGGTATTATAAATCACAAAAAATTGTAGTTTTTATTCAGCTAAAAATTCTGATTTTATAGTCAAAAAAACTTATTTTTGTCATTCAGATTTTAATATATAACCCCCTACATGTACACTACAAGAATAAGATAAATGGTAAATTTTATGCTAAACTGCCAAAAAGCATCCCAGCTGCCCAGATATAATGCATCTTTAGTTTTATCAACTGGGCAGTAACAAATCATCATAATAAAAAAACGTAATTTTTCAGTCTGTTCTCCATAATAACCCAATATAGTTTCCTGTCAATAATAATCACAAGTCTTTGCCATTTCAAAGATTTTATGATAAGATATACATATAGAGAGATATCTGGATGTCAGAAGCTGCATTGGAGATGGCAGACGCTGACAACCTCTGGAATACATCAAAGTTGAGACTCCTGGCAAGGAACTCCCAAATTAAGAGAATAATCAGGCAAAATTGGAAAATGGCAGAAAGTAAAAAAAAAAATAGCAGAAAGGGGCTAGTTATAAAGAGTACAACCGTGGTTTTTCAATATACCCAATCCACTTCTTCAAGTAACAATAAATCAGCCATTTATGGGCAGATTTATCAAAATGTGACATTAGAGCTCAACATAGAAAAACCACTTTCTATTTATTCCTATTACATTTTTAAAAGTGTATTTATCAATGTGTGAAGAGTTGATAAATACCCTTACAAATCTGATAAGAATGAATAGACAGTGGGTGGTGAGTTTTTATGTAGTAAACTGTAATCTCACACTGTGATAAATCTGTCCCTTAGTGTATAATTAAAGAAGATTTGATTTAATATTTGACTAAAATACTGTACCAGGGCAGGGAAACAACATAAAAAATATATCTGCAAACATTTTTTAGAATTTGTGCAGAATGATTGGTAATGCTTTAACAACATTTTTTATTAGAGCTCCAACATGGGCTAACTATGTATTTCTATGTTCATATAATATATAATGGTGGATTGTAATGGAGAGAAATGTACCCTGAACATTTATAGTAACTCCTGATTTTGTTTTTGGACTGGGTGATGCAGTGAGTGAGCACTGACTGCAAATATTAACCCAAGAAACAATCAACAGCACTGCCCTTTTATGTTGAGGGTTAGAGAAAAAGGATCACTTTCATCAAATTCCACCATGTGTCCAGGGAAGCCACCTCTTCGGTGAATCCGAATTTTCTTTTGTTAGAAAGACACTTTTCCAATACTGCCTTCACCTGGCATAAAAATTGTAATCCTTGTCACTGAAAAAGTGTGGGGTGTGGGGAAGTCAAGCAAGAATCCCAAGTGGAGCTTAACAACTTATTTATAAGAGATCCAACATATGCTATCTATAGAAAACAGAAAACCACAAAAGGGCAAGCTAAAAAAGCATATTCACTAAAAAACAACCCAACCAACAAATAGAACTGCAGCTAGTGGTACACAACAAATATCACAGCAGTTATCAGTCCACAGCCCATATATCAAGTAATAGGGGCAATAGACCCGGGGTACTATATTCACAATTTAGAAGAGGCCTCTAAAGAGAAACTCAAGGACCTTAAATCCAACACAGAAGATCTGAGTAAATGCTTGAGAAGCATATCAAGTCTGGAATTAAAATTAAAAGCACACTGTTTAACCCTGTTTTATACAATAAAATATCCAATATACATATATAAATTACTCAAACCATGCTCCAGTGTATGTATCCATAGCTACCTCTGCCAAGTTTGAATCCTAAATGCCTTGAAGATTCCCCCTGGGCAGATAGACCAGATTTACTCTTTTCTTAAAATCCAGGTGGGATTACATTGATGAAACAATAAGATTTACTTAAATACCTCCCTTTCTACTGGGATGCATGTAAGGTGATGATAAAAGGAAAATCACCTCATCTAGGATTAACCACTAAAGGATCATCAGCAAATACCTCATAAAGTTGAGCCAAAACAAATTGAGGAGTACTGTTAATGCTATCACAGTATGTATCCACATATCATCTTTATAAGCTAGAGGTAAATAGCTGAATGATGTCTCAGAATATCACTATAATATTTATATCTCCATTATACAGTTCTTGTTCCAAAAGCTTTGCCAGAGAAAGCAAGCTCAAAAAGTTGGATTTTAGGAAGATCTTTCCTAAAATATTCTGTACCAAACACTGAGCCATCTACCTTTTTTTCAAGGGTAAAGTAAAGACTGTAAACAAAAGGGCAACAAAAATAATGTATTAACCTTAATAAGACTGAGATTGATTATTTTTTTGGTTAAATGTATGTAAGAGATTAAAGGAGTTCTTCCTCCGCTTCTGCTTGCTCTCCTTTCAGGCCAACCAACTCCTTTGCCTCAGCTTCCTCTGACATCATCTGGCCTGGTTACAGGCAGGGAAGGACTGGGAGGTTGGCACCTAGTTTACAGGGTGGGCCAACAGAAGGGTATAAAGGCTCCCTTGCTGAAATTTCCTGCCACAGAAGAAAAGTCCTTCCAGGAAAGCAAAGAGTTTTCTGCTGAGCTCAGCCAGGAAGTGAGGCCTGGAGCTGTAATTGTGCAGAGAACCTATCCTTTGGGTCATATTTACTACATAAGCACTCTAGGTCCTGTGTCTAGGGCTACAGGCCTGAAAGAAAAAAACTTACTTCCCCTGCTGTCAGATGCTCCCCTACCAAATCTGGCAGCAGATGTTGGGGGGTCCATTGATTGGCATGAGGCAGATGTGACATCATGTGCAATGTGCCATAATGTCACTTATGCTGATGTTATGCAGGCGCAATACATAGGGCAGCACTGTGCCTAAATACACTCTTGCATATCCTGATCCCTGCCAAACCATGGAGAGTGCTTGGCATGCAGAGCTGCCTGTGAATTCAAGTGTGCAAGCTCCTGTGAGAACCCCATTACATGAACAACTGGCAAAGTATAAGTATATGGGCCCAGTTTGAGGACAGGTCTTGTTCGTATGCCTGCTACATGGAAGAAATTGATTTATACAATGAGAGATCCTTAAGGGGAAGGTAGTGTTGCCTAGGGAAATAAGCTATTTGGAAGAGGCATATTTAATGGAAATGAACTGTGCCTTTATTTTTCCCTATGGTAGCCAAACTGTGGGGCTATTATATTTAAAGCACTGTGCTAGTTAGTCAGTCAGAGTCAGATAGACCCCCACATGTCCCAATTACAATAGTGCTGATTGTAGTACCTGCCCATTGAATTTCTTTATTTCTATATATAGTTTATTATTGCTGAAAATCTCTGTGTATTTTATTTCCTATTGGGACCCCGTAAGTTGTATCCCTCAGTACCCATTAGGTGGAGGACTGCTCTGTAAAATTCCAGTTTCCTAGTCTTTCCAGAATTTCTTTGCAGGTTGAAGATTTGCCAAATTGCCAGCATGTAAACGTGCCAGGTCTAAGGGAGTCTGATCCTATCTTAACCGGTTTACATGTATGTTATTTTAAACTGACTTATGTGATAGCGTTTTCCTTGGTGGACTAGCCTGCATACTCCTTCCTTTCAGGAGGTACAAGATAGCAGCAACAGGGATGGAATGCACTCCAGAGTCAAGTGCATGGCATCTTGGGGCTTTTTGTGGCACACAATAGGGGGAATGTAATTAAATTCGCAAAGAGCAAAAAAATACACATCAATAGGATTAAAAATCGACATCTCCCAATGTAATATTGTTCCTTAAACTGTTATTGCATTGCGCATTTTAATTGCGCATTGCGAATTTTAATTGCGCACTCTTAAGAAGTGCTTGAAGGTGTTGTAATCTTTTGGAGCAAACATAACGACTATTTCAGTAAGAAGTTTTATTACATTTACTGCGCATTGGCGCAAGCTGTAAAATTCGCAAACTCTCTTCCACTGTTGGTTGCTAAACAGTTTCCGGGTTGGCAAAAGCTATATTAAATTCACACAAAGCAAAAATTGTTCGCACAGAGGCATAACTTTTTGCATTGCGAATAGTTTTTCCATTACCGACTTTTATTACAGTACATTTCCCTGTTAATTCCTTATGCAGACATACATGTTTAATGTATGGATCTCCATGGAATAAAATTTTTGGTCCATTACCACTCCAGCATGTGAAACTTACATATAGAAATGCAACAACTGTTTTGTAATGCTGCATATATTTCAGCACAGCCATGCACACTGTATAAAGGGAAGACTTGCCAGTCTTATGCTTTGTGACAGCTTTTATATTGAGAGGTGAATGAGTGTAGTGAGATGTAGTTACTATTCAAAAGTAACATTAAAATGCATTTCGAAAGGGATAATATCAGATACAGAGATGGAAATATTTTGTTATGGGGAATTAATGTACTGATATCCAGCCCAGATTTCATCTCGGCTTGTAATGTGTTTCTGCAGATCCGTTAACACTGTATACTTCAAGGCACTCTATACACATACACACAACTCTGCAGGTCTACCTGCTTCAACCTCATGTGCAGTCTATTCAAATCACCCCTTTCCTACAGCCAATCAGATTCAGTGGCAGGGCATCAGAAAGCACCCCTCCCTTTTTGTGAATGTCTCAGCTTGTGTAGCCACCTAGTAAGTTACAGCATTCGCCTAACTTCTCCTCCCCTCCTGCTGCTCTTATAGTTGTGTGAGGCAGAGATAATGTGTGCAGTATTCAGTACAGCATGTGCATGTGTGACTGCAAGACTGATCTGATCTCTCTCCCTCTTTTGTCTGCTTTGCAGCTGCTTTTCTTATTTCTCTCTCTTCCTGCTCAGGAAATCTTGACTTTCATCTGGCTCCCAATTCAGCCTATTCAGTTCCCCTTAGTGAGAGGCTCTTGTTTGATTGCACTCATAAGGAAATTTATTTCCACCTATATAACACTAAAAAGGAAACTCTTTCACTGCAGAAGAAATCCTTGAACCCAAAATTATATTTTCCCTTTGCTGCCCCCCTTAATAAATCCTCACAGACGTCGGTGGAAAAAAAAAGGCAAAGTTGTTCTCTGGGCAGTGATTCATTTACTTTGCTGGAAAAAATCTGGGGAGAGCAATCAGGAAAGAAAGAAACACACATTGGCAGATTTAAGACCTTTTCAGCGTCTGTTCCATGTGTTTAGACCATTAAGTGGATGGGGCAAGGAAAAGGGATGGGACTGAAGTTCAGCTGCTGCCTACTCTATCTGCTCTTGTGCATCATGTCAAGTAAGAGCAGCACAGGTACGTTTACTGCTACTGCTCTCTTGTGTTTCGTATGTGCACTAGATTTTATGACTTTTCATAAATAAGACAAAAATAAAATAGCATGTATAGTTCTGTTCTACTCGTATGCGTTTATTGTCATGGTATTGGAAAAACATAATTGAAAGCTGATGTGATGCTGTAAATGTTCAGTATTTTTGCATGCCTTTGCATGTATGTGCCATATATGTATTTTGCATGTAAGAAGAAATACATCTCAAGCAAACTTACATACCTGCAATTTGTTATACTTAAGCAGAGAAAGCACCCAATATCATGATCATATATTACTACAAAGCACCAAGGTGGCAATTTGATTTATAGGGGATATATTTCATGCCATGTAATTCATTAGAATTGTATAGTAATCATGCTGGAGGCAAGGCACTGGCAATACCCAAATGCTGTAATATGTTTTTGTTCACTGACTGTGGAAAAAAGAAAGAAAATTAGGTTTATTTTCAGAGAGAGAAGAAAGTTTTAGTTTCGAGTAAACAAAAACACCTATAAATTGTAAAGTAAGGCAACATATCTGGTACTCTCATTTGGGTCATGTCTAACATCATCACTAATGAAACAGGTCCTAAAACCTGAATTATTATTGCTATTTATAAAGTGCCAAGCATTTTCCATGGTGCTGCACAACAGGGGAGAAATATAAACAATGACATCCAGCTGCAAGCGCATACAAAATATACCGAGGGCTCTGCATGCAGCAGCTTAATGTCCGCATTGTATATACTGTGATAAATCTTCATAATTAAGCCATGGTCTTAAAATACAATATTTTTTTTAATCTACAGAAACCGACTCTATTTTAACCATTTAAATACCACATATATAGAGAGCATTCTGCAAACCACTAACTACTCTAGACTACTGCTGGAGTCATATAATGTGACTGACAGAACTTGTTGCTGGAGGGAAAGAAAAACACTCAATTGCAATGTTTGTCCTGCTAAATGGTAACATTTTTGTTGCGCCGTTTAAAAAGCCTGTCCCCATAAATAATTTGGAACAGGTTCAGAGGGAAAGAAAAGTATCCTTCATGTTGTACGAGCTAAATTGGCAGCAGATATATACAGTGCCTTTGGTTTATTGCTGTGTCATTAAGACCCCAGTTCTGAACATTAAAGCACTGCTTCTTACCAATTTCCTACCAAGTACCCTATGACAAACCTTTTCCTGTGCCTGTAATGTTAGAAACCTGACATAAAACAGTTCCATTCAAAGCTGAGATACTGAATGCAGGCTGGAGGTATCCCCTCCTCAAATACTTCAGCTTTCACAGAGGCAGTGCAGTGTGGTACTTGGTTTGTGGCAGGTCAGTGTGAAGTAAATGTGAGTGGATTTACCTGCACGTTGGAGGCAGGTCTGGCAGATCTTTTTCTGTTCCACTGGTTCCCTTCCTCCAGCCCCACTTCCTTTCCTCATACTGCCTATGACATCATTTCCGGTTGTAGATTGATAGGAGGTGAAGTAGCAGCCAGGTGGTTTAGGTATGTGGTGAGGGTACACGTTGCAGGTGAATGCAATGAGCCTGACATTTTCTACTTTATATCCAAATGTTATCGTAATGGCCAGGAAATCTATTTGACCTCAACATAAAGCTTAAACCTTCTTTTATGTGGTTTAAAGGTGGATTTAAAGTGCCAAAATATTACATTTCTGCATTCATTAGAATAGATTGTGGAAACATAGTCTGTGTCACTAGCAAGAAATCTGCAGAGCGCCAGCAACATAGATTCTATATTTCTTTTGTTGTTGATAAGAAATGTACAGTTTTTGTGGCAAAGAAGTTTGTTTTTAAATTTAAAGGAAATGTAATCCCTCCCCACGAAAACTTAATCAGGGACCGACCTTTTTGAAGTTTTTAGATAACTGCCACTCTGATTGTTAAAAGGTTAACAGTAAGGCTGCACTATCCCCTTAAAGGAGAACCAAACCCATACTTTAAAAAAACTCTCCCCCTGTAGACCCTCCTCCCTGCTCCCCCAGCATACTTGCTACCATGGGCAAATGCCCCTAACTTTTTAATCAACCCTCGCAACAGATTCAAACGTTGGAATTCACGGCAGCCATCTTCTTCGTAATCTTTGTGTATTGATGGTGTTTCAGCGCATGCTATCCCGGGCAACTGCACATGCAACTCACGGGAATCACCAAAGAGCCGAAAGAAGACTATGGCTGCCGTGAACTCCTGAATCTGCCCCGAGGGGGGAGTTAGGGGCATTTGCATGGGGTAGCAAGTAGGCTGGGGGGGGGGAGCAGGGAGGGGGTCTACTGGGGTAGAGTTTTTTTAAAGTATGGGTTTGGTTCTCCTTTATTCACTCCTCTAACCCACTCTGCCCCCTCCATCAGGAATTTAATTTGGCTGTTGGCACATGAGCATGCTCAGTTCTCAGTTTAGATTACTAAACACACCCTCCAGTCTAACAGCCAATGAAGAAATAGCATTGCTGGTTCCCACAGAAGTTCTATATGTCTGATCCTATTTTTTTCTCCTAACTACCTCTGCTGAGCTCAGCTTAACCACGTGTTATTAAAGTATGTTGTGCCTGTGTAAATCTGCATTACATGAACGTTACAACATACATGTCTGTTTACTGATAATGTCTTAGAGGGAAAAATGGGTGCTGGATGAAAGCTGCTATTTGTTTTAAGAAAATGTTATGGTGCTGGCAAATGGAGGGGGTATATGCAGTACAAATTATGTGGTTTGGTAGGGGAAGATATGCCCAACTAATAAAAGGTTCCAATCAAACCGCACTTACTTTATCAGCCCAATTTTCTTTGTGGGTGCAAGTCCTTTAGCCCGTTCATAAAGGCTCCTTTATAACATGTAAAGATATCTCCAAAGACAGCACTCCAACTTTAAATAAAACCGCCTTTAATATTTGCAAACATTTGCATGACAGTACAGCAACATGGTGCAATGTTTCGAGTGGCTCCCCACTCTTTATCAAGCTTGACAAAGAGTGGGGAGCCACTCTAAACGTTGCACCATGTTGCTGTACTGCCATGTAAATGTTTGCAAATATTAAAGGCGGTTTTCTTAAAGTTGGAGTGCTGTCTTTCGAGATATGCACAACTTATATACATAGTAGGAAAATGTAGGTTATATGCATCTTTAAGGCTTTTGCAGCAGTCCAATACATGATGCATGGCTGATTGTCCATTGATGAATTTCCTCTCCAGCCAGAAGCCTAATGCATAGTGTACATTCTGTCCCCTAGTGTCTTGGCACTTTAATCTGGACAGAAGCATAGTGACCCTGAACCAAGTGCAGCTCCTCCTTGACTGTGGCATGTCTCTTTTTGTCATGCCTTGATACCCCTCCCCCCCCCCAGATTTTAAAAATATCTTTTCATATTCCTTCCATGTCCTTTGCTAAGCTAATTGATTATTGTAATTTTGCTGCCTATGGTCTGTGACTACCTTCATACATTTCCATGATACATTCTCCTGTCTGTTAATGTCACATTTCATAGCTTGTTTCTTTGAGCTTGTATTGCTATTTTAGGCATTTCTCACATAGGGGTTATGCTACAGGCCCAAAATTCCCACAGGTTCTCATGAATAGCTGCCAGTCAAAGACTTTGTTTAGCCAATTAAGCTATTAGGCATCCATACAAGCTCACAATATTAACATTTCACTTGCATCTAGCACCAGTGTATTTTACCTTGTATTGTCCATGAAGTAAAGGCTTAACATTATAAAGTGCCATGTACCTAACACCTGCCTTGAACAGTACAGGAGTCCATTTGAAAACAGCAGCCCACTTTTTACAGCATTAAAATTGAAGACTGGGTACACAATCATGTCCAGCCTACGTTTTGTACCTTACATTGCAGGTTGCTTTTAATTCCCTTATCCTCACAACTAGTGATGGGCAAATATATCCCGTTTCGCTTTGCTGAGATATTCGCAAATTTCCAGCAAAATTTGTGAATTGGCGAGGAATTAAGCTTTGCGTCGTTTTCGACACGCGTCGCGTCATTTTCGGAGCGAAACTCTTTTTTTTTTGATGCCAGCAAATTTTTGGCAGGCGAATTTTCGCTGGCGTTTCGTGGGAATTCGCCACGAATTTGCGCCTGGTGAATAAATTCGCCTATCACTACTCACAACATTTTTATATTCTGGGAAAAAAGGTTGCATATAAACTACTGCCAGGAAGTTTATACCTGTACAGGAAACCTGTTATCCAGAAAGCTCTGTATATTAGAAGGACCATCTCACAGACTTGATTATAATCAAATCATTCAATGATTTCCTGCTCTGTAGTAATGAAATGGTACCTTGTACTTGATACCGACAAAGAAATAATAAATCCTAATTGAATGCAAAACAATCATATTAGGTTTAATGCATGTTTAAATTATATTTTAGTAGACTTAAAGTATGGAGATCCAAATTAAGGCAAGATCCCTTACCCAGAAAACCCCAGGTCCCAGTGCATTCTGGATTACAGTTTCCATACCTGTATGCATGACCACCATCAGGGGGCACAGCAGGTACAGCTGTACCTGGGCCGTCGGGTTTTTAAACTTGAAGGGGGGCCCAGCTTTGCTACATTTGTGTTGCTAAGAGAGCCGAAACCCGCCGCTGCCAACAGAATCAGAAGAACGGATCTGAAAGCAATTGCTGAAATGAGCTGAAAAGCCGCTGAAATTAGCCGGAAGCTGCTGAAAAAGCGGAAAATGAAGAGGACCTTTAGAGGTAAGTTCCACTGAAAACCAATGGTCATTTTTTAAACCCCTGACCACCAATGTATTTTATTTAAGTTTTATGTTTTTTTCTTAACTTGTGTGGGGGGGGGGCTGGCCACCAATGTTTATTTTTACCTAGTGGGGCCTGACCACCAATGTTTTTTTTTTACCTATAGGGAGGCCCTGGCCACCAGTGACTTTTTATAACTTGTGGGGAACCTGGCCAACAATGGTATTTAACTTGGGGGGGGTCAGTCCACCAATGTTTTTTAATTAACTTGTGGAAGGGGGGCCTGGCCACTTATGGTTTTTAAACTTGTAGGCCACCAATGAATTTGTTTAACTTATTGGGTAGCACTGACCACCTAATGCATTTTATAACGTGGGGGGGCGGATGTTACTGTTTTAGCTCTGATGAATGTGTGGCTTTTTTTATTCTGTGGTGGGCAGTATCTGGGACAGGGCTTTCGGCCAGGCTGGGGACCAGGGGGCCCAGAAAATGTTGTCATACGGGCCCCCCTGTGATTTCTGATGGCGGCCCTGCCTATACTGTATATAAAAGCCACCTGAGAAATAAATCTAAAACATCAATTATTTAGTTCCTTTGAGCGTTATTTAAAAAAATGTTTCTAGTCTAATTTCAGTTTTATAATCAAAATGTGGAGAACAAAAATTGGTGTAATTTTCACAAAATGAAAATAGAAGAGAAATGCAAAAATAAATAAAAGACTGGATTGGTTGGGAATAGAATATATTTTTTCACAGTCCCTAATCTAATGTGAAATATGTTTATTTTGTTGCATAAGTATAACTGTTGGTGCTGCTGCTAATTTCTTAACTGGGTGAAAAGAAATGAGTGTCAGTTTGACACTTCTGATTTATTTATTCCTAAAAAGTATTTCTTTTGACATATTATGGCTTGTGAAATTGTGAAATTGTATAGAGTACTCAAAGAGATATTACTATTAAAATCTAAAGTTATTGCCACTTTTTAAATTTTAATTGTAGAATCAATCTCCTGGAGCTATTCGTATTTCCTTCATGTCAAACCAAAGCATTCCTGTTTTGCTTTATGGCAGGGATTCTAGAGATCTTCTCAGTATCTTAGCCACTGTTTTGCAAGACAAAGCTTTAAGGGCACCTAGAACTGAAAAATTATTTCCCTTGCCATAGTTGTGGACTAATAGATCCCACATTCAGATAGGTGTAAACAATAGTTTTTTTTCCACTAGAAATGCTCTCCAGTGCTAAGCCACCTGCACTGAGAGGGAGTTCCTGGTATGGATAGCTATGGTGGGGGCTTGTGATGTACGCTTGGGTGGGGTGCGTCCACCACTCCTACATCACACTTGCTCATTATGCAGATGCATGTTAGCAAACATGGCTGCTCACACTGGCAGCTCCGTCCCAGTGGGCAGCAGGATTGCACTAGTGAGGTGAATTGTTCCCCCAATAGGAGTGTAGGCTCTATTATCCCACACCTCTGGTGAGGGAAACAATTTTTCAGCGTTAGGTGCCCTGTAACCTTTATGTGAAAAACCCATTAACATTCATTTATTATTTCTGCTTGTAGATATGTGGTTGATTTAACAAGGTTAATATCATTCTTGGCTGCCAATGCAGAAAATCCAAATATATGGATGGGGCTGCACACACAAAACATCCAACATACTAAAGGGTGGATTTTTTTTTAATTATAAAGAGTGCCAACTTTAAGGTGGCAAAATTAAAATTTTTTGAAAAAATAAAGTTTCTAGTAGTAGAGATCCCTCAGTATGAATCAACAGAGAGGGAATTGCTTTAGTATATCATATAGGAATGTGAATAGTTGGCCCAAGTCACTTTGCCTATTAAAAGGGGGAAATTAAGCCACCAAGGGTCTGACGATCAATACCTCAACGGAATGCACAAGGTAAGAGTTTAATTATCCAACATCTAGGTAGTATTAGGGCAGTTTCTGTTGAGCTCACCTTAGTGGCTGCACTGAGGAGGGAGAAAACATTCAAGCAGTACTCGTCAGTCAGGGACACAGATTTAGATGCAAATTGCTAATTAGGTCCTTGATACAAATTAAGTGGGCACCTTTGACATTTGTTCATCTTCCTGGACTGCACAGCTCTGTAAGCAAGCAAGCTCTGAGTAAAGGAAATTGTCAAGAACATGGACAGAAGGTTACAACAAATACACTGTGAAACATTGCACTCATTATTAATAATAATAATAATAATAATCATAATTATAACAATAATCATTATCATTATACTGGGACTGAAAACATCTCAGGACTGGTCTGAAGCAGTTACAGTGACTGTGAAAAAAAATCTGTACAATTTATCTGCACAACCTTTATCACTGTCCGGTTTGATGTTCACTTAGGGGCAGATTTAATACTAAATTTCTTTTTTTTTTAGAAATTTTCTTCAGATCAAAAATATGTATACATAAAATATTAAAATAAAGAAAAAAATATATAAAAAATAGCAAAAAGAAAAAAGAAAAGATAGAGAAGAAAAGAAAAAATTTCAATTTTTTTTTCATACATTCAAATTTTAATCCCCCAATTCAAATGTAAATTTGTATGTGAGATTTATCCCACCTTGACCAATTCAAATATTCCCCACCTCAAACCTGTGGAGTTCATGAACAAGTCAATGGCAGAGGTCCAGTGACCCATTTGAAGATGTTAATGACATTCCTGACATACAAGTTTTTTCAGAGGGAAAACTCAAATCAAATATGAATCGTACACGAATCAAGTATGAAACACAATTAGGAATGTTCCTATTTGACCGAATATTAGACGTTCAAAATTTTTCCAAAATAACCTCCTATTTGAGTTGTGAGTATATTCAAATTTATTAGAGTAAAAAAAATTGCATGAATTCTAAATTTGACCTATGATACATCTGCTCCTTGTGTTTTTCAAAAAGTCTCCCTTTAATGGTGGTCTGAGCTAAAGGCATAATATGGCTTTATACTACAAATATGTAACAACTCTGTGTGGCACCCCATTAGAGTATTTCATCAACAACAACATATATTGTTTGTCTTATTTGATCCAATTGAAAAATTGTAAAACTTACAAACTAAAATTATCTGTTTTTATATAAAGGTTTAAGGAACACAACACAGTGGTATGAAGAATGGGAAGTTGTATATCCAGCTCTTTGGGGTTCCCAAAATCCAAAAGAGGAAGAAAGGAAAACTTCAGTGTTGTTAGGAACTCCTTCAACTCACAGAAATCATAGCAACGATCATGGTTCTTCACCATTTAACCAGGCTGCTGTTAGTTCTCGAGAAGTACGGTCTGTGTCCTCTACTTCAACTACCTCTACATATGATCACCACCTCAGTCAAGAGGAACAGGAAAATGAAAATTTTGACCCTCAAGAAATGTATAACTTGTCACAATTTTCATGGATTTCTAAGGAAAAATCAACCAACACATCATCCTCCAATGCATCTATACCATCAATTAATTCTTCTGGAACATCTATTACTTCACTAAAACAGAGTGAAAATACTGGAAAGATGAGACTGAAGATTCCAGTCTTTGGAATAGAACTTTATTTGTTGTTGAAAAGAGATAACCATTTTTTGGCTCCTGGCTTTGTAGTTGAACAGAGGCACCGGGAGTGGAGAGGCTCTTCTGTACAGGATACGGATAGAGAATGTTATTACAGTGGTACTGTTCTCCGGCACCCTGGGTCCTTTGCATCTTTTAGCACGTGCGGTGGACTGGTAAGTTACAGAAACTGACATTGTTTAGATAACATGTTGACATGAAAGATATAATACCACTGTAAAGTACAAAATATTATATGAATAACCTATAAATTTATCAAATTTCAAAACAGTTACGATGTGAGCTTTCTGAAAGTGTCTATTTATATAATATTGTTTATTTATGGTATTTATTTAGCTCCAAAACCAGGGGGGCTCCACCAATTAGGCGAGTTGAGAAACTTGCCTCAGGGGGCAGTGTTCCATTGGGTACCAGGGGCAGCAAAAATGCCACTCCTGGTACTTTAAGAGCAAAATTTCTGGTTTTCAAACAGCACAAAAAGGTGAGCACACAGGGAAGGGGCAGCAGCAACACAAGCTGCCTCAGGCATCGGAGGGGCCAGGATCGCCCCTGTCCAAAACATATACACAGTGCTTTACAGATATATATAATTCACATTAATCCCTGGCCCAGTGGAGTTTACAGTCTAAGGTCGATATTAATTTCACGATTAGTAGACTAAATTTATTCATGTGCCACCTGATCTGCATAAAAGTAGTCGGACACACAGTCATGGATTTACCCAGAGGATGCCCGGAGGCCAGCATCCTCCGGCGCCCCCCTCCCGCCCGCAATATTGCATCATGCGCATATTTTCTTAGTGGTGCACTAAGCGTCTAGCGCTAAATGCTCCAGATCAGACCACTTAGCCTAGGGGCACCTGCCAGAGGAATCCGGCCCTGTCAGTGGCGAAACTATAGAGGAAGCAGATTCCATGGTCGTGGGGGTGACCGGTAAAAGGGGGCCTGGACTGCAGGGTATGTTTCTTCTATAGTGTTCAAATCCCCCTCCCCGCCACTTTTTCACTTTCTATTTCTTTTAATTGATGCTCTCGCATCTATGGGTAGAGAGAGAGGTGAGGGCAGGAGTGCTTATGTTTTGCCCCTGGCTTTCAGCTTTAAAATTCAGAGCTTTGCTCCAATGAACTCTCTGCCAAATGAGCAGAGGATAAAGGGTGATCTTAGATGCAAATTATATATTTGATCATAGTTTATTACATATGTAGAGTGAACCTGTAGAGGGCCGGCAGCAAGGAATAAGCACATGGTCACTGCTGGAGCTTGGTATCAATATGCTGTGAGGATTATTGTGCTATGTATAATGGGAGTGTCATGAAAGGCTGTTGCTGGTGCATTATAAATGATGGGGCCAATATGGCTAGGACCACACTGTCTAGTAAAATCCTAGGGCCATGATTTGTCATAAAATACTATGGCCACTGTATCACGAAATGCTGAGACTATGGTGTCATTAAACAGTCGGGGTCGATGTGGTTTTTTTTTATAAATTCTGACTTCACTGTAACACTGGTATACTGTGTCATAAAATTATGGGGCCATATATGCTGGACGTATTCAGTGAAATGCAGTGGTCACACTGTATGATGAAATAATGTCTTGAATTGACTTGCCTCTGTGTCTTAAATTGCTCATGTAGTGTCATACAGTGCTTTTGCCACTGTGTCATGGAATGCAGTTCCAAATATGTAATGAAATGCTGATGCCAATATGTCATACAGTATATATACTAGGGTCAGTGTTTCCTGAATAGCTGGGGCGTATCTTTAATACATTGCTTGGGTCACTGTGTTCTGAACTGTTGGGCAATATCATCAGCCTAACTATTCATAATAAAAGATATGAATTTACGTTTTAAAAGTAGGTGTCAAAATGGGCATGTCATCTTGCAATGGGTTTGGCAGCGTGGGTGGGACCATTATGTATAATAAGCTGCTTAATTTTTCTATCTTTAGCTAGAAAACTCAATTGTTTAACTTGCTACATTTTAGATGATAACACTCAATAAAGTGGATAAAACATAAGTTAAATTATGTTGCCCATAAATCTCTGAGGTCTGTACAAAAGTATACTTTGTGTCAGTCAGTTGTGATACCCATATTATTAGTGTATACATGGACCACATTGATCGTCATTTGTATATGATTAAAATTATTATTCTGATTTTTAACATATTTCCCATCACTGTGCAATGAATTGAGAGAACATACACAGTATGACTGACATAAACCAAGTCCTCCTTCAGAGGTAAAGAAAATAATTGAGTTTCAGAGGGATAGAAATATAATGTTCTGGGTGTGCAGTGGTTATAGGGCTGATGCATATGCATACCCTTGGGTAAGTTATATTAAATAGAGCAATGCAGAACAACAGGAGCCACACTCACTATATAATGCATCTCTGAAGCATGGTATAAATAAAAAAAATCATATGATGCTATCCTAGATTCATTAAAACCTAATTTGTCTTCATTCTAACATAATTTGTAGCCTGTGACTAAGTGCTGGGTAAGCATGAAAAGTGTTAGGCCTTTTTGTGGGAAACTATTGTATTTTAAATTTAAAATTTAGTTGCATAAGTATCTCTTTTTTTTTTGTTTCATTCTAAATGACATATATGTGAAATAAGGTTTTAAAAGTGGATCATCACCCGAATGTGGTTATTTACAAATCTTCCTCAATATTTAGATAACCCATAGTGATGGGCGAATTTATTCGCCAGGGGCGAATTCGCGGCGAATTCCCGCGATTCGCCGCTGGCGAATAAATTCGCGAAACGGCAGCAAAAATTCGCGGGCAAAAATTCGCCGCCAAAAACTAGTCGCGCGTTGTTGTTGACGCGCCGAAAACGACGCGCCGCGTGCCGAAAACGACGTGCCGAAAACGATGTGACACGCGTCAAAAACGACGCACGACTCGTTTCGCGAATTTTTCGCCAATTCGCGAATTTCTCTGGAAATTCGCTAATTTTTCGGCGAAGCGAAACGCGGCTGTTTCACCCATCACTAATAACCCACACTGGCATACTTTATGTAGTCTAGTGCTATTGTTCACTGGTAATTCTGTCACAGACATCCCGTGGAATCAGAAAATATTAGATTTGAATTAAGAACATCTGCTAAAAGTGCCTCATTGTGTATCCTATCCATTCAAACTATTAGACTATCAGAGTATTCATTCAAATGCATTTGACAAACTCTATAATACTAAAATACTTCCAGATCATTTGCTTGATCATTCTGATCCTGATCATTTAACATTTGGTATTCACCCTCATACTCACATAATTCCTGATGTGATGCTGAATGATACAGAGAGCAGATTGGAGTTTATGCGAATAGCTGTGAAATGTTTCAATTTAACTATTAGACCCCTTCTTAAGGCATATTATGAAAAGAAGCTCCAAAAAGCACAAGTGTATTATATGATCCCAGGCACATGTGGGACAGGTTAATTCACACATCATTGTTAACTGGAACTGGCAAGTAATGTGTAGCTATTAAATTTCTGTTTAGCAGAGATGTGTAAATTAAATTGTTACGTCTTTTTTAATTTTCTCTCTCTTCAAACACTTGTATTTATGCCATGTCTGTCCTGAACAATGTGTCCCTTTAGTTCTTTGCTATAATATCACTTTGCTGAATTTGTTTCCTAGAAAGCTTGCAGAATTATCCAACACATCAATAAATGTGTCACTTAAACTCCAGGCTTCCTAATGTTTACATATGCATCATTATACTGCGAGAAGTAGGTGGCACTGAGAAAATGCAGTATGGGCAGTAACCCATAGTTACCAGTGACTTGTTTTTTCCAGCCACCTGCATATAAAACAAAGACAAGAAATTTAGTTGGTTGCCATGTGTTAAAGGAGAAGGAAAGCTACTGAAGCAGTTTATTGCTAATAGATTAGTCACAATAGTGCAAGCTATTAGACTATAATTATTCTGCAGAATGCTTTACCATACCTAAGTAAACCTCTCTAGAAGCTCTCTCTGTTCCTTTAGGATAGCAGCTGCCATATTAGCTTGGTGTGGCATCACTTCCTGCCTTTGTCTCTCCCTACTCATTCATAGCTCTGAGCTCATATAACAGCAGGGAGAGGAGAATGGGGATGGAGGCGGGTGGGGGGAGAGAGGAGCAACCTGAGCATGCTCAAGTCCTAGTCCTGGAGGTTTCAGCTGAAAACAGGAGGTCTGATACAGAAGTCCATGTATACACCATAGAATGAAAGAAATGTTGTGTTTCTTTTGACAGATGACTCAGCGGCAATACTGGTGTATTTATATAGACCTTTCTGATTAAGCTTACCTTTAATGCACTGGAGCAATTGTGCACAGGGTGATATTACATGAGATGTTTTGCCATCCACGTTAAAGCTGGCCATAGACGCAAAGATCCGATCGTAAGATGATTCCAGGATCGGATCTTTGCATCTCCCGACCTGCTCCCGACCTGTCACTAACCTTCAGATCAACTATAAGTAGTAAAAAGCACAGATAGCTGACGTTGTGCCCCTGACAAGGATCCTACGAAAGTTGTACGATTAAAAACCTAGTGACGGTCTCCCACTAAAAATCGTACGATCTGCAATAGACGCAAAGATATTATCGCCAGCCGACAAAAATTTTCTAACCTGGCCGATCGACCAAACGACCGATCGGCATGGCACGACAAATGTCGGAACACTCCACACACAATCCGAAAGTCGTACGATAGTCGTAAGAATCCTCGATTCGTACGACCAAGTCGTTGCGTCTATGGCCAGCTTAAATCTTGGCCACCACGGGAGATGAAACATTGTTTGTTTCCTTCCCACCTGCTAATATGCAAATCATGGTGGGAAAAAATAAGCTGAACGGATACTTTCCATAGAAGCCTTAAGTTTCCTTTTGCAAAAACTTTGGGCAACTTTATGCAACATACTGT
>CM044431.1:183532169-183554260 GCA_024363595.1 Xenopus borealis | reverse complement strand
ATCCTTGTAATTAGCTAATCTGCATAAACATTACAAAATGTTATCCAGTGCCATGCTTTGCTACACCTGCCTCTTGTTATGATCATAAAACAAGGCACTCTCCAAATATCCTTATCAGTTCTGTTACTACCATGTTCCAAGTATGTATTAAAACATTTCTTACAGTATATGTTTTTAACTATGTGTTCCTAAGTGATGCAAACTGAAGAATGAAGTTATTTTTGTTCCCCTGTTATGTGTAAAAGAATAATTGCAATACAAAGCAATAAATTAGGTTATACTTGTTTTTTTTTTTTTATGAATAATATACTGTATTATTGACAGTTGACCTCATAAAATCCTGGGGAATGCCAATTTCTGTTTATGTAAGCAAGCTAAATAGTTAATCAAACTTGTATCAGTAACACACACCCACAAACAGGTAGCAATGTGAAGAAAGACATCCAAGAAAACAAGGAAAACATGGATCAAATGTCAGAGAAATAGCCCTCAAATGGGGGGGGTATACCCATTTTCCTGGGATGGAGGGCACAAAAAGAGTATGTAGTGGAGAAAAGTCTAAAGCAACTGAACTTTCTGAGTATTCTTGAAAATGTTTTACCATTCTTCCAATAGTAAAAATACCAGCTCAATCACCTTTAATGAATGGTATCAGGGGTCCTTTTTTGTGTGACTGCAATTGTGGCTGCACTTGTAAATGAATGTAGTACAGAATGCAAAAAAATGTAAGAAAAAAATAATAATAGATTTTTGGAGACTATACGAAACCTGTGGGATCTTAGACAAAAATGTGCAGGATGAAGCAGTTACAAAGAACCTTGGCTTGGCAAGATATTACATTGAAGAACATAAACATTTTACACTGTTCTCCATGTGACTTTATTCTGCACTATAAAACATGATGGTCTATGAGTGGCAAGACAAGAAGACTTTTTAACATTCCTCAGGAGAAATTATTAGATTATTTATTAGTTAACTGTGCATAGCTTAGTACTACCTGTGTTTAATTTTTTTACTTTTCTACATTTATAGTTGATTAAAATGATAAGAACTCTTTTAGGGCAGATGATGATGATTAATGTATTAAGCTTACAATAGTCTCTTCATGGGCTAATAAAGTGGGGTTCTGTAGTTTTTATACTAAACTTTATTTCATGATTTACTGTACAGTCCTTGTGTTTGGTTAGATAAGACGCTATGCAGTAATAAAAATCCCAGATCCAAGAGAGATGTCATTCCCAATGATAAAGCATCGTAATATTACGTCACTGTGTAATTATGTGAATAATTATGAGATTGTTTCCAATCAGAGTGGTTTGATTAACTTCTTCCAGCTGTATCATAATCTTGAATTAAGTGAGAATGAAATCTGTTTCATTTTAAACATTTAATTGTAAAGTATATATGCTCTTTTTAGATGAGATCACTATTAAAAAAAGTACATTTCAATGTCTTTATTTGGCCTAGACAAATTGTCTTTAGAAAGGTGCTATTTAGTTTTTTTTCCATTACAGGTATAGGATTTTTTTTTATTTTTTTTAATGTGTGGTATGGAGAAGTAAATTACAGAATGATATATTATCTGGAAAACCCCAGTTGACCCCAATGATTTTTGTCAACTATGACGAAATTTGATTAGTCTTTGGATGGAATTGTTTGCCTTTCTGTAACATCCTGCCTGGAGTTGAACCAGTTACCCAGTGTTTTCATGCTGTCTGGATTACCTCTGTTCCATATGAGCAGATAACTAAGGTCCTGGTTCACTGTTATAGGTATCCTTGTATTCCTTGGTAGGCATGGTGATCTCAGCTGTTACTAATCGGGCTACAGGTGCTCAGTATTAGTCATATAGTCTGCTTATATAACCCCCTGTTCTGCACTACTGCCTGTTATAGGTCAAGTGTGCTTGGTCCTAGGAGTTCTGTTGCCTGCAACTGGTGTAGCTTTGACTCCTGATACCTTTTACTGTCCCCTGGGTGATGTCCTGATACTGACCCCAGCTTGTTCCTGACCTTGAGTTTGCCTCACGATTCTGCTCCTGTTATCTGGTTTTGACCCAGCCTGTCTGACTTAGCTCATTCATTCCTGGCTCCTTCCCTGATTATACGTTTGGTGCCCTTGCCTATCCCTGTGGGAGCTGCTGGATTCTCATGTGGAAATCCTGGCAGTACCCAAGTATCTGAGAACCAGGCCCAAAGCCAAAGGTGATTGTTATAGGCATAAATGCATTTCCGAGACAGGAATCCAGCCCCTCCCCTGGAGTTTGGGTTTGACATACGTGACACTTTTTCTGGATCAGCTAGCAGTTAGACAGATTTCACTTTCACAAAACGTTGAAATCATTGTGCCTTTTTTTTCCCTAAATTACTGTTACTTTGCTATGTTATATACCCATTCAGGTCCAGACTGAGAATTAAAATAGCCATTGCAATTCAGGTACACAGAGGCCCAATCAGCTCACAAAGAGGCCCAAACAGCCTTTTGCTTGATTAACAAGATAAAACAGGATTTGGAATAATTTTTTTGGGTGGGAGGTCCTCTTTTTGCAGATTTTAGTCACGTTGCATCTGATTTGCAGAATCTTAAAGGCATGTATAAATGGATTCATGTTTATTTATTAGAGGTATTGCTTATTTATCACACAATCCATTTATATGCAGATAGGTCACATGCAGTAATTATATCCTGGTATATTTTGGATAACACCAGACCACTATGGTATTTACAGTATATCATTGTATTATTTGTTAATCACCTACACAGCGAATGTCAAAATTAGGGTGGCATTGTATTATATTCTAGCACAGCAAAGGGCACACAATGAAGCCTTGAATCTTTAGAGGAGGATGTAAATTCCCTGGGACACTCAAAAACAAGAGGAGATAGTGTTTGACCTTAAAACCGTCACTTCTCATGCTTTTGTAGGGTACTTTCATACATGATTTGGTTGAGGAATATAAATTTTCAAAACTATTATTCAAAACTCCTACATATTTGGCATGTATGCATGTAGAGGGGTATTTTATACAGAAGTGGAGACTAAAAAAATGCAAACTTGTCAGTAATTAGAAATCTGATTAGTTCCCCCATGGATACAGAAGCTATTCCAAAGTGTTATCTTGTGTTAATTAGAGTGCTGTTGCTCAAAATGAATTTGTAATGGTTGCTGCACATCTGTTTAAGGCAAAGTGCCAGACACACAACAAGGAGATAATAATATAATATAGCCTATTATGGCACATCTTAAGACTTTAGTAAGACAGTGGGCATATTTAGTGGATTTATGTTAAACTGGCATGCTTCCATAATTAATTCATCATATTTATTAAGTAAATATCCATAATTGTGTCACTGGCATAGTTAAAAATAATAAGAGAACTCCTTCATAGAAAAGTACACTCATAAAAAAATAGAAAAAGCACAAAGTGCTGCTGTCAACTGGACTTACTAAAATGCTTCAGTTTATGAAATCATGTGTAGACTAGTTAAATGCACAGAATATAAAGTTACTAATATATAGTTTGCATGGCAAAAAATAGTAATAAATATAGTAGTTAAAACCAAGGGGCCAAACCTCGGATCTCCCTTCTAAGGATTTAATTTTCCAAGAGTTTGTATAATGGTAAAATAATACTGATGTATGTTGTCACTTTTTGCCCATTGTATCATAAAATATTGTAGCATATTTTATAATGCTGGTTCCCTGTTTTCCTTGATGTGGTATAACAGATTATACTGAACGTCAGGAGATCAGTATGTAAAATATTTTTCAGGGGTAATTTGCACACCGCAAAACAGGTCACCATATGGTTGCTCTCCAAAGGAGATACTTTTGTCTGGAGACTCCAAAGTGCAGAGTAAATTTTCAGTACTGATAACTCAAATCCAATAGAAAACAACTCTCACTAGTGTAGAATCCTTGGCTTCATTCACACCATCCCGGAAGTGCTTAAAAAAATAAATTGAACAAAATATGCAAACTAAATGGAGCATACAAGGGAAAACTTCCATAGTATATCACCAATGGTATAATTACAAGGTTTCAAAATCCTGTTACTAGCTAGCAGTAGAAAATGTATCAGGTAGGCAAAACAGTGCTCACCCTCCCACCTATAGTCACAAACACAATATTAAAGATCTCTTTTTAAAAAACAACATATTCTTTTGGCATTTCTACAATGGCAACCCATTTAATCTGTGAAAAAACTGTCAAAGATACAGTCGTGCATTAAAGTTGTAAGGCGGCACACATTGTTTTTTTTTATGGGGGACCAACAGATTGGGGTAGCAGGTCTGGACAACTTTTTTCCTGGTGTCCCACTGGCCCAGTCCGACCCTGGCTGTACTTCACTTAATCAATTCCCTGACAAAGTGGGGTTGAGCTTCAGGAAAATGCATTGATTTTTCCTTTTTCATCAAGCTTTTTTATCAACAGTAGTTTCACTTTATATGGGACACTTGAATAAAGGCTGCATCACCTTCATAAATGATGGAAAGACAGAGTTATAATCTTTGCTTTGAACAGTTGACAGAGTATATTCTAGCTACTTACAACAGCTCTTTAAGATTCACATCTAGCAAATAGTAGTGCCTACAGGCAATTTTAGATGATTTGACTCCTTGATGTGTAAAACCCCGGCTCCTTGAGTAGACTTCCCATATGCAAACTAAAATGAATCTGTCATATTTTAATGGCAGACTTGATGCACTGACCTCCTTCAAAGATAAATGAAAGAACTGCTGTCCAAAAAGGTAGATGATGCCTCTGGAAAAGCTTCTTCTAAGAAAATTATATGATAGCCTAAAAAGTAGAATTAACTTAATGATATAATGCAAACTAAATCTATTATTAATGATCATAGACTCCTTCATCACAACTAAACGTAACATATTCAACAATGTACATAATTTCCATTATGTCATTTCCAGCCACAGTATTTCACTATGTAATTGCAATTTAATCTTTTATAGAAAGTGGAAGGTTTTCAGTGCTACTGATGGTTTGAGGTTTTCTGGTTCTTGTTAATGTGACACAGTATTAAGATGGATTGCAGACACTGTTCTAATACTCACACATTATAATTCAAATTAAAATAAATATCTCCAAAACATTTGGAAAAATGTACACACAGATAAATACAACTCCTTTATTGCACTTCATTATGTATTTAACAAAAAATACATAATGAGGTCAGTGCCTTGTCCAGGTTCCCAATCACTCTCACCAATTCATTGTTGAACCACAGAAGTAACCCCTAACCCCCAGTTTGTACTCCGTATAAACAATAGAAAGACAAAGACCAGTAACTTATGTCCAATCAGCCTTCTGGGCAGCTAGTTATGTCATGAAGGCCTTAACTATGACACAACTACCAATTAGTACTTTCCTGAAGGAATTACACATAGGAGTTACTCTTCTTACCTGATTGTTCTAGGAAACGTTCACCATCTGCTTTCATTTTCTGCATCTAACAAAGACTTCACTTGCTTACTAAATTATATTTCTCTGAATTAATGTTTTGTGATGACAAAAGGACGTATCTTAAAAGCTAAATAAGATTATATGTATGTGTGATTAATGTTTATGTTTCCTAAATCAGCAGAAAAGCATGCAGACATAGCATTTTATGAACTTATGAGTATCTATTTGCATTAAGTCAAATAAGTAATAGAAACCGTATTTCCAGCCTCATGTTGAAAATACTAAGGGTTAGATTTATCATTTTTTGTTTTTTCTTAGCTTGATTGCAAAAACAGTTATCCTGCACATTGTGATTTTTGCTATTTATCAAATTTTCTTCTCACCTGTGTTTTCCTGACAAAGTATTTTAGAAGCCTAAACAAGTAGGTCCTGAGATTCAGCATACATTTAAAAAATGTTTACTAAAAATTAGCACATTAAATAGGACTTGTCTTGAAATTACATTTTTTCTATTGTTTTAATTTAAAAAATCCATATTTTGCAATTTTCTTGGACATTATAAAGCACTAATTTGAAAGTTGGGCCATGTTCACTGAACCTCCCCCACCTTCATAAACAGGACAACTTGTTCAAAGATACTTAGCTACCTTTAAACAAGCTTTAAACTGCTTCCTTATCGAAGCAGCAGCCTTTGAGCAGCTCATCGTTAAGTGCTTCTCAGTTGACTGGTAATTTATTTTTTAGGTACCAGCAGGGCCGGATTTACCTAGCAGGCGCTCTAGGCCCGTTGAAATTTAAATTTCTGAACCAATGTAGGTGTGGTTGGGCAGCATTCCGCCTCCCAAAAATACTGCCGCCCCCCCCCCAAAAAAAATCCTAACGCCCTAGGCCTGGGCCTAGGTGGCCTCTCCACAAATTCAGGCCTGGGTACCAGCATTGACATGAAGTAGTAAAGTACAGCTGTCTTCAAATACTTGTTTAGTAAAAGAAATTACAGAAACCATAGCTATTTCAGCATAAGTTCTACTTATTCAGCTAATGTTTACACTATTTGCATTTCAAACTATTCACTCATTCATAATTTTAGCTGTAATATTGGTGTGTAGGCAGCCATCTCAGTGCATTGTGCCTGATTCTCAGTTTTCAGAAGGAGCCAGCACTACACTATAAAGCTGCTTTAAGAAAAGCTATTGTTTCTCCTACTCAATGAACTGTAGATACAACCTTGCTTTGCAATAGCAAACTTTTAGCAATGCAAGAATTTCTAACTAATTTTTATCTCTATAATGCTGGCATCTTCTCCACCCATCAGGAAACCTTCGATTTCAGCAGTCACCCGAAGTTGCCTCAAAATGAAACTTTGAAAAACAAAGCGCTGCGTGTGCTTTAGCGCATGCAACTTTCATTGTAGCGGACAGGAAGACACAGTAAGGCAGTTTGGAGAGATTGTCTCCCAGAAGAAATCTCAATGAATCTGCCCGTGTGTCACAAGCCTAAGGGAGTCTGATTGTAACTAAGGCTAACACTTCCTCTCATTGTAATTACTGTATATGGGGCTATAGTCCCTACTGCTGGTGATGGGGAAATTTTTGGCAAATTTAACGCCGTTTATTTCTCAGCGGCTGCAGAAGTATCAAAAATATCCAGCCTCCTGACTAACACTAAAATAAATGTTTTTCTCTTTCTCCTGATGCTGAGCAATCCAGCAGCAGGTCTCTCTCTCTCTCTCACACACATCAGCTCCACTGCTCAGCTTCAAGTGTACTACAAATAGGCCTAGGGCCTCCTGAAAATCTGGCCTATGGATTTTGGATTCCACCCCACCCTGCTCTTTCGGATTCCCAGTAAGACCAGCCCTGGATCAACCATTACCACAACTGCAGAGAGATAGTGTTTCTTTGCTAAAACACTGCTGGTCTCACCTCAGAAAAAATGCCTGAGAATCAGTGGCCCAACATACATGTTATCAATCACTTTTCCCCAGGAAACTTGGGACCTTTTTGTCACTATACCACAATATACTGTATATATAGCTATATATCCTTTACTGTATAAGCTAATTGAAGCAAGGGGCATATGGGGCAGTTTTTTCACAATGTGTTTCAGCAGGCATGAAATGCCTAAAACCATGCTATTATTGGGTGTCAGTATTCAGGACAGTACCAGCAGTGCTAATAAACCATGGAGCTCCTAACAGAGTTCAGGCAGCTGAATCCTTCAGCAGACATTTCAGGTAGCCATGGAGCTGCTATCTGGCCACTTTCCCATGCCCACTGTTGAGGAGGCTGCTGGGAAGGGATAAGAGTAGTGGGTGTATCACTCCAGCTTGGAGTGCAGCAGTAAAGAGTGACTGGAGTTCAGAGCGCACATGGCTGGGGGCACCTGGGAAACCTGAAACATGTCTAGCCCCTTGCCAAATTTCAAAATGAAATATAAAAAAATCTGTTTGCTCTTTTAAAAACAGATTTCATGCACAGAATCCCTTTAAAGGAAAACTATACCCCCCTGAACAATGTAGGTCTCTATAAAAAGGTATTGCATAAACCAACTCAAATGTAAAACCATGCTTCCTGTAAATAAACAATTTTCATAATAATACACTTCTTTAGTAGCATGTGCCGTTGGGTAATCATAAATAGAAAATTGTCATTTCAAAAAACAAGGACGGCCTCCTGGGATCGGAGGATTCAATGGTGCACGCAAACATACCAAAAAGACTATAAAGTTAGGTCACATGAGCCAACAGACACACTTTGCTTCCACACTTCTTCCTGTTAGAGTTGAAATATTTCTGGTCAGGTGATCTCTGAGGCAGCACACAGACCATCATGAAATGGTGGTTCAAGGCAAGAAATGTAAAATGACAATATTTACTTAATACATATTCCAGTTTGATAAGATTCTTTAATATGCAGGCATTGTTATGAGCAAATTCTGCCAATGGGAGGAGATAGGACCAATCGTCCTGACAGAGGGAAATATGATTCCTCAGGAATTGTTCTAATGCTTGATTCACCCGCTCTGCTACCACATTGGTTTGGGGATGGTAGACCAAAGAAAACTGAAGTGTGGTACCTAAATCTTTACATAAGGATCACCAGAACTTAGCTGTGAATTGATATCCTCTGTTGGAGACTATCTCCGCCTGTAAGACATGTAGTCGAAAGATTGGAAACTTGGATGAACATCTGGGACAGTTCCACTGCAGAGGGAAGTTTTTGCAGAGGCATAAAGTGTGCCATTTTACTAAAGTGATCAATCACTACCCAAATGACAGTGTTTCCCTTATGGTGGAAGCTCCACAATAAAGTCCATTGCAAGGTGAGTCCATGGATGAGAGGGAATGGGTAGAGGCTGCAAAAGATCACTGGGTCGAGTATGGCTAGCCTTGGAGGTGGCACAGATGGTACAAGCAGCAACAAACTCTTTGACATCTTTCTGGATGGTTGGCCACAGACTAACCGTTGAAGGAGTTCAAGAGTCTTTTCAAGACCCGGATGTCCAGTCTGCTGGGAGCAATGGGTATGTTGCAAAATGGGTAGGTGAAGTTCAGAGGGTACAAATGCCATTCCAATAGGAGTATCAAAAGGAGCAGAGGATTGACCAGCCAGTATTTGCTCAGCAAATTGAGGAAAGAGGGAGGCAATGATTCTTGTTGGTGGAATTACAGGATCTTGCCTTTCAGGGAGACGATCCACCGGAGTGAAACTACGGGACAGGGCATCTGCATTTCGATTCTTGGGCCAGGATGATAGGTCAAAACAAAGTTAAAGCGGGAAAACAAGCGAGCCCACCTTGCTTGTCAGGTGTTCAGTCCTTTAAGGGCTTGAATAAATTCAAGGTTTTTGTAGTCTTTGTAAATAGTGACTGGAATCGAAGACCCTTCGAGGAGGTGGCGCCACTCTTCGAGAGCTAATTTTACAGGCAAGAGTTCAAGATTCCCACCATCATAATTCTGTTCCGCTGGCGAGAATTTCTTGGAGAAGTATGCACAAGGGTGTAATTTCCCATCAGTAGGATGTCTTTGGGAAAGGACAGCACCATTCCTGGATTGCGGAGACTTTGGCGGGATCCATCTCAAAACCTTTTGGGGAGATGATATAGCCAAGGAAAGGAATCTTAGGCACTATGAAGACACTTATCAATTTTGGAATGAGAAAGTTCTTCCTCAGATGAGAGAGTGCATCCTTTACCTGAGAACGATGACTTTCCAAGTCCTTGAGGAAGATTAAGATATCATCAAGGTACACGACCACAAACTTTCCCAGGAGGTTCCGAAAGATGTCATTCACAAACTCCTGGAAGACGGAGGGTGTATTTCAGAGGCCAAAGATCATCACGAGGTATCCATAGTGCCCATCCCGGGTGTTGAATGCCGTCTTCCATTCGTCCCCTTCATGGATGCGGATGAGGTTGTATAGATCCAACTTAGTGAAGATTTTAGCCCCTTTCAGTTGGTCAAACAGTTTAGTGATAGGATAACAGTTCAGTGAGGGATACTGGTTTTTAACTGTAATTTTATTAAGTCCACGGTAATCAATGCAGGGAAGCAGACCACCGTCCTTCTTCTCCACAAAGAAGAAGCCTGCCCCAGCCGGAGAGGTAGAGGGATGAATAAATCCCCACTGGAGATTTTCTTGGACATAATCTTTCATGGCAGAAGTCTCTGCAGAAGAGAGGGGATAGGTGCGACCTCTAGCGGGCATGGTTCCAGGAAGGAGATTGATGGGGCAATCGTAGTGACGATGAGGAGGGAGGAATTCTGCAGACTTTTTACAGAAGACATTGGAGAATTCTTTGTAGAAGGAGAGCAAAGCTGAGTGGAGTAGCAGGAAGACAACGGTTTTGACAAAATGGACTCCAACAACAGATCTGCCCAGAAGACCAATTTCTCAGAGTGCAAAGTCCCAATCTGTAAGGGTAAAATAATTCCCCTGTAGTCAAGGAGATAATGGCTGATGATAAGGGTCTGTCATCAATGGCAAAGACACGCAAGGGAGAAGACATGGGATACAGGGGAATACCCACTCGTTTGGCAAAAGCAAAATCCATGAAATTTCCTGCAACTCCGGTGTCCAGGAATGCAGAGACTTGGAGAGTCTTGGCAGCCAGACAAATCTGTAAAGAAGGTGAAACTGGTGAGAGTTCGCTTGGATCTTAAAAGTATTGCCGCCTACAAATGACACTCAGTTCTTGCTTTGGGGAGGAGAACTCTTCGGTTTAACAGGACAAGAGTTGGCAAAGTGGGATTGCCCGCCACAGTACAGACACAGACCTGCCACATGCATTCGAAGTTTCTCTCACTCTGAGAATTCCAAAAGATGTAATTTCACAAAGTCCTGGAAGACGAATTGCAGAGGCCAAAGAGCATCACAAGCAGGCCTGGACTGAGAGTCAAAATAGGCCCTGGCATTTCAGGTACACAGAGGCCCAATGAGCCCACACAGAGGCCCAAACAGCCCCCACCAGCCCACTAAATACTGACTTTCTATGGGACCTTATAGCAGCCCCTCTGGCATTTGCCCTATCCCACAGATTGCCAGTCCGGGCCTGATCACAAGGTATTTATAATGCCCATCCTGGGTGATGAATGACGTCTTCCATTCGTCCCCTTCATGGATGTGGATCTTCAACTTAGTTAAGATTTTAGCCCCTTTCAGTTGGTCAAACAGTTCAGTGATACACACCTTCAAAGTTTCTCTCACCCGGAGAGAGACAAGCCTTCCCAATTGCATGGGTTCCTCTGAAGGAATAATTGCGAGCTGTTGGGCAGGTGAAGGCACCAGAAGTCTTTGGAAGCAAGTTGCCAGCATTGGTTGAAATTTCTTGCTGCGCTCCTTGACGGCTTGATACTCTCTAAGGCACCACTTTAATGGTGAGAGCAATCAAAATCTCCAATGATTCAGGAAGTTCTCTGGAGACTAGTTCATCTTCAATAGTGTACTCACTGGCGCTGAGACTGCCCTGACGGATTTGCAGAAGGTGAGATGAGGCATTAGCGACCTGACCAGGGGCAGCAGAGATAATTCTGAATAATTGAAGGAACTTTTTAAAATCAAACGTCAACAGAGAATTCTTCTCCCAAAGAGGTGTTGCCCACTAAAGTGGTTTACACTCCAAACGAGACATCACATAACCCACTTTCGCCCACTCAGAAGTGTATTGTGAGGGTTGAAATTCAAATTGACTAAGACACTGGGTGACTAACCCTCTGCAGGCTTGTGGGTCCCCATTGCAGTCAGTAGGAGGATGGATGCGTGGCTCACGAGCTGGTGAAACCGTTAGCGGAGGAGTGACATCAGCAGGGGGATTACACGCAGCAGTAGAGTGAGAGGCAAACGAGAAACAAGCATATCAAGTACTTGCCCAATGCGAACTTGCTGAGTCTCACACGCTTCCATGCAGGGTGCCATCCCCCGGAGAGTTCTGTCATCAACAGAACTTAAACTGGTCATACACAGGCAGATTCATCAATGCTCTGTGAGCGATCTTCACCCATCAATGGTAAATGATATATGAGGAGACTTTGATCATATCCTTGTCATGTAGGCTGCAAGATCTCACAGTATAATCCATTGGATGTCTGTCCCTTTGATTCTTTTGCAAAAGGCATGCACATTGAACTAGTGTTTAATGCAGATTATCTGACTGTACCATCCACTGACTGATTTAATCGCTTTGCATCGGAAACCTGTCTGATTGATTGTTGGGATGATTTTGTTGGAACAATACAATTGTTTGCACCTCATCAGTTGCAATGATACAATTTTACGGAATGGTGCTAAAATCAATCAATTCACAAAGCTAAATCTGCCTTTTTATGGCCACCTTTACACTTTTTTCAGTTATGATCTTATCAAATCCTACTTAAGTTTAATGAGCTCGGTTTGAAGTGATACACAGGAAAGGCTCCCTGTAGTGATGGGCGAATTTATTCGCCTAGGTCGAATTCGCGGCGAATTCCCGCGATTCGCCGCTGGCGAATAAATTCGCGAATCACCAGCGAAATTTCGCTTGGCGAAAATTCGCTGAAAACGAGTCGCGCGTCAGTCGCGCGTCGTTTTTGACACGACGCAACGAAAACGACGCGACGCGCGACGAAAACGACGCGACGCGCGCCGGAAACGACGCGACGCATCAAAGTTGACGCGACGCGCGACAGACGCGCGACAAAATTGACGCGACGCGCGACAAAATCTTCCCGCGACTCGTTTCGCTAATTTTTCGGCAAAGCGCATCTCGGGAGATTAGCCCATCACTAGCTCCCTGCTTTGGTAAAAGTTTACATATAAACAAAAGAAGATTAGAATTTATAGATGGTTGTGGATTATATTATATGTGTATATATATATATATATACAAAGGAAGATAAAGCATGTTTAGGAAAGGTTTGAAAAAGGCAATTGAGATAAAAAGTACCTTCAGATTGTTTATTGGCACGTGAAGAGGGTATATTCTGCTGAGACATTTGGAGTAATGCGTCTCATCTTATAAACAAAAAGCCCCCTTTCACTTAGTTTTTCTAAAGAATTTGCATACCAAAATAACATTTAAAATGCTAAGTTGCAAATCTTTTGCAAAAATATATTTTTAGAATGGCTTCACTAGAATAAGAGTAACTTTTTTTGTTCATTGCTTCATTTTGATGTTTTTCTTTGCATGGCAGTGGTATGCAGGTGTCTTTTTTAAAGCTATATTGTCTGTTATAGAATTACCCTTTTCTATAACAAACCAATGTCAGAAACATGCATATATAAGCTGTAATTTGTATTGCACTGGGCATATGTTTAGGAGAAGAACAAAAGAGGAATTGTTCCACTTTGCTTCCATAAGCTTTAACCTTAAGGGCTTTCCCACTTTAATAAACCTACAGGATGTTGCTTGTAATATACTAAAAGGCATTCTTTATTTAAACTAAATCCGTAATGGCTAAGCAAGAACATCTGCTTTATTAGAGCCAGGTTGTATCATTAACTAAGAGAATTTAGCTGACTGCTTGATATATCTATTCAAATAATGCCTCATTCCTTTGTTACATTGGAAGTATATTATGTTTATATTAAGATTCTCTATTAAAGGGATAATGTCATGGGAAACATGTTTTTTCAAAATGCATCAGTGCTGGTACAGAAGACTTCAGTACTGAAATCATTTTTTCAAAAGAGCACACTGATTTTAAATTTAATTTAGAAACCTGACTTGGGGCTAGACATATTGTCAGTTTCCCAGGTGCCCCCAGTTATATGACTTGTGCTCTGATAAACTTCAGTCACTCTTTACTGATGCACTGCAAGTTAGAGTGATGCCACCTACCTCCCTTTCCTCCCCAGCAGCCCATCAGCACAACAATGATAATGTAATAGGTCTCTGACACAGATAACAACTTTCTGGTAGAAATAAGAACAGCAGTCAATAGTAAAAATCCAAGTCTCACTGCAACTCTTTCAGTTACATTGAGATGGAGAAACAATAGCCAGAAAGCAGTTCCATTCTAAAGTGCAGGCTCTTTCTGAAAACACATGACAAGACAAAATGACCTGAGATGACTGCCTACACACCAATATTACAGCTAAAAAAATACACTTGTTGGGTCAGGAATTCATTTTTACATGGTAGAGTGAATTATTTGTAGTGTAAACAGTGTAATTTTAAAAATAGAAACTACATCATAAAAAGCATGACAGAATATCTTTAAGAAGCAATGCAGAATGGTGGTATTTTGTATTACAGGTCTAGTACAGATCTAGTGTCTAGAATGCTTTTCCCAATTTGGATCTCCATACTCTATGGGGCAGATTTATTCAGGGTCGAGTTGAGTTTACCATGAAAATTTTGAGGTCATTTTTGGTAAAAAAAATCAATTTCTCGGGTACAAAAATTAAATTAAATTAAGAATGTATTATATACCAACACTGGAAAAAGCTAGAATATGAAAATACACCATTTTACTGTACCTGTCAAGGTCATGTAGGAGTCAGTGGCAGAGGTCCATTGAGCCATTTGAAGATGTTAATAGCCTTCATGATGTCAGAGTTTTTTTTTCTGTGGGTTTCGCTTGAACACAATCAATTTGAGCGTTTTGGGGGATTTTACACCAAAAATTCCATGAATTTGAGTTTTTGGGTTGTTAACCCCTGAACTTGATGATACAGGTTTTTTCCATTCAAGGTTTTTCTTAAATTAGAAACATTCACATAGCTCTAAAATTTGACCTTTGATAAATAACCCCCTAAGTCTTTTGTCACCAATAAGGATTCATGCAACTTAGGATCAAGTGCAAGGTACTGATTTATTATTACAGAGAAAAGGGAAGTACAGAAATAGGATCTGTTATCTTGAAACCCATTATCCAGAAAGCTCAGAATTACAGAAAGGACATCTCCCATAGACTCTATTTCATCCATATAATCAAACTTATTTCCCTTTTCTCTGTAATAATAAAACAATACCTTGTACTTGATCCAAATAAAGATATAATTATTAATTAATCCTTATTGGAAGCAAGACCAGTCTATTAGATTTATTTAATATTTACATCGTTTTCTAATAGACTTAGGGCATGAAGATCCAACTCTGCTATCTGGAAAACGCCCGGTCCCAAGCATTTGGGATAACAGGTCACCATAACTGTAATTTAAAACAAAAAAAAAGAGAAAAGAATTATTTACTGAACATGAACCTTGTGGGAGATGGCTTACCCATAATTCGAAAGTTTCAGAACAGTTTTCCAGATAAGGGATTCCACACTGTATAGAAAGTCACTTACCCACTCAGTCAGAATTCCATCCTCCAATATGGCAATAAATAAAAAAACTAATTCAATTCATTCAAATAGTCATTACTTCAGGATTAGCACTGTAAATCAGATTAGAATGGTAAGTGCGAAACTGCTTTAACAGAGTAGGATTTCTTTGTATTTTGAAAAGGCCAAAGGCTAGAGAAGGCATGATCTGAGATTGTTTCACAGTCCAATTACAGGTATAGGATCTATCATTCAAAAATGTTGGGGTCTGGGGTTTTCCGTTATTTGGATCTCAATACCATAAGACTGCTAAATCATTTAAAGGGATTGTTCACCTTTGAGTTAACTTTTAGTATAATGTAGAGAGTGATATTCTGAGACAATTTGCAATTGGTTATCCTTTTTTATTGTTTTATAGTTGTTTAAAACAAGTAGTTTTTTAGTTATTTAGCTTTTTGTTCAGCAGCTCTCTGGTTTGCAGTGTCAGCAATTTGGATTCTAAGGTACAAATTACCCTAGCAACCCTGCATTGATTTGAAAAAGAGACTGGAATATGAATAGGAGATGGACTGAATAGAATGATAAGTAATAAAAAGTGACAATAACAATACATTTGTAGCCTTACAGAGCATTTGTTTTTAGATGGTGTCAGTGACCCCCATTTGAAAGCTGCAAAGAAACAGAAGAAAATAATAAAAAAACTATGAAAAATAAATAAGACCAATTGAAAAGATTAGAATTGTTTGCTTAAAATGGACTAAAAAGGATTCTATACCCTTATTATTTTTATTCCAAGAAACTTTTATTTACAAATTATGAAGTTCAAACAATCCTAAAACGGATACATATCCTCCATAAAACCTTAGGTATTTTAAAGTATGTGGCGTTATGTACAGTTTTAATTTAGTTAAGTTTCTTCATATTTGAAAGGTGGATTTTTTTTTATAACTTTAATGCATGCAAGTGGGCGAGTTATATTTGTGTAATTTTATATTTATTATGGCCATCTCATTAAATAGAAGTCACCACCAGGCCCGGATTTCGGGTTTGGGCACCCCTAGGCCGCTGGGTCCTAGCATATGGCAAATGCGCTGGAGCACTGGGGATTAAGATTACAGAAGTATGCATAACCAGTGCTCCTTAGACTATGACTGGGCAGCATGCCGCCCCTAAAAATGTACTGCCCTAGGCCCGGCCCTTTGTGGACTAAAAATCAGGGTCTGTCACCACTCAACATTCCTGACCATCCTGGCCAATTATTGCCTACATGTGGAAGTTTCAATAAAAAAAACATAAAAACTCTACCTATTGGAGGGTAGTGATGGGCTAAATTTTTTGCTGTCAAAAAAGGTCAATAGCCTCCAATGTATTGAGCACTGAAAAAGTTGCTGTCGAAAATGCCCATTGACTTCAAATTTCACCATTTTACTGATTTTATGCAGATATAGCCTTTCACTAATGGAAGGGGCTTCTAGAAAAGGTAACATCTTGTAAGGGTTTCTTATTTTTAATATATTAATATTGATTTCAGTCCTCCAAGTCCAAATCAACTGGGCCAGTAACACAAAAATGTAAATGAATACTGTTCCTCCATTTTTATTGTGGTGTGTGATTGCTATCTGCTGTACTTCATTCAGCAATCTTTATCTGTTTTCTGAAAGATACTCATCTGATTATTTGTGTTCAATGTAGCTGATACATATTCTATATACTGTACCCCAAAGACCATCAGTCTTCATTTCTTGTCCCTACTGGCTGATTCTCAGCCTGCGGATAAACACAGGCTGTGAATCAGCCCCTACGCTTTCATCTATTTTTCCCTGTGTCTGAACCAGAGCCATTGCATCAGCCGAGAATCAACCATATCTGGCATTAGTCTTAGTCTGTGTATATTAAAGATTTAGCCTGATCTAATGAATTACACACAACTGGGCACAAACTTCAAAGTACATGATGCATGGCTGCAAGAGAACCCAGGGTTCCTTAGTGGGTTATACCAACACATGCATCTTACTTGCTTCCAGTGTGGCATGAAACAAGAACGTATGCAGGATTTTGTGTGAAATTTACTAATTCTGATTTACTAATTTTGCAACTTTATGTCACTGCTTTCAATTTGCACTGTAAAGTATTTAGTGGAGCTCCTGCAGTAATGCTGGTATTAGTCCAAATTTGGCACTTTACATATAGCACTGATTGTCTAAAATGATCCCTCATATTGGCTTAAGACTTAATTGCCTTTTAAAGCTTTCCACCCAAATGTTTCCTTTGCTGGAATTCAGTTTTTCTTCATCTGCTTCAAAATATACTGTGACACCGGACATGTGTGGATGTTGCAGACAGTATAATTTATGGGTATGATTTAATTATAGGCCTGACTTCATATATATTATGCAGTTAAGTTCTGATTTAGAATGCAATCAGTTTGTTGTTTGATGTAGACTCTGGGGTCAGAAGGTAAAAGCCATAAAATAAAAAAATATTTTAGTTCCTTAAAAACTTGCTCAGAGAGGTTCTGTTCAGCCTCATGAAAATAAATATTATATTTATATATTATAAAATAACCATGAAAAATCTAAGGACTCTTTTCTCAAAGGAACCCAAACTGCTGCAAATCACAAATATATTTATATCCCTAATGCACTATTTATTGCCACAATACTTCGAAAACGTTTTCTGCCTGATTTCAGTTGTGCAAATATTTATTCTGTTTAAGGAATAATGCAGATTTTAATACATGTTCTCCTACAGAGCAGTGTTTGTAGTGCCTTGATGTGGGAACATACGCAGTAAGTGCTATAGTGTATGGTGCTCTAATGGATGCAATTCTACAGACATTATTATGCCTAGCACTGCAATTAGATTTTCCCTATAGTGTCTTTATATGAAACTTATATTAGTGATCCTCTAATTGAAATGGTCCTGCAGCTATGCAGAGGAGACCTTTTAAGAAAATATATATAGCACATACATATGTTAAAGAGTAGAATAACAATGGATCAAGTAATAAACAGTAAATAACTTTCTAGGACTCAAAAGATCTTTCAAGACTTGTGAGCCCAGAGTGCATGTTGGATGTGTGTTAGGACTTTTCATTTTTATTTCCACAGCCTATCACCATCATTATATGTATGGGATAAGTGGAATGTATTATAAGTTAGTAGCATTTCCTATTTGCATATTAATAAGCAGTAAAGTAGGAACATGATTATAAGGAAGCCTATGCATATTATAATACAGGTATGGAACATGTTATCCACAACACTTGGAACCTGGGGTTTTCTGGATAAAGGATATTTCTGCTTTAAACATGAAAAAATAAATAGGATGGTTTTTACCTCCAATAATGATTTGTTATATCTTATTTGGGATCAAGTACAAGATACCTGTGTTTCATTAGTACATAGAAAAAGAAAATAATTAAAAAAAGGTAAATTATGTGATTATAATGGAGTCTATGGGAGATGACCATTCCGTAATTTAAAGCTTTCAAGAACAGTATAGAGTGGCTCTCCTACAGCTAACGATAACAGAGAGCCCCAGGGCTATAATGTTTTACAATGGATAATACATCCTGACCCCTGCAAGTATAGATAGATACATAATTACATAGATCATAAATTAAGCAAATGTGTGTTATGATAGTGTGGGGCTTACAGTATACTACTGAAATAAAATGTCCTCCATATGTCATGTTTCTGCTGGATAAAAGACATAAACTTTAAATGTTTTAGCACAATTAACATTGAACAATAACCTAAAACAAGATAAATAACGTAAACTACTTTGCTTCGCAGGTATTGCATATTTAAATGGAATGTGCAGTGATAAACGGAAGTGCATTATTGCTGAAGACAATGGCTTGAATCTTGCATTTACTATTGCACATGAGATGGGTCACAAGTAAGTTACATGGAGATTACTGTATTACTATTAGGTATATATGTACATTCATGTTTATTGAACTAAAACAGCATTTCAAAACTTACATTTAAAGTAATTAATCTGATGAGAATATATTGGTTACTGGCAAAAATGGAACAGTAAAACAGTTAAAGGACCAGTAACGCCAAAAAATGAAAGCGTTTTAAAGTAAAGAAAATATCACATGGGGCAAATTTACAAAATTCACGTGAATGGATCCTAGTTCGATCGAATATGATCGAATTACGATTGTACGATTTTTTCAAATATTCGAATATACCAATTTGGCCTCTTCGATCATCGAATACCGAATTATTGAATAGATCGAATGATCGGATATTCGATAGTTTGATAATCTAAGAAATTCAAATTTTAAAATCATTCGAATGCCTACTTCGCCAGATTGTACCTACCGAATACCAATAGACCAATAGGTACCCCCCATAGGCTTCTTTTGCTAACTCCTGCTCGAATAACATTCGTACGATCGAACGCTTCGATCTTTCAAATCATACTAATTTTTCGGAGGCTTGAAGGAAAAAAGTATGATTTTTTCGTGAAATAGAACGATCGGTAACCGATCGTACGAATTCATCGAGAAATTGAATATCGAGCAAAATGATAGCCTAAAACTATTCGATAAGCATTCGATATTCGAATGCTTATTGAATTTCGAATCGATTTGTAGGATTTTGGGTGAATAATAGTAAATTCGCCCCATAGTGTTGCCCTGTGCTGTTAAAACTGATCTGTTTGGTTCAGCTAAGTAACAATGGCAGAAAATGAAAAATGGCTATATGGCACAGGATAAGTAATGGATAACAGATTACATTATGTTCTACAGATTTTATCTGCTATCTGCTGTATAACGTGAGCCTTTTCTCCTTTGACTAGTTGCCCCCATGGTTACACAACAGCTTATTTATATAAACAATAGTAGTGCTTCTGAAGCAAAAACTGCAGTTTTACCAGTGCAGGGCAACACTGCATTATATTTTTATTACTTTAAAACAATTTCATTTGTTTATGTCACTGGTACTTTAAAAAAGCACAAGTTCATCAAATTCAGTTGAGCAATGAATGCCATGCCCCTTGGTTGGTAATGCCAACGTCATTGCATATAAGCAACGCTTGCAATGTAAATGCTGAAACCTTCTTTCTTCTAGTCTCAGATGCCCTTTTACCAACTGGGCCATTCTATGGGAAAAGGAATCAAATCTCTTAATTAACTCAATTAGATTTCACTTCTAAAAATGTAAAATGCTGGTCTGCTGTTATGCTATTAATGAGCTGAATTGTTTTAATCTAGTTTTAACAATCAACTTGTTTTGAATGAGACCCATTAACATGATTTCATACATTTTTGCCATTATCTTAAAATCAATTCTACCAATTTCCAAACAGTTTTTTCCATATTTCTATATTTTTTATACAATCTTCACTCACTGTAACTAAAATGGTTCATTTTGCTCTATATCTGCTCTACTGCTATACTTAATTTAAAAATTTTCTTAGAATGCTTATGTAAAAAAAACTAAACAATACACTAGGGGCTAAAATTTCCCTAAAATCACTCTTGTGACCGCTTTGAGGTTCCTGATAATTCTGATTATTGGTATGATCCCAAACATCAAGTGCTACCTAGCGATGTACTTACAGTATATGGAATTCATGTTAACATCATGAACATCAGAAACAGGTAATAATTATATTCCTTGTGCTAGCAGCAGATAATTAGCTATTACCCTCGTTTAACTACAGTGTATGTATAATATGGTTGTGTATCAGTGGAAGATTGCAGAATATTTTAATAGCACATTGTTTTTGTAGCCAAATATTAGAAGTAAAGGGTTTCACCATATCTCATCAAATCACAAAAAAGCTGTCTGGACAGAAAATTTCTTCTAATGCCAAATGTGAAGTTCAGTACAGTCTGGCCATCTACATTATTGGTCAAAGCTGAAAATATCGAAGTGGCCTGTCACATTGTTATGCATATCTCTTTAGACACATGATTTTTCTTTTATAAAGCAAGAGGAGAAAAGTTGCTACTGTAATTTACTTTACCAAGCTCAAAGAAGAATATATCTCTGCAGCTAGTAGTGAAAATGATCTCAGATTTATAGGCTATTCTATTGTAAATGTGTTGGTATGTTGCTTTATAAATTATGAGACAGCTTGAACTTTAGAGGAGGATTTTGAAAAGTGAGGCTGGAAACTTTATATTTAGAACTCATTCCAGTGAGTGTACCTTTCATACATCTGAAAATTGGCAACAGTTCAAAACATACTCAAGATTACAAAGACAGAGGGGAAGTTATTCAGGGTAAAGACTTCTGATCTTTAGTCACATTGTCATGTCAAAAATCCCTTCTACCTTTCCAGATCAGCAGCAGCAGCACTCTTCCCAAAATGTCTGTGATCTTCTGCAAATTGTGCTCCTTTAGTTACAGTTCATTATACACAGGAAACAACAATCAGATCAGCTGTCTCCTCAGCTGTCATTCCTTTATGGTCGTCTTACAAGAACTTTACTTCTACACACTCTGCTTCTAGACTTTTTTTAATGTTCTCAGGATTAACAAATACAGTACATAGTCAAAGTAATGGTCACAAGTTATAGGTTAGAACTTTTGATATTAAGCATAACAAAAGTGGTGTAAAGGAGATACCTTTAATGGCTAATTAATGGCCCTTATTTAACTATTTGCCACCTATAACCTGCCAAATTACTAATTAAGTCAAGAGGACAAGTGCCGGGATCAATTGTGGAGATGTTTTCAGCCTTCCTGATATTCAAGTTTTTTCGGAGAAGTTCAGTTCAAAATTTCAGGTTGTTTACATTCATCCAAGTATTAGAAATTAAATTTTATGAATGAAGTCAAATTTCAAATTTATGGGAGTTTATGGATGCTGTAAAAAAAATGTTTTTTATATATATAAAAAGCCTACTGTTTGTTTTTGCTTTTTGTCCAAAAGGTGCCCAGTTTAGTAAGGTACCTC
>CM044431.1:183489593-183531215 GCA_024363595.1 Xenopus borealis | reverse complement strand
GGAGTACAGTTTGGCTCAAGATTTTATCTGAACACATCAAAAATTTGGCCATCCTGTGTAGGGCCAATCATACAGTACTGGTTACCTTGAAGGGTTAATTAGTGTGGCTACCTTAAGGGTGGTGACAGATGGGGAGATTAGTCAACTAACGACAAATCTCCTCTGCTGTGGGTGACTAATCTCCCTTCCTGCTGGCAAGAATACATATCGTGTCACAACTTATCTTCAGCAGAACAATTTGCCACAGTATATATGAGTTGATAGATAAGTAGATTTCTGCTGAAAGTCATCGCTTACATGTTAGTTCATTTGTTCTGATGAAGGGAAATGCTATCAGTGACAACTGACTCATACAGTCTCCCTTGGTTTGCAACTGTCAAGTACCTCCAGGTGTTATGCAGACCCCCATGTGCAATAAAGATATCAAATAAATACACAAAGGGGCATGTTTACTAAAGGTCGAAGTGAAAGTTCAAATAACATTCGAATTTTTGAAGTAATTTTGGGTTACTTCCACTATCGAATAGCCCAAAATTCGAAAATTTGAATCCTTCGACTTCAACTATTCACCAGCTTAAAGCTGCCGAATTGCCATTTTAGCCTATGGGGACCTCATAGAACCTGTCTTGAAAAATTTTCTAAGTTCCAAGAATTTAAAGGATTTTGCAGAGAATTGTTTGAATTGTTCCATCGAATTGAACAATTCGAACGATTTTTTATTCGATCGAAAATAGACCTTTTCGATCGGATAGGTCAATTTTCGATTGAAAAGGCCATTTGAAAAATCTTTGAGGGTCAAATTTCGAAGTCTACTTCCCTTAGTAAATCTGCCCCAAAGAGTCTACACTGAAAATGCATTTAACTATATAGACATTAATATGGTAAAAATAATTCCACAAATAATCAATTTATGATCGATCATTTTAAATTTAACAATTACTTTTTATGAACAGAGAATAAAAAAAAACTCATTTTAATGGAAAAGTTTATTAAACTATATAAGCTTTGGTTGCTTATTTAACCAAATCCTTTCATTGTTAATCTAATAAATATGCTAAAACAATGTCAGCTTTGGCCCAAAACCTTGTCCTGGTATTTATTTATAGTGTACAGCTAAATTAAAAGTTTGATACATCTTATTATTAGCTGTGTTTACTGATATGAGGTGATAAATAATTCACATAACTTGAATTGCATGGACCATTGCACTGAAACTTGTTTTGGCAGAAATGTACAAGCAAAATGTGAAGAGTTCATCTTTAAAAATCCATTACAATTGGCACCATCTCTGTGCAAGATGATCACAAACGTTTCTGGCAGCAGCATTCCTAGAAAGGTTTTATAAGATAAAAATATTATTAGTTGACTTGACAACCATGTGCAGAACTAGCGAAGAGTTTATTTGCCTGCGGCCTTTTGTCAGAATGAATTTAAAAGGATCATTAAAACATAACATTCTTATGCAGCATGTGCTAAAGTTTTGTTCATAAATGTTTTTCAGTTTATGACCAAGGTTGTAGTGTGCATATAACAGTTGGGAATTAATGAGAAAAACAATACATAAAGGAGGTCTCAGTTACAGAAACCTTTACTAATTGTTCATGTATTTGCAGGCACTGTCAGTGATCTGGTTTGCAGCATTTTAGAGTTTGTTTTCTAACATGAGCCCAGTTACTTATAGCAACTAATCAGAAATTCAGATTTGAACAACCTGCTGCAAGATATAAAATGGAAGCAAAGATCTAATTGTTTGCTTTGAATACCTGCATTGGGGCAATTTACTACCTGAGGTAGTAAATTGACCAATTTTATTATTAATCTACTTTTATGCCCATGTACAACTGCATACTCTGCATATCAACATAATTAGGATCATTTATGTCTCCAAGTGAAGTGGGCAACTTGCCCTTTTCCCTGTACTGAGTTGCTGTGCCTACAGGAGCAGGCAGGGCCGCCATCAGGGAAGGACAGGTCGAGTGTTGAACCAGGCTCATAGGGTAAGGGGGCCATGCTGCACTTACTTGATTAGCCTAGCCCCCCTGCATTCAGACAGCTGCCGGCTGCAGAAAGAAGGGCGGTACCACAGGTGGAGGCATCTTTGGTACATTCTCTTCCCTTATTGTTCACACAGTTTAAGTTCTGGTTGAGCTGCTCAGGCTTTGTATAGCTGAGGTTTGAACTTCTCCTCGAGCTTATCCCATCTCCCTGCAGCTTTACCATGATTTAAAATTCTGTGACCAATAAGGGAAGAAAATGCTGTCACTGGAAAAAAATGCAGCTGCCTTTGCTCCCCCATCCCTTCCAAAGTTGGCAGCTCACTGACAGCAGATGGGTCCCGCTAATCAAATAAACGCAAGGGCCCTCTAAAGTTAATCCTTTGTGGTCCCTGTTATTGTATGGAGGGACCCTGGCCACCAATTTTTTTTAAACTTCTGAGGGGGGCTGGTCACAATTTGTTTACATGGATGTATAGGGGGGAGCCCTAGCCACCAGTGTTTTTATAATGTGGGGGGCCCTGGTCACCAATTTTTTTTACCACGTGGGGTCCTAGCCACCAATATTTTTAAATGGGGGCCATGATCATTTTTATGGGGGGCACTGAACACCAATTTTTTGGTCCTGGACAGCCTGGTATTTTGAAGTGCTGCCCGGGTCAAAACTGTCTGTCTGGTTTTCCAAGTATGATTGATGCAGTGACATCTTAGCCCGCCCCCTGATGTCACTACCCTTTGTATCATAGTCCCTCCCCCTGCCTGGTCTTCACCAGCCTTAAAGATGGCAACCCTACAGTAGTTCTGTTCTTCCATACTGAGCATTGGAAATGATGCTAGACAGACACACTTGTAGTAGGTGCAGTTTAATAGCATCAAGAAAATTGCACACATTTGCACCTCAATGATGCTGGAATTCTGGGATTAAACAGCATAACTACCATGGGTGTAGGGGGTGCAATAACACCAGGGCCCCGACCCCCCTGGGACCCATCGGAGCTACAAAAATGGTTATGGCAGGTGGTTATCTAGGGGGGAGATTTTACAGCACACATGCCATCAACACACCAGCATGGGATTTATAGAGGTAAGGCCTGACAGGGGGGCCCAGGTGCCCATCCTGTACCTGTACCGGGGCCCACCAGTACCACTGGGAATAATTGCTACATTTTGGGGGAAAAATTGCAATTTGCTCACTGTGTCTAGAAATGTGAATGAGCCCAATATATGTCATTAAATGGAAGTGTAAAAGAAGCAAAATTCCAAGCAATGCCTTAACAAAATTTTATCTTATCAGCACTGTATGAGAGGATTAACCTACTCCAGCAGAAACATTAGCTCCCTGAGCTTTACCAGTGTTTTCAATTAGATCAATGATCTGTAGCATATATCTTGGAGCATAGCTTGTGAGCTTGTATCATGAGCAGGTAAAATACTGTATATAACCAAAGTATCCAGGTACTTCCCCGTAGAAGGGAGGGAGATATCACCAGAACTTGCAGTGTAGCAAGAGTGACTGAAGTTTATCAAGTCACATGACTGGAAGCACCTGGGAAACTAACATGTCTAGTCCCATGGATTTCAGTACAGAAGTCTGCTTAAAAATCATGTTTTCCTGTGACAGAATACCTTTAATGATACCCAGAAAAGGATCCATCGAATGGACCCAAAAGTAAAATATCAAAAGGTCCTACAGTGTGAGAGGGTGAATATCATTTGTCTCTGATTAAAACAACATTTAAGATTAGAGTCTGAAAAGGCAGTCAAAGCTCTGTTGGAAAACAGCACACATAGGGGCAAATTCACTAAAGCGTGAAGCATTTAACGCTAGCGCTTATTTGCCAGTGTGACGTCATTTTGCAACTTCGCCAATTTACTAACAGTGTCCCTGGCAAAAATTCGCTAGCGAAGTAGATAGACTAGCGCAACTTTGCACCCTTACGCCAGGCAAAGTTTCACACTGACGAAGGGAAGTAACTACGCTAATTCACTAAGATGACCATTTTACTGACAGTTACCTCTTGCTCTAGACTTTACTTCGCCAGACTTTTGTTGTGATGTTTTGTCGTTCCCATTTTTTCCAGAAAAATTATTGAATGCATTAATTTTGTTGAAGTGAGTTTGGTCAGCTTTATTTTCATTAAAAACTGAGATTAATTAGAGTTTTAGTAAGTAGACCACTTAATAGATCACACATATTTCATGTTTTAGAGTAATTGGAAAAAAACATGATTTCTATTTGGTAAAAAAAAAGAGTAAATCAGTTTTTTTCCCCTCAGGGAAAACAAGCAAACAATAAGGATTTCCACAATGAGAAAAAAAACATTAAATTGGAACACTTCAAAATTTTGGTGATGATATAACACCTTCCTTAGGGACAAACACAAAACAAACAAGCAGTGGTTACCAAGCTTCCCTATAAAGCCCAATTTCACAGCAAAGTGGAAAAAAGTACCTGCTTGCAATGAGAACATGTATAAGTGAGAGAATAAAATAAGAAAAAATATGAAATAATAAATGCAGCACAAAGCTAAATAGCTAATGCAGATGTCTACAACAAAAGTGTGGGAAATATTGAAAAAACTCCTACATTAACTACTCTACATTAACAGCAATATTAGAAAACCTTTCTCAGTAATTTCCAAGGGTCTTTGTTGTAGACATTAGCTGCCTTAACAAATATATTATTATAAGCAAACTAGCACAGTGGTCTACAGTGGCAGTCTAAATAATTAAGAACGGTGGAACAGGGACCCTATGAATGTCATCACACTCCTCATAGGAGCTGTAGGGAAACAGAACCAGCTTAGAAAAAGAAAAGTTGCATTAGGCTCCACTGAGAAGTAGTAGTAGTGTGAAATAAAAAATAAAATGGGATCTCTTCATCCGGCATTTTCATGATGTTACAATTTCTAAACAGCCACTAAAGATACAGTATATACACACAAAGAGGCAACATGAAAGGAAGGTCTGTCATGAATATCTGAAATAAAAAGTAGATAACAGAAAATTGAATTAGGTTAAGATAAAGATCTCTTGTCCTGATTTGAGCACTTGGGTACCAAATGTTCAGTTGAATATTTAGTAGGGACATGTGCTGCAGTCAATTTAGGCCCTTTGAAATGTCTATGGGGGAAATACCATGGATACATGCAGCCTATACAGTTCACTGTGTAGGGTGTCAAACTTTTCCATGAATTTACAGTATATTCCGTATATATTTTACTTTTCTGTTCCTCTTCAATTCAAAGATCTCCATCAGTATAGGGACCCTGAAGTTATTAATACTGTGGTTGACACTGCTGAAATGCACCCCTAAATTCTGCTTTTCATGTTCAATGTAAATCTGTACCCATCACTGTTTCAGGCACATAATTAAGTAAGCCACATTGGACGAGTGGCAGGACTTTGTGTTCCAGTTGAGCATGTGATATTTGTACCTAATTAGTGCTCTATATGTGGACACACGCCTGACATTGCTTGTGTCTACTGAGAGATATACAGCTATCTCTTGAACTTCCATAAATATTCCATATGGTAAAAAAAAATCTTGTGTCTGGTCTTTGCATAAACTGTTGCAAAAAAGTTCTGAGAGTTTTAGTTCACTTTCCTAGGACCCTTCCTCAGGGTTGAGCTGAAAAATAGGTATTCTGCCATACTCTGTTAATGTCCCAGAAACAGAATACCCACATATGATTGGCTGGTTTTCTTGCTTATGGTGATGAAAGGAAACTGAGTTGGATGCGGTAGTTCCTGTTCTTTTGCTTTTATAAACATAGGCTTCTGTCAAATATGGAATGAAAGGACCAGTTGTATTCTGTCATTTTCTAAATTTCTTTATTTGTTTTTATGTTTTCGAGGCTTATATGAATATTGGTAAATGTTGCCAAATGTCCATGAACATTTACACATCTCTAACAACTAGCTTATGTTCCCACCCTTTGAACATGCAAGCAGTAATAAATAAAAAAGACAGCTAAGACTTAAAATGCATTAGGAGTTCATTCCAATATTCCACAAGCTGGCCCTGGCCCATTTGTCATTTTGAAACGCCCTGAGAGAATTCTTAAAAAAAATTAAGACATTGAATTTCTAGTCTGGTTAAAATGCAGGTATGTACAGTAGCACAACTTTCTAAAGCGCAAACTGTCTAACGCTAGCGCTTATTCGCTAGCGTTAGACAGTTTGCGTTTTAGAGAATTTGCCCCAATATGTTGGCCTTCTTACTCAGATGCATTTGCCAAGTTTACCAAGTTACCTGATTTCGGAAAGTGGGTAGACTTTAATTAAAGTATGAAGTACCCTTCTAAACCCCTGCTGGATCATATTCATGCCCTCGGGGAGAGTGAGCTAGTGCTTACTTTGCCTTCAGATTCTAGTGTAAAGATATATTCCACTAAGTAATGTTGTATAAACCTAAGCTTTGGGTTTACATTTGATTAACTTAAGTGAACAAATGTCAAAAATATGCTTGATTCTAAAAATAATATTTAGTAACACTTAGCAAGGATTTTACTATTTCTCCATTTGGTTGTCAACTGAAATCACCATGTAGTAATTCCCAAATGTCAACTTTCAGCTTTGACGATATCAGGATAGCCTTGGAGCTTGGTGTTACTGGGAGGGGCCCATCAGTTTGACTCTGCCCCTGTCAAGGGAAATGTTTGAATTAGCTTAAAATGGTTGATTGTGCCAAAATAAATAGTAGAACCCTCTGCATTTATGATTTTCCACACCACATACCCACACTTCTACCTTAAACCATTCTCTTTTATTACCCCAAACCACTGTAATTTTAATCCCCAGACAATTGATTCCATGATTCCAATTTAATTAAATGAAACCTTTAGAATTTACTAACATAATTAAATTTATTCACTTGAATGTCTTATAATATCTAAATTTTTATACCATACAAAACGTCTGTATTATTTAATATGTGAGCACCCTATATCTGCAATATCTTTCAGCTGGACAAAAATAGAATAAATGCAATATATTTTGGAACCCATACCCACAGTGGAGGTCTAAGTTTAATCTTACCAGCAAGCCCCTGTAAACTGACTACATCAGTCATCGTATCTCAAGGAGCTGATACTATTCAGTCACTTTTCACTTAGGTCCCAAGTGTTGCCTAGGAATTAATAACCCCAAATTGTCCCTTCTTGGTGGAGGACAGTACTGTACTTTCCAACTAGCCTTGACTGGTTTTGCAATATGTCACCCCTTCCCTTTTATAGACAAAGGAATACTTGTAAGACCCCTGTGCCAGAGGAAACAATTCCTCTCTTAGGGCAGATGTTACACTTTACACAATAGGCAAAGTAAATATTACCTACATTATACAAACATACATCATACAGTAGTAGTGATCCTCCCCAGCTGCTCATGAGCAAAATTTTGCTCAACAACCCATTGGATGTTGCTCCCAGTGGCTTCAGGTGCTTATTTTTGAATTCATGGCTTGGAGACAAGTTTTGCTTGCATAAATAACAGGTGTACTGCCGAACAGAGCCTCCTGTTGGCTGCAAGTCTACATCAGGGTTACCAATAGCTAATCGCAACCTTTATTCAGTATCGCCCAGGAACTTTTTGCATGCTTGCGTTGGGTAAAAAAGGTTGGGGACCACTGATATATAGGAAAAAATATGATCACACTGGAGAACAGAGCAAAGACAGTAATTAGAATCAAATACTTTAACTCAGTCTACACAAATCCAAAATAAATTTATCATTTTTTTTATAAAATGCAGAAACCCATTCCATCAGATCCCATGGTTAGACTCAAAATATATAAATTTTTATCCATTATTCCACATTTATTTTAACACATTAAGAGACACCTTCTTGGTAGTACAGGTAGTGGAACCTATTATCCAGAATGCTTGGGATCTCGTGTTGTCCAGATAATGGATCTTTCTGTACTTTGGATCTTTATACCTTAATTAAATAAACCCAACAGACTGATTCAGCTTCCAATAAGTATTAATTATATCATAGTTTGGATCAAGTACAAGGTACTGTTTTATTATTACAGAGAAAAAGGAAATACATTTAAAAAATTTGAATTCTTTGATTACAATGGAGTCTATGGGAGACAGCTTTTCCATAATTCAGAGCTTTCTGTATAACAGGTTTTCTATAATGGATCCCATACCTGTATATGGCCCCTAATATGCAAGGGTACACACCAAGCCAAATCTTTACCAAAAGTTTCAAGAAATGCAATAGTAAGTTACTGTATATAAAACTGTGGAAGTAATTGACAATATGAATTTAATGAAAACCAGTTCAGCATATTCTAATGTTAATTCATATAAGAACAAATAATCAAGAAACATTTTTATATTTTTAAAACCATAAATGAATTAATATTAAAGAAGAAGAATGTAGCATGTTAATGATGATGGTTGTTGTTGATATTCAAATCACAACATTTAGCAACTATGTGTATGTCCATTAACTACAGTTTTGCAATACTGAAATATAAATCAAGTAATAAAATAGCTTTGTTTATTCTTTTGGTTACCTTTTTCCTTCCATGTACATAAACCAGCATGGGAATCAATCATGACAATGACCATCCATCTTGTGCAGATGGTCTACATATTATGTCTGGCGAATGGATTAAAGGACAAAATCTTGGTGATGTCTCGTGGTCCAGATGTAGCAAAGAAGATCTTGAAAGGTTCCTCAGGTATTTTTCTACAATGTTTGTTAATGATGCTGTTTCATTGACTGGAAAAACATCAAAAGCAGATGTAGTATGTTCAATGTAAGACAAATGTATTTCTTTCACAGCACTTAACTTATATCATCCTGTATATCTCAAATAAGCTTGTATAACTATATTTAACCATACAGGGCAGATGTTAATTAACAGGGAATCACAGTTTATATTAGCAACACAAATATTTTGCAGAGACCAATAAACTTCATGTAAAATAAATGGACATTTTTTTACTTTGCTTTTTTATTTACAAAGAGGAATAAACAGCAAGATCACTGTAAAGATGTATTCAGCTACATTCTGATGTAAAACTATATAATTATTGATATGATTCATGCATTAAAAGTCCTGATTATCTTATTGTAATCCAAAAATATAATTTTGTGAGCAGAAATGAGTACAATGATTCACACAATCTTTCTGCATTTTAAGAATTGCTCAGTTCCATCTAGAAAGCAGAGTATTTTATACTTTGTGATTTATGCTATATGATTTGAGGACCCAATAATAAAGTTAATAGAAGATGATTCTATTTGCTATTATACACTAATGAAGCATAATGAAAGATGTTGTTGCCTGAGAAATACACTGGTATATTCTGAACATTTATTAAAATTTTTCTTGTAGCTCACAATTTATTAGGTGACCATATATAATCACAATTATAGATTTATAGTTTACTGAATGTTTCACTTCAAGTGACCACACAAACATAGATATACAAAATTCAGAGTTATTAACTACCAACAGTGTAGTAGTGGTACAGGTATGGGACCTATTATCCAGAATGCTCGGGAGGGATCTGGATTTTGCTGGATAACGGATCTTTCCGTAATTTGTATCTTTATACCTTAAGTCTACTAGAAAATCATGTAAACATTAAATAAACCCAATAGGCCGGCTTTGCTTCCAATAAAGATTAATTATATCTTAGTTGGGATCAAGTACAAGCTACTGTTTTGGATTATTTCATTATAATGGAGTCTGTGGGAGATGGACATTCTGCAATCCGAAGCTTTCTGGATAACATCCAAAGCTTTTCCAGATAAGGGATCCAATACCTGTACCACCAAAATGATTATGATTCACAAACATTAGCCCAATCTTGGACACACGCACCTATGCCTGCTGGCATTTTGTCTCATTTTACACCTCATTGTTATACAATATTTACTCTTAGTAATATTAACATCTCGTTTATGGTGCATACTATTCATAACATGCATTCTAATTGTCATGTTTCAGGCATTGGTTATAGTAAAAATGTTACTTCTGTGCCCAGAATAGCACAAATATACGCTAATTCTAAAATTCTAAATATTGAAAAAAAGAGAAGATTGAGGCCTTGTTATACTATAAATGTTTAATTGCTAACAGACCATTTCTCTCAAAGGATAAAATCTGAGTTAAAATCTCATTATCTTTAATCTCTTTTTATGTTTACAGTAAAATACGTGTTTATAGGAAATTATTCAAAACCACTTTTCTTTCTCCACATTTTAAAACCCTGTTTGTTACCAGGTCAAAAGCCAGTAACTGCTTGCTGCAGACAAATCCCCAAAGCCTTAGTTCTGTGATTATTCCCTCCAAAGTGCCAGGGATGACGTATACAGCAGATGAACAATGTCAGATTCTCTTTGGACCAGCAGCTTCATTTTGTGAAGAAATGCAGGTACTGTACATAGTAAAATACTTCTTCTAAGGCTGCTTGCAGATTGATTGCTAATCATTGAGACATGGTTTAATAAAGCTATTATTATAACTGGCTTGTACTTTTATATGCTGTGCATATGTCTTGCTTGTTTAAAGAAGAATGGTTAAGTACATATTCTAAAATATAGTTTACATGTAAACAATATTTGTTGTTTTTACACAGTAATTAAATATACTGTGCCAGATGTCTCTGTACAGTAGCAATTTTCAATGGAATGTCGTCATATTATGTCTTTTAACAGGCAAAACATGTGCATCTATAAGTGTGAACAGTTGTCTATCTAGATATCTGACCTAAATATATTCATATTTGTTTTAGATTTAACATTATACTCTTTTATTCGCATATGGCAACTGGGTGGTTAGATGAACAAATAGTAAATGTCTCAATAAAAATATTTTATGTGCATAAATAATAAAGTGCCCTGTGCTAATCAAATTCTGTGATCAATTCATCCAGTTAAGTATAATGTGCTTTGTGCTTATCGATCAATGATCAATCCATATAGTTAAAAAGTGTCAATTCATTATCCACATCAACTTATTCAATTAATTCCCCATGTGATAATTAATTCTGCACAATTAAAAAAACCTTATTTATGAATGTAGTTAAGAATTTCAGCCACAATTCAATGTTAAACCATGAGTAGGATAAGCAAAAAGAGACTTACAGGGGAGCTGTGTCAGTTTTTACTATCTGAGTTTTTCCTGTATAGGCCCTGGAACACAAATAGACAAATACAAGAGGTCCTCTGCACTCAACCCATTATGCAGTTTTACCTGCAACTTACTTACTGCTTTCAAAGTAAAACTCCCAAACTTGGTTGCCCTTTTATTAGACACCAGTGGGATCACCTGACTATAGCTGGAAGGGGTGGGAGCTACAAAGCACTTTATGATTAATTGGATGAATTCAGGGAAACAAGCAGATACCAACCTACAGTATTTTAGCAAGGGATTGATAGCATTCCACTAGGGACCACCCTTCCTCTAGAATACAGGAGATACTTTATTCACAGTGATTTAGAAATTGCTGCAAATCAATTGAATGGTGTAATGTAAAGCGATTTGTACTGTAGGTTGTGGGAAGTACAATTACATAAAACAAATGAAAAGAGTGACAACCTTCTCAGCAGCATGAACTTATTGAATCTAAAGAGGCACTTACCAAGAAGACCATGACTACCTATAAGAGAAGAGTTTTTGACTGCACTTTTAGCAACACTGCTTTTGTCTATTTTTTGATTAGTAGATCTGGAATACTAAACATGTTCTGTCAGTCCTAGTCTTACTATTGGGAAGTAAAATATTCTACTTACACTGGCTACAGAGAGAATAGCACTCAAGTACAGAAAAAAAACAACTGTGGTTTGCTTGTGCAATAATTTGGTGCCATCCACCCTGATAATTTACTCCCATGGTTTATAACAAATTTATTCTTACAAGCATTAAGTATTGCCTGTATTTTAATATATATTAGAACGTGTTTCCATCTGACAAAGCCCCATGAATTTCAAAAACCCTACAGTATTTACACTATGTAACAATATAAGTAAAACTCCCAATAGATTTATACAATATCCTTACCTGTACAACATATTCATCAAGTTTCAAGATACAGAATTTCTGACAAAGCATACGGTAACACACAACCCTACACACATTTGTAAAAGTAATTGGTTGTCCTGGGTTCATAAGGTTACACAAAAGAGAATTTTGAACTTTTAGCTTACATACAATGCACACTGCTAGGGTTCTGGAGAATTTCACAGTCTCAATGTCACAAAGCATTAAAAATGTTGTTTCTATATTTGAATCACTACCAAGTCCAAACAAAATGTTTTCTTAATTCTATGCTGATGACAGTGGTCTGGCATGCTTTAAAGAACAGCACTTTTATAAGCAGTGAGGGACAAGCAGCCGACTATCACGCTTTCTATGAACACAACTGACAGCTGGAAGAGATAAAAAAAGAGACTAATATCGAGAAACTCAAAAGTAAATCCTGGTATGGTATTGTAAATGTGTGCTGCCTTGAGATTTGGATGCTCTTCAACAAAGGTTTATGGTTCCAACTTGAAAATGAGTTTAAATGTTGTCAGAACCAGCTGGAACTTAATATGATAGTAGATAAAAAGTACACTATTACATAAAGGAGGGGTGTGGAGAAATCCAAAGCTCAGAAATTCAAATTCTTTGTAATTCTTTGGGGTTATAGAAAGATTTACTTCTGGCCAATCAAAGAATGTAGGTGCTACAACTTGAGAAATAAAATGATTTAACTTAAGTAAGATTGAGCATCTCCCCGAATACCACTGAAAGCCTATGGCTGACATGAATACTGGCGAACATTTGTTAGGTATTGTAATAATATGTAATTCGTTCTTTCACAAATGACATTTTCCCTCATAGTCTAACACCCTTATGCTCTCCCTGCCTATCCAAATATCAGGCCTGGGTAACTTGCCATGAAACTAAGGTTTCCCTAGGCATTTGGCAGTGCATGTCAATTTGGTTTATCCCACTAGAACTAGTTTGATGGTAGAATATTATTTAACCAATTTAAAAAATTTATTAGCAAGTCATTTTACAAATTACACTTTATTCACATAATGCAGCATTTTTGGTTGTTCAGTCATCCAATCTGGCTGACATTAGCAACCTGTCTGCTTTTGTAGGGGAATGTGGGCCAACCCAACTTCCATTGAGTTTAATTTTGTAGGTCCTAGAGGTTTGTGAGTATACTGCTAAAAATCTTGCATTTTGGAAGAAATAAACATATTAAAATATCTGGATCTTGGGTTTACATGCCAATGTCTTTGAACAGTGTTCGCATCCCTTAAAAAATAAAAAAATACTTGAATTCTGATATTTTAATTTATGTTACAGTTTACTTTTATGGCTTTATTCTGTTATTGGTTGTAACAAGTTGATGGTCAGATTTGTAAAGTATATTTTTTTTACGATCAGTAATAATACTGGAGGCTAGTTGTAGTTATTTTCCATTTGGAAGCATTGCAGACACATTGTTAAGCCTCCTGTACTTTGTAGATTAACAATTATTATGGGTGTTGGAGCTTAGTTCTGCATCTGAGTTCTAACTCCCCCTTAAAAGCACATTTGATAAAGCAATTAAAAAACAATTGTCTTGTTTTATAAATATGTCTATGTTAACACTTTCCTGACTGTCAGAAAACATTTCAAATAAAAAAGCATAAATAAATGGGGAACATATCCAACTCCTGGGATGCTCTTTGGATCTTCCAGTACAATATTTCATAGGGGCAAGTTATGAATACATACTTTAACATAGATATCTGAGATGAGATCTGCAGAGTTTAAAAAACACCTTTTTAAAAAACAATTATGTGTTGTCAATAGTATGCTGTTTCATTAGGAAATCCTTCTGTTTGCATTTACACTAGCACAAGGTTGAAGGCCTTGAATGCCTTGCTTTGCTTTTTGGCTTTGATCAACTGGGTTTTGAAATGTGCAATTTGTTATGCATAACTTTAGTGTATGTAATGCATTCTTTTCTATAGTTTGGTCATTAACATAAAGTTTTTTTTACAATCAATATCAAAGCTAGAAACAGAAATTTTATTATTTGCACACATAGCACATACAATCAGCAAAGGCTACCGCTTTTATAATTATAGTATATGTTACTGGGGCAGATTCACTAAAGGGCTAAACGGCCAGACGACTTTTTGCTGTAGGAAACGGTCGTTACTCCGCAAATTCAAGTGCGAATTTTACTGAATATTAACTCTTTTGCCAGAGTTTTCTTTGCCACCTCAGACCAGGTGAACTGGTAAAACAAAGCTACATCTTCCTCAATCTTATGTCAGTGACATCATATCCTGTATGCCGGAAATGCTTTAAAGTTAAAAAAATATGCTTGTGACTTTAAGTTTTTTAAAGCGGCATTGCCTTCAAAAGTCTGAACTATTAAAGTTTTGTGTGTTAACATTTTTTTCCAGACATTTGAGGTACATGGAACATGTGTAGGGGATTAGAGGATCTCTTTTGTCTTTATTATGGTTCCTTTGACATTAATAATAAAACGTGTCCACTTCAAGCAATTTAAGCAGCATCACTAATAAAGACATCCATACAACTTTAATATACCCAACCTTTTCAGATTGACCTAAGCGCAAGATGACTAACGAAGTTTCGCTAGACAGAAACTAACGATAGTGAAACTATGCTATGAAACTTTTGCACTGCTGATGTAAGGTTAGCAAACAATTGCCTGTGTTCGGCAGCCAAGATGGAACTTCTCATTTTAGTAAATTAGCTTAGTTATAATGAATTTGAGGCTGTTGAAGTGTGGCAAAGTGCTTGCTGGTGACAATTGTTTGCCAATAGATATTTTTATTGAACACCTATTCCTGAAACTAGAAATATAATTGCTAATATGCAAAAGGGAAGTATGCAATGCCATATTAGAAAGGCCAGTACAACCAATCTGTCTCTATGGGACCAATTTATTAAGCTGTAACTTTTTTTGTGATTTTTTGAGTCAAAAAGCCCACCCTGAAAAAGTTGTGACAATTTTAAAAAAGCAACTTTTTAGGGATTTATTATGTGACAAAACTGCAACAATTCTGAATACAAAAATACACCAGCTAAAACCTGTCGAAATTATTAAAAAGTTAATGGCAGATGTCCCTTTTACAGCTGGAAGATCTTTATTTTATTTATGGTTTTAGAGATTTTCAGGTATCTTTGACTTTTGTGCAATAATATGAAAACTTGTGACTTTTCCTGTTCATGCTTTTTCAGTTCAGACTTTTGAATACATTTAATGACATTTGTGGTTTTAGAATGTCAGCGGGGGCCTCCGGCTCCCACGAGGGGGGGTGTAGTGAGGATCAAGGAGGAAGTCCCACACAGTGAGTTCAGGCAAGGTACAGTTCAGGGAGAATCCAATAACAAGTCAGATCCAAGCAGAGGTTCAATAAGGCAGGCAGCAAGGTATCAGAGTAAGGAACAGGCAAGGATCAGCAACAGGAATCAATATAGGAATGTCAGGCAATACAGGAGACCCAGGAACACAATAGCTTAGAAGAGCTATACTCGGGCATTGAACCTGGGTCTCCGGCGTTCTTTTATATTTGAATTTGGCGCCGGAACGCGCCTGGCGCGGCGCGATGACGTCACGGCCGGCGCCGAAACCACGTGTCGGCTATGGGCGCTGCCATCTTGGATCCACCGCCGCGCAGAGAGGACGCGCCGCCCGGAGCTCCTGAAAATGCTCCGGGCGGCGTTCATGACATAGAAAAAGTGAGTTTAGTTGTGGTTTCAAAAACATCTAAAACCACTAAAATTCAACCTTTAATAAAAAGGCCTCCATATATTCCAGTATGCTGAGATTTCTAGTTTGGCCTCAGAAAAACTAAATATGACTTCTCATTTTCTAACCTCATCTCTCCTTTACATATATATGATGAATTATGCTTGTTTTTCCTGGCTTTTATAAGAATTAAAGCTTCAAGCTCTTCCTCCTATTCTCATTCTAAAGGACATTTCGGGGGACATTTACTAAGGGTCGAAAGTGAATTTTTGAATTAAATTTCACAGTAATTTTGGGCTACTTCGACTATCAAATAGCCCAAAATTCGATTCGAATTGAAAAGATTTGAAAATTCTAATTTCAAGGTACAGTCTCTGTAAAATCCTTCGAATTAAACACTTTGCCACCTTAAAGCAGCCGAATGGCCATTTTAGCTCGTGCGGAACCTCCTAGAGTCTGTCCTGATATTTTTTCTAAGTGCCAAGAATTCGAAGGAGTTTTTTGAAAATCCTTCGAATCAAACAATGCATTTGAATGATTCAAACGATTTCAGTTAGATTGAAAACTGACCTATTTGGTCCATTTTTGATTGAAAATGTCCCCCCCAAAAAAATTTGATGGTAGAATTTCAAAGTTTTTTAACTTCGAAATTCGACCCCTAGTTGTGACAAAATACAGAGTAAATTTGTATTGCATGATTGTTGCTTAATTTTTATTGAATTTTCACTGAAAAAAAAAGATTCGGGGCAGTGCAGGTGCTAGGACTGTAAGACCCAGGGGGTGCTAGAACCGCACGGCCAGATAGGAAATCCAGTCCTGATCAAACTAAATTTCCATTATATTATTAAAGTTCTTAAGTTCTTAAAGTTCTTAAGTACTGTATTATTTTTTTCCTTTTCACTGATCAGATCTTTTAAATAAAGTCAAAACACTTTATATATTTAAATTTTCCGTTGAAGATATTTCACTCTGAATAGAACAACAATCTAAAAACTACTTTTTAAAAGGTTAAAAAATAAAGGATGGTTAAATATTTAGAAACATGCACTGTGTAAGTTTAGCTGTTCCATTTGTTTAATGAGACTAAATCGCTAGTTCATTAAGAAAATCACATTTTCCCAACACTGTTTACTAAACAGGCATGGATACAGCTGAAAGTATGTAATATAATCCCACAAAAGAATAATAATACCCAAACTAGTTGTCCCACAGATTGAACATTTGGAATAAAGTAAAGATTTGGCTGAGTGTTGGATTTGGCTTTTAACAGTGTTTAGTTTCTTGGATATCTTTGTATGTATTCCCTTTGTTTATTGTTTTATGCAAAAGATTTATTGCCTTATTCTAGATACTGTAAATTATGTTGCATCGGTTTTGGCAGCCCTCTGTTATTAAAGGAATATAGTTATTCTGCAGTAGTAATAAAATAGTTTAAGATCAACCAAAACATATATAAATGCAAATAATTTGACTAATGCAATCATTATATACTGATCCTTGGTGGTTATCTAAATGGCAATAGTGTTTACCTTGATATGGTCACTTTGTTTACTACCTTGAAAACAGTGTGCAATTTGTTTCTCAAAATAACGTTTTTAATGAAAACTTAATAAGGGTCTTTAATATCACAAGTGCAATGTGAAAAGTGTAATTTCAAGTGCAAGTTACAACTTTTTTTACCCACTACATAGCATTTTTCTCCATAATTTCAGCTTTCACTAGAGGGATGCAGTTGTGCTTGTTGTTTAAAATAATTGCAATAATTGCACTTCATTTCCATGCAAATTGGATGTATGCACACAATTCTTTAAGCACAAGTGTGCTGCATCTATTGATGCATGCTGCTGTGAGAACCCTGGTGATACCTTAGAAAGGGTAGTACCTCAAAAGTTCCCCTGTTTTAATAAATGAACTTTAGCAAAAATTTAGAAAAAGTAGCAGGATGAAGGCAGTGACCCTAAGCATAAACATGGAAGTGCAAGTGGTAGTTTAGATGTACAGTAAGTACTGCATGTTTAATGAATGAATAAACATACACAATGACTGCACCAGAAGTTGTGTAACCTCAACTATGGTTTGCCTCATAAGTGACCACTAATATGTTTCCAAATTTCACTGTCTACATTTTTTTTTTTTTTTTATTAAAAATTTTTGCATTTTACAATTATTATTTAGAATAAAGAAAGAAAAGTGAAGGGGAAAAAATAGAGAGAGGAGGGAGGGGGGGTATGTACTGGAGATTGCACAAACATATCACACCTTCTGAACAATGAGGGTTGTTATTCCCTTTAGTATATTCAGGAGAAAAAGGTCCGTTCGTACAACTCTACTCTGTTGAGTTCAGCTTGTATATGTGCACTCTCCGGTAGACTGGATTTCTTCCAGTGTCTTGTCAATAGACTTCTGCTAACTAAAAGAAGCTTTGTAATTTCCTTCTGTGTCGTTGCGGCTCTTACCACCGTATCATAGCCCAATAAGGCCATTGCTGGGTTAATGGTGATAGTTTGGTCACCGGTAATGTCCCTTAGAAGATTATTTACTCTCTGCCAGTATTCCAGAGCTATGGGGCAGGCCCACCAAATATGAATAAAAGTCCCTACTTCTTGTCGGCATCTCCAGCAGGTGTTGGGAGAGTTGGGGAAGGCTCTGTGTATTTTATCAGGGGTTAGGTACCACCTGTACATCAATTTAACAGTGAGTTCATGATGGTTAAGCGCCCTTGAGTGTTTGATCGTACGTCGGAAAAGTCTACACCATTCCTCTGTAGACATTCACTGTCTAGATTTTTAATGTACAGAAGTTTGCTTAGATAGCTTTGCAAGTTGTTACAAATACTGTGTAGATTTCTCTGCGGAGCAACATAAGTTATTGTGTTTCACTGGTGACACTTACTTACTTATACAGTACTCAGTGATCTCATTTACCAACACTTGGAAAATCTACACCTGGCGAGTAACCAATAGCACCCAATCAATGATTTGTTTTATTAGGCAATGCAGACAGAACACTGAAAAAACATTTTTAATTGGTTGACATGGATTACTGCCCAGGTGCAAATGAACCTGTGGGTGGTTCCTCCCCCCGAAAAAAACTGTCATTGCAGGATATCTGACCATGGATTTATATTAAAACTCTCATGTGTCAATACAGTGACAGTCAATACAGTGACAAGGAGAAACGACAAAGTATTTTTATTTTACTTTGCCATTAAGGTTGCAAGAAAGTCAACCTTCAAGGCTGTATGTGTGTGTTTGTGTCTTGTAGGTAAATAATACAAATAAGAAATATGGGTAAATGGTTAAAATTTTCCCTTGCTACATATTTGCCAAGAACTTACTTTGTCCTAAAATATTTTTTCCTGGCCAAAAAAAAGCTAAAGGACTCCATCTGCAGTGCATATCTTTCCAACATATAACATCTGAATAGACATGATATGCTAGTTAAAGGGCAGCCAAGAAGTTACAACTACTGTTCCTGCTCTTGTCTTGCATCAGACACGACTGCCTAGGACTTCTTATAATTCTACAACAGTCATTTCTACTTTTTCTCTCCTTTTCTTTATTTTTGCTTAACTTTACAATCATCATCTTTGTATGAACTTCTCTGCATATCAGAGTTATTACAAGTTCCCCTTCCTTTCCACCATGTCTCCTTTCATTTGCATGTATGCATATGGTATTTAAACTACAACTTTGTTATATTGTTGGGGGATTTGTACTTTAGCATTGTTAGATGCCTTTTGGTTGGATATCTTTATCTTCTGTTCTTGTCTTTTCAATGAATTTCCTAAATGTGTTTGCTGTGATATGTATCTAGACAGGGGTTGACTAGCTCTAGGCTTCAGGTTATCCAGTTAGGCTGCTTGATTTCCTATAAAATAAGAATAATTTAATATTGGGTAAGATGGTACTCAAGGATGTTAGAGAGGGGGATGATAATAATTAATAACACATAATCATTTAATAACAAATAATAGCTGGATATTTGCTATCAAGGTAAAAATGAGTTATAGGGAAACAAAAAAGTATGATTTCTGATCATGTGTTTGTATGTGTGTACAATATACATGTGTGTGTGCATGCAGTTTAGCAAGGATTGCTTTACCTTTTCCTTAATAATGTATATACAGTATGTGTCTCTTGGGTGGCATTCTCATTCCAGATTTCTCTTTCATGTGCAGCTGTGGTGTAAAGCACATAGTATAAAAGGTCTGTGCTACATGGTGTGTGCTGGTCTGCTTTGCATATGTACCGCTAGCTAATCTTTATGATCCATCTCTTCATTGCATTCTTATGTCTGAAAGCAAAAGTACCAGTCCTCAGAACTTCTTGGAAGAGTAAGATGTAGTATTTACAGCAAGAAATTACTAAACAAATTCATCTCACGGGGCATTTTTCTTGTAGCTGTTAGAGTATGTTTATCCCAATGACGTTTCCCTGATTTTACATTCTTTTTTTTTAAAAACAGAATGATGTAACCCATGTTTTGTTGGTACATTCTGATTCCTTCTTTCAACACAGTAAAACTAAACCCACCTACATATTTTATAGTTTTTCATGTACACTGCTATCTGGATGCTATGCAGCCAGTGGTTTTGGTGATTTTCTATAGCATGAATCGGTTAATAAGAATATAAATTTAGTTTCACATCACCCAGTTTTCTGGTTTTGTAGTTGTTCAGGTTCCTGGCCAATGAAACCAGAGTAAAATTTTAAATATTTAGCAATACCATGTCTTGAATCTACCCAATGATATATTTTAAAATGGCAAGTACTAGCATTTAATGAAAATGTGTTTGCACTACCAGGCAAATGTATTCATTTAATTTATGTGCAAACTGAAGTTAAACAAAGGGTGTGTAGTGGTGAATATTTCCCTTATTATGAAAGGCTGAGTTGCAAAGTACTTGTTTGACCTGATCATCCATGTTTTTTTTTTTAACTACTGTATTTATGAAAACGGGATTTACTTTGGTTGCAGTTGTTTAGTTCACTTTGATGCTGTTTCCATGTCTATGTCGTGTACTTCTGATTGTAAGCATTCTCAGAATAAATGTATCATACCTGTAAGACATTTTTTATTAGTCTTCTATTTTTAATATATTTTTTAGCATGTTATTTGTACAGGGCTGTGGTGTAAACTGGACGGTGAAAAAGAATGTAAAACAAACTTGGATCCACCAATGGATGGAACAAAATGCGGATTAGAAAAGGTAAATTCATATTTTTCTTTTATTTCTTCATTCACTTAATTATCTTTTATTCCTATACACTTTTTCTGTTATTCAGATTAAAGGGCTCAATTGCAAACCTGAATGCAACATGCGTGCAAAACAAGGGAATTTTTTTCAGTTAGCATGCTGCTTCCTTTGCTACATTAGTCAGCACTGTAGGAATGCATTTATATAATTAAACCCATTGCATACCCAAGACACAAAAAATATCATTGCACAAGTTAGAAAATTGTGAATGGATGGACTTCCATTCTACTGGTGTTGCACATATATTTGTGGTGCTGTTTAATTCTTAATGACTACAAAACTGGTCTCTCACAGGTATAATATATACCTAAAGACATTTTGAAACATTCTGTAGAAATGCAGTTTTATGATTACTTATTCTGTTACCCAGTGCAAACCCAGGGCATAACTTAATTTATAGTTTTTGCCTTGCTCTAGAACTGCTTGATGAGAACATATGTTTTATTTCCATAGAATATAATAGACTTTATTTGGGAAGCTTTTTAACTTTTTGCAAAATATGTCATTGATTGACAGCTATTGTTGTGGCAAGCACAAGCCTACTTTAAATATAACATGTCCAGACAAGATCAAGACAGCAAATTTAAAATATTGTACCAGTAAAGGGATATGAGTGATTTAATATGACTTCAATCATACTGCATGTGAAAAAAAAAAAAATCAGTTTTTTTATATTTATACATTTATGACAATTATTTTTACCACAACTTGGGCAAGCCATAACTGTTTAGAAAGATACAGTGATCTGTATATATTTAATTTTTTTTTATATTTACGTCAAAGCATAAAAACTTTGATTATACCATATATGTAACCCATGGGGACACACTAAGCTCTCTTTATTGATTAGAAATATATTAAAGCTTTCACTTTCTGAGGTGTATACATTCTCATAGATAAGGGTAAAATAATTGCTTTTTTTTTTTTTTATTAATGCCAAATTGCAGTGTAACGTTGCCTTGTGTAGCTAAATTATGTCCAAGCATTGATTGTTTTGCAGTACACATACAGTATACAGTATGTGTATTCTTTGAATTTATGAATTGAGCTGATGAGGCTGTTGCAAATTTGTTATTTCCTTTTCCTGTGTTTCTGTTCTTTTATGACAACTTTTAACCCAGGTCTGCAGGTATCAAGTTGTCACCAATGAATTTATATTAAATAGTCCTATCACTCAACCAAGATATACAATAATTACCAATAAGAATGCTAAGGTGCAGGAGTGTCTCCATAGATGGGTGGTTTATTTGTAGCAATGAAGGGTTAGTTCTACTTACTCTATATTAAGTTGACCAAAGACAACATGTTTTGCTTCAAAAACTCACTTTTAAGCTAGCAGGTTTACACCAAAATTACAGTAAAAGATGTGTGGATGACAATGATGAAAATGGAAATATAACAGACATACTACTGGGTACAAGTCAAGGAAAGTTTAAAACAGACACACTGGCATAGATATGAGAATACCAGATGTTCTGGACACAGACGTGTATCCAGGGAAATCCATGCATCCGCTTTTTAGACTTTTTTTTACATGCACATGACTTTTATGCAGTTTGTACATGTAACTGTGCAAAATTAAAATAGATTTTTTTTTTGTGAAACAAAGTGTATTGACTTTAGCCTCTTTAGACACTATATTACTTTGTTGTTGTAAATTAAAATTCCTGTTTTGCCACATAAATGATTTTATAAATTATCAGAAACATTTTGAAGAAATTTGAATGCACTATGCTTTTTACTTGCACTTTGGCTCTTCATACCCAAAGAAAGGACATGTCTCACAAACTTGTTCAGTTATTCAATACTATTTATTTCTGCTACAAAAAAACTTCACAAACATCATTGGCAATCTGGCATCAAATCTGAGGAGGAGTAATATAGTGGTGTGCACATTTGATGCATCAATGCCACATTTTATTGGGCTGAAATACTGCAGATACTGTTCTTTGGAATGAAATGGCATGCACTGTGACCATGCATAGTTGTAATAAGTGTGATCATTAAAGTCTGACCAGTGTGTGCCATGAAAGGAAAGTGTGTACGAGGAATAAAACACCCGCAATAGCAATCATACCTTGAAAGCTCAATAACATTCAGGACTATCAAATATCCTGTGATAAGTAAGAATTAGTTGAATGCCCACAGGCAGAGTCCCACTGAAGTACATGAGTCCTTGTCCTCTCTCTCACAGTCTCCTCCACCAAATCTCTCTGTTGCTTATCTGATCCATATTGTCTTCACTGAGGTCTGTGTATACAGGACCTTTAACTCTTGAAGAGCTGGTCATAAAGTAATGAGCTGGATATGAGTACAGTTCCCCACAGATCTGTCACAATAAGGGCATATGTTTGGGAATGTTTTGGACCAGTGGCAGACACCACTGCAGGAAAGAATAAAAAACTATATGAGTACATTAAAAAGGAGCATTATTAATAAGTATAAATATTTCAGTTCTCATGTTTCTTCAGGATTCTCTTCAGTAACTGAAACACTTCCAAGAAGTTGCTTCAAACACTTTTATTTGAGTAAATGGAAACTTTTCCGCTAATGTTCCATTTACTCCACCAGACCCTTTAATCTTCACCATCCAAGTATTTTGTTCCATACAAGCAGACAAGCACTTCAAGCCACATATGATCACATGAAACTGTAGTTTTTTCACAAGTCTGAGTGCATCCTCATTTAGAATCAGATACACAGTGTTATGTAATTCCAGAATTCCAAAGTTTTTTCAAGTGTGGTAACTCATACCGACCAATAAGATGTTTGCTTTTCAGCAGCTGACTATTAAATATTGTCTGTTGATCAGATGTTTTAGGCCAATTGATTTATATCAGACATTGTACATTTTATTACATAACCCCTTATGTGTTTTACCTACTCATAGAAATGCTGTTTTTGCTATACTAGAGTGAAAGATCTTGGTAAATATTTTGTATTTGTATAAATCCTAGTCAATTTTTTTGTCCAAAAAACAAAAGTAGTTAACTTTACCTAGAAGAACTAGCACCACCTGTTGTGAACCAGAAAACAAAGCCCATCAGTCTTAGGGACACATTTACTAAAGGTTGAAGTGAAAATTTGAATAAAATTCGAGTTTTGAAGTAATTTTGGGCTACTTCGACTATCGAATAGCCCAAAAATCTAATTGAAAATATTCGAATTTATAAGTACTTGCCCTTTAAAAATCTATCGACTATTCACCATCTTAAAGCTGCCAAATTGCAATTTTAGCCTATTGGGGACCTCATAGAACCCTTCCTGAAAAATATTCTAAGTTCCAAAAGTTTGAAGGATTTTGCGGAGAATCGTTTAATCAAATTATTTTTTATTTGATCGAAAACGGACCTATTCGATCGAAATAGGTCCTTTCTTTTTATCGAAAAAGCCCTTTAAAAAAAACTTCCAGGGTTGAATTTAGAAGTTTTTTTTACTTCTAAAATTCGGCTCTTAGTAAACCTGCCCCCTAATGTTACACTTTATAAGTCATAGCTGACTTTGACTTGATTTCAATTTAAGGGACCAACTATAGTTTCTGCCTTGCTATGGAAAAGTTATGCAGCATTTTTTTGTATTTTGTTTGACCATTTAGATCCATCTATATGCGTGAAGTTCAATTAAGTCCTTTATGCTGTAGAAACTATGACTTAATTATTGATTCACTTATATTTTCCTATATCTTAACTCATTTCATGAGTTAAAGGGGGGCTGAGCTTAATCTTCAGTTTTGACAACCATTAGTTAAAACCAATGGATGTGAATGCTCTGTCATCTTAATAATTAAGCATGGTCACAACTAAAACACTGTATGGCCAAAAGTATCCACACACCACTAAACATTACTAAAACTGCATCTCCTCATTATGGAATACTCATTTCCAAGTTCCGAATAAACTTTGACAGAAATGTCAGCACAAAAAGTATATGTCTGGAATATGGTGTTTTTATGGGTGGAAAGCTGTACTCAAGCCTAACATCATCATGTTCAGTGTCAGTCATCGGTTAGAGTGGTACAAAGGCCACATACAAAAATGCATTCTCTGGAGTGTTTAATTCAGCTTCACCATCTGGCAATCTGACAGATGAATCTAAGTTTGGTAAATGACAGGAGGACTAAACCTGACTAAATGTTTAATGCTGTCTGTAAAAGTTTGCTAGAGGAGGAATATAGGTCTGGAACAATTTTTTTTCGGTTTGGGCCCCAGCTTCTAAGTGAAAGCAAACCTTAATGCTACAAGGTACAATTACATTAATGTGATACTTTTATTAAAGGGATGGTGCACCATTAAGGTAATTTTTAGTATGTTATAGAATTGCCAGTTCTTAGAAACCTTTCAATAATTCTTCATTGTTTAATTTGTATAGTTTATTAATTAGTTGCTTTGTTCTTTCCAACTTTCATATGGGGGTCACTGTCCTTGGTAGCCAAACTATTTTGTCGTATTATTGTTACCGGTACTTTTTATTGGTAATGTTTCTATAAAGTTCCCCTCCTTTATATATTCTAGTCTCTCATTTCAACCAAAGTTGTTAGGAAAGTCTGGACCCTAGCAACCAAAGAGCTGCTGAACAAAAACCACAAATAATAAATGAAACAAGTTTCAGACTCAGAATAACATTCTCTATCATACTAAATGTTATTTAAACATGAAAAACCCATTTAATATAGTATAGGTGTTGATGGGTTTGATTTGTCTGTTCTGCTTTATTTAATCTTTCTAATAAAAAGGATTTTAACTGTACAGGTGGTCATGTTGGGGCATAATAACAAGTAAACACCCCAGCTTGCTCATTATGAGCATGCATTTTGAATCAGGGGACACATTAACAATCCTACATCAATGTATAGGAAATAATGAGTGTGCAGGGGCTCTCTTCTATTTTTCACATATGTGTGCCAAAATGGCTACCTCCCAGTGCAGTGGGTATAGTATTCATTATTTTTTTTTTGTATTTTTCAATACAAAAGTGTATGATAGTTGCCCTTAAAATGTGCTAGTAATGAGGATACAAAAGTATGGAAAAAGCTTTGTGAACCTAGACAGAATTGCTTAAACATAAAAGGACATAGCATAAATGTAATTTACAGTATATTTTGTACATTTTATAAGGTATATTATTAACATTGTATGGCAGTACGATGGCTCATGGAGTATCACTCCTACCTTGCAGTGATGAGGTTTTAGAGTTCAGTTCCAGCTTTTGCATTTTCTACAAGGAGTTTGTACAGTATGTTCTCCAAGGGTCTGTGTGGGTTTCCTGCCACACTCCAAAAACATACAGGCAAGTTAACTGGCTCCTGGTAAAACTGACCTTTCTTTTTGTGAATGTGACTGGGGCCATAGCTTGTAAACTCCATTTGGTGAATGAAATATTAGCTCTGCAAAGTATTGCAAAGTATATGTCTACAGAAATACCAGGAAATAAAACAATTCAGCCAGCCTGGCTGCCTTATGTACCCAAGTGTGGTGGATGATTTAGGGTTTATTAATTATTTGCAGCCTTGACTTACATATTGCCAGCTTAAAAATACACATTGCTTCTGTAATACACCAAAATGCTGTACAGTCATTGCAATTAGCCCTCCTATACAAATGCTGACGTCTCTGTTTTTATACAGTGGTGTACAGCTGGAGAATGTACCAGTATAGCATCGTCGGCTGAACACTTATCAGGTGAATGGAGCTCCTGGGGAACCTGCAGCAGAACATGTAGCACAGGAATCAGCAGCAGACAGCGAAAATGCCAAAGGTAACACTGTTTTAGGGTTATAATTATCACAAAACGGCAGTGAATTTTGCTTCTTAACACTTCTTCTCCTTTTCATTTTAATGCTAACCCCCTACATTTTCCATCATTACCAATTCGTTTTGTATTATTTTATTAAATACCTGCATTTGGCATTGTTGTGATAAGCAAGCAATGTGGTACTTGCAGTAACTTCTCCACAATTTCCATCTTGCTTTTTAGTCAAGGCAATGAAGGAAGACAATGCAATGATCCCAAGATACAACACAGAATTTGTGAAAATTCTGAATGTCCTGGTAATACACCTGATTTTAGGGACTGGCAGTGTCAAACATTCAGCTTTAGATCTTCATATCAGAAGAATAAACACCAATGGCAATCAATAATAAATGAAGGTAAGAACTTTAAAGACCTTTCCTGACAGTTTCTTGATGTGCTCTAGGGTCTTTACGGTTGATTTCTTGTTCAGAAACACAGTTTGCTCAGTTTATTACAATCCAGCTACAGTATATAGCATAGCATAAATATAACACTGATTACTTTAACAATACTACTCATTAATCAACACTGCACAAATTTGGACCTTGGCAGTAACTCATAGCATTAATTTTTGCTTTCATTGTTATATTTGCAGCCGGCTGAAATAAACAAACCACTTGTTGCCGGTTACTGCTCAGTAGTGAATTTTCCTTATTTTGCTTTGCTGAAAAATTTGCAAAACAGTGAAAATTTTTTTGAAACAACAAAAATTTCACGAAAAGCATCGCTGTCAATTTTTTTTTTTACAGTTGACTGATTTTTCTCGCTCCAAATGCATTAAAGTCAATGGGAGTTTTTTCTTGTGGCATCTTTTTTGTGTCTGCAACTTTATTGTCCAAATGCAATGCAATAAAAAAATGTGTCCAGTTAAAATTTTCCAATGGCAGTAAAGCCTCCATAGTGACTCTTTCTCAAACTGGATGTTTGAGAAATGTCGTATTCAATCGCTTAAATTAACCACAGCAACCCCTAGCCCAGTGGGTGGAAAAAAAGATGGATCACAAGGACAACTTGGTAATAAAGTTTAATAAAGCCATTATCAATATTTAGGTAGTGCACTATGGACACTATTATAGATTAACTATATTATAGTCCCTTACAGAAATATGTATATTTGGGATTTTACTTTTACCCTACCACTTGAATGAGCTTAGGTAGGTAGGCACTGGTGAAACATATTTGAGATTACTCAACAAGTTCAGGAAGGGGCCCCAGTGACTGCGGGGCCTCAATGCTCCAGTCTGACCCTGTGCAGAGGGCTAAGTCCCACAGTTATACACTTTTGGGCTAGGGTTGTTTAGAGCAAAACAAATGTATTAAAAAATATGGTAATAAAAATAATGGAATACGCACTATAGCAATTCCTACAGGGTGTTTCTGAGCCAACTTCCACCACGTGACGCCAGTAACACCAATACACCAAGGAAACGCCATATTATTGAATGCTATGGAATCTGCTGGCTCTCTGAAATACACTGAATTTTTTCAATATGGCAGCCAAACTCTAGCAAGATGGATTTTGCATATACGTATTTGCAGCGTTATAAGCTGGTGACGTAATTATGTTTCGCATTGACAAGGCTACGTTTTGCTTGTAAATTGCTTTTACGCTTGGCTTCTTTTCACAAAGGTTGACTAAAATTCTTCCGAGCGGAATTGTGGGACTAGAGAAAAAACAGAATTGTAAAAGAAAACTACAGGCTGAAAAACACACTTTATTATGCGTGTGTGGCTTCATTAGCATATTTATGCTTGTCTGTGCATTTTTAAAAATGTAAAAACACCCTGTGTGACCTTACCCTTACACATGGCTGATTCCAGACCTTAGTGAAGAGAGGCCTGATACATATATGATTTTAGTACTGGGAGAGATGTTTTTTTCATGATACCTTGGCCTGTTTTATTAACTCTTACTGGCCTGTATCATGACGGCCCCCATAATAGACTTTTGTGTGAAGCTGGGGAATTAAAGGGGTTGCTCACCCATAGATTAACATTCAGTATGATTTAGAGAGTGATATTATGAGACAATTTGCCATTGTTGTTTTTTTATTATTTGTGTATTTTTTTATTTAAAATATGTGAAAAATGAAACTGTGAAAAGCATACAGTATATTCGATAAAGTAGCAGGACAAGCTTACCGCTTTCCACGATGGGTCCGGGTGCTCATGCCCATGACCTTCAGCAAAGGGAGCAACACACAAGAAACTTGAAAAGAGGCAGGCACCACTCCGGAACTCCAAAGTCAGGTTTATCCGTTGAATCCATGAGCCATAACATTTCCAAAGTTCAAAAATTCTTTATTTTACATCATGTACAAAGAGCCGGACGCTTTTCGCCTAAGGGACACTTATCAGCCTATGATTAAGTGTCCCAGGACATGAAACGCTTCAGGCTTTTTTTGCATAATGTAAAATAAAGAATTTTTGTACTTTGGAAATATTTTGGCTCCTGGATTCAACTAATTCAACTAATTCAAAACTAGCAATCTAGTTGCTAGAGCCCAAATTTCCATAGCAACTCTGCTTTGATTTTAACAGACTGGAATATGAATAGGAGAGGGCCCAAATAGAGAGAGGAGTAGCTTTACAGAGCATTTATTTTCAGATGGGGTCAGTGATCCCCTGTTGAAAGCTGGACTGACAGAGAAGAAGAAGGGAAATAATTCAAAACTACAAGAAAAATAAAAAAATAAAGCCAATTGAAAAGTTACTTAGAATGAGCCATTCTACACACTAAGAGGCATATTTACTAAGGGTAGAAGTGAATATTCAAATAAAATTCAAATTTAAAAAAATTGAATTTCGAAGTCGTTTTCCAATTGAAAAAATTAGAAAATTCCAACTTTAAAAATCCTTCAAATTCCACTGTTCACCACCTTACAGCTGTCAAATTACCATTTTAGCCTATGGGGGACCTCCTAGAACCTATTCTGAGTCCTAGGAAATCAAAGGATGCACAAAATTGTTCAAATCGTTTGATTTGAACAATGTGATTGAACGATTAGAAAGATTTCTATTCGTTCAAATACGTCCGTTTTTGAAAATTACCCCCCCCCCAAAAAATCGATGGTCCAATTTAGAAGTTTTTAAATCTGCCCCTAAAAGTTAACTGATAGTTGAACCACCCCTTTAAATGGAAAGAATTCTTTTGTCAACATATTCCTGGAAATACTGTATCTGATACAGATATGAGACCTGTTATGGTTGGGACCTGAGGTTTTCTGGAGAACAGATCTTTATGTAATTTGGTTTTGCTTTTGATATTATTAAAGATAAAAAGGAAATCATTTAAAAAAATGTGGATTATTTGGAAAGACGGGCATTCCATAATTCTGAGATTTCTGGATAAATGGTATCCAGATAATGGATCCCATACCTTTCCTTGATAAAACATTTTTTGCTATATGTTCTCTTAATTATTGTATGAACATATATTAATCTTGTGACGAAGGAATAATACAAGAGGAAGGAATAAACCCCACTAAATGAGAAATGGATTTTGCTTCTTAGATTTTAAATGGCCGTTTAAACACAAGCTATAAAAGTTATAGTACAGCCAGTAATAAAATGTAAAGATTTCCAAAGGTTCATTTTTCCATCTTTACATATGAAAATGTGGAAAAAAATGTTACTTTCAGGTTTTGTTTAATGGCTTGAAACACATACAATAAAATATGTTTCAAACACATTAATAGCTTTAGATCCTTTTCCCACACTCATGGCGATGCTGGGAAGTGATTACTACCTCATTTGGCTTTAGCAGCTCAGCCTGTTAGCATTACTATTTACAACAGAAAAGGCAATGACCACAATTAGCCTTGCAACTTATTTTCAAAATGCAATAGCTGTAATGAGTGTGAATTTTAACTAGGATTAATAAAACTACAGTTATGTTGCCCAGCAGGCATATTCTAGATGCCAAGCCTGTACTGGGTATCACCTCTGGAAAATTTGCTTGCATTCACAAGAACACATTCTATGATCTGGCATTCAGATGCAGAATCTAAACTTGAATTGTACTTAAAGGTAAAAAGTTGGCACACGTAAAGGCAACAACAAAATGTATCTAAATAACTGAAAACGTATTGCTGGAGAAAATTTTTTTTTTTTTACAGCTACTTAGCAGGGATCACAGTTGGAAAGGAATTATTTATATAGCACTTTTGGGCAAAATGAATTGAAATATTTAACTCATCCCTACTGATCAGTTAACCTCTAGGCTGGGGTCCCCAAACTTTTTTAACCTGTGAACCACGTTCAAATATAAAAAGAGTTGAGGAGCAACACAAGCATGCATAATGTTCCTGGAAATGCCAAATATTGGCTGTGATTAGCAATTTGGTAGGCCATATTTGGACTGGCAGCCTACAGGAGGCTCTGTTTAGCAGTGGACCATGTTATTATGCCAATAAATCTTGTCTCCAAGCCAGGGATTGAGAAATAAGCACCTTCTTTGAGGCCATTGGCAGCTACATCCCAGGGGTTGGTGAGCAACACCTCATGAGCCAATGGTTCCTAAAGCAAGTATCAGGGCAAAGAGTTGGGTATAAACCCTACGGATAAGTAAAATATGAATGTCTTGGGCTCTAGATACTAAATACTTAGGGGCAGATTTATCAAGGGTCGAATTTCAAGTGAAAATACTAGAACTATAGTCAAATAATGTTTTTGATGGAATAGGTCTGTTTTCAATCGAATTAAAATCGTTCAAATCATTCGATCTGAACGATTTCCTTAAAAAAAAATTTGAATCCTCAAAATTTGTCAAAAGACTCCATAAAGGTTATAGTAGATCCTCCATTGGCTAAAACAGCAATATGGCAGGTTTAAGGTGGCGAAGGGTCAAAAGGTTTTTGAATGGTCAAATTTTTCAAATCAAATCAAATTTTTTCTATTCGATTCGAATTTTGGCCTATTCGATAGTCAAAGTACCCAAAAATTACTCCCCCCCCTTAGTCTTTGCTAAAATAAAGATTCAGATCACGCTCGATTGGTTTGTGATTGACCATCAACTACTACATGACAAAACATGGCATCTAATATTTTTAGCAGCTGATCTGGTACAATAGCAACCATTGGGAAACCTTACCTTGTCCTATTACCCAATGACAACAACCTACTAATAGGAAGCATGGCCATCCTGGGGAGTGTGGGTATACTGTCATAAAGACAATGTAAGTTAGGGTAGAGACAAGTGTGAAGGAGCAGGTACACTTATCCCTTATATGTATATGCTTTTCCAAGTACTACCCTCTATGGCAGCTCAAAAAATGACATCTAGGGGGTTATTTATTAAATGTTGAATGTTATCATTTTTTCTTTACTTTGAATGAACTCTAATCACCAATGGTATCCTATTTAAGAAAAAACTTTAGCCCTGCAACACAAAAACTTGAATTGCTTGAATCATTCAAGTTTTCGGGCAAAATCTTCAGAAAAAAATTAGAACATTGAACAGGCTGTTACATCTTCGAATGGTTCAAGGGACCTCTGCCATTGACTCCTACATAATGTAATATTGTGCTTCCCTTTATGTAGAAAAGCCTTGTGCTCTTTTCTGTTCTGCTCTTGGAAAGGATCAGCCTATACTTGTGTCAGAAAAAGTATTGGATGGAACTTCTTGTGGTCAGAATGGCTTGGACATTTGCTCAAATGGGAGATGTCAGGTACTGTATGGATGTACTTTTATGTTCTGGATAGCAATATTGCAACAAAATTCAAACTACATATAATGACGGTTTGTTGAGTTACAACTGTTTCTTCCGGTAATACATGGTCACATTGATTTGGGTGGGTACAATAATGGTGCATAATGAATGAAAAATATAGAAGTTCAAGAGGATGCTGCAATGTTGTGGGATTGACGCAATGAGCGTTCAATTATATATATTTTTTTCTTTGGGGGGGATTTCCCTGTGTGTATCAATTTAGGTTTTTTGAGACTTATGAATATTCATCTAATATTACATTATTTTAAAACAGAAAGTTGGCTGTGATGGGATATTGGGATCACTTTCAAGAGAAGATCACTGTGGTGTATGCAATGGGAATGGGAAATCATGCAAAGTAATTAAGGGTGATTTCAATCACACCAAAGGGGCAGGTAAGATGGCAACATTTTTTGCTTTGCTTGGTACAAGCCTAGACATTTCCAGAAATTATGAGTGTGCAGGAAATACCGAAACAGGTATAAAATTAAACATTATATAGTATAAAAATTGCAAATGTGTGTGTGTGGATGGGTTGCAAACAAAATTATTCTGACCACACTTTTACATACTGTCAGACACAGACTTGTGCTCTCAAAGACTTACACACTCACATCATCCCATATGCTGATAAAAATCCAGGAGAAAGAAACTGACTGGCAGCAAGTAGTTTCAGCCTTCATAAATAATTCTTACAAAGATTTAGGTGCTTGCCCCACACTTGATGCTGTGAATGCTGAGTCTATTAATGCCTTTAAGAGGGGTTTGGATGTTTTCTTGGACAAGCATAATATCATAGGCTATTGTAAAACTAAAATTGACAATTAATATAGATATTGCTATACATTGTTTATGTGAGTGTATGGAGGGGCTGGTTTGTGTGTACAGTATGTATGGACACTGGGCTTCATTTGGAGGGGTTGAACTAGTAACCTAAATCTGTAGTGCATTTATAATCATTAGTCCCCCCAGCAAACAGTAAGACTATGGTGCATTTACCCTTAATTCCTTTTAAGTCCCAGCTATGTGTCGGTCAGTGTAACAAGTTGACACTGTATAATGTAAAGAATAATAACACAATGATTAATAAAATTACCAGGTATTTGAACCAAGGGTGTACTTATTTTTTCCATCATGAATATGTGATTAAAAAGTCAAATTTTAAATGATTAAATTCAAAATTTTACAATGTGGTGTGAGATCAAAACCAAAAATAGTAAAAATTAGAAAATCATTTAATAGGGCATGAAAGTGACCTAACTCCATCCAGCCTCAAATTAGGGTGAATCATTAGTTTTTCCTCTATCTTTACTTTCTTTTTATTAAACTTGAATATATTTGGTATGGTGCCCTCACTTTTTGCTCCGCTTATTCCCTTGTTTTTTGTCATGAACAAGTCTTAACCCTAGTGTTTTCTTGACTACTGAAAACGTTTCATTTTCAGTCATGCAAAGCTGACAATGTCCCTAAATGCCACACAACTTTTAACTGGTATTTAGTAAGAGAATTGCTACACAATAAGTAACTGTGATAATAAGGAGCTTGCATTCACCAATCCTATGGGACAAGCAGCTTCAATAAGATCAAAATATTAAGCCAAGTCAATAATACATTCATAGAAGCCTGGAGGAAAACTTTTCAGTCAGTTGTTACCATTTCTATTAGATAAATCTGAGAAAATAAACTAAAGATATAGGGGCCCTTTAAAACTGAACTACTATTTCTTTTGTTTTTTTGCAGTTCAGTACAATTCATATAGTAGTTTTTCCAATTTAGCATTTGGATTTAGTAACACAATAACTGTATAATATGTTTTGTAGGTTATGTGGAAGCTTTGGTTATACCTACTGGAGCACGAAGAATTAAAGTTGTAGAAGAAATGCCAGCTCATAGTTATCTAGGTAAGCAAAACAAAGTAAATATACAAAAGGCAAAGTGTTAAAATAGATGCAGAACTGAGCATGCATTGACAATGTTTTCAAAGGTACTTGTACCCATATATGCTCTTAGCAAACTTACTGTGAATCCCAAATATGCCATTAATACCCATTGTGGTGAATTTCAAGCAGCTTCATGCATGTACACTAGGGAACCCTGGAACTAGTTGCAGGGTTCCTCTAGATGTACAAGAACATTAACATAAAAAAGTGATTTTTAATTAATGATTATATAGTGTACTGTTGTCCTGCACTAGTAAGTCTTATGTGTTTGTTTCAGAAACACCGCTCCATATTATATAATTAAGCTGCTGTGTAGCCATGGTGGTAGCCATTCAAGCTGAAATAGGACTATATGGCACAGGTTAAAAAGCTGATAATAGCTGTGTAGAATATGATGTGATCAGTTCTTACACATAAATCTAAACCCACTGCATTCTGTCATTTTTCTGCTATATAACTTTTGTTACAAGTAATCATACATTATATTTGAATTACTTTTAAAAAATTCCATGTTTGGTGTTTTCATTCCTTTAATGATACTATGCGCATTGGGGTGCCAAAAGCAATGCTGTCCCAACTCTGTAACTGTTTACTGCAAATATGAGCACAATACATGAAAAGCAGGCACTTTTATTGGCAAGCTGCATAGTAATTGCAGTGGGTGCTCTTTAGTGGGTGTCATTCTGAAATAAACACTGTATCGTGGGTAAAAAAACCTTTTTGCAAATGAGCCCTAAATCACGTTTTTAAAATTGTCAAATACCTTTTTACAGCTAAACATGCTAAACTTGAATCTCCTCTATGCACTGACACAAGTTTATGTCACAGTTTCATGGCATAATCTTTTATAAGGATTAGTATACCTTAATATGTTATTATACTGGCACTAATTTGCTGATCATTGGATACGCCTTGGAACTCTTGGAGGGTGAGAGTCTGGGAAACCTGTAACTTAAAAGTTCAACACTTCCATCTGATAGCTTTATAGGGATACATATTAGGTAACTCTTTATGAACTCTTGTTATGCTTACTTCTTGCTGGTTCCAAAGCTAGACTTCTCCTACGACCCCATCATTCAGGCAATCTATTGGAGAACATGGCTTTTGTCTTTACCCCCTAAACATATCAAGACACATGCAAGCTAGATGTCAATTTTTTGTTAACCTGTGCTACAACTGTACCAGAAGTAAATGTGCAACATGTCACTCTCCTTGCTCACTAACCCTGATTTGATAGTGTTCGCCGCTATATAGAAGTATATGTTACAGCCACTACATTCCACTACACAAGCCCAGGAAACCTTTAATAAATTAAATAAAGTGTTGCCCTACATGTGCCCCCTAACATAAGTGGTAACGTTCAGTAAAATTTTGATCTTAGTGAATTTGCGTAATTACGATCCTTCATCAGTGATCAACTTCGTAAGGGTGCGAAGTTGCGCAAGTCTATCTACTTCGCTAGCGAAATTCGCCAGAGTCGGTGTTAGTGAATTTGTGAAGTTACAAAATGACGTCATGCTGGCGGATTAGTGCTAGCCTTAGACGCTTCACGCTTTAGTGAATTTGAGCCTTACTATCACTGACAACTAGGGAACAACTACTACCAACAATAACCTTGAACCAACATTCAAAAGCATTAATAGCTGAAAAATAAGTCATGGTTGCTGTTTTTGTTGCTTTGATATGTAGTTTATTCTCTTATTTTAGTAGAAATGTTTATTTATTAGCAATAAATGATATTGCATTTTTGTACAGCACTTAGGGATACTAGTAAACACTCATTCAATGATGACTGGAAGATTGAGGACCCAGGGACATTCCACTTGGCGGGAACTACTGTGCATTACATTCGAAGAGGTCTCTGGGAAAAGATCTCTGCAAAGGGCCCAACAACATCTCCCCTGCATCTACTGGTAGTGCCTTTTGTAACCTCTACAATTTTTATATTTTCTTAACCAGCATTTGTAAACAGGTATAGGATCTATTTTATGAAATGCTTGGAACCTGGGATTTTCTGGATATTGAGCCATTTCTAGTTTGAAGCTCAATTATTAACGCTACTAAAAATCTTTGAACATTAGAACAGCCTTGTTTTGAGACCAACATAAATATATGCTACAGTAGCTTAGTGATCATCAAGCAAAAAGGACTGTCCTGTATAAAAAACAAAATTCCAATATTTCTGGATAAACGGGTTGCGACTAATAGATCCCATACTTGTAACGTATTATACAATTACAATGTTAATCTTAAAAATGTTATAACAATATTTATAGTATAATATTATCCTATAGAGTAAAAAATGTTATATTACAAATGTTTACAATTAAAATAACATTGCCCCACATTACCATAAACAAAGGGCTAATTTCCCGACATGAGGCAAATTTGCATTCTGAGTAATATATCAGTGATAAGTTTTGTTCAGACAGCTGCAGGGAGTAGAGGATGTCATAGGACCAGTGTAAGCAAATGAGAGCCATTCTTAACTTCTTAAAATAGGCTGTATTCCTCCTACCCAATAGGGCACTAGGGGAAAATTGATATGGTGCTTTCAACGGGGTGACCCCCAGAAATAAGAGAAGTACTTTAGAACTACACTTATTATTGTATTAAGTATTTATACCACTGTGCATGTTACAAAATAGGGGTCAAGTTCATGACTTTGACAGAGGGGATCACAGCTTTTGGTCATTGCCATACGGGGTAGTATGGGGATTAACTTTTTCAAAGTTCAGAAAATGTTTGCAGAATCCTACCAAAAGCCTACCTCCTAGGAAGCTAAACTAAGGACAAAGCCACATGGATCTATGGCACATCCACGCCATGCTTATCTCAAAAATCATACACTATTAACAGTTATGGAATTTCTTATAACAGAGGTAGCAATCAAACATATACAGTCATTTGTTTTTACAGGAAGAGCAAGGCATGATAAACTGTACCCTAAATGTATATATTCTTTTTGTGTCCTTTAATGTACGTAGAATGGGTATATAACAAAGAAAAAACGTATTGTGTGCAGACTTTTATTTGAGAAATACCTGGACTTTGGTGAACTGTGCTAAATATCCAAAATATGTGGTGCATATGGTAAAATAGGGTTTGCCTATAAAATGAGTCTACTTTTTAATGTTCTGTGTTTAAGTGCCTGTGTTTTAGAATTCTTCTTTTAATAGCCACCTGTTAACTTGCAACTATACTGAGAAATTAAATTATGTTTTCCTAGAAATTACAGGCTTCTAAAAGCCAAATTACACTTCAAGTTAATAAAAAAAATCCAGCTTCCAAATAAAATGCACAACAAATACACACAGTAGTGTTCAAATTTTCCCTGCAAGAAAAATGACCTCTGCAACTGCCAGCATACTTTCCATGCTTTGGAATTCTGTATGTTGCAATTTGGTCCAATTTTCCACTTCCTTTCCTGATCTAAACTCTGCTTTTTTGAATGCATTTGGATTCCTGTGTTCTGTATTTAACAGGTGCTGCTATTTCATGACCAGAATTATGGTCTTCATTATGAATATACAATACCGCTAGAATCTGTTCCAGACAATCGCATTGCTAGAGCAAATGAACCTCTGTATATGTGGACACATTCTGGTTGGGAGGACTGTGATGCAGTTTGTGGAGGAGGTAAAATGTACAATTTAACTGTAGGCTATCTATTCAAGATGGGCAACTTTCTTCTTGCTCTAGCAGTTTACATCACAGCTCAACTGTTCATATGACACTGGTTTGCTATTTAGATTTGCGCCATGTTCTTTTCTAAAGTCTGTTGTAATCATTTAAGGAAGACCACAAAGTAGGCAACTCCTTTTACTCCCTAAAGCCCCTCTGGTCTAGTTCTATACATATATTAGGGGTGGCCTGATCTGCCTACAATATATTGATTTCTACAAATCTAACCCCCTTTCTTACAGTAACACTGCACAGGGTAGAACATATGGTGCCACATACAATTTGTTTGCATTAAAAGCCTAAACACCCAACATTTTTTATTGTATGTATTGGTTCCTCTACTGTACTAGTCAGTATCAACTATTGAAGCAACCTTCTTGTGGAACCCTGGAATAACCCTTATCTGCAGGATGGTGGTAATTTTTATCATGTCACAATTGAAGTAGCATTAGCAATTTAGCCTTAAAGACTTTATCCTTAAAGGGATAATTCTGGTGACTAATAACATCTTCTTAGATGGACAAGCATTTAGCCATGTGTGTCCCTAACATAAAAGTAACTAACTACTTGGTCTTTGGTGAAGGCAATAAACTGTTTGTTTAAGCAATCAACTGGAAAGGGTGTGGCCCTAGAACTAGAACATTGTTCTTTTTCTTGTTTACTGTCTAAATAACTATTTATACTGTATGTATTTTACAGTTTTTACTTCTTAAACAAAGTCACTCTAGCACATTTATTTAGCAGAATTTTAGCTTTTAAGGAATTAAGAGGATTTTTGTTGATAGACACATGCTCTACTGATTATTCATATTTCCCTGACATGCAGAAAATATGTAATTTTAACAGTGAAACAATATTATTGTTCCTAGTACAGTTTGAAAAAATGACAACTCGTACAATTGCTGTTGGAGTTACAACTCTCTGAATCCTTAAAAAAAGTCATTTATAATGACACTTATTTTATTCCTTCATACAAATGGCTAGGAAGCACAAGTATATATACTGTATAACATGTTGACTCATGAAAAAATTCCTTTGCCACATGTCATACAGATTATAGACACACAGGCTTTTCAAGACACACAGGAAACCATGTCCTATCTTGAATATGGGGGCTGGTTGCTCTTCTAGCTCTGACATCTAGGATACATTATCAGATTCCCTGATGGCAACATCTGAGGGTCACATAAAGAATTCGAAATTCGATCAAATTTTAATCAATTTCAAATTCGAATCTTCGAATAGGCAAATTCGACCATAGAATAGTCGAATTCGAATAATCTGAATATTCGAATAAAAGTTTATTTGAATATTTGACTATTCGATGGCCGAATAACTTACCCCTTAAATTTTTATTCGACCACCTACTTTGCCAAAACCAAGCTACCGATTTGGGAATCATTATTTTAGATTGAGTAAAAAAAAAAAATTCAATCGATTATTTAAAATTCAGGGATACATCCAATAAATGCATATCAGTTGGCAAAATAATGAATTCATAAGTCCTGACGTACCATATTACAATATTTTAAGAAGATTTATGTGATGATGTAAAATGCAAATATGCCAATATGGTGTTTTTCTGACTCGATATGTTTTATTCTCAGAACTACCTTATTATTACCTTATTAAGAAAAACTCACATATACTCATCTGAAACAATCTCTTCTTTTTAATAATATCAGTATTATTATTTGTGTATTTTTGAAAATTGTTTTCTTCAACAGGAGAAAGAAAAACAACTGTAACTTGTACAAAAATCATGAATAAAAATATAACAAATGTGCAAAATAAACATTGTAAGGACTTGACCAAACCAGACCCACAGATAAGGAAGTGCAATGAGCAGCCTTGCCAAACAAGGTAAAAACATAATAATTTATATTTCATATTTTGTCTGCCTTCTGTATAATTCGAATTTATTTTATTAATGGCTTTATTTCCTGCCAAACAGTTAATTATTATATATTATTTTATCAGATGGATGATGACAGATTGGACTCAATGTTCCAAGACATGTGGGAAAGGAACTCAAAGCAGACAGACTACATGCACAAAACAACTTAGGAATGGAACACTAATTACAGTCCAGGAAAGGGATTGTACTGGACCTAAACCTGCTTCTTCTCAGCGCTGTGAGGGCCAGGACTGTATGACAGTATGGGAGGCCGGAGTGTGGTCTGAGGTGTAGTAGCACACATACAGTAGTAGTGGGAGATTTGTTTTTATTTCCTATTAGTCTTGCTTGATTAGAATAAGCAAAGGTTTTATTATTGCACTCATTTACTTAACAATTGTTAGCATGCCATATATAAATCAGTGTTTCTATTGATTTTACTATTACTTTTTAGGGCCACGATATCTTAATTTTTTGTTTCTTGATTATTCTAAGGAAAGAAAAAAGAGTGAATGGATATTTACTGTCATTTTGCATTTTATGGAGTTTAATTGGCTTATTTCACTACATTTTTCCTTGCATAGCCCAGTTATGGTATAATTCCTTTACACAAATCCAATATGAAACATTTTAGCTATTGTAATCTAAATTAGTTTCAGTGTCCTGCCAACTATAGGATTCAGTACAGAAATAAACCTATAAATGAGAGTCTAATGCTTTCATTTTTTATAAAATGTTAATTTCTTCTGTCTCACCTTTTGTAGTACAGGTATGGGATCCATTATCTGGAAACCCATTATCCAGAAATCACTGAATTAGGGAAAAGCTGTCTCCCATGGACTCTATTTTATCCAAACAATCCAAATTTTTTAAAATTATTTTCTTTCTCTCTGTAGTAATTAAACAGTACCTTGTACTTGATAGAAAATAAGATATAATTAATCCTTATTGGAAGCAAAAACCAGCCTATTGGGCCTATTTAATGTTTAAGGTATGAAGATCCAAATTACGGAAAAATCCTTTATACAGAAAACCCTAGGTCCAGAGCATTTTAGATAATAGGTTGCATACCTAAGGGTCGAACTTCAAAGTGAAAAACTTCAATTTGCCAGCTTTAAGGTGGTGAATAGTCGAATTCAAAGGATTTTAAAGAGACAGTACTTCAAAATTTCGAATTTTCGAATTTTTTCAATTCAATTTGAATTTTCAGCTATTCGATAGTTGAAGTAGCCCAAAATTACTTTGAAATTCAAATTTTATTCGAATTTCCACTTCAACCCTTGGTAAATCTGCCCATTAGTGTATAATTATAGTTTTTCAGTTTATGGGGAAAAAAACTTCCTTGATGCCAATTTTTTTATTGCAGTGCTCACTGAAATGTGGCAAAGGGGTACGCCACCGAACTATACGATGTACCAATCCTCGAAAGAAGTGCCTTTTATCCACAAGACCTAAGGAGATGGAAGATTGCGAAGATTATTCCAGATGCTACATATGGAGAACAGGGGACTGGTCTAAGGTGAAACAATGATTAGATTAAAAAACACACATGTTAACTATCTCCTCCCGTCTTTCTTTACCCCTTCCATTTAAGAAAAATGTTTTTT
>CM044431.1:183460626-183489542 GCA_024363595.1 Xenopus borealis | reverse complement strand
AAAAAAAACCAATGTAATATATAAAGAAGGGTTTCTGCTACTAAGTTCATTACCCTGGTGGCATATCAATCAGAGGGTGAAACACATTTCTCCAACAATATTTTGAAGAGACTCCAAAAATGTAGTTAAGCAAACTGAGGGTGGACTACAGGAGAAAAAGTTGTTTTATAGATTTAAGACGGATAACAAAGGATGCATATCCAGAAGTGACCATGTTAACCCTGCTAAATGATGATTTTAGCATCCAAACAGTTGCTTTGCAATGCGAACAGCTGTTTTACAAATCTGAGTGCAGCCACGTTTGTTCAAGCTGCAGTTTCGGCAAGCCATTAAAACTTCCAGTAAATATATCAATATTTCAGTGAAGTATTGCAAATCCATACTTCAGGTAAAATGAAAGAAGAGCCTTTGCCCTTTTTTGGTTATGGGTAACTGATGAAGCAGTCACACATACTTCTTCCAGTGTAATAATACAACAAAGACTGATTTCCATTGAGTTTTAGAGCATCATTACATATATATATCTCATATATATATATCTACCTTCATAATAACCTGTACATTCAAAGACATGTGGTATGTAACCTTGATAACACCTTTTAGTGACTAGATGAAAGCCAGAAACATAAAAAGATTTAATAAATAAACTAAATGAAGACAAAAATTAAATAAACTACACATGGCAAGTCTGTAAAACTAGCCAGTGGCAGGCAATTACACATCTGTAAAGGTGGCCATAGATGGGCAAATAAAAGCTGCTGACAGAGTCTGCTTCTTGGCCCTCTAATCGAATGACAATCGTGCAGGTCTTAAAATCCTGTCAGATCATTTACTGGGCTAAAGTTGAGGTTCCTAAATAATTATATACTGGAAGTAGTCCTCCATAGCAAATTTCTTTGAAAATATTTGGATCTTAGCACTTTTTTATCACTGGACATGTTGAATATTGGATATTTCACCTGCCATGTTTTGACATTTGGAAGTATATGCTGTCCAGAATATTCTTGGAACTATTGAAATATGATTAATACATTGATATTTGTACAATTCTCTAAACTTTTGTTGCGGTAAAGAGGGCCCTGACAGTGGAGTAACTACCAGGGGAGCAGGGGTGTAACTACCATGGACCCGCACCCCTGTAGGGCCCCCCCCTGGCAGATGGAGTCGGCTGCAGCCACCTAGAACTTAGAACTTAGAACAAAGGAGGGTGGGGGGGGGGCGACCCCACCTAGTTCCGTTACTGGGCCCTGACCATAAGGTTGACTGTAATGGTTAGGTCCTAAAATCACTGGCCTAAATTTTATTGCATCTGAATTTAATTTTAGTTGAAAATCTTTCTCTCTGTTTCTAACCCTTCTTCTTTTAGACAGGACCATCTTAGCCCTAAATCCATAAAATATGATGCACAATTCATTCTTTAATGTATACTACAGTAAAGAGATGACATGTTGGGTCATGCTAACTATTTAATCTTCCTTTGTATACCCACTTACGTAATTTAGTAAGTAACGTCATGTATGTATTTAGTAAAGCCTTCGAAATGAAGTGTTGACTGTGACATGCTATTATAGAATGTATGTAGAGTTCCATTTAATAAGGCCACAAAAATTAGGTAACATGCAAGTGTTGACGTGTCCACCTCTAGCTAACTGTTCACAGGCACTAGTTATTTTTGTGTTTTGACAACTTAAAAAAGTGCAGCATGTAAAAGCCATCAGGGCATCTCACAGTGTTTAAATTATACATGTACTTGGATTTTCTTGAACTAACTGCATCAGCCCATGCACAGCCAAGTGAACATCAGTACCTTGGAATGTTGTGTTTATTTTTTCCATTAGAGCTCCACATCTCTTTCACTCACAAGAGCATTATTTGCGCTGCATTAAATGGAACTAAAGGACGTTTATGGGCAGATATCCTTTTAAGTCTGACTGATCGGTTTAGGGAAAGGGAAGTTAGAATGACATGTTTTAATAAATCTTATTGAAATGCCATTCGAATGACCTAGGACCTTCTTACTCCAAAAAATCTGTATGAATAAACAATAATCTTTTCAAAGAAAAAACTGTAGTTTTTCTTAGGTGTTTTTTGAGATATGACTAGTGTACATGTATAAGGCTTTCATTTAAAGAGCTAGCTGCAGTTGTTCTGTGACATTATACTACTATAAATTACCAAGTGGTAAAATAGGTACATACACATACATTTGACAGCACAGTTACCATGAGCATCTGTATAAGAAATTAGAAGCATTGATCTGATTAGTTGCTATGGTTATCAACTCTGGTGCAATTTAAGCATAAATTAGACCCCTGTCTAAATGAACACACTTGATCCACTAAGAAAGAGAAAGAAAAGAGAAATTTCAAAAACATAGAATGTAAATTCCTATTTATGTATATAAGTGGGTCCACTTATCATGCTGTGCAAATAGTGGAGCGAAGCATTGGTTTTTTTTGTATATCATCATCAATAATGCTTCACTACACTTTTTAGACAGCATGATAAATAGACGTGTAGACATACAATATTTTGCAAAGATCCCAGTTTACACAGTCACTCTTATAACCACTGATCTGTCTAATGGCATGCTGTGCCATAGGAAAATGCAATAACACCCATAGACTCCCATAGACCCCTAGACCCATATACAGTGCCCCAAGTGGTATCATTAAAAACTGAATACTTGATTTCCTTAACCTAAAATAACATCTCAACTAGGCTTTTTTACACAAGTGTCCTTGTTTACTTAAAAGGAAAAGCCATATACTATTAACGACCAATAAAAGGCCCCTTTAAGGATATGCAAACTTCACATATAAGAAAAATGGGAAGCACAGAGAAAATATGCAATGGCACGTTTTAGTAAAGAGTCTGGGAAACCATTGGTCAATACAGGGATACAATTGCTGCTATAAGTCTGTATACTGCACCTTGTGTGCCACAGCTTATAGTAGAATTAAAATGCTAAACAATTACATATTTTATAGAAAAAAAAAATCACCATATATTTTGGTACACCTCAAGGGAGTTAACGTCTGTTAACATCTCTAACACATTAGATTTTATTATAGAAGGTCGAACAGGTATGGGATCTGTTATCTGAACAGTGTTATCTAGCAAGATCTGAATTGTAGAAAGGCCATCTCCTATAGATTATTAATCATATACATTGGACAAATACATTTTGTAAATGTAGACTTGCTTAAACAGATCTTGCATCCTCGATCCCTCTCTTAATTTAAGAATGTCTTATTCTCTTCTTAGCCAGCTGGAATTAGCTGTAACACCTTTCTCAGCTATTGGCCTTGAGATAATATGCTACTTCCAGTGTATATGTTTGGCAGTAAAAGAAATGAATATTATATGTAATAATTCTTTATGCCAAGTTTAGGTTTGGACTGCTGGAAATATGGAAATGTAAAATACTGCTGTTATTTACAGACTAATATGAGAACATAAATAATATTTTCTGATTGGCTAAAATGGCTTACTGGATCAAGACGTGTACTTTTACTTTATGACCCCTATTCTAGTAAATAACCCCTATGATTTCCAAATTAATTTCCCAGGAGGGAATGTACTGCTGCATAGAAATTGTATTTTTTCTTTAACCTTAAAATAAGGTTTAACAGACCAGAGATCTTAAAAACTCTTTCATAGATGAAGGTTTAATGTAATGAGACAAAGTGGCTGTTATATAAGGAGAATATAATTTCAATGAAGATTGCAGCATTCTGCCCATACATTTTATACTAAAAACAGTCTCCAAAATAAATCACACAGTGAAATAATGAGATATATATCCTAAACTAGGGTAAGAACACTGTTTGTTTTGTGTGTGTAACTAAACCTGATCCTATTAATAAATGACCAATGCAAAATATCCAATGAGATATCGTACCTTAAGAGGTAAAGGTGCTGGTAATGTCATTTGTTTACTGGGCAATTAATGTGTTCAGTAGACTGTGCCAGCACTATTTAATCCTTACTAATATTAGAATAATCAATTTTATTCAGAAAATGCTGGGATACCACGTAGTTCAAATACATTTCACACAGCAGAGTAGAAAAACAAATTTGATCATAGGGAACGTTTGCTCTAGAATTGCCTTTTATTTTAGGATGATTTTAAGAACATTCCTTTTCTTATTTTAATTAAAATATCAAAACATGCAACATATAACATTTAGTCCCACTAAATCTGGCCATAAGCGTAAAAAGATTTTTAAAAGATCCAATGGTTATCTTAAGACCACTATTGTCTCAAAACAATGTACGATGTGTCCATCAACTAAAAAGACCATTTCAGGCAATATTGCCAGCAAAACTGAAGGGTCGCTGCCTGCTTGGCCCTGCAAACATAGACAGATTGCACTGGGAGTGATAAAGATTTTTTAACCTGGCCGATCAATTTTCAGACCGATGTCAGACAAAAAAAATCGTAAGATGTACGATCGTTCCAATCCCACTAACCACACGATAATTTGACAGATTGGTCGGACTTTGCTAAGATCGGTCATTTGGCAGAGAAAGATCTTTGCGTCTATGGGGAGCTTTAGTTAAAATATACACAGAAAGCATCGGCCAATATTGTCCTAGATTGTTATAACAATTCAATGTTGTGACTATTTGAATTTTAAATCTTTGGAGGGGCATTAGCACATTATTTCTTGAGTTTTAGTGAAAATCTAACAGTCATTTAATTATTGTACTTAGTGTTCTGTGACCTGTGGGAAAGGAATGCAATCAAGAGTAATTCAGTGTATGCACAAAATCACAGGGAGGCATGGAAATGAATGCTTCTCATCTGAGAAACCGGCAGCTTACAGACCATGCCATCAACATGCCTGCAATGAGAAAGTAAATGTAAATACAATAACCTCACCTAGACTTGGTATGTATTCTAAAATATACATTAAGTATAATTTTGATCTTTGTAATTACGATCTTATGTCTAAAATGACATATATATTCAATTAACTATTGTGGAAAGTGTGTGTTGCTTAAACTGTCTTGCCATAGACAGCAGTTTACAGTGTTCATATATTTAATGTCAGTCTGAACCTGCTAGATTTCAAAGTAGAATATGACTTATGTCAAATAAAACCCCATAGAAAATGTGCCATTTGTTCATGTGGTTGTAATTGGCAATGAGTAGATGTACTGTACCTCTGTATCATCTAAAGTCAAATGACTATTTGGGGGAAAAAAAGATGGTTTGGACCTGGCATGTGATTAAAAATGTTAAAGGGATTGTATCATGATTTTTTATGATGTCGTTTTTATTTCTAAATTACACTGTTTACAATGCAAATAATTCACTCTACAATATAAAATGTAATTCCTGAACCAGCAAGTGTATTTTTTTTGCTGGAATATTGGTGTGTAGGCAGCCATCTCAGGTCATTTTGTCTGGTCATGTGCTAAAGAGCCAACACTTTAGTATTGAACTGCCTTCTGGCAGGCTGTTGTTTCTCCTACACTGAATGTGTCACAGAGGGACCTGGATTTTACTATTAAGTGTTAGATCTAACCGGCAACTGTCATCTTGTGTTAGGAGCTGCTATCTTGTATTAGGAACTATCTGTTCTACCTTCCAGCTGTTCTGTCTTCTGCAGTGCAGCAGTAAAGAGTGACTCAAGTTTATCGGAGCACAAGTCACATGACTGGGAGCACCTGGGAAACTGACAATATGTCTAGCCTCATGTCAGATTTCAAAATGAAATATAAAAAAATTATGTTTGCTCTTTTCATAAACAGATTACAGTGCAGAATTCTGATGGCACAACGCTAGTAACTTACACTTTTTGAAGAAAAAATGTTTTCCCATGACAGTATCCCTTTAAGTATTTAAATATTGTTTACTTTGTAGGAATTAGACATTTAGTTCTATGGCTAGGGTCACATGGACAGCAAGATGACAGCAATTATAAGATGGTAAAATTATTCCTATAGTATGACTATGATATCACATGTAGTGATTGGCTACACCAGGCAACACAGTAAGGTACATATGTACATCTACTCAGGCAGATATATTATGGTTCGAATTGTAAATTCAAATTTTGCTGGGTCAAAACTAGTGATGGGCGAATCTATCCCGTTTCGCCGAAAAATGTAGTTGGAAATTCGCGAATTGGCGAAAAATTCGTGAAACGAGTTGTGGCATGTTTTTTGACACGTGCCGCATAGTTTTTGACGTGTTGTGTCATTTTCGGCGCAGCTCTTTTTTTTTACGCCAGAATTTGCAGCGAATTCGCGTCTGCCGAATAAATTCGCCCATCACTGGTCAAAACTCAAATGTAAATCCTAATGGGAGAGTTATCACACTTTGACCATGGAAACAGTTCTAATTCAAATATTCACCACCTTTCCAAGTTCATTTACAAGTCAATGGCAGAGGTCCATTGGACCATTTTAATGTTTTTTTTTTTCAAATTTGATTAGCCTTTTCAGTGCAGAACTATTCAATCAAATATTAGAAATTCAAGTTTTTTCATAAATAACCTCCCATTCGAGTTGTGAGTACATTCAAATTTATTAGAGTTTTAAAAAAATTCCCATAACTTCGAAATTCGACCTTTGATAAATAACCTACGCGGCGTTTCCCAAACACTTAGGGGCAGATTAATCAAAATGTCAGTTTAGAGCTTAATAAATAAAAACTGACAAACATTCTCTTCATTCCTATGGGAATTTTACAATTATCAATGGGTGAAAGTTAGAACTCACCATTTGATAAATGTGGTTCTAAAAATCCCATTGGAATGAATAGAACACGGGCAAATTTTTATTAAATTTTAAACTCGCGTTTTGATAAACCTGCTCTTTTGGTTTCTCATCAGCATTTTGTCTCTTGTATGATCATTCTTATTGCATTTAACACACATTTTCTCTTGTAATTTCACAGCTGCTTTAACCTTCAAATGTCTTCAGGATCAATGGCCAGTGTATTGTAAAGTTATACGTGAGAAAAACCTCTGTCAAGATATGAGATGGTACCAACGCTGTTGTGAAACATGCAGGGACTTCTATGCTCAAAAAATGCAACAGAGAAGTTGACCTTCATCTGAATATATTTTCATTGTTGTTCAACATACTTATTTAAAAAAAAAAAAATGAAATCACACACACATGCTAGTTTTGACAACCAAAATATTTCAGATGTCATATAATTTAATCAAATTTATTTATTTTGGGTCCTCAGCATTAAAATAGTTATGCACACAACACTCACATAATGTATAGTAAAGTGCACGTTTCTGTTTAAACTGGTAACAGAAGTTTACTTGGTAATCCAGCCATCTCTATTTATTTAGGCTGAAATGCTACTGGCCAGTACACTTATAGGCTGGATTTTTACTTGGCTCTAGAAAAGTTACAATGAACTTATAAATTATTGGCTCATAGTGAATCAAACAGAAGACATTGACAAGACACAAAGCTTTTGGTGCTGTTTACTGATTGTTTCAGTATATTATATTGTGATAAAAAAACGAATAGACGGAATAACGATTCTATTTTCATGTTGCTCATTCTAAAGCTGAAATTGAAGAAGGTGTGCTAGTACTGTGCTAGATTTGTTTCAAAAGCATTTGTGCTTAATATCTGCCCAAAAAATGCACTATTCTGTTTTAAATGAGCCTCTATGAACTCAAAAGCCAGTACTATGTCGGTTTATAAGTAAAACTGAGCAGCTCAGTAAGAACCCTTTTTTAATAATTTGATTAAATGCAAAATACAATTATATATTATATATCTCTGTATTCATAGCTGTTGAATTCTACTGGGAAAAAGGATGGGCCAAGATAATTAGGACATTTTATTTTTTACATTATTTCCATTTTCAAATGTTGTTTCTTAGACAATTACTTCATTTAAAAAACTGTGTCAAATTATGGGATAATTCTAGTTCCACCGGTTCATGGGAAATTAATCTTGATAGATAATAAACTATATGTAAAGGAGTTTGATGGAAAGATGAGCCCTAATACAGGATGGGCATGTAAGACTTCATTGGCATATGTGCTTATAAGTCTTCTTGAGATGAAATACATTGAGTAATTAACAGTGATGAGTGAATCTGTAATCTGTGACTTGTAAAATTGATGAAAAATTTGCAAAACATATTAAAGCCATTGTATTTTTTTTGTGCAAAATACATTGAAGTTAAAGGGTGTTTTTTGCTGCTTTACTTGAGCAGTGATATACTTGGGATTTTTTTCTGTTATTCAAATGTTGCTGGGGTTTCACAAATTAATTTGGCTGATGGTGAAACATGAGCCCATGCCTGCTGAAAAATTTCGCTCATCACTATTAATTAAACGGATGTATATTGGTGTTCATTGAGGACTGTGTTGAGAAACAATGCCCCAACAAGGCAGGATAACATGGCAGGTTGAGTCTAACAATGTCATGGAAACTGAGAAATTCATATGGTCTTAACTATGGTCTAAAAAATTCTATGTATTTCAAACAAAGGTTAATTTGTTGAGATTCAGAAATAAACTGGAATCATATAGAAATATATAACATTACACAGTAAATTAGGTTTGTCATATGTCTAAACAGAGCTGTCCCAGCAGATAAGCCTAATGATACCAAAGAGCTAAATGATATAGTTATTTGCTGAAATATCAGAGTATAAGCTCTGCACTGAGTACTGTAACTGCTAAGGTGCTAAACCAGAAAAAAAATACATTCTGGTGTTTTTAAAAATAAACGAAGCGACTAAAAACAAAGAATGAAAGCTATTGTGTATGCCATAGGACTGAGGTTTTCTTTTGTCTGTGACGTTTTCTACTCTTTCTTTTTTCAGAATATGTGATATTTGAGAAATACTCTTAATAGTTATTCATTCACTGCTGTAGATATATAATCAAAAGGCAGCCTGAAAAGGTTTGTTCTCTTGGTGCTATGGAAAAAAAAAAGGTTGGTGCTATTTATTTCAATACCAGTTTGTCACAAATGGCTAATTTGTGAGTACTTACACAATAGACTAATGGATTTAGCAGGCAGGGCACAAAAGAATTTTGCACTGCTTCCATTTTCTTTAACATACACAGTGTTGCTCAACTTCATCGTTAGAAACTACAGAGTGCCCAGGAACCCACCCCACCTGCCTGCTTACAAGCTGCACACATATATATGTATATTTTCTTGCCTCTATTACTTGTTATGATAAGCTCTATAACTGAATTATGTATCAATAAAATACTGAATTAAACAACGCTTGAAATAAGGAAATGGGAAAGATAGGAAAAAAAGAGTATAATTAAAAGAAAAAAAAGTAAAATGTGCCCAGTGACCTTCTACCCTCTTATTTAGGTTGCATTAAAAAAGGACCTGCAGGTCTGGGGAAACCACTTTTCATTTCTGCAAATACGGCTCAGTTGTCGGGTAAAGGGAAAGAGACTGAAAAGGAACACGATAGATTATTATGCTTTATCCTGAATTTCCATGAATATAAACTATATATGTGATATATGTCCTTTTGAAAATGAATACAATGAGTATTATGATATATATGTAGTAGAACTACAAGGTAGAGCACATTATATAAAAACTATATTGAGTAGCAAGTTAATACAATTTGTGTATATACAAAAAGATGTGTAAAAAAATAACTAAAAAGATACACTTAAATTGACTTGTGCACATGTGTGATCAGCCCCAGATTTGTGGCACGGACACAAAGGCCCAGGCCTAGGGAGGCAACATTTTAGGAGGCAGCATGCTGCCCCTGCCACATCCTATGGAGCACTGGAAAATCAAAGCTCCCCAGTGCTCCGCAGTGCTCCAGTGCTAGAGAGAGTGCATGCTCACGTGCGGAGGAGGGTTCACACATGGCTGGCATTTTCTTGGATCTTGTACCATGCAGTCTGCGGCAGCCTGGGGTGGCGTGCAAATGCAGGCACTGGCCTCGGGGCGCCGATCAGTGAAATCTGGCCCTGCGTGTGATCTCTCCTTTACAGCATACCCAGTGAGTGAGTCAGCCTACTCACCAGATGTAGACCCGTATTTAGCAGAATGAAAAGGAATAAAGGAGTATATGGTTCTGTAGAAGATCTTCAAATGCCCCAGCAGTGAAAAAATATTGTTCCAATGCTCCACAGGTTGGACATAAACATAGAAGCCAGTATAGTGTAGCATATTTTAATGAATCAATAAAACACTACTTACAAAATAGTCAATATAGTACAGCACATAGAAAACCAGATGAATACAATTCAGTCCAACACGTTTCACGTGGTTAACCATCACACTCCTCAGGAACAATCACTTTAAGTGGATTTTATTGGGTTTTTTTTTTCACACATCCTTTTGTATATACACAAATTGTATTAACTTACTACACTACAGTATATAGTTTTTATCTAATGTGTGTTTCCCTGTAGTTCTACTACTTCACATCTGGGACTCCGACACAGAGGGTATGATTCAGGAAGCTGCAATTTACTAACTGGATATTGGATAATTGGATATTGGACATTTGATTGTGAAGATCACATTTTAGCACTGAACATTAGTTTAACTGTCATACAGTGAGTATTAAGTATGATACAAATACTCCATCCAAATGTTTGGCTGTTATATGTCTTATTTTGTTACCTGGTATGGCGTGTGCTTAGGGAAGTTACTTATTTCCCTGTCTGGCACCAGACTTGTGACATGTGGCATATGCCTTATTTTAAAGGTGCCAGACCTTCTGTTCAGCACAAAGGGAGTTTTATATAATTACCATCTGCCAGTCTTTACTGCCTTTGTTAAGTAATAAACATGCTTCCATTTGAGTTTGAAGTTTGATGAGTTTGATGAGGAAGTGCAGTTGTGCAGCAGCTTTGTATTTTGTCTTTCCCCAATTGTAATTCAGTTGAAAACATTCTCCATTGTGGGGATTAGGGGCCCTGGGAAGTATTGTTTGAAGTGGCTGTACTACTGGGAATTGCCTCTTCCTGCTTTAGAAGAATAATTTTCCATCTTCTGAACACTAGAATCCACCAGTAGAGTGAAAATGTATAATTCAATTAGAGAGATTAGTTATTATGTATGTTCACTCTGAGACGCTTTCTGCCAACTGCTATCTTCTCAGCAGGGGCATAACTATAGAGGAAGCAGACCCTGCAGCTGCAGGAGGGAGGGGGCAAGAGATATAGGGGCCCCATGATGCCCTATTTCATATAAAATTTCAACAAGTAGGTAAAACAGGTCAACCTCTAATAATAATATCTAGTTATGCATGTGCTTCTCAGGACAGTGTGCTGAGCACAACTTCAATACAAAACCATTGAAACACTGTATATATTTACACTGAATCACTGTTGCACTGTTAGATAAACAACCTTTTCAGATCCCTTTATTGTTGCTTCACTGGATTTATCCCATTTATTCCAAACAAATCAATATTCATGGCATTACCATATATATATATATATATATATATATATATTATTACCTTAAATTACTTTAAACAGAAGAAACACTGAGAGCAATGTATCCTTTAAAGGAAAACTACACCGCTCAAACAATGTAGGTCACTATAAAAAGACAGTATTGTATGAAACAGCTCATACTGTATGTAAAACTGCTTCATGTAAATAAACCATTTTCATAATAATATACTTTTCTAGTAGTATGTGCACAACTCTCTCACCAGTATAGCGATTCCCCGATTGGTTCCGGTCACATGTCCAACTATTGTTCCCTGGCATCGGAACATGTAAAGATGAATAAAATGCTTCTATTAACAATCAATTATCAAAAATTAGCAGTGCATAATGTCCTTACTACTGATGTGTTTTGTGCCACATGGCACTTCCTCAGAGTATAAACTAGTTATACATGCTAGTAGCATGTGCCATTGGGTAATCATTAATAGAAAATTGCCATTAAAAAAAAAATAAGGACAGCCTCCTGGGATCGTAGGATTCACAGTGCACACCAACATACCAACAAACTATAAAACTATAAATTTAGGTCACATGAGCCAGACAACAACCAGAGTTGTGTCTTTTGCTTCCACACTTCTCCCTGTTACAGTTAGGGGCACATTTACTAAGTGCCCTAAAGGGTCGAAGTGAATTTAGAATAAAATCAGAATTTTTTAAATTCGAATTGCTTCGACTATCGAATAGCCCAAAATTCTATTTGAATTGAAAAAATTAGAAAATTTGAATTTCGAAGTACTGTCTCTTTTAAAAAATTTGAATTCGACTATTTGCCACCTTAAAGCTGCCGAATTGCCATTGTAGCCTATGGGGGACCTCAAAAAATTACCCCCCCAAAAAAAAATTTTGATGGTTGAATTTCAAATTTGTTTCTCTTCGAAATTCGACCAATAGTAAATCTGCCCCATAGAGTTGAAATATTTCTGGTTAGGTGATCTCTGAGGCAGCACACAGACCATCACGAAATGGTGGTTCAAGGCAAGAGATGTAAAAGGGTAATATTTACTTAAATATATATTCCAGTTTGATAAGATTCTTTAATATACAACTTAATGTGATATAAACTATCTGTTGCTGAAGTATTCATTTTGGGGGTATAGTTTTCCTTTAAACAAGCTCTTAGAGTTTGATTATCGGTCTATGGACAGAACCAATGTTATAAAGAAATAACCTATAATCAGCTAACTGGGACAAAGTTTATGAACATTTCTACACTGTCAAATCTTAAATAACTGCAAAGAGTTGTTAGGTGATAGCATAGCTGAGGTGAAAGTAAGGTATTTATTAAAAAAAATTATTTTACAATAAATATACAACCTTGCATTAGTTATGTTATAACCTGGGAAGGCCCATTTATCGACAATTAGTGGTTTTTAGGGTTTTTTGAAACCAGGCTCTGTGTACCCAGGCACTTAAGTACTATGTAATAATATGCACTGACGTGGTCAGGTTCCTATCACAAACCATAAAAAATGTGTATACATAAGTGCTTGAACTGCAAGGCCTTCTCTATATCTAAGGAAATAGAATACACTAAAGCTATGGGAGGTGTTATCCAGAATGCTTGGGACCTGGGGCATTAATTATAACTGTTTTGATTAATTATATCTTAGTTTGGATCATGTACAAGGCACTCTTTACTTATTATTACAGAGACAAAAAAGAAATCAGTTTTAAAAACCTGATTTTTTGGACTAAAGTGAAGTACATGAGTGATGGCCTTCCAGTAATTTGGAGCTTTCTGGAAAAACAGGTTTCCAGATAATGGATGCCATACCTATAGTAGCATATTTAATTGATGAAAGAAAGCCTTGATCAGGTGAGGTAAAAAACAACCACAGATCTCAACATAACTACAGTATATATAACAAAATATGAAAGCGGAGTCCACATATACCACAGTCTAAGGGGCAGATTTACTAAGGTCGGGTGAAGGATTCAAATGCAAAAAATTTTAATTTTCAAATTAAATTTTAGGCTACCTCGACCATCGAATTGTCTAAATTCAATCAAATTGAATGATTCAAATGAATGATTCAATTGAATCGAATGATTCGATGGTTGAAGTACTTGCCCTTTAAAAAAATTTTCAATTGCCTAGTTCGCCAGATTAAACCTACAGAGTTGCTATATTTGCCTATGGGAAGCTCCCAAAGGCTTATTTTTTTTTTATCAAATAGAAATCATCAGATTTTTAGAAAAAAATGTACTTTTTTTTGTGAATTCTGATGTTTTGTAAGTTTTTTCCGAATAGCAGTAAATTCCTATGAATTCGATACTCGATTTCGTCGGATTTTACTTCGGGAGAAATTCGAGGGTCGAATTCGAAGATTTTTAACCCTCGAAATTCGCCCCTTGATAAATCTACCCCTTAGTGGTTTTCAGGGTTTTTGAAACTACGACTAAACTTACTTTCTCTAAAATCACAAATGTCATGGCATTTATTAAAAGATCCAAATGAAAAAAAAGTAAGAATGGAGAATTACTCTGAATGATCTGAATAATAAAAAAATACAAATACCTTTAAAAGTCTGAAATGATTAAAAACACAACTTGTACTTGCTGAAGTTTTGTTTTCTTTTGGGTTTTTTGGGGTTTTATATACTTAATAAATCTCAAATTTTTAAGAGCTTTAACAAAATAAGTAAAATCGTGAATTTTTAGAGATTCGTGGAAAAAAAAATCAAAATTTGATGGTTTTTAAATCAGTCCCTGTTTCTTCTTGTTCTCTCCTTATCTTATTATATATTCTTCAATCTATTATAATATATTTCTATATACAGTTGCCACTGATGCATGGCTAGCACGATTAGGATAACTGCCAAATACATTTTATGATTTAAACATACTTTTTATAATCTTTAATAGAAACAATTAGTAATCACAAAACATTGGGTTAGTAGGATATATGTCATCATAGACTTCTCTGCTTTAATGAATTCTATCTATCATGATTCAGCTTACTAAATGGTACCCAACTATAAAACAGCTACAATTAAAACCATGATCAGTGAACACACTAACAAACATTTTTTGCTTAAATGCCAGTGTTTTTTTTTTTTAACAATTTAGATATGGCCTTTCTCTAATCCAAAGCTTTCTGGATAACGGGTTTCCAAATAACAGATCCCATACCTGTATTTCTGATTATACTGATCATACTGTAACAAAGATGGGCCTTGCTTAGAACTTTATTTTATCTGAGGATTCCTGATGTTCCTGGTACAACCTCACAGTTAAGCCAATTTCGTTAGCATCAAGGACCCAGTGCTTTGCTCTCATTGTTAATAATAATGTACTGACTGTAGAAGAGAAGAAACCTGCTTTCCCCTGTGCATAACAGCAGTTAGAAAGGAAACCCAAGTAGATCCAACTATTGCCACTCATTTTTTTTTACTTTTACTTATCATTGTTACTGTATCTCTGCTATATTTACAATAAAAGGTCTATGTAAACAGAGCAATGAAGAAATGTTCTTTATGAAGATTTATTGTTCGAGTAAAAAAAATTTACATTGTCAAATAAAGGAAGCTTCACTGATTTTTTTGTCAATTGTGTCATTTGAAAAATGAAAAACTTTCTACTTGTCACTTGTGTTCTTAAGCTCCTCATACACCAACCAATATAATCTGACAACAGATTAAGTTGGCAGTTTATTGGGCAGTCTGTAGGGCCCTCCGACAAGCTTCACTGATTGGTATCTGGGTAAAAGTCTGGAAGATGTTGATCGGTCAGGTTTAAATATCCGGTCAGATTGACAACTGCATCAGTTTGTTGATGTGTCCCTCAATCAGACCACCTATATCCTTCTTGTTGTGATCCGATCACTGGGCCCTAAGGCCTACAATCTAATTATCCTGATATTGGCCCCCTCAAGGTGGACATATTGCAGAGAGATCTGCTAGTTTGGAATGTTGCCAAACATGCAGATCAGCCAGCTTTAGAGTTGTTAGGAGCACAATTTAAGATTTTGTAAAGTATAACAAAGGCATGGAATACATTTTTCATTTTACAACACTGAAACCACAGTAAATTTACTCTATATTGCAGCAAATTATTATTCTATGCTAGAACAAAAACAAAGAACTCAATATCTTATTGGAGAAAGACCTGTGGCTTCTGTAATTTGTATCACCATGCCTTAACAAAAACTAAAAATTGTAAATACTTCCTCAAAAGTGAAAAATGATATCCGGAAAGTTAATTAAAAATTCAATACATTTATTAAGACATATACATAAATTTTCTGACGCGTTTCGAGCCTATTGGGGCACTTACTCATAGGCTAGCCTAGGATATCATTTTTCACTTTTGAGGAAGTATTTACAATTTTTTGTTTTTGCTAAATTTTCTGCACCCATGGACTATGGTGAACTGTAAGTACAACCTCTAATTTCTTCTTGGAGCCTCCTATATACACATACATTACTACTATTATTCTTGGGTATTGTGCTTCATTTTGTATAACATAAGTTCCACCATACTTTAACTCTACTTAAAAAATGACTTAAACATTAAGTGACAGATTTATCAAGAGTTGAATAGTAAAATTGAACTCCAATTTTCGAGTTTCAAAATTCACACATTCTAATTTTAATCCCCCTATTCAATGTGAGATTTATCGCATCTCGACCATGGAAACAGTCCTAATTCGAATATTCATCACCTGCTGAGTTCATGTACAAGTCAATTCCCGGTTATTTTATTTTTTTAGTAGGGGGGGGGGGAATTCTATTAATAAGAATCAAATATGTATCAAATAGGATTTAAATTTTTGTGTTGGAGCCATTTGACATTGAAATTTTTCTTAAATAACCTTCCAGTCGAACTGTAAGTATATTCAAATTTAAAAAAAATCACATGAATTCGAAATTTGACCTTTGCTAAATGGGCCTCCCCATAAACCCAACAGGATTGTTTTGACACCAATAAGGACTATTTATATCGTATTTGGGATCACAAACAGGGCAAGTAGAACAATGTATTTGCTATTGCTGAATTAAAACCACCTTGACTGCAATAAAATTTTGCCTTCTCCAAAGCATTTTAAGAAAAAGTTCAGAAAATGTTTCCGTGGTTTGCAAAATTGACCAAACAAAATGCAAATTCACTCATTACTATTAATGGCTACTGCTTGCAATAATTATGCACAGGTGAAGCTGTCACTATCTTATACACAATGTCCCATACGCTGCTTTTGCATTAACACAAAACTTCCAACATATCATAAATGTCAAGGCTTTATTTTTATATTGATAATTCTTGCACTACAAACATGCTTTTTGTGTCTATACATTGAAATGCTGCACATGTTTTAATCCTACAGTGGATTGAAGAAGAAATGAGTACAGTGTAGAGCTAGAATTTCATTCACCTACAGTATCATTGTCCATCTTCCTGAATAATTCAGATTGTAAGTAGTTCCGTCTCCAGGAAGTCTTCCTCCTGTATGAAATGAACCACAAGGATGGATCTTTCTGTTTTGCCGAATAACAATCATCCTGACAAATTTCTACGTCTTGATGTACAAACTTTAATAGCTAACTCTGCATTTATACATGCCAGGCAATGGCACAACAAACTGTATTTGCAGGTAAGAGAATGGCTCACCAGCATTGTATCAAGTTATAAGGAAGCTGTTCTGTGGTGCAGACACTGCATTCTGAGGGCTTTTCTAAAAACAAAACAATGCAAAGAGGTTAAAGATCAACATTATGCCCCTTTGGAAGCTGAAAAGCACATTTCTTGCATGATTTTTTATAAAAGCGGTAGGGACATATTTATAATGTTTTCTATGTTTAGGTTTTTGACATCTAAAATGTGGGAAGCCTTTCAGTGTTAAAAAAAATTGCAAGTGAGTTTGCCCATAACTGGATGGAAGGAAACTAACAAATCCGCCCCTTATATTGATGTATCTTTTTATGCTGTATGCATAATGTATAATGGATCTTTTTGTAATTTGGATCGCCAGTCTTCTAAAAATTATTTAAACCTTATTAAACAAGGTACAATGTATTGTTTTATTATTACAGAAAAAATAAGATCAATTTTATATGGTCTTCTGAATAATGGGTTTCTGGATAATGGATGCCATATCTATCGATCTATCTATCTATCTATCTATCTGTCTGTCTGTCTGTCTGTCTGTCTGTCTGTCTGTCTGTCTGTCTGTTTGTCTGTCTGTCTGTCTGTCTATTCTAACATACACTATACATACATAACACTAACTTGATATAGTTTGTGTTCAGACTGAAAGTTTTTTAGTATATTTGCTTACAGATCTTTCATTTGTTAACTGAGCAGATATATTCAATGCATAATACTGAAAATCAATCCCAATTTAATTGAAGGATCCTACTATATATGAAGGCTTTTAGTAACTCATACACTACTATTAAGGATACATTAAAATGCAGGTATAAAGTTTTTTGATTATGTAATGGGAGGTGGGCATCCATTAAGGAGGTATTTCTATGTGTCACTAATCTCTGTGGGGTAAGATCTCTTATAAGGAATAAGCCTAGGGCTATGGCATGGCATGCCTATGATGGTCATGTTAGGTTAACTCTCAAATAATATATAAACATTGATATCAGGTTAGGAAATTTGATTTTGAATAAAGATATATGTCTAAGGCACAAAAAGTGGCCAATCACAATACCTTTCATCACCAGTGCTGGGTGCCTGCTATATGCATGCATGCTTCTTGCTTGTCTTTAGGTAAGGTGCAGATGAAGAAGGATGGAACGTAGGAACAGTGATTCCTGGAGGTGGGGGTTGTATATAATATATATGCGTCATGCAACTTTGTTGGGGACATGATTCATTTTGTGGGGTAGAAGGTGTGTTTAGGAACCAGTGCTAATTGTTCATTCTGATGTCCTGCTCCTTATAATCCAGTTCATTGTGAATTGCTACAATAATGCACAGGACATTTCTTCATGAGATCCTTTATTTTGCTATTAGACAATTACTCAACACAAACAAATAAAGACAAAAGAAAACAAACGTAATTTATGTGACGATTTATTAATTATAACATTCTCCGGTTGAAAACATGCCAATAGCAAGATACACCCCATATAAGGTATACTGTATATATTGCACTGAGTAGTACGTTCCATCTTAGCTGTTTAATACTGTGGAGATCTCTAAAAAGCACAAATCATGGGTCACTTGGACTTTGGCCTACACTATAGAATAAACCTAAAGTACAATGAAGCATTGGTAGAACACATATAAACAATAAGTAATACCTGTAAGCAACAGGTAACAGCCTAAGACGTCTGTAATGTTTGGTTGCACAGATCATGGCACAAGTAAACAGATTTTATGCACATGACCATTAGTATGGACTTCCTGACATTGACACAAAACTGAGGCTATGATTGAGTTTAACAAAGAGCATCACTCTAAAAGCAAACACTTAGCACACAAGTTGAGCCTCTTTCTCTTTGCTTTTATATTTATCTTCATTACAAAGAAGATATTCGCCATTTTAGTGATTTTACTCTGAATTCAAGTCATCCATGTCATCCCCCAGATTGGAGCAGAATGTTGTACCTTAAATTGTTTATACAGGCATAAGATCCATTATCCAGAATGGTCTGGACCTTGGGTTTTCCAGATAAAGCATATTTTCATAATTTGTATCACCAAATCTTAGGCCTGCTAAAAAAACCCATACAGATTGTTCTGCCATCAATGTGGATTCATACAGCTTAGTTACCATTAAGTACAAGGTACTCTATTGATTTTACAGAGAAAAAGGAAATATTTGTTTAGAATGAAGTCTATAAAATATGGTCTTTCTGTAATTTTGAGATTTTTGGATAACAGGTTTCCAGATAAGAGTTCCCATACCTGTATAATTCTGTGATTTATACTGTGAAAAACTAGTTGTGCGTTTTATAAAATGATGTTTAAAATTATAGTTATAATACGGATGTGTCATATAATACATATTGCAGTGGTATTTACAGCCAAATTATTTCTATACATATTTTTTGTTATATTAGAATGAACGCAACAATATGCCAGAAATTGTGGATCCGCCAAAGGAGGAAAGTCCCGCTCTTGTTGATAGGACATTATGTGAACACTTTTCACCAGAAATTATAACATCCACAATTAAAAATAACCCCTTGTACCAGGACATCGATAGAGTGGAAAAAAGTGAAGTCAAAAAGAAGAAGCCTTCATGGACTGTTCAAGAGTATGATAAACAGTCTATGAATCTGAAGCTTTCTCGATACCTTAAGGTAAGAAACAGATAACAAGGAATTTTAATATATATTGGTAAAAGAGGATAACCTCTGGATATTTTGGGGGTCCCTAAAATATTTTTGCATCTAGTTACGCCACTGATCTAGGTAATGCGCCATGCACAATTTAATAGCAAGTGTATAGGCTGCAACACTGGGTCCAGTATAATAAACAACAGCTTTTTATTTATAGAACCAAGAAGACACGTCAGGCCTACCTTACGACTAAGGGTGGTAACAACTGAATTACCACTGGTTTCTTCATCCTTGACTTTGTAAACAAATCCTTTTATCGCTAGTACATCAAAAAAACATTCCCAGTTGTTTATTTTAGTTCTGGTGTTGTGGCTTAGCCTTTTGTCCACCAATTGAATACATAAAGACTGATATCTGGCCTGCAACTGGGTTTATCAATACCAGGAAATGGATCGCCAATAAGAGTCATGAGTTTAGAGCTCTTTGCTTCTTGGTTTTTATTCTGGAGCTTGTAGTTTACCAATATCATGTACTAATAAGTACGCTTTCAATATTTCAGGAAAATCCTAATGACTTGCACTACTGGCTAGAAGATATTTATACTCCCGGATATGACTCACTGCTGAAGAAGAAAGAGACGGAAAGGAAAAAATCTAAATACTGTAAAATATTTATGTTTGTGGCCTTAATTTGTTGCATTTTGGTTGCCATAATAACGGTCTCTGTTTTGTTTACTTGAAGTTTTTTTTTATACTTTTTATAATTGCATTAAGCATAAAATTATATATAGCTTGTGTTTGTACTAATAAAATAATAAGGATGCTGCAAATGGCTAACTATATATATAAATATAGTCAATAGTAGGCAGCCACACTCTGATCCAGATACTTCAATTTGTGAATAAAGTCACATGTATTGCATATGGATCCATATCACAGATATGTGGGTCAAGACAAACGGCAAATGCACTTTCCCCTATGACCTGATGCCTCTGCTGGTAGGTGCTGGCTGGCAATTTGAACCAGGTTTTTAGCACTCCATTAGTGTACATGACACAAGTAGATACAGGCTTGCCTGCTCATTAGGCAGATAGGGGTCTACAATACCTCCCATTGCATGAGGGAGGTTCTTGTGCATGGTGCCCTAGTCTAATGTGTGCCTACGGTAACTCATCCACCTCTACTGTATGAGATATTGGTACAGGGTAACCCGTTACCCTAATAACAGGCTTTCCCATGTCCCCACAACAGGTATGGGCAGATCCATAGGAGTTGGCCTAATCAGGCGATAGAACATACAGGAGCCCATTGTTACAATTAGAGGGCCATTTTATTCTCACAGGTGTACTTCTTATGACTAAAACCCCCCACACCGGCCTACCTTCCCCCCCCCCTGGCTATTGCCCCAACGTGTAAATTATCCCAAAGAGCAGGTCCCCTTCTGGAAGGTTTACAGATGCCATCTTCTGCTGCATCGTCTTCTTCGTTGTTCCGACGCTGTTTGTGGTGCATGCGCAATAACATGCCTTTGCTTTGGTACTACTGTGCATGTGCCTGAAGTTCAGGAAGTTTTGTGAAATTTGGGCTCATGAGCAGTAGTACCAACCGGCAAATGCGCCTACAGCGCATGCGCCACAAACGCTGTCGGGACAACGAAGAAGACGGAAATTTATGAATGCAGTGAATAAAACTGAAATTTCAAGTGCAGTCACTGCCCCCATAATATAGTGTTTTTTCCCAAAATTCCAGCTGCCATTGCCAGGGAGAGTTGCTTCTGGCACAATTGTGGCTGATGCATCAGATGCAATTGCATTGAAAATGTAAAAATGTCCAGTTGGAGTCATTTACAGTGTATGGAATGAGAGTGACATCTGTGCCCATTGCTCTATACACAAGTGCACTGAGCTTAGGGAAAGGAGAGAACCCTAGAGCCAATGCCTGCAATCAGGAATCAGCACAAACACAACACAAGTAGTGAGGGGCGAATTCGCGGCGAATTCCCGCGATTCGCCGCTGGCGAATAAATGCGCGAAATGGCAGCAAAAATTCGCCGCAGAAAAATTCGCCAACAAAAATGAGTCGCGCGTCGCGTCAAAAACGACGCAACGTGCCGCGTTTGACGCAACGGGCTTCAAAAACGACTCGCGACTCGTTTCGCTAATTTCTCTGGAAATTCGCGAATTTTTCGGCGAAGCGAAACGCGGGAGTTTCGCCCATCACTAAACACAAGTGTTTACATGCAACATGCTTGTTTAAGGGCTAGTCCACACGGGAAAATTCAGGGAGATTTGTCGCCTGGCGACTAATTGCTGTTTCTTTGGGGTGACTAATCTCCCTGAATCTTCCTGTTTGGATTAGCCCTTAGATGTGAATTTGAGCCTGGTTGCTGGTGACTTTTAATATAATACCAAATATACAAATGAGGTATACAGTATCTGTAGGGATACTATAGGATCACTATGTCTCCTATAGAGTTAAAACCCTACCTTTCTTTATCTCTTTTGTTATTGGGTATAATTCCTGTAACAGTTCCTTTAGTACACCAGTAGTTATTGGCCAAGGGGTGTAATGACTACTTCCTGCCACATGTCTTTATAGTGTTGGACAGGGAGTGGCCTCTTCCTCTTTGGCTGCTGGTATCCTAGAAGCTGGTTGTTCCATTGAGCCTGGGATCACCAAGGCCCCAGTAAAACCATTGCCCCAAGGGGACCTGTACCCTTGGTGACTAAGTCGGTTACCAGGAAACCCTGTGAACGAGGTTAGCTATCACAGGGCAGCTCTTTAATAGACTCTCAAGGAGAGCGAGATAGTCAGATTATATAGCAAGAGCATCTGTATGCTCCATTCAGGATCAAGTAGCAGGGAGTAGCTTCCCACAAGGTTTCCCGGTATATTAAAGGTGTATTGCCTTGGGAATTGCTGTGCACTTGACTACTATGCTTTATGGGAGTCTTCATTTTGTTGTATCTGCCTTATCTATCTACTCCCCTTCTGTGATATGCTAATGCTTCTTATACATGAGTAAACCTGTGGTAATTGCTTTATGCTAGTAAATCACCATTTTGTTTGCACCAAGAAACACCTGGCGTCCAATTAATCTATTTTTATGTACAGTGTACTGTATTCTACCTATACTACCTCTTAAAGGGAAAGCTTCCACTTGGCGAAGGCCCTGCCCTGTTGTGTAAATTGCATTTTAATCCATGCACATTACCATTAGCTAGACACTTTAACTATTTGTGCTGTATATAGCCCAAAAAAGTGTTACAAATATATGGCCTATCTAAAAAAGGCAAAGTCCACAACCAATAACAGAAAGTATCCCGTAACGAAAATTCTACCATTAAAATAATTTTTTTTAAACAAAGTTCCATGTTAAAAATAATATACATACAGACCCCATGGTATTCCGCACAACTCGTTTCATACCCCCTGGTGACTTTTGTCATAGTCAAACAAGAGAGTCTGTTGTGGATTAAATAAAAATATGACACATTTGAAGTCAACTGAGATAAAGGATTCAATCTTCCAGATGTACTTGGAAAAATGCTGGATATTATAAAGATGTATGTCAGTTGGTTCCCAGTCAGCAGTGTGATAATAATCTAGTCCTAATAGTAACAAAAGTCTTTTCTAATCCTCATGATGTGCTTTGCAGATTAATTTGGTTTGATATAACCCATGGCTTTGGCTCAAGTCACAGGATAATTTGCAAACACAAGACGTCATTGTACAAAATAAAAATGTATTCATTTGCTTAAGTTATAAAGTGGCTCAAGATGACAAATGCAGGATGATTAAATCATATCTGTTGTTCTTTTGGCATCCCTGCTGTCTGATGTGATGAGAACAACAGCCACATTTAAATATAAATCACAAAAAACTATAAATGAAACAAAAAAGCAAGAGGGTAGGTGAAGAAGAAAACAAGCTGGGTTTGGGTTATACCCAGCACAGAACCCATCCATGACCCACTGCTTGGATCATGTAATGTGCTCAGAGGAACAACTTCATTCTAACATTACTTCTAAACTTTGCCAAAGCCAACAGTGTGCTGGACAGGAGGTGTGTTTCCTCATTCTTGCAAAATAAACAAAAGGAATCCTGGGAATGAATTCCAAATAAGCTGCAAGAGAATCCCATTTACATGGGTTTATCCTATTGGCTAAAGCTCACCCACTGGGTTTTCAAGCAAAAGCCAGGATAATGGCTGATAAGATTCCCAACTACAGACCGGTTTTGACTTTTTTGAGGCTCATCAGTGTAGTGCAGGGTTGTCTGATCAGCTTAGGTAGAGCCTCCATGTGGTTCATTCTTACAAGACACTGGAAACCCAAAAATAGAAATCTGGTGGGAGAAATGTTGCCAAAACAACAAGAGAAGCCCCTCAAAAGAGCTAAGGGGTTACAGGTCGTAACAAGGACAACATCCAAGCAGTGTTGTTATTTTGAAATCTTATTAACAGTGGCATTTTGTGGCATTCAAACACTAGTTTTACTAAAAAGAACAACAGTGTTTTTCATTTGCTTTGATGTCTAGTAAACCCGCAGATGTTCATTTGCAGGATACAATTTCTTACAATACAATTTCCTATACACTTCAGCTCTCATGATCAAACCTCCAATCCCCTAACTTACAAGTCATTCTAAACCCACAAGAAAGTGATAGGAGGAGCCACAGGCTGTAGCGGAGCCCTCTCCTAGGGCAGGAGAGGGATTTCCTTGAGTATCTTGCACCAGGGACTACTTCACTAAGTATTGTTTTTTCACTAGTAAAACTGGAGTCCACCAATGCCCCCACCACCAATTTGCAGCCAATGAATTTCCAAGTGTTACATGCAGAACTAGGGGTGAGTAGGATCTGCTCCCCCAGGCTCCTGATTTGCTCAAATACCTTCTATGCTATGTTAGACCCAGTGGCGTAACTACTCCCTGGTGGGCCCCGGTACAGGATGGGCACCTGGGCCCCCCTGTGGGGCCCTTACCTCTATAAATCGTATGCTGGAGTATTGATGGCATGTGTGAGGTATAATCTCCCCCTAGATAACTGCCTGCCATTACCATTTTCATGGCTTCAATGGGCCCCAAGGGGATGGGGGCCCTGGTACAATTGCACCCTCTGCACCCCTGGTAGTTATGCCACTTGTGAGACCCGTCCTGTTTTCCAGATTCAAGGAAAAAATGGGGAAATAATATTTTAGTTAAAGTAATCTATTCTGTAATTTCCTGAAAAAGACAGGATGTACATTATTGACAATATGGATGGTTTGCAGCAGTCACAGGCCTACAGAATGGGATAAGGACAGGGTTGGTGTCTACAGATGCTCTCTATGTCTAGAGTAGAGTAAGATTCAGAGTGATGCCAGACCCCAGACAATGTTCATTTTGGCCACCGGGAGTTGGCTTCAATACGCTGCAGCACATCGCAACGAGGGCTTTGGAACAAGTGAGTGCTCCCCTTTCTCTTTCACAATATCTAATGTTCATTGAATAAGCACAATTGGTGACCAATATGGAATAATGGAGCTTAGTTAGGCTCAAATACAAGGCACTAAAAGGAAATCATTTCTAAAAATTTGAATTATCTGCTTAAAATATGGGAGATTGCCCTCCCATTTCACAGCTTTTCTGATAAGGGGTTCGATACCTGTACACACAAGGGGAAAGGTTTTACACTGCACTTTAAATGGGGGGAGGGAGGGATTTGTTTATACAGAGGGCTACTTTCAGTTTTAGACCACAAGCATGTATGTTTTAATGTATGTATGCATTGAAGGGGTGGTTCACCTTCAAGTTAACTTTTAGCATATTGTAGAAGGGACAATTCTAAGAAACTTTTCAATTAGTCTTCATTATTTATTTTTCATAGTTTTTTTCATGATTTGCAATTTTCTTCTGTTTCTTTGCAGCTTTCAAATGGGGGTCACTGACACCATCTAAAAACAAATGCTCTGTAAGGCTACAAATGTATTGTTATTGATACTTTTTATTACTTATCATTCTATTCAGTCCATCTCCTATTCATATTCCGGTCTCTTATTCAAATCAATGCAGGGTTGCTAGGGTAATTTGTACCCTAGAAACCAAATTACTGACACTGCAAACTAGAGAGCTGCTGAATAAAAAGCTAAAAAACTATAAAACCACAAACAATAAAAAATTAAAACCAATTGCAAATTGTCTCAGAATATCACTCTCTACATTATACTAAAAGTTAACTCAACGGTGATAAACCCCTTTAATTAATTTAATTGAGGTATACGGCTCTTTTAATATATTCTATGTGAAAAATGTTTGTGCTATATAAGGGAAAGATGGTGATTATTATAATAATAGTAGAAGCAATCAGGATAATGAATGAGACATTTACACTCTGGCTCAGACTGAAAGAACATGAACTAGATTCACAGAGAGAAGTACATGTAAAATACACAGCGAGGATAATAAAAAATACATACACAAGAAATTTCAAATGTATGTACACAGAGAGAGATGGGGCACAGAGACAAGCATATACATGCAAACAATGAACACAGAGAATATAATATTAACAATCATATTACTGATGCTGCCTTAGTTACTGTACATGGAAGACAGTAATATGATTAGTCTATTAATAAGTAAGTTGTCGAACCATTTTAAGTTGTTTGAGGATTAACTTGTGACTGAAATCTTAGAACATCTTCCTCAACTGACTTTTCCAAGAGATTTCACAGTCTGACTTCCCAAATTCTGAGATAACAATGACTGGTCCTGCACTGCCCCCTTCAGGCAGCCAAACTCAAACACCCATCGAAAGTTAATAGGCCGTAAACAAGAATGAATTTGTTACAATTTTACTGTAAGGATATGTGGGCAAATAAATAGATACAGTTTTATGTTACCCTTTAAAACTTACATCTACATTTTCCTAAACACATAAAAGGGTTGTTCACCCAACATTTAATATGAAGTAGACAATGGTGTTGTTAGATAATTTACAATTGGCTTTAATTTTTTATTATTTGCATTTTTTTAATTATTTAGCTTTACTGTATATGCAGCAGCTCTCCAGTTTGCAATTTCAGCAATCTAGTTGCTATGGTCCAAATTACCCTAACAACCATGCTTTGATTTGAATGAGAGACTGGACTATGAATAGAATGGGACATGGCCCAAACATAAAGATGAGTGATAACAATTAGCATTTGTTTTTAGATGGAGTCAAAAAGCTGGAAAAGGGATACTGTCATGGGAAAACATGTTTTTTTCAAAACGCATCAGTTAATAGTGCTGCTCCAGTAGATTTCTGCATTGAAATCCATTTCTCAAAAGAGCAAACAGATTTTTTTATATTCAGTTTTGAAATCTGACATGGGGCTAGTCATTTTGTCAATTTCCCAGCTGCCCTGGTCATGTGACTTGTGCCAGCACTTTAGAAAGGAACTGCTTTCTGGCAGGCTGTTGTTTTTCCTACTCAATGTAACTGAATAGTACGCAGTGGGACATGGGTTTTTACTATTGAGTGCTGTTCTTAGATCTACCAGGCAGCTGTTATCTTGTGTTAGAGAGCTGTTATCTGGTTACCTTCTCATTGTTCTGTTGTTAGGCTGCTGAGGGGGAAAAGGGAGGGGTGATATCACTCAAACTTGCAGTACAGCAGTAAAGAGTGATTGACGTTTATCAGAGCACAAGTCACATGACTTGGGGCAGCTGGGAAATTGACAATTTGTCTAGCCCCATGCCAGATTTAAAAATGAAATATAAAAAAATCTATTTGCTCTTTTGAGAAATTGATTTCAATGCAGAATTCTGCTGGAGTAGCACTATTAACTGATGCATTTTGAAAAAATTTTTTTTCTCATGACAGGATCCCTTTAAGAAGACAACTAACTCAAAAAACTATCAAATAGAAAAAATGAAGTCCAACTGAAAAGTTGCTTAGAATTAGTCATTCTATAACTTACTAAACGTTAAACGCAAACCACTACTTGTTCTACATGACTCCTACATGACTTGGTTTCATTTCCAAAACATGGTGTGTGCTTTTTATTGTATATAGACAATGTAGGGGTTATTTATTTGAAGTAGGTGCTGGAATTCTGGGGAAAAATGCAGTGGTGCACATTAAATCCTTTTAATAAATACACCAACTAATTATTCTCTGGATGATAGCAATTAGCGACAATATACAAGCCATTGTAGAAATCCTTGGGACTTGGGTTTAAATTTTAGCCTGTAGCTGCCCGTGTATATACAGTATATATACATGTAACTTGCTCTGTGATATTCATCAGTGTGACCCAAGCATAACGATAACAATTCACTCCAGACATTACCTTTACAGTGATTTATTATAAGCGCTAAATCGGACTAGCTTTACACTTGTCTTGATATTGACCCTGACAAAAAAACACCATAAATATTCCAAAGAGGCTTCTGTGAATTAGTAAACAATACTTCCTCAGGGCTTGTCGGTGGAGACTGTCCAGCCCAGGTGCTTTATCAATTGTATGTACTGTGTCTGTGTCATCCATTAGTAATCTTTATACATTACTCCTTTTTCTCATCCGTTTAATTCTTTGACTTTCTAAATCATTGTTGTCCAAGCTCTTGTTTAGTTAGTTAAAGGGATACTGTCATGGGAAAAAAAATTTTTTCAAAATGCATCAGTTAATAGTCCTGCTCCAGAAGAATTCTGCATTGAAATCCATTTCTCAAAAGAACAAACAGATTTTTTATATTTCATTTTGAAATCTGACATGGGGCTAGACATATTGTAAATTTCCCAGCTGCCCAAGTCATGTGACTTGTGCTCTGACAAACTTCAATCACTCTTTACTGCTGTACTGCAGGTTGAAGTGATATCGCCCCCTCCCTTTCCCTCCCAGCAGCCTAACAACAGAACAATGGGAAGGTAACCAGATAGCAGCTCCCTAACACAAGATAACAGGTGCCTGGTAGATCTAAAAACAGGACTCAATGGTAAAAATCCATGTCCCACTGTGTACTATTCAGTTACACTGAGAAGGAAAAACAACAGCCTGCCAGAAAGCAGTTCCCTCCTAAAGTGCTGGCACAAGTCACATGACCAGAGGCAGCTGGGAAATTGACAAAATATCTAGCCTCATGTCAGATTTAAAAAAAAATAATCTTTTTGCTCTTTTGAGAAATAGATTTCAACGCAGAAGTCTACTGGAGCAGCACTATTAACTGATGTTTTTTTGAAAAAAAAACTGGTTTTCCCAT
>CM044431.1:183425634-183451897 GCA_024363595.1 Xenopus borealis | reverse complement strand
AATTGTTTTTGTGTCCTTTACTATTTCGTTATAGACAAAGAAGAGTTCTAAGTACAAATGCACTCTGATAAAGAGAGTAAAATAAAGAGAGTAAAGGGCATGCCTTAATCTCATTAGTTATTGATTCTGTGCTCTGTGCATTCACTGTATGTACATTTATATGTTATAAAGCAAAGTGCTTTTTTTCATACAGACCAGTGGTGTTTACTGTGTAGGATAAATAACACACTTTGATTGGAGCTTCATATAAACATTAAACCCAGAACATTTATCTGATTCATTCTCATAATACATATATTTAACAGGCAAGAGCAGAGCTGAAGGTAAATAATATATTAAAACAGATTTGCCTGTAAAGGTTCTGAAGACCTTTTAAAATATACATATTTCTCAGAATGCCTCAGTGTGATAAATTATACATTAACAACAGTGAAGCTTCATTCTAAAGTCATTTCTCATAGGGAGCTTACTATCTGATGCACACAAACAGTTGGCTAATATGAATATTACTTTGTTCTGTGGGTCAAGACATCACCAGGATCTATATAAAACATTGAATCCAATATCTAACCCATATTCTGCAGCCCCCATAGGCAGAACCTTCTAACCAGATGTCTTGGCTTGTTGTGTTGCTTGTTATTGGTTTATTTATGTTAGCTGGATTGTTTATCTCCTTCAGCCTACTGGGAAAAGCTGTAGAATATCTTGGATTTAAAGGGATTGTTCACCTTTAAATTAACTTTCAGTGTGATGTAGAGAGTGATATTCTGAGAAAATCTGCTATTGGTTTTCATTTTTAAAATTTTTGTTTTTTATTTAGCAGCTCTCCTGTGTGCAAATTCAGATTGTAAGGGTCCAAATTAATCATGCACTGATATGAATAAAAGACAAGGATATAATGTAAATAGGTAGATTTACAGAGAATTTAGATTCTAGATGGGGTTAGTGACCCCCATTGAAAGCTGGAAAGAGTCAGAATATTTTAAAAACTATAAAAAACAAAAAATGAAGGCCAATTGAAAAGTTGCTCAGAATTAGCCATTCTATAACATACAGGTGAACCACCCATTTACTCTACACAATATGAAATCTTTTATCGACACCCAGATGAAAAAAATAATAAACACACAGAGGTAGAAAGTAGTTATTGGTTTCCCTAGGTGCAACCCTGCATTACATTATCAAAGAGAAAGAGTCACTTTTTAAAAATTTTAATTCAGATTAAACTACAATGATTTAGAAATTAGAAAGATAATCATCATTGCAAATGGTCATATTATAATGACTCACAATGTAATGTTTACGTTTCAGCAACTTTGCATGAGATTTTGTACTTATGTTTGCTTTCCTAAATGAGTCTTAAATTTTGGTGGGTTACATAAAGGCTTTGCGTAAAATAGGTATGGGAACCATTATCTGGAAAACTGTTATCCAGAAAGCTCTGAATTATGGAAAGGCTGTCTCCCATAGATTCAATTTTATCCAATTAATCCAAATTTTTAAAAATTATTTCATTTTTCTCTGTAATAATAAAACAGTACCTTGTACTTGATCCAAACTATGATATAAGTAATCCTTAATACTCCGGAAACAATTTCAGCCTATTGGGTGTATTTAGTGTTTACATGATTGTCTAGCAGACTTAAGGTATGAAGATCCAAATTACGGAAAGATCCATTATCTGGAAAACCCCAGGTCCTGAGTATTCTGGATAACAGATCCCATACCTGTGCTGGTATGTGACAAAGTTCATGGCTGCAGATTTATTGTAATTGCAACTATGAAAGTGACCACAAGAGGGAAGCATTGTTCTATCTTAATAGAGAGCATTAACTACTTGTATTTGACTGGAACCTTTGACTCTATAAAACAGCACAGCAAACGTATTTAGAAACTGCAACACTGAAATGGGAACAAGTGTATGGTATTCCATGTATACTACATGGGATACAGATTTTGAATGGGAGTTTCATTGATGACAGACTGATTTAAATACAGCCTTTATGAACATTGATCAAACACCTTGCAGCTTTATTGTCTGCTATCACATAATTGTAGGGAGTCCTGGCTCATTTACTCTACATAGCTAGTTTTTTAGTCAACTCTGTTTGCTTCCTGTACATAATGGTGAAAGTGTTTAGTGATGGTGTCATCTCTAGATGCACAGCCATGCGAATGAGGCTAAATCACTCACCTAAGGTTTTGAGGGGGGGGGGTCAGTACCTCCTTTCATCAGGTCCAGTGTGAAATGTGTTGTGGCTTTAAAAAAGCTGCTCTGAAGCCCTTGTAGGCAGGGTAAGATTCTCTCCCCTCTGCAGCTCTTACCTACCCCCCCTCCCCCCAGGGTTGCTACCTGGATGATATATCAACGGCCTAGCCGGTAAAATACCTGCCAAGTGTGGAGCCAGTATTACAAATTGACCCTCGATGTATTAGCTGGTAAATTTGAAATCCCTATTGTTCCACGCCTGTCCTGCCTCAGATCTGCCCCTGGTTCACTTCAGATCCATTTCTCATTTCTCAGCTACCCTATGCACCTAATCCAAGCACTGCAGTACCTTCTTGGCCAAAGCGGCATTGAAACTTTGTGCTCTGCCCTCTAAATATCACAACCCACCCCCAAGCATCACAAACCGCCCATGAAGCATCACAACCCCTCCCCTCGGGATCAGAACCCCTCCCCTCTCTGGCCTGTCTGAATTGTCTAAGTCACTGGCCGGTAGGGCCAGAAGAAAAAGGCAGCAACCTTTCTCCCTCATCTGTCCCTTCCTCCCTCCTCTGTGGATTATTTGATTATAACAGAGTCTATGCAATTCTCCGTAATTCGGAGCTTTCTGCATAACACATTTCTGGAGAATGGATCCCATACCTGTATCACTTTGAGTCTTATAATTTTAATTATGCTTTTATATTCATTAGTGGTGATTGTCAATAGTACATCTCTACTTGGTAAACCCCATCTAGAATATGTAAAGCAGTTTTTGTCTCCAGCATTCAAATGATATTATTGAATTAGAGAGGATCCAGAGAAGGGCAGCTAAGCTGGTAAAGAGAATAAAAAGTGTCAGCTGTGAGGAAAGACTGGCTAATTCGGGTTATTCACGCTGAAGAAAAAGCGCTTAAAGGAGAACTAAACCCTAACAATTATGCTTAAAACTAGATATTTTATATACTGCACTTATTGAACCAGAGTAAAGTTTCAACTTCTCAATTGCTGCAAAAATCCACAACTTCAATCCTGTCACAGGAAGTCACCATCTTGCAAAATGTCTGTGAACTCACATGCTCAGTGGGCTCTGAACAATTGGTGAAAAGCTAAGGTTAGGGGTCGTCATTAATTATCCAGCAGAAAATGAGGTTGGCCTGTAATATAAGCTACATGGCAGATTATAAAATTCTGATGCTAGTTGCACTGGTTTCTGTGCTGCCATGTAGTAATTATCTGTATTAATGACTAATCAGCCTTATAATCAGCCTTGACATTTCTATTCTATGTGTACTGTATATTGTGAGTGGGTCCCTAAGCTCAGTAAGTGACAGCAGCACAGAGCATGTGCATTGAATCAGCAGAAAAGAAGATGGGGAGCTACTGGGGCATCTACTGGGGAGACACAGATCTTTACTGCTAAAGAACTGCGGTTGCCTTGGGCTGGTACAGAAGCCCTAAACATAATGTACAACAGGGGTGTCCAACCTATGGCCCGAGGGCTGCTTGCGGCCCAGAATGGATCTGAATGCGGCCCAGCTGGAAACACTTGGTTCCTGAGGAAATGTCAAAATAATATACAATACGTCTATTTACTGTAATCTGCAGGTGTCCCATAGTCCAGTGTATAGCTCCATCAGGTTATCCAACTAGTATTGTAGTTATTTTCTGTGTATTTTCTTTACTTTTACAAATCAAAAGTTTTTGTGTGCCTCATGTGTGGCCCCAGACAATTTTTCTTTTTCCAATGTGGCCCAGAGAAGCCAATAGGTTGGACACCCCTGATGTAGAACATATCTTGCTACTTCTTTAGTTTAACTAAAAATTCTAGATAAGACTCACAGCTTAAAGGGGTTGTTCACCTTCCAAACACTTTTTTCTGTTCAGTTGTTCCCCAAAAATAAAGACTTTTTTCAATTACTTTCCATTATTTATCTTTTACTGTTTTTCCAAAATCTAAGTTTAAAGTTGAATGTTGGTGTCTGTGGCGTTTGAGTCTGGCAGCTCAGTAATTCAGGTGCAGACTCTAAACTGTTACAATTTTGCAACATTTAGTTGATACATTTCTAAGCAGCATCTCTGGAGTATTAGCAACTATTGTATCAATTCTAACAGCTACCTGTAATGAAACCCAGAGATTGTGCTCAGTAGGGGCAGATAAGAAATGTATCCATTAAATGTATCCATTTAGAACAGTTGGGGGGGGGGTCAGCGACCCCCCTCCCAGAGCTGCTTTAGAAGGTGAAAAATGACACTTTACACTTCAATATTAGAAAAACGGTTACAAATAGAAAATAGACAGTAATTGAAAAAAGTTGTTATTTCTGGTGATCTATCTGAAAACAACTAGTAGTTTGAAGGTGAACAAACGCTTTAAAAGTGCAATTCCCCTTCATTAGCAAAACTATAATAACTGAAAAAAAAACAGAAATATTTTCAAACTTTCATAACCTTCCAAATATTGCAATTCTACAGTACAGTGAGCATGGTAATTAGGGGATGAGCATGATAAAAAAAAACTTTTTTATCCCTCTTTTTATTTCCAAAATGTTGGCAGGTATGTGTAGTGTAACAGTAAAACAATAGCTAATCTTGAGAAGACATATTGTAATTGAAATTGGAATAATTCCAATTTCAAACAGAGGGTTCTTTCTGCTGTGAGCCATCCAACTATCTAACGCTAGATGTTGTACTTAAATTGTCCAGACTTTGCATTGCAGAACTACTTTGCCTACCCAATTCCCCCGGCTTTAGCACAGGCACAGATAGTTTGCTAGGGGTCCCATGCACTTGTCATTTACTTGTAACTATTGAATCAATCTAAAATTAAAAAAAAAATGACAAGAATATAAATAAACTCCTTCTCCCTTTCATAGTAAAATAAAATGAATGGAAAGACACCAGAACGATCTTTGGTCAGGGTATTTGCAAGCAATGAGAATTCCGGATATTTTGTAGTTCCCATCTGCTGTATAGACTTGTCATCGGTGTATTCAAACAGAACTGTGAATTTCACAGACAGACAGCTGCGATTACATTTGTTTGTCAGTATTTAAAGAGTTGAAAGATGACTTTATCAGTCACAGCTTTGCATATTTTGCTGCAGTCCCATTTGACATTTTAAAGGGTAGATTTATCAAATTCATGTGAAGGATTCGAACATGCGCTCAAATAGTCTATTTTAAATTGTGCGAATATTTAAATATGCAAATTAAGTGTTTTCGACCATCAAATATGAAATATTCGGTCGCATCGAATAGATCGAATAAATATATATTCGATTGCTCGACTATTCGCCGGTCGAAGAAATTGCCCTTTAAATTTTTATTCGACTGCCTACCAAATTGCAATAGAAGCCTATGGGAAGCCCCCATAGACTTTTTTTTTAAGTTTTCGTATCAAATAGTATTTGTACGATCGAATGCTGCGAAAATTCTAAAATCATTTGATCGTACGATTTTTTTGAATATTCAAAAAGCGCTCAAAACCTGCAAATATTAGAATATCTGTGTTGGTGTCTGGTTCTGTCTAAAGATACTGCAAAGCTGGATATACACTTTAAGGTACATGTCTTTAGTGAGATTTCCAAACACAAGGATCAAAATCCATCTTAGCCATATCAGGATGATATTGTATTGTATGGAGCCTGGGCCGACAATCAGATCATAATATGAGGAACATTAGAGGACTGCATTGTTTGGGGATGAAGCTGCAATGGGATATAGGTAGGCCATTCCAGCTATAGAGTGGGACACAGAGAGAGAGAATACATTCTGTGCTAACTGAATATTTTATATTTTATTATATCGTTTCTATTTTCTGTATACACATCTGCAATGTTTATTCTGCAGCTCTGTAGCTGTTGCCCAACTGGTTTAGCCTTTAGAACAGCATCCCAACCAGCTTCTTTTGCACCACACCTACCCCACTTGTAACTTACCACTTGTTAGATCACACTAGTTCAGAGAAAAGATGCGACTGATGGGCGCTGCAACCCCCCAATTCCAAACAAAGCAATTACAGAACTACACTCACACTACTGAAAGGGGCAATATACCTCCTTTTACTAAAAAGGTTAAAAGAGTAAAAATATTTAATCTAATTCATCTGCACAGTATGATGTGTGCACATTTTCTATGAATGAACCTTAATATAGTGTTGCCAACTCACCACAAAATTGACACTTAGTAAATATACATGGCGACCCTATCTCAACAGGAATCTTTTTCCAATAGAAGTGTAACATTTTACTTTTAAATATAGTCCTGTAGACTGGAATTGGCAATATCATTCACTTGGAGGTTCATTATTCTTTTAATACCATAAATATTTACAATAGTAGTGTTACTGTTTCTGTGTGTTCTTGCATGCAAAACATATTAGGTTACAAGTACTAGTAGAGTTATTTCGATTTTATTTTGAGGACAGAATATGTAGAAAGCTTCTGTTGATCCTTTCTTTTATAACTATTGTCCATATGTACTGGAACCCCATTTCTTATGTTTATTAGTAGATAACACTCCCCGCGGCTGATTTACTTAATGATTGTGCTAAATTGCACCATTGCAGTTCCCAATTGCAACCACACAAGCATTTGTTTTGATCTACTGAAGGTTAAAAGATAAAGACAAATATCTGATTGGTTGCTCAAGTTAATTGCAATTTAGCACCTGTGTAAGTAAATCTATAATACTGGAAGGCATGTATGTGAAAGTGTAGAGAAGTAAATTTGGTGGATAAGTCCTGGACCATTTATCTTAATGGAGTTTTCCTCACAAGCAAGACAAGGGCCAGGATCCCTATAATAATGTTTAAACTTCTAAGGCACAAACAGGATACTGGTACTGTACTCACCACTGGAAATAATGAGAAATAATCTGCTTAATGCACTGTTATATGGGTCAGTGCTTGAGAGCAACGTGATCATTCCCAAGCAATGAACCATCAGAACCTATTGGTTTCCTGTTAGTTAACTGAAGAAGAACAATTATTGCTGCAGTTGGCATGGTTGTCCACTCCAGTAGGCAGAGATCCACTGGGCAGAATGAAGATATGAACAAAGCACACACTAAACTCAGGTCAGAACCACCTGGGAACACAGAGAAAAAAGAACCAGGGAAAGTGCCAGTGTTGACCACTCCCTGTTTTAAACCACACCCACTTTAAACCACACCCATGTTACCACAAGAACTTTTAAGACCAAATCCACATTAATGGTGGTAGCACAACAAAAAACTAAATGGTTGATGCTCACTGCATTGATATCACTCATATGTGAAAAATATAAGTCATATTAAAACACACCCTTAAATCCATATGCCACCTCCTCCTCTCTTGTGAACAATACAGCACCCCCAGCACATGATTACACACCTTAGCGGACAATTTCCAAATGCTAACAAAGCCTCAGCACAAACCCTACCAGGCTCACGTCCTATAGGTATAGTAGGGCAGGCTGAATATGGAACATACAGGGACCATATGGCGGGTAGAGTATGGCACACACAGGGAGCATAGGTCAGATAGAGTATGGCACACAGGGAGAATAGGGCAGGCAGAGTTTGGCACACAGGGAGCATAGAACAGGTAGAGTATGGCACATATAGGAGGGCATAGGGCAGCTAGAGTATGGGACACAGGGAAAATAGGGCATGCAGAGTTTGGCACACAGGGAGCATAGGACAGGTAGAGTGTGGCACACACAGGGGGCATAGGGCAGATAGAGTATGGCACAAAGGAAGAATAGGACAGGCAGACTTTGGCACACAAGGAGCATAGAACAGGTAGAGTGTGGCACACACAGGAGGCATAGGGCAGATAGATAATGGCACACAGGGAGAATAGGGCAGGCAGAGTTTGGCACACAGGGAGCATAGGACAGGTAGAGTATGGCACACACAGGGGGCATAGGGCAGATAGATAATGGCACACAGGCAGAATATGGCAGGCAGAGTTTGACACACAGGGAGCATAGGACAGGTAGAGTGTGGCACACACAGGGGGCATGGGACAGATAGAGTATGGCACACAGGGAGAACAGGGCAGGCAGAGTTTGGCACACATAGAGCATAGGACAGGTAGAGTATGGCGCACACACAGGGGGCATAGGGCAGATAGGGTATGACACAGAGGCAGAATAGGGCAGGCAGAGTTTGGCACACATAGGGAGCAAAGGGCAGGAAGAGTATGGAACACACATGGAGCATAGGGAAGGTAGAATATGGCACATAGAGCATATGGCAGACAGAGTATGGCACACACAGGGGGTATAGAGCCAGCAGAGTATGGCACACACAAGGAACATAGGGAAGGCAAAATAGAGCAGGAGACAGTGAAGCCTATGAGGACCACTCTAAGATGAACAGTTCATATTGTGCTACATACAGTGACACAATGCTGGTGCCCCTCCAGCAGTTTATATGAGGTGTGAAGAGATTAACAATGTCTGGGTCTGAGTGATGAACAGAATAGGGCTTTAGGGCTGTGACCTATAAAAACATGAACAATGCAGATGGTGGAACCCTGGAATTTCCGCTGTGTTCAGAATAGCCAATAATCACAGGGTTGCCTAGTGTCCATGTTTGTACTTGCATAAAATTCATCAAAACAAGCTGAACGGATGCTTTGGTACTCAGCTCAAGATGCTAAGAACATGTATGGGTGCGTATCCATTCTTGCACTAGAGTTTATAAACATCTCTGCAGATGAGTTGGTATAAAATAAATTCTGTGCTTATAAAACTCTGTGTTTTCTTATGTGTAAAATAACACCCTCTACTTTGATCATGAACAAAAGCAACACAAACGGTTAATTTGCATATTCTTTACACCAGATTAAAGCTGGCATTATTTCACACCACTATAGAGCTGCCATAACTGACTGGAGTCAGTGGTACAAATTCAGGCAGCAAAGAATTTCTAATGTGAACAGCAGTGTAAAAAAGCACTAGCAAGTCATTGTAGGCCAGAACTGACACAAAATATGTTGCTGTGCAGGAGGCAGGTCAGCTGTTAGGTTTTAAATGAAACTGTACTGTTGCTGCTGCAGGGCAATAAAGAACTAAAACTACACCCTAGAGACCAAATTATCATGGAAATGGCAGAACGCTGGCTTGTCTTTGCCAAGCAATGAAGTTTCTTCCCATTCTGTCTTAGTTCATGAAAATGGTGCAGCACACATTACCAGCACCTCTACCTAAATAATCAGTTAACCATTAATTTCACCTTGGTGCTTATAAACCCTTTATGAGAAGTGAAAATCACCCAGATGTACTGTCTGTATTTTAATTTGCATGACTAGTTAAGAAAGCAAATGAAAAGAATTACACAAGTTCTATATACAGGTATGGGACACGTTATCCAGAAAGCTCCAAATTACGGGAAGGCCATGCCCCATAGACTCAATTTTAATCAAATAATCCAAATTTTTAAAAACAATTTCCTTTTTCTCTGTAATAAAAAAGCAGTACCTTGCACTTGATCCCAACTAAGATATAAATAATCCTCATTGGAAACAAAACCAGCCTATTGAGTTTATTTAATGTGTACATGATTTCCTTGTAGACTATGGGGCAAATTTACTATTATTCCCCAAATATAATTCGTTTCTATTTGATATTTGATTAGCATTTGATTTTCGAATGTTAATCGAATAGTTCTAGGCTTCATTTTATTCGATATTCGATCATTCGAGGATCGAATACAAATCTATTTGATCGTACGAATCCTATTCGATCAGGACTTAGCCTCAGAAGCCTATGGGAGTGTTCCCATAGGATTCTATTGCAATTCGACAGGTCTAATCTGCTGAAGTAGGCAATCGAATAAACTTTAAAATTAAAATCCTTCGCTGGTCGAATGATCGAATGATCGAATATTCGTCCATTCGACTCTATTAGAATGTATTCGATCGTTCGACCATTCCCTATTCGATGATCGAATATGCCAAAATTCACATATTAGACCAAACGAAGAAATCCTACGTTCGAAATTCGATCGAATTCGATAGAACTTCGAATCCTTCACGTGAATCGGCCCCTTAATGTATGAAGATCCAAATTACAGAAAGATCCATTTTCTAGTAAACCCCAGGTCCCGAGCATTCCGGATAACAAGTCCCATACCTGTAGTAATAAAACAGTACCTTATAATTGATCCCAGCTAAGGTATAATTAATCCTTATTGAAGACAGAACAATCCCATTGAGTTTAATTAATATTTAAATTATTTTTTAGTGGATTGAAGTTTTGGAGACCCAAATTACAAAAAGACCCCTTATCTGGTAAACCCCATTTCCCAAGCATTCTGAGTGCGTCCCGTTCTTTCTCTCGAGAGGGAAGGAGCAGCAAATGGGATATTATATTGTTCATAGGGAGGGGATGTACACAAAGAAGGCACATGGGCTTCTCTCTCCCTGCCTGTACTCCCCTCCCTGCCTGCCTGTGAGACACTGGAGCTGAGACGCTGCTTACAAGCCAAGGGGCTGATGCATGGAAGTGCTGGCAGGGCATATAGGAAGCCCCCTCCTTACTGACTATGTTTCTATGGAGATGAAAATGCTGAAGGAGAAGGGAGGGGGCTTAAAGTGAAGGGGAAGAGTTGTGAGCTGGAAAGAGAAAGTAGGAGGGGAGAATGCTTGGAAACTCTCCTTTACGGTTATCCATGGGCTGTACTGCTGCCACAGAGTCTGTGCTGATCCTTCCACTGCGGGACTTGGCTGAGGTGACAGAGGACAGTGGCAGAGAGGTGGCATGAGCAGAGAGGCACAGGGCTTGTTGGAGCTGCTGCTGTGAGCTTGATGGGAGCAGAGGGAGAAGGTGGAGCAGAAGGAGGAGGAGAAGCAGCTGCAGCCTGCTGTATGGATCAGGGGAGGCGGAGAGATGCAAGGGAGGTGCAATGAGCAGTGACAAGCTGGCAGCTCAGACACTGCTGTACTGTACAGGCTGCTCCAACCTCCCTCTGTCCGGCAACTTTTAGTCCTAACAAAGCCTGAGACGCCAGCGCATGTAGGGCTACTAGTAGTGCCAAAGCAGCAGCCGCCTAGGGAAGGCACCGGTCATAGGCACACATTTGTCTCCTTGTCATTAGCATCATCATTAGCCTCTCTCTCTCTCTCTCTCTAGTCGTTAGTGGAGGATGTACTAGAGGTCTACGTGCATCTCTAACACCTTCACACTGTTTAATTGGCTCTGCAAGTGGATGTGGAGAATGGCTGTTAGGTCTAGGAGACAGTGGATGAGTGTGATAGTGGGTTTGGTCCTGGGATTTACAGCGGCTTCTTGGCTGATTGCCCCAAAAGTAGCAGAGATGAGTGAGAAGAAAAGAAGATCCAATGTCTGTGCCTATTACAGAGGGGCTGGGGAGCATATGCAGGGTCTTACTGGGGGCTTGACTAACCCTGCAAGGGGAGACCTCTGGCATGGGAAGGTTATGGTGGCCAACAGCAGCCCAGCTCCTGCACTGGAAGAGGAGGATGAGCCAACAAAGAAAAAGAAGGAGAGTGGGGAAAGCAACAACACCAGCAGTCTCCGGGGTAACCACAGTGGAAGTGGGGGCTGGGGTCCCCCAAAAGATAACCCAAGTAATTTCCTCTATGTTGGAGTCATGACAGCTAAGAAGTATCTGGATACACGGGCTGTGGCTGCCTACCGGACTTGGGCTCCTTACATTCCAGGCAAGGTAGAATTCTTCTCTAGCCAGGGCTCTGAAGAGGTGCTACTGCCAGAGCCGGTACCTGTCATATCCCTTCCTGGGGTAGATGACTCCTACCCTCCGCAAAAGAAATCTTTCATGATGATCAAGTACATGCACGACAATTACCTGGACAAGTATGAGTGGTTCATGAGGGCTGATGACGATGTGTACATCAAAGGCAAGTAACCATGCTCACATGTTAGCCGGCATCACCCAAAGTTTAGCCATGCATGTACGGGAGAGCAGTAAGTGACACTCTATTGTCTATAGGCACACATACAATAAAAGCCAGTCTTGCGTCTGCTGTGAATGTCATTTGCTTTTGATTGGAATTGAATGACACTGCCCCAGACTATGAATGAATTCAGCACATGAAGAAGTCAAGCTTAGTTCCACAATGAGTTTAGGGCTTCTTCTTTTTTCTGAAACTGCTGCCTGAGAGAATGACATGCTTTTAAACCAAGTAGAAACCAGTCCTTTCTACCCTTTATATAAAAAAATGACTGTCATATTTGGTTAACAGAATAGTTCATGGTGGCATAGTCCATAATATTCTCTTTTCTTATTTATATTGACACAGTCATATTATTATTCTGCCTACCGGCAGCATAATGGTACATTGTATTTTTAATCAGAATGTCTGCATGTGTTTTTGTGGCCACACAAAAGTGCAGTATATCAGCCTATAACAAAAGCAGCATTGAAAGCAAAGTAACGTATAGACCTGCATGAATTTAGCATACTGTAATGGTGACGTCCAGGACATTTGCTTAATCAGTGGAAAATATTATTGTTGCCTGGCTGTCTGAGGTCACACAACGAAGCATTCTGTACTGTACATGGAATTTCATTATTCCATTTATGCAAAGGAATCTCTTTCTAACTACAAACAAGCAGAGATTTTCATTAGAATCTTCACCTAAAATGTTGGGCTTCTAATGGCCCTGCTGAACTTTCACTCAGTAAATCACTTTTGCTTACCAAATGCTTTTGCTTCTTTAGGGAAAAGGGAGGCCATGAGCTCTTTCCTATTTTACAAAAATAGTTTGCTCCCCACAAAAAGATTTGATTAACAGTGGCAGTCTCCCTGCTTTGGAACCCTGGGTCAGCACTCTTTTTCTTTAAAAAAACACAGAACCTTGTATTATTTTCCGGTATAAAGTAACTGGTTCCAATCTTGCCTTGTTCGTGCCTCTGACTCTGCCCTGGTCCAATCAGGGGCTGAAGTATTTGCAGATATGAAAGTATGCATTATTTTCCATTGCAGTCCTATGCCACCATGTTATTTGAGTGTGGTACAAGAGATCCCTGTGCACTCTAATAGAAAAAACCCAAGGGACCCATGGGACTGAATCACTTTACAGATTGATTAAGCAATCAAGGTGGATCACTTCACCTCTAGGCCAACTTCTCCTACAAGAGATGGTTAGCAGGTCCCATGTTAGCAATTAGACACCCCAGGGAGTTTGGTTTTTATTGCTTTTTTAAAGCATTTATGTTGAAAAAAGACATGCATCCATCAAGTTCAACCTATAGTCTATACACATATATATATATAGCAAAAAAACAAACACATGAAGTCTCTCCAATTTGCCTCAGAGGGGGGAAAAAAATCCTGACTTCCAAGATGGCAATCAGACCAGTCCCTGGATCAACTTATACTACGATGAGCTATCTTCCATAACTGTATATTCCCTCACTTTCTAAAAAGCCATACAACCCTTCTTAAAGCTATCTAATGTATCAGTCACAACACTCACAACACAAAGCATATCCTCAATGAAGACATTTCACTTCTAGCAATAATTTCATACTATTAGTGTTTTAAATGCTTAAGTCTCCTCCAGGTTAAGAGTGGCTTCATGATTTATTCCAACCTACAGAAGGCCCAAATCCACCCGTGCCCTACACGTATATACTCTGGTGACTGACACGATTATATACTTTTCAAAGTATAGATTGGTTTGGATTAGATTCAATAACATCAGAGATTAAAACAGGGGTATTAAGCGATGACAATTTTCCAGGATGCATGAAATGGAGAGTTTTGTACTTAATAGTGTAAGCAAGTGCAGTGGGGAATACTAACGTTTGCTAAATCAATACTCTGTATTTCAGTTTGTGCCCCAACGGGCTGAGCCATGACTTGAATAGTGTTTGTGTCTACCAATCCTCCAGCATCCCTTTTAAAATACCAGGTTCATTGTTGTTATTCTAGTGAATCCTCTGAATTAGCAGCAGGATTGTCCTTCTCAAATACTTACTAAAATCAGTTGAAAACAGGAGTACAAGCAAACATTTAAAATAATAATTCTGCAATGTTAAATGAACTTAAAGGTGCCCACTGCCCAGCAGAAGGTGTAGAGAGAAAATACTGTAAATGCATGTGCATGTCTTAAATGTTTTTAGTAGGCCCAAGGTTTGGTGATACAGATTGCAGAAAAACTCCTTATCTGGAAAACCTTATTGTTAGCATTTGGGATAATAGATCCCATGCCTGTTACCCAACAATTAACTGTACTGGGGGTGCTCTGAAATAAGAGCAACACTTCCAACCAGTGATGAGCAAAATTTTTTAGAGCGTTTCACTGCATAAATGACAGCCATAGACTCAGGGCTGTATTTATATTAAGGCACCCGGGGGCCTGCGCCTAGGGTGCCTATAGTTGTATTTTTAATAATAAAAAAAAATCGGCCAGCTATTTCCATTAATTTGCATAGGAAATTTGGTGGAAGCGCTGGGGGGGTGAGTTGGCTTTTTGCAGAAGTGATGTCACTTCCGGCACGCTGACGTCACACGCCATGCATCAAGACGTATTTAGGTCCGATGCCTAGGGCAGCATCGGACCTAAATACAGTTCTGTATAGACTCCAGTGTGTGAAAAAGATATTTTGCCTCCCATAGACTTCAATGCATTTTGGAGAATTTTCGCAGTTTCATAAATTTTTTGGGCAAATTGAAAAGGGTCAGATTCACCCATCACTACTTTCAATACTTTACTGTTTTTTCTTTCTGCCTCCCATTAAATGGCATATAGCATGTTAATTTTGGCATCCAGGGCTCTCTCATATTGGGCTGAATTCAGTTAGATGAGAAAGACTTATATCCTCATTCAATTCCAGATTTCCCCTTAGAGCCCGATGAAATTCAATGAGAAAAATGTATATCACGGTTTATCACATGAGGGGAAGATTTAAAACTGTATCAGGAAAGAGTGTTTTCTCCTCAAATTGACTCTCGTCAGATAAGTTCTCAAGTGTTTAACCATAAAATAATATTTTCTCATTGATATGAATCTTATTCCATTATAAATATATTTATTTACAATTCTCTGCAATTACAATTCTCCCTTCAAAATTATTGGGCCCTAGGATACTCTGACAGCAGTTCACTTTCCAATTATCCTGGTTATATCAAATAGCACAATGACTGCAGCTTTCAATGTACTTGTTATATTAGCATTACAGTGGCATTTGCTTGTGAAATATCATGCCTAAGGTGACCAGTCTTTGCATCTCATTAGCAGTAAGCTGTGACAGGTCTGCATGAGAAACCAAAATGTCCTATGCACATTACTTTGTTTACATTTTAAATAGAGGTAAACATAGTCCTATAATACAATGCCAACATTGGAATTTGGAAGTCCCTGACTTCAGAAATTTGCAGTTAATTGTGGTATTGGTTATATAATGTATAATCAGATAATATAATACAATATTGGACATACATCAAACCCCTAAATGTAATAAAGGGCACTAAGTTCTCCCAGGAGCAGTAACCCATAGCAACCAATAAGATCACCAGTAAGTGCTACCTGCTGATTGGTTATTAAAGAAGACTCGTCACCCAAAACGAATTACTGTATTCAAAATCCTATTTTATCATATTAGTCAAGCAAAATTAACTTTAATTACACTATATAAATTATTTGAATCCTGTTTCCTTCAGTCTGTGAATTCATAATTATAGCAAGCAGGCAGGAGCCATTTTTGTGGACACTGTTATCAAGGCCGGACTGGAAGGAAAAACAGCCCTGGCAAGAGTATTCACGCACATGGAACGCATGATATATATTTCCAACCCCAAGATTAACTAGAACTAGTGTTTATTAATAGATATTTTAAGAGTCCATTACCAGCAGTAACATATGCTCAACTGAAAGTGAAAGTAAATCTCTGCCCCGCCTCTATGCCTAATGCCTATTTGATTGACAGCTGAGATTTTTAAATGAGCTTACAACAGCTATGCATGCTTTAATAAAAATAGAAATTGGGTTTCATGTTTAATTTGAAAAAAACTTTTATTATACAGCTTTTTGTGTCTGGGTGACAGGTCCACTTAACGGGTTCTGTCCCATGGCAAATTTTGTGCTTTTTATTACATGACCCCCTATGTATTTTAATGCACTGCCTCAACTAAGATTTCTAATCTCTTCTAATTCATCTCACAAGACAGCAGAACATGAAATTTAAGTGAACATGGCATGGTTTGCATTGATTCAAAGTACATAACTAGAATTCCTGCCATAAAGCAGCATAGGGCTGAAGATTTTTTGACAGAAAATAAAGGGTAATATGCAGTGCTGTTCCTGCCAGGCTAGGCAAGAACCTTGGGAGGCAATCAGTGGTACCAGAGGTAACTGTAAGAGACCAAATTAGTATCTTCTAACACAATCTGGCTCTCTGCACTAGTGATGCACCCCACTTGCCCCAGCTTAACAATAAAATGACAGTAAATTTCTTAGAAGTAAAATTAATTTCTCTATGCCACTTTAACAAAATAACACTTAGGGCTGATTTGTTGATGATATGTATCTTTTACTGAATGGTAACCATAGTTATGCCTTGGTAACGCATTGCCAATCATGATTTAACATTTTAGGAACAATTAACACAAAAAACTAACCAAATTTCTGTTGAATAAGTGATTTGCTGAGGCTGAGCATTGCCACACCATTGACAGAAATGATTGCTCACACCAGCAAAATATATTCTCTTAAATTTGGCACATAAGTTTCCAAGTATATCAACGTTATTCTAATGACTTCATCTGTTTCAGAAAATTCCCCCTTTCAAGTGACTTCAAGTAACTTATTAATGGAACACTATTCCTGACAAAAGTAAAAAGGCAGCATCCTTTCTTTGTATATACAAATTCAAATTTCCCCTGAAGGTTTGGTCTGTGAGCATGATAAGCAATGTCCTTATACTTTTATTATATTAAAATGAAAATTTATAGGCAAAAACCTGTTTACATCTGCAATATAAATAGTATTTCACAAAACACTGCCTTCTGCCATTTGAAGCATGTGTAGCTCACGTATAAAGATATACAGTACAAAGGAATATGGGAAAAGGGGAAAATGTTTCTTGAGAATAAGCAAAACCATTTAGTTCGGGTTTAGAGATGCTATTTTCTCATAGGGAAGAATTCAAATAAATGTTGTTAAGCGATAATGTAAAAATGTAAAATAAAATTGTCCTATTTGTGCCAACTTATTCACAGACAAACCTTCCTTAATTTTTTGTGTCTCTAACTACAATTTTCAAAAAATGTCCAATTAGTCGTACCCACAACCAATGTTCCTTCTAATTACTCCTCAGCTATGTGTTCCAAAAATTATTTGGGCACACATTTTAAACTCGTGAGCACATTTTTTAAAACTGTGTGCTCAGGCCAGAATAAATAAAAAAATTTGTTGCGTGGACTGGCCCCAAAATAATTGTCAGGCACACAAGAGCACAGCTTAGAGGGAACATTGCCCACAACATGTCTCCAGCCATAATGAAAATTTTGGGGAAAAATCTTGATACTGTTGGTTAACTTAAGTTAAGTTTGCAGATATAATTTTTTTGGCATACAAAAAACATTTTCACATCACAATAACAACAGCTTTTTTTCTATGTATACATCACTTTTTAAAATCTAGAGGCATTGCAACAAAGCCATACAACTAAAATATTTAAATTTCCCCCAGAGTTGCCTAAAGAAAACTAGACAGTATCCCAGGTAGAAGCAGCAGAGGTGTGCGATTAAAAAAGCACTTTTCCAGCAAAACTTTTTTATGGACACTATAGACATCATTTACCACAGCAGCTGCAGTGTGTAGAGTGCAATTTTGGGAACAACTTGTTATGGTTTTACCCACAATGCAGAATTTCCCCCCACTTTTCCAGAGTAATTGCATCCAGAAAGATCTTCCATCTTGCATGTTTGGTTGTTGTTTCCGATGATTTATTAGGTACAAAGTTGCTGTCACAATTGATGGAGGCTGTTGAGGGAACCCTGGAGCTTCCCTCACTTTCAAGGATAGTGGTAGTTCCTGGATTTCCCTGAATCAGTAGGTGTACTGAGTGTAAGGATGCCTGTTAATCCCTGCCGGCATCAATTGGGGCCTATTTAAGGAAGCTGTGGATGCTGGACTGGTGCCCGATTATAGGTCAAGTTTCCTTGCTCCTGGGTGTGTTGTTCTTACTTCTTCAATTGATTCCTGTGTATGACCTTGCCTGAACTTCGGACTTCTGAACCTTTGCTGCCTGGACTGATTATTTACTTGGACTTTGTTTACTCTCACTCTTGCCCCTTTCTTGTACCACGAACTTTCCTCGGATTGGAGTTCCCTCCTTGGTCCTCACTACTTCGGAGCCTTCGGGCCTTACACTGAGCAAGATTCACAAGAGGAACTTGGGCAACTATATGGAAGTGCAAGGAGAAATGCAATGGATGTTGTTATGCAAGCTTGAGTGGTTGTATGTGACCATTTTTTGGTGCAACCACTCAGTTGGAGTCATACATAAAACTGCAGCATTAAGTAAATGTTCTTTGTTTTGTTTTGGTCTTATTAGTAATAGGAGACTGGGAAAATACTGCCCTGTATACAGAAGTGAAGTATAAATAGATTATAGAAAATAGTATCAGTGGCAGCCAGAGGGGCTTATGACATAATCTGGCACAAATAATGTTAGGCAATAGAACCTCAGTGGATGTGGAGAACAGATGATAAGAGACAGATTGCATGGTACCTTGTACAGTGATACAAAATCACTGGGTGATAGTTCTTGGAGCAAATTATTTTGGCAATACCCAATGGTACAACTGTACTTTAAAAGGATTTTATATGGTGCTGTATAATTTATAACATTATAAACTCAATCTATAGGCCTAATGAATTCTTCATACCTATTCATAATTGGACTACACTGAGAAGCAGTGTATAGCAGGGATCTATAGTGTCAGGGGCCTGATTTTATTTAAATATGTATGCATTACTTTGAAAAAAGGATTGAAATACATTTTCTGAATGAAATGGAATACATGCAAAGTGTTTCAGAAGGGCAGTGGGGTGTCCTGCACAAATAGGGGCTTATGCATCAAAGTGGAAGGTCAAAGTCAAGTAAACTGGTGCATTAAAATTCCTTAATGGAATTAGGCTCATTCATTTCTTTTTAATATTAGGAATTGACATTGCCTGTATAATGTATATCATGGAAAATTTTCTGAAAGTTCCACAAAACACAAAATTTATAGTAAAATTAATCACAGTTTTTTAACTGTTGTTTAATAATGCAACAGAGCAGTACAATAACCCCACAAAAGTATGTATTTCATGGAAAATGGCATTGTAAGGTTACTGTTACTGTAAGGTTACTGTAGTTAAAACTGTTAATACTGCCATAGGAAATAACATGTTACATTGTGAATTGCTGAGAATGGTGATGCAAGTGGTTACAACTGGGAAACAATTATGTTGAGAATTTGTTTATTTACATAATTATATTTAAGGCGCCTACATTCACCCCATCCTTACTCGCCATTGGCTTAATTGGGCACAAGTATGTAAAGAGCCTTTAGGTTTTGGAAGGCCACATTTTTTGTGGTCACTTTAAAGCTACATATACAGGGTAGAAGGTGTAAGAACATTGACTTTTCATTTCCATAGGTATAAGTATTTTTATCATCATTAGTGCTGGACTGGGCCTCTTAGGGCCCACAAGAAAACCTGAGAAATGTGCCCGCTGTTACAGCAATTTGGTGTAGACAATTTCAAATGCAATAATACAAGTTTTAATGTAATTCATGTAGTAGGCTTGACAAAGGGTCTTGAGGGCCTGAAACGTTGCCCAGTGAGTATGTAATTTTTATGGGCTAAATAGATCACTTTTTGCACCACTACAACTGCTTTTTTGTGTGCTGCTGGTAACTTTGTTTGAATTAATTTAGTACTTTATTTTAAGAGGCACATTTATCAAGGGTCAAATTTTGAATTCATGTGAGTTTTTAAAACTCCCATAAACTCCCATGAACTCGAAATTCAACCAATTGAAACGTATAATAAAATTGAAACTTTCTAAACTTGGGTGAATAGCTCCAACCCGAAAACTTGAATCGAATTCGAATTTTCTCAAAAAAAAAACCCCTCAAATATCCATGGATCCATGGACCTCTCCCATTGACTTATACAGCAATCCGGCAGGTTTTAAATAGTCATAATCAAGTTCTTAAAGGGCCAGAGTATGATAAAACTCGAAAATCAAATTAGAATTTTCAAAAAAAACTCTAATCAAATTTGGATAACTCCCTAGTTGATTTTGACAGTTTTGGCCATAAAAAAACTAGAAATTTCAAATTAGAAATTCAACCCTTGATAAATATGCCTGTAATTGTTTAGGGTTTAAAGTGATTAAATGTAATGTACTTTTTCCCTGTACTGGTACAATTGGCTTGTTTGCCTCAGAAAGATTACTATAGTTTATCTTTTTTCTTTTAAGTTACCTGTGCCTTTTCTCCTTTTTTCAGGTTAAATGGCTAAACTGCAGCTAAACTGTAGTAGTCTTTATAAAGTAAACATAAAACTTGTACCTACAGTATATAGGGCAACAGTGCATTGTATTTTAATTACTTATGAACATTTTCATTTTTTGGATTTACCGTTCCTTGTTTAACCCCCTTTTGGTTAAAATACACAAATACCAATTAGTGTGATAGAGCATGGACTATACACGACCCCTGAATCTCAATCCTTCCAACTCAGCTCTCATCCCTCCCACCTCAGCTAATACCCTGTCTTACGAGCTGAGGTCTGAGCACAGACGGCTGAGGTGGGAGGGCTGAGACCTGAGGAGGGAGGGCTTTTGTAAGGAGGGCTGAGGAGGGAATTCTGAGGACCGAGGAGGAAGGGCTGAGGAATGAGTCACAAGGGAGGAGATAGCAACAGCAAATGTAGACAGAACGGAGGCGTGACTGCAGTTTCTTCGGATAAGTGAGTTTAATAAGAGCTAAGTCTGCATACTTTACGAAATCGCATAGCAGCGTATGTTCTCCTGATGATGTCCTAAAATGCGTTATGTAATTGTGGCCCCTTCACTACAGGCAAAGTAGACCCTTCGGGAGAGCTACTCCCTCTATTCTCTTTGGTGGAGCTTAAGCTGCTCTTACTAAATAGCCTCTCTGTCTCACTCTATATAGTGCTATTACAAGAGCTATCCTATACATTGGCTTCACCTCATTCACGGGGTCCCTGTACCCTGTCTTCACTAAAGGGGATTTCCCTTTAGGTCCTAACACTTCTGGGGCCTTGTTGATGCCAGGCTCAGTGGAACAACTGCCAAGCTCAACTGCCGCAGGCCAAAGAGGAAGGACCTATTTCTGATTTTCTCAGATTTGCTTTCATCTGGTATAGTGCCTATGGATTGGAGGAAAGCTGATGTCATCCCAATATTTAAAAAAGGATTAAGATCTCAGCCTGGTAATTATAGGCCAGTTAGTTTGACATTTGTAGTGGGCAAATTATTTGAAGGCTTGAAAAGGGATCGCTTTCAAAATGTTGTCCGAGTGAATGGCATTATGAGCAGCAATCAGCATGGCTGTATGAAGGATAGGTCACGTCATGCAAATTTGATTGCTTTTTATGATGAGGTAAGTAAGATGTTGGACAGTGGGGGGCAGTCGATGTGATCTATTTGGATTTTGTCAAAGCGTTTGATACCATGCCCCACAAACGACTGCTTTCTAAACTAAGGTCTGTTGGTCTTAATGAAGTCGTTTGCACATGGATAGGAAACTGGCTACAGGATCGAGTACAGAGGGTGGTTGTTAATGGTACGTTCTCTACTTGGAGTAAGGTTCTTAGTGGGATCCCTCAGGACTCGGTATTGGGTCCACTTTTATTTAACTTGTTCATTAATGACTTAGGGGAGGGTGTTGTAAGTAATGTATCAGTGTTTGCAGATGACACAAAACTACCCAGCCCAATTAATTCCATCCAGGATGTGGCATCCTTGCAACAGGATCTTGACAAACTGGCAATCTGGGCAGCTAAGTGGCAAATGAGATTCAATTTTGATAAATGTAAAGTCATGCACCTGGGATTTAAAATTTTCAAGCCACTTATACCCTTAATGGGACTGCACTAGGCAAATTCATTATGGAAAAGGACCTTGGAGTCCTTGTAGATGATAAACTTGGCTGTAGCAAGCAGTGCCAGTCAGCAGCATCAAGGGCCAATAAGGTCTTGAGCTGTATTAAAAAGGGCATTGAGTCACGGGAGGAGGGGGTCATTCTTCCACTTTATAGAGCACTTGTAAGGCCACATCTAGAATATGCTGTACAGTTTTGGTCTCTCTTTACTCAAACAGAACATTATTGTATTAGAGAGGGTACAGAGAAGGGCAACTAAGCTGGTAAAAGGTATGGAAAAATCTTAGCTATGAGGAAAGACTGGCCAAATTGGGGATGTTCACGCTGGAGGCTGGAGGCGCTTAAGGGGTGATATGATAACTATGTATAAATATATAAGGGGGTCATATAATAATCTCTCTAATGCTTTATTCACCAGTAGGTCTTTCCAGCTGACACAAGGTCACCCATTCCAATTAGAAGAAAAGAGGTTCTGCCTAAATACTCGGAAAGGGTTTTTTTACAGTGAGAGCTGTGAAGATGTGGAATTATCTCCCTGAATCAGTGGTACAGGCTGATACATTAGATGGCTTTAAGAAGGGGTTGGATGGCTTTTTAGCAAGTGAGGGAATACAGGGCTATGGAAGATAGCTCATAGTACAAGTTGATCCAGGGTCTAGTCCGATTGCCATTTTGGAGTCAGGAAGGATTTTTTTCCCCCTCTGAGACAAACAAAAGTTTAAAGTTTGAACTTGATGGAAATGTGTCTTTATTCAGCCTAACTTACTATGTTACTATGTTACTATGACCTCCCTCTGCAAAGCACTTTGTTACAGCACTGCAGGAAGGGTGGTTCCCACTGTGGGAAGCGTCAGTAGCTACAGCAGCCTTGTGTCTAAGGAATCATGTGCAGACATTTTTTAACCCAGAGAACATGAAATGGTGAAACCCCCACTGCGATAAATTTTAAAGCAATTGCTCCTGATTCACAAAACTCGTGCAAGCAAATTGCATGGGAATTAATGGATTGGACCAGTTGCGGCTGAATGCAAATCCACGAGCAACCCAATTACTGCTGCAATGTGTAAAAACATTGAATTGCATCCTAATTGTACTGCAGTTGTAAATGTGCCTTAGTGTATAAATATGATAATTGTCATATAGACCTGTGATAGAAATAAAATGTGGATTGAGATTGCCCAGGGTTGGGGCTCAGACAGTCCAGTCTGACCCTCACTATCATCATCATCATGATTATTATTATTATTCTGTTCACCAAATAGATAGCCATGTGTATGAGCTGAGTAGCAATGCTGGCCAAGGCTATAACAAGTATTTGGTCTCATTCAGTCCTTTAGATCTAGACAAATAGAAATTGTGTTTTATCAGTATTTAGTTTACTAAATTAAAGAGCTGAAACTGATTCTTGTCTTATCTGGATGTAGCCTTTGCATCATTTACATCAGTACACAAAAATCCTAATAAGAATTAGTCTGATCCTTGGGGGATAAAAGCTAAATAAATGCTATTTCCTGTAAAATACTTTCAAGCTTAAAATGTCTCCATCGTCAAACCAGTAACTGAGCAACCCATGTAAATGTATGTTAAGTGCTAAAGGAAGAACTCCAGTCAGATGAGTGTTTTACACTTAGTTTAAACAATTTAGTATCAAAGCAAGCTTTAATCTTAGAGGCTTATCAGGATTAAATATCCTTTTATGTAAAACCACTGGTTACATATTCAAGGGTCATAACAGTCTTACAAACCATCACTTATCTGACAAGATGAGAGAGAGGTTTGTGTACTAAAATCTTTTAAATCAGTGCCAGCAACTGTAAAAAAATAAATTTTTTCAATGCAAACTATTTCCTTCATGTGTTATTCAACTTGCCAGGGTTATTACAAACATATATAAGATCGGTGTTCTTTAACAATAATTTGACAAATTATTTCTGAGTATTGCATAAATTAGAAAAGTGTCATATAGGAATCTTTGCTTTTCCCATCTGTTACCGTATCTTCTCTCTAATTGGCCCCAGAATTGTGATTGCTTTCTGTGATATACAAAGTAAAGTGAGAGCTGCCAGCAAGTGTTGCAGATGTGCTATAACAAGTACGTTATACAGGAAACTTCTTACATCTAAGTGTTATTTGCCTTTAGTGATTCAGTTATAGCATGCCATGTATTCAAACAGAATGATGTCATGTCAGCAGTCAAAGGCTGATTATTAAGTCTATTCTCAGGACCAGACAGAACAAGAGATCACAGTAGGTGGCTCATGGCCTTTACGCAGATCACTATAGTGAGACTATATAAATACAATGCTGACTGTGTTTTAGTTCATGTGGTACCCTTAAAGTGTGCATACTGTTTCCAGCAGGGTTTCCTGCTTGGCTGGCTTCTAGTGTGGATTGCAGAAATTCTCTTCCTTCTCTAGTTAAAGGAGAAGGAAAGGTTAAAACTAAGTAAGCTTTGTCGGAAATGTCTATATAAATACATCAGTAAACCCTCAAAGTAATGCTGTCAAAAGAAACACCACAATTCTTTCCTTCTATTGTGTATACGTGGGCTTCTGTATCACACTTCCTGTTTTCAGCTTCAACCTCCAGGGATAGGGCTTGAGCATGCTCAGTTTGGTCCTCTCTCCCTCTCCCCCTCCCTTTTCTCTTCCCTCCTCCCCTCTCTGCTGAAATCTGAACCCAGAGCTATGAGTGATCATGGAGAGACTCAGGCAGGAAGTGGTGTCACCCTAAGCTAATGTGGCAGCTGCTATCCTAAACAAACAGAGAGAGCTGCTAGAGATTTTTACTCAGGTAGGGTAAAGCATTTGCAGAATAAATATAGTGTTATAGCTTGCACTATTGGGGCTTATCTATTGGCAATACACTGATTCAGTAGCTTTCTTTCACCTCTAAGGCCTGTGAACACTGCAGGGACGAGAATGTGATTTTATTTATATTAAAAACAAGTACATACTGTATGTGATGGGGTGCCCATGCAGTCAGCATCACTTCTTTCTTTTAAAATAGATAACCCAGGACAATGAAGACTTTGGGAGGGCTAGCCAGAATATCACCTGTGCTCAACATTCAGTCTCTTATCTAGAGCATACTACCATCTTGTGTCAAGGCATTATTCTTTCAAATAATGGAATCCATTATCCAGAAACCCTTTATGCAGAAAGCTCCAAATTAAGTCCCCTATAGACTACATTTTAATAAAATGATTAAAAATGTTCAAGTATTATTTCCCTATTATTTTGTAATAATAAAACAGTACTTGATCTAAACTAAGTTGTAACTAATCCTTGTTGGAGGCAAAACAATTCCATTGGACTCATTTCAAATTCATGTAAGTTTTTTTAAGCTCCCTTAAATTCGAATATACTCGAAATTCGACTGGGTGGTTATTTATGAAAGAAAATATAACATCTGAAACTCAGACAAATTTTACTGAACCTAAAACTTTAATTGAATTTGAACTTGATTCGAGTTTTTTCTCTCAAATGGAAGGCTGCAATCTGCTCCAAATTGGTAACTGGACCTCTCCCATTGACTTAAGGTGGCCATACACGGGCCGATAAAAGATGCCGACAGACCAAGTCGGCAGCATATTGGCCCGTGTATGGGGCCCTCCTACTGGCTTCACCGATCGATATCTGGCTGAAAGTTGGCCAGATGTAGATCGGTCGGGACTAAGAATCCCCTCGGATTGCGGCCGCATCTGTTCGTTGATGCATTCCCGAGATCCAACCACCCATATGGCCTCCATTATGATCCGATCGTTGGGTCCTAGGGCCCACGATCGGATCAGGCTGATATTGCCCACCTCATATCGACATATGGGCATATCTGAGAGAGATCTGCTTGTTTGGCGACATCACCAAACGAGCAGATCTCTACGTGTATGGCCACCATTATACGTGAACTTGTTGTAATGAAACGCACCTCTTTGGTGCGGCGGGGACG
>CM044431.1:183363303-183413653 GCA_024363595.1 Xenopus borealis | reverse complement strand
AGGAAAATACATAGTGCCACACTCATGAGAGGTCATGAAAAAAGCTTAATCTATTGTAAAGATGGATAGTTTTTCCTCTCCAATAAATTAACCTTTTCCATGACCTGGTGAATGCGGCACTATGTCTTTTTCTATGACTTCTTTCAAGCAAGAAAACCGACAGCTGGTGTTTATGAACAGATTTTTACCAAGAATCAGAATTCCAAGTACAGCGCTATAGAGTTATATATAAACAATAATGTTTAGCACTGGGAAATAAGAGAGAGGAAACTAGTGAGCTATTCCACCCTGTGATGCTGTTTATAGTTTCTATTTACATTGATTAGAGTTTTGTGCATAGATCTTTGCACCATAAAGGCCACCAGTTGACTGTTAATGTTTAATGCTGGGGATTTAAAATGGAATCTGCAAACAGTGATATAACAGATACATTACAGTAAAGAAGCATTGATGTAATTCCAGAATTGCTTACATTCATCTTTGTCTACTTCCATGTACAGTATCTCAGATATCTTCTTCCTTTCTTCCCATTCAAGTAAATACACAGCACATAACTTTGCATTTATTCTAATTAACTTATTCTAAAAATATTCAGCCCAGATACAGATTGGCTTTTAGCTTGTTCTTAACATTAATGATAATTTCTGAATCTCTTTGTGTAGTCTACTGTCAGTTTGGGATATTCTTGCAAAGCCTGTGCCCTTTTTTTACCTTTAGGTAAAGGACGAGGAGAAGTTATGAAACAATATGTTAGCCAGCATCCAATTTGTGGAAAAAAATTTACCCATTCTTTACCTAGCATCACACCCCCATATTTCATAAAACTCTCTATATCTCCCTTAGAGAATCCCAGACAGAACATTTCAGTAGTAAGATTTTCCAACTAATATAAAGTGCATGTTTAAGCCTTAAAACATCATAGGGCTATGGTTCTAAGTGGGCGTTGCCTTTCATCTCGGCACCCCCCATGTATTAACCTTTTCTTGTCCTTTAAGACTTATATTAAGTCCAGCATCTACTCCACACTCAACACACACTCCAATTAAATCCAAATTAAGGATAACAAAATGAATGATTTCTAATTGGCATAATGAAAAGAAATAGTTGTTGGCATGCCAGACTTTTCTAGATGTACTTTACTCCTACCACTCTCTATGCTTCATTTATTTTCACGTTCTCCCATTTCATCTTGGCTCGCAGTGATTTATTGACCATTTAGCAGTTTGTCTTTCCTTTTTATCTACTATGATCATTTCTGATTTCAAAACGACCAAGATATATTTCTCTCTTGATTTCCTCCATTGTTCTCAGTTAGAAGCAGTAAAATGAGAGTTCTTGTCTTATCTCAATCTGCTTTAGCTTCCAACATGTACACCCCTCCAGTTAATTACTTTTTCCCTACACATCACCTACATGCCTACATCAATGCTGAACACACACATACATGTTCTGGACTCCCTGCCATTTGGTTAAACATTTGACTTGGCCTCTACAAAAACTTGAACACCAAAAACTGATTAGACATATATACAGTATATTATTGTGCTCACCAAATAAAGTGCCAATGAGAGCACACTATAATTTATTGCAATATTTAGCAGTAATAGCAAACACAGTCTAGTGCTGATATAAATACATAAATGTACATGTTTATACTGTAAAATATTTCACATATTCTGCCACTGGGACCGTGGTCAACAATTTATTGTGTCTGAAGTATGAAACATATATCACGTTTAACATTTTTATACTCTTGTGTTCTATTTCAAATTCAAAAGCCTTCAAATGTCAATTTAAATTTCCTCTCCTAGATATGTATATTTCCATGTCAGTTCAGAACCTCCCACTATGTAACTATGTAACTATAGTTGTTTGAGCTTTTCGGCAAGTTAATAATATTGTGTCACGGATGGAAAACCCAAACCCCAGGGGAGTGACTGGATTCCTATCTAGGCATGCTGTTCTACCTATAAAAGCTAACTTTGGCCTTGGGCCTGGCCCTCAGCTACTAGGGTACTGCCATTTCTTACTGCATGAGAATCCAGTACTCCCACAGGAACAGGCAAGGACCCCAAAGGTATACTCTGAGAAGGACCCAGTAAGGAAGGAGCTGGATGTAGTCAGAAAGACCGGGTCAGAGCCAGGTAGCAGGAATCAAATATTTTTTTCTAGCAAGGAAGAAGCTAGGATTGTGAGTATACATTCTTATTATTAAATCAATCCCCAAGTGGATTTGCCACACAACCTCTCCATTTGGATTCATGCATTTCTTTTTACTTGTAGTTACAGTAAGTACCTTAGTTTACAGTGTATAAAGGCTAGTGCTTAGCTATTACTCCAGGTCTGCAAAGATTAGCATCCACCCATCAAACACTGCTTTTGTGAGGCTCTGCTACCCTCCAGCTAGCTTCCCAGTCTCACTGCACAATACACAGCAAAGGGGGGATTGTCAGAGTTTGTTACTATTTATTTGGAATTGTATTAAAAACCCACCTGAACTACAGAGAAACTATTGAAGCTTCCATTTAGTTTCTGTCTTTCTCATTGCTGAGAAAATATAACATTTCTGCCAGTGGTATTACCAGTGGTATTCATATTCCCTCTACACTTTGTGATGTCACTGCAAAGGGAAAAGCAATCAAAACAATAACAAAATAACAGTCAGGTGATTAAAACATTTAGCAGCTTGAATTTAACATTAATTTATTTTAAAATTCAATAGTTTCTATATGTAGGTCAAAAAATACTGTGTATTATTTAAGATTATTATGAAAGTAAGAGACTGATCATGTGCTGCCACAATGGCAAATACTGTACCTTTCAGTATATCTGGGGCTACCTATGTTATACAATATGAACTCTATAGGAGTATACTTCTACTATTATAGCCAAAACTATCTGGTGGCATAACAAGATTTTGGGGGCCCTCCAGGGGTGCTGTTTCAGTGAGGTGATTGAAAAACTCTACTCTATTCTGGCAAGTTATAGGGACAACAAAAAGACGCTCCTGGTAACTTTATGAGCTTATTTTCCAGTTTTTAACATAGCCTCAGAATTATCATTAAATTTCTATCTTTAATTCTCCTTTGCATGAAGCCAATCCCCTTACAGTACTTGGTTGTTTCTATACAAAGAACATCATGGCAGTCGAGTTTTAAGGCTGCCATCCAAATACTAGTAAGCCATACAGGAAATTTTAGAAGGCTATACATTTTTACTGAATTCATTATACTGTATCTACAGTACTTTAGTGCCTTCTAAGAAAAGTAACTAAGTTTATGGTTTGGCACATCTTATTATTTTGCAAGAGCAGGAAAATAAAATTGCACTTGCCTAAGCAGTTGTTGAATTTTAAACAATTTAGGAATAATTTTTTCTAAGGTTTATAACCAGGGCATGAGAGTATGATTATCCTTTGATGATGGTCGCGAAGAACTGTGAGCGCTAAGCTACAGCTTCATCAAATGCAGCTGAATAAAACAGTGCATTGCTTTTAATATTTCATTTGTATGCTATTTTAGAAACAGTGGAGAATATTTAAATCTGTGCAGGGTTACAACTGAATATATGTCAGCATTTTAAATCAAATTCAAACATACAGCAAGGGGCAATAGGTGATAAAGAAGAAAGGAACTCTCATGTATATAGAAGTACTTGAGCTAACGTGCACCCTTTTGTCAGTGTAGTATACTGTATGCCAGTTTTTTCTATTCAAATCTTTATAGCGCTTTGCTATTTCTTTTAGTTAAGCAGATAAAAATGAAAGCTAAGGGTCAACATAATGTGGCCAACAGCTGATCCTGCTTCAGGGTATAAAGGCCCTGTGTCTTTATATAGAAATGGAACTCAGAGATAGAAAACCTTTATCGTCTAATTTCTTCTACTATAGTTCTACAGACCACCTATTGATTTAAAAACATATGTTTTGGATAGCTATGCTTGCTAAACAAAGCAAAAGGCTCTATGGTTCCTACTCAATAATAGGCTAACAAGTATTCTGCAATTCCCAGGGCTTTCTGGCCCTTAAAGATACATTTTTATAATATAGTCTATGATGGAGATGGCCAACCTCATTCATACATAGTTTGCTAAATGTAGATTTTCAGATGAATAGGGCATGATGGTGGGGGAGGGAATTTAGCAAATTTTTACATTTTGCCAATAGATTGAAATCGTAATCAACCAGTATTGTAGCCAGTAATTATAGTTTATCTAGTTAATTTGACCTTGTGATCCAGATGTATAAAGGTTACACATTACACATTTAAGTATTTAATCATTTATACGTCATTATATGTATATATATATATATATATACAGTATATATATAACAGCCAAGGATATCCTGTAACTTATATTCTTATAAATGGTGTTTAGCTATTTCATCAGTTCTAATCAGTGCTTAATGATGTCAATTATGTCACATGACTCACTGAAATGTTTGCATTTTAATATATAAAGTACAGTCTGTTGAAAAATGTGAGGATATTATAAGCAAATGAGGATATGAGGATATTATAAGTCAAAATTAAGTTCCATGACCCTTGGCCTTCAACCTCATGCTTTTATATGGTTATAGAATTCTTCGATGACTTAAAATATCCAGGTGGTACTTCATTATAGTGCTATCACGAATAGGTGATAGCATCTGATTAGTTATACTTTCACGCTTACAACAAGTAAAAAAATATGTGTATGCAGCCTAAATGCATTTCCATATGTTCTGACATAAGATCTCTGCTCATTCTAGTGCATACTCTAGGAACATTATGAGCTAAGTACATGAAGGCATGGAGGTATGCACATATGCTAAAAAGTGTAAATATGTTTTGAGATGACTGGTAAACTAATTTGTATATATATATATATATATATATATATATATATATATATATATATATATATATATTGCTTTTTAGGAATTGCTTGTTATTAGGAATTAATCCCAAGAGTCAAAGTTGTAGCAATAACAAGAGCAGGGAAGGTCTCCACTGTGGACCTTGGCATCCTACAGGCCCTTATAACCATTTTCTCACCCTTTAATCAGGCATAAAAATGATGTAGTGGGGTTGCAGAAGAAACAAATAAGGGACATGAAAGGAGGTTGTTGAGAAAACAAATAAGGAGCTAATTTACTCATGCAAGTGCAATGTGTAAAGAGTAAAACCTCACACAAACTTTACCTACAGCATTTGCCCTAGAATTCCATTCCTGTAATGTAAGTAATATACACCAGCACCTGTAAACAGAGCACAAGCTGTATTTGATGATTTCAATCAATGTCAGACAATTACCATACTATATATTAGATGCAAATCAGGAGTAACAGTGCCACCAGTTGTATGTGTAATGAAATGTGAGTGCGGTAAAACTAAACTAACTATGTCAGAAAAACTAAAAGGGAATTCAGACGTAGAGTACTGGAACATGTTGGGGATGTATTACATAAGAGAAACACATCAGTGGCCAACCACATTAATCAGTTCCTCAATGGTAATACAGCGGCGATGAAGTTCATTGGTGTGGAACATATTAAATCCACCACAAGAATAGGAGATATCAATAAAAAATTGAGGCGCAGTGGATATACTGGCTGAAAAGCAAAGCCCCCATTGGACTAAATGAAGGATTTACTTTCACGCCTTTTTTATAATACATTGCAAAATATAGGAATAGGTACAGGAATGTATATATAGACTATATATAGAACTAATTTCACGATGGTACTCCTCTCCGAATTGAAATTGTATCATATGTAATAAGTTTTGCTCATAATGATTTTGAAGTGATTCAGCTATTAATAACATATGAAAATCCAGGATAGATAGATACTGAAATCATCAATGTGTGTCCAAAAAGGGTATTATAAATAAAGATTTAATTGAGGCACTGCTGAGGCATTGAATACAAGAGGTTGTATACAATATTTAGTGTAAATTGAAAAGTAAAAATCATTATGCGGATTAACACCGCCGGACTAGTAAGGGCAAGCCGCATCAGAATTGCATGGGTTCAAGCAGTCAGTCTGGAATTTCCACCAGTAGAAAACTGGAAGTGACCTCAGCAAAGCACCCAGGACCTGCGGGTATCTTGCCTAATTGAACCCAGAGTGGCAGCTATTTTACTGGCCTGGCCGGGAAAAAACATAAATATATAGGCAGGCCGGTATATTTCTCCAGAAAAGGTGGCAATCCTAGCGGCAGCGCAGCCTTCACTTATGTCCCTGACAAAGCTGTTAGACAGAAAAATGCGTTGGGCGACATAGGTGGAAGGTGCTGTGATTAGCTCCCACTCTTCCCAACGTAGATAGGCAGAATTGGCACGGAGGGAAGGGAGGGTACTGGTAGCATTCTGCTTGAAGCTCAAGCCTCAAATTGAACTTTGCGATCATAAATAAGTTGTTCCCAGTGGCCTCAAACCAATTGCTTGTTTTTGAATTCTTGGCTTGGAGGCAAGTGTGGGTGCACAAAAACCAGATGTACTGTCACACAGTGCCTCCTTGTAGTTTGCTAGTTCATATAGGGGCTACCAAATGGTCAATAACAGCACTTATTTTGCACCACCCAGGAACATTTTTCATGATTTTGTTGCTCCCCAACTCTTTTTACATCTGAATGTGGCTCACAGCTAAATAAGGTTGGGGTTAGACCATCAAGACCGTAAAGAACCCGATTAGTAAATAAAGGCAATCAAGAAAATATTGATGAGATTGACTCAACACACCCAGTTTATTCTATAGAGAAAAAGCACTTACATCTTGATAAACTGAATATTTATCTTATATAAAGAGAACAGAAAGGAATAAATAAATAAATATTGCTTTCAACTACAATTCCATTTACACATAAAACCACTGCAAATTTGAATCAAAAATATTTTGGCATGCAGCTTAGCATAATATTTTCTCTCTTTATGCAGAAAAACATTTTTTTGTGGAGGACCCTTTTAAAGAATCATGTGCTTATGCTTTTATATAGATTTATTAACTATTCCTTCTCCCCGATAGATGTTTAATCTATGTCATCTACCATACCCCCCAGGCATACACACAGCTTTGCTGGACTACTATTAACACTATCAGTATCTGGATAACAGTTAGAAAAGTGCAGGGCGAACACTTTAAATTTATCCGCTTATTATAACTTGCAAAATATGCTGAACCAAGGAATCCAAGCAAAGGATTATATGCCAATGTGCAGTTTTAAAAAGATTAATATAATCAGGAAAAAAAATTAGAAGGCAATATCAGACTTACATTATTAATAACCGGTTCTGCGCTATAGAAAATATATGTAAAGCTCTATCGCTATTAAATAAAGCAAGTGAATGCACGGGTAAGCAACCCTTACCTAATGAACCACGCTGACTTTATGTTGGAGAATTAAGGAAGCCCCTAATGAATACTCACAGTCATACCATCTGCTAAATCTATTCAGAAGAAAATAGTTACGAAACCATTATACTGAATAAGATTTCTCCCCGGAAACCTTAGTTATTGCAGTCTGGAGAGCTGTACAGAGCAGGAAGTTATTTTCAGTGGCTGGAAGACAATTTTATTCCTTGCCCAGGTGCAAATTGCTATTTAATTTTATAATTAACTCTGCACACACAACATAAAATATTGTTGAACTTGGAAACAAAGTGGAAATGTGAATATAGTTAAGTGTAGGGTTAAGCAACATTTGGCACTCAGCAATCTGAATCAATAGCGTTCATGAGCATTCATTTATAGTAATCATAAAAAGAGGAGTAAAGCAATTATACTTTTTTGTTAGCTTCCGTTTGAGATGGCTTTGACTAATCCAGGAAGAAATAGCTAGAGAAGGGTTGAAGGGGTTTAAAAATATATCTGGATATCTTTTTCTTACAAATGTTGTTTTAATCCTTATTGAATTAGGACTCATAAAGAGAGAAAATGCAGGATGCTGAATCATAATGTTCCCCTACACATAATCTAAATCAGAAAAGATCAAGGGGCAGATTTATCAACAGTCAAATTCGAATTTGGAAGTAATTTTGGGGTACTTTGACTAGCGAATAGGCCAAAATTTCATTTGAATTGAAAAAATTTGACTATTCAAATATTGAAGTACTGTCTATTTTAAAACTTCAACTATTCACCACCTTAAACCTTCTGAATAGCTGTTTTAGCCTATGGGGGACCTCCTATAACCTATATGGAGTCTATTCGGAGAAATTGTTCGAATCATTCAATTTAAACGATTTAATAGTTTGATTTGAATAATTCAAATTTGAACGAAAACAGACCTGTTCGATCAAAAACGGTCCCTTTTGGTTCACAAAAAAACTTCAGCTGGTTGAATTTGCACTTCCTAATTTGACCATTGATAAATCTGCCCCCAAAAGTCTACACAAGAGAGGAAAATATGTCCTCAGACCAAAAATTTGGGTTTAATAAGCACAGGCATAGGCAGGTGGTCATCAAAACTCAAAACGTTCTGCTTGAAACAATTTGCACCTTCACCAGTATATATCTTGAAGAGGGATTATTTTATGAAATAAAGATCATTTGGAAAAACATTTTTAGTGACATGGGCTGTTCATATTCTGTCATTTGTCCAAAAGTGAGCATCCCCATTAAACCGGGGAGATAAATTACAGCCAACTCAAGGATATCACCTCCAACTGGCCTTTGGCAATGTGTAGTAGCTGAGTTTATTGGCTGTTGGCTGTAGAAAAATAGCAGGGCTCATAGTATTGTTAAGGTGGACATTCAGGAGGCGATAAAAGCTGCTGACAGACCAAGTCAGCTGCTTATTGGTTAGTGTATGGTGCCCTCTGATTGGCTTCCTTGACTGATATCTGGCCGAAAATCGGATCCTGTCGGATTGAAGACCACAGAATAGCACTCTAAGCATATTTACATTGTTATAATGTACTTAGGATATAGAGTTTGTTATATTACATGCTTTCAAACTATACAGGGATAAGGAATACATTGGCATGAATAAAAACAAATTGCTTGCAATATTAAGAGTTTGTTATTTTTGTAATATGTGTCACATTCTGTTAAGATAGTTGAATTAAAAATAATTTACCTGTACCAATACAGTAACATATAAGGAGTAATTTATGGTAATAAAACCAACAATCTATTTGATTTGATATTCCTGGAACAGGCTAAAATGTGCCTCAATACCTTAGTGCTTTGAAAATTGGTTCATATGGTGCCTACTAAAGGTCCATCACCATGCAATGTAATTCATGAATATTGTTGCAAGAACACCCATTACACATACTAACATCTTATCATACAAATAAGCTAAAAGGTTTTTAATGTATTAGAAGTGATGGGAAATGGTCCTGAAAATCCAAATGCCCTATGAAGTTTCATGATTCACTGAGTAGCTACATAGCTGTAGAGAGGTGATTCACAGATGAAAGTATTGCTACACAGCACTGCCAGTGATAGATGTTAAGTTTGCCCGATTAAAGGCAAATACATTCTGTCTGCTTTAGAGATCAACTTAAAAGAGGGACCTACAGTGTGGTCTTTAACAGATGCTTCAAGGACTATCGTAGAAGACATGTTTACTAGCCCCACTGATTGGTAGGTGTGTGTGTTTTGTGTCTGCTCTTGAGATCAAAGTTTAAAAGAGGAAACTACAATGTGTTATTTAATAGATGTCTGAAAAGATATTGTAGAGCAAGTTTTTGCTCATAATTCTGAATGCTTGGCTTGTTTATGGGTGTTTTATGAATGTATGAGAAAGAGGCATGTTGGTAGTTTCCTGCACTTGTCAGACTAGTTGTGATTATTTTGCAAATGAAGCATCAGCTGTGAAATATCAAACATTTTTGATGTGCAGAATAAGACTTGCAGGACCAACTATAAACCGCAAAGAGTTTGACAGTGAGTATGACAGTAACTATTACAAATAATATTTACTTTCGATTTATTCTTCATAGGAGGCTGTTTGCAATCTTCAGATAGTGAAGGGGGTATTTCCAAGGACTTACAACAGAGAGTACCATTTCACACCTCACTCCACTAATTGCAGAGCCAGATTGTCATCATGTTAGCAACTAGTAAACCCTCAAGACAGCAGCAAAATTGCACTTAATATTGATGAATGCCTAGGCTGACATATATTTTCCAGCCTTGGAGAATGCCATATACTGCCCCATTTATGTCATACCAAATCTTCTGGGCTACTAGGAAATGCACCAATAAACAAAAAGGAATAGGGAATTTCCTCCATGTGTAATTACAATAGGATAGTCTATGATTTCAGGGATAAGTCTTGTATTATAGATCATAAAGCTGGAAATCTCTTATAACTTGGCTTATAGGGGACTTCCCTTAGTGAATAATCCCAGCTGGAGAGTCTGTGGCTGTAGGGAAAAGGGTATTTGTATTACAGATCTTAAAGCTGAAACTCTTTCATATGCCTTGATTATAAGGAAATTTCCCCAATATCACACCTGGAGAGTCACCTGGTTTGTTTGTAAAATATCCTTTTCCTCTTCTTTAACAGTTTTTTCTAGGGTGATTTTTTGCCTGATTTAGCCGTGTTCCAGTTACAGTAGGATAATAACATCCATCAGATGTAAGCTCTTTATAGTAGGAATATTTAATCTCAATGTGAAAAAGGATGTAACATCTATTTGCAGCTGCTTATTCTTTCCAAGCAGTAATCATTGTCATTTGGCTGCTTCATCTGTTGCTGTGACATTTAATTTATAAACATAGAATATGTAAACTGTTGGCCTTTACACCTTTAGGATAGTGATGGGCGAATCTGCTGGGTTTTTCTTTGACAATTTTAGTGAAATGGCAAAAGATTTGCGAAACTCTGCTGGCGTCTAGATGCAGGCGTCCATTTTTGGTCGCGGGCGTCCATTTTTGAATGTGGTCATCGGTACATCACCGGTGTTGAAAAAACAGACACCAGTGTCCAAATCGAGACACTGTCAAATTTTTGCCAGGCAAATTTTTCCTGGCATTTCGGGAATTTATTTGCCAGCGGCAAATCACGGGAATTCACCCCAGGCAAACAAATTCGCCTGTCACTACTTTAGAATAACATCATTATTTTGTGATTGTGTAAGATTTTCGAAAATTTTATTCAATTATATCTGCTTTTTAAAAGCATTTAATTAATAAATGCAGCATTATTGAACTAATACAAATAATAATTACAAGATCTAAAACAGCATTTATTAATGTTTACTGCTTCGTTGGGTACTCCATTGTGTCATAATTACAAACTAGCTTGCAGTAAACCTTACATAAAGCACACAAAATAATTGGCTACCCATGATCAAATACTATTGTGCCTACTTAATAGTGCATGCTATAGACTGAGCTATAAATGACACATGTAAATTGATCAAAGTTGAAAAATCATTATCTATCTACAAAAATATGTCCTACTATGTTGCCCAGTGCATTGAAGGGATGGTTCACCTTTATGTTAATTTTAGTATACTATAGAATGGCCAATTCTAAGCAACTTTTCACATGCTCTTCATTATTTATTTTAGTTTTATAGTTTTTAATTATTTGCCATCATCCTTTGTCTCTTTTCAGCATTCAAATGGAGGTCACTAACCTCATTTAAAAAACAAATGCTATGTAAAGGTACACATTTTTATTACTGATCTTTCTATTAAGGTCCTCTCCTATCCATATTCCAGTCTCTTATTCAAATCAATGCATGGTGTACCCTAACAACCATATTTCTGAAAATATCACTCTCTACATCAGGGATCCTCAACCTTTTGAACCTGTGAGCAACATTCAGATGTAAAAGGATTTGAGGAGCAATGCTAGCATGAACAGTGTTCTTGGGGTGCCAAATAACTGTTGTTACTGGCTATTTAGCAGCCCCTATGTGGACTGTCAACCTACTTGAGATTCTGTTTGGCAGTAGATGTGGTTTTTATGCAACAATAACTTGCCTCCAAGTCTGTAATTCAAAAATAAGAAGCTTCTTTGCGGAAATTTGGAGCAACATCCAAGGGGTTGGAGAGCAACATGTTGCTCACGGATCACTGCTCTACATCATACTAAAAGTGAACTCAAAGGTGCACAATAGTGATGGGCGAATCTCCCGAGATTCGCTTCGCCGAAAAATTAGAAATTCGCGAATTGGCAAAAAATTCGCGAAACGAGTCGCGGGACGCTTTTGAACAAATCGCGTCACGTCGCGTCAAATCGCGTCGTGTCGCATCAAAAAACGTCGCTCGACTCGTTTTTTCGGCGAATTTTCGCCAAGCGAAATTTCGCTGGTGATTCGCGAATTTATTTGCCAGCTGCGAATCGTGGGAATTCGCCGCGAATTCGGCCCTGGCGAATAAATTTGCCCATCACTAGTGCACAAGGGTTTGATTTGGTCTGACTAAATATTGAATATGTATCCTAATCTGAAAGCTGCAAAAAGTGCAGACACTTGAATGAATACTGAATTTAAGGAATTTGGGGTGCAAAACTGCACCCTTTGGGTCCCATCAACTTAGCTTCTATATCTAGAACAATGACGTCTGCAGTCTTCACTGCACTTTCCATCTTGCCTTTGAATTTAAACCATAAATAAGAGGGTCCATAGCACCTTGTGCGGATTGTTGTTCCTTAACTTGCATTTCTGAATAGCACACAAGCTAAAGGCATACAAAGGGGCACCAACTTCTGAACCACAGAGTACAGAGATGTAGAATATAAGCAGCACTATATTTATAGGAAAGGTGCAAATCTTTGCTTTGTTAATGTGCCTCCATGTGCTGACTGAGCCTGAAACCCAATATATTAGCTTAAAATGCAACTATATAAGCACTTCTGAAAAAATTACATGTTTTCAATATAGTTAGTTAGGCAAAAATGTAATGTATAAAAGCTGGAGTGACTGTAAGTCTAACATAACAGAACAGAACACTACTTTTTGCTTTTCAGCTCTCTTTTGTTTACATTGACTGGTTACCAGGCAGTAACCAAACAGTGAATTGAGGGAGGGCCACATTGGTCATAACTGTTGCTTTTGAATCTGAGCTGAATGCTGAGGATCAATTGCAAACTCACTGAACAGTTATGTCCCATGTGGGCCCCCCTTCAAGTCGCTGACTAACTCAGATTTAGAGAGCAGAAAAGCAGAAGTTGTGTTGTATTCTGTTATGTTACACATCCAGTCACTCCAGCCTTTATACATTACATTTTTGGCTAACTAACTATATTAGAAACATTTTTTATTTTACACAGCCTATCTATTTACCCAGTTTTTATTTTTACCCTGAACTGTTCCTTTAAGGAGAAAACTTAACAAGTTGTTCAATGTTTTTGTTTGGAGGGGGTTATGTTTCACCCTTTTACTACTAGGTACAGTATGTAGAGTCGACATTGCTATATAGAGTATCAACAACACAGTTTATTAATTTCTATATTCCATTTCTGCATTGTTAGGAAAAATCCCCACTGTGAAAAAGTACCTATTTTTCTGGTAGTAACCTATTGTAACCTTATATAATGATTTCTGTGGGGCATTGCAATAAAGCACATCATTTACTATGGTAAAGTACTTCATAAAGCAACATGTTAAAAAATAAAAAGAAGTGGTGAGTGCAATGGTTATTTGGGCCATATCTGTTTTCCCACCTTTTCTGTAAGGTTGTATTAAAATTGCAGTCATGTAGTGGTGAAGAGTAGATCGATTATATAACTCCTTAATAAATGTCAGGAGTGCTCATTTTATTCCATACATTTAATCAATAAAAGCTGTTTTAAAGGAATAATACACTGGCTTAGTGAATAGACTTTCTGTATTCAATACATTATGTAATTAATGTGTTCTCCAAAGGATGATCAAAATCTGGGAAAGCAAGGCTTAAAGTGAAGGAGGCTACGATCGATGTAATTTCATATTATTCCAGTGTTGTTTCTAATCAATATGAGTAACAGTTGGCATCTCGAGTACTGTTTCACCCTTACAGGAACTGCGTCTACAACAGAAATTAGGTTTATATCTATTTTATAAAAACATCCCAAAGCAGGCAAACAAATGTTACATGTTTTTGTAGTTTGAATGGGTATGTATTTAATACCTGGCTTTGCTTTACTATGATACTTAAGACTATCATATTATGTATAATTTTTATATATTGCTTGCTTTCACTGATAGCAGTCATATTTCATATCTATATAAACAAGAGAGCATTGCAGGTACAGCCTCTAACTAGACATCAGTTTCTGCCTCAGCATATAATTTGGTTCTTGCTATAAGACTAATAATTAAACAGTCACAAAGAGATGTGTCGCTTGATAGGCAGACATTTATTAACGGATTTATCCTTTGCATAATAATTCAACCTTTTATGTAGGCCACAGTGAAGCCTACAGTGTTGATAAATATATTGAACATCAAGAATAATTTTTCTCCTTAGACCTATTACCCATAATGCTTCGGTCTTGGCATTTATGTCCTTTTATTTGTATCACCAAAGTGTTGCAACATTAAACCAGCAGGGATTTATGCAGATTAATTACCATAACACACAAGGTGCTGTTATATTATTACAGAAAAAAGTTATTAAAAGAGTATAAGCATTATATGCTTAAATATATTTCATGGAAAATGGTAGTTTCATATTTTGAAGATTTGTGCATAATGGTTTTGGGATAGGAGAGATCCTATACCTGTGCCAGTAACTGATTATTAATAATGGAATTTACAACTCTTATTATCTATTATAAGTAATTCTAAAACAAATGGACTTGCTGAGTAATCATTGAAGACATTTCACTACTCATCCGAGCAGCTTCTTCAGTTCAACTGACTGGGGTGGGAAGTTCTTGGCATATAAACTCTTCCACTAATCCAAACACAATGGCACATTGTAACTCTTCAAAGAGGAGACATCTGAAATCCACAGAGGTGTTGACTCTGTGTAGTTACTGTGAGAGGATTACCAATGTGTCATGCAACTCCTAGACACAGGTGTTACTTATGAGAGTTGCATGAATGGATGCATGAAGTGTTCTGAAACTGCCGTGTTACAGATGTGAGAACAGCATTGTATGTAGCAGACAGGTGGTGTCGAAAGGCCCCCACCTCTATTCAGGGATGCTTTCTCTACCTAGACATGATTCGCCTCTTACAAATCTCGTTCAAAGCAGCGGTCTTCTTTATCCAGGATTTGGACATTGCTATTTTCAAAGGAGTGTCCCTTGTCTTTTAGGTGTAGAAAGACAGCAGAGTCTTGTCCTGTAGAGTTCACCCCTTCTGTGCTGAGCCATTCGCTTGGTGAGCTGGTCTCCCCAATGTATACCACATTGCTTTGTTTTTCTTTTGGTGATGGATCCTTTGGGTGTACCAGTTTTTGTCTCAGTGTGTTGCTAGGTTTGAAAAACACATTAAAGCTACCTTATGTATCAGCCTGTACGACTAATTCAGGGAGAGAATTCCACATCTTCACAGCTCTCACTGTAAAAACCCCTTCCGAATATTTAGGTGGAACCTCTTTTCTTCTAATTGGAATGGGTGACTGCATCAGCTGGAAAGACTTACTGGTAAATAAATCATTAGAGAGATTATTATATGATCCCCTTATATATGTATACATAAGTATCATATCACCCCTTAAGCGTCTCTTCTCCAGCGTGAACATCCACAATTTGACCAGTCTTTCCTCGTAGCTAAGATTTTCCATACCTGTTACCAGCTTAGTTTTCCTTCTCTGTAACCTCTCTAATAAAATAAAATAATTCCAATTTTTATAAATGATTTCCCTTTTCTCTGTAATAACAAAACAGTGCCTTGTACATTGTATCCAAACTAAGATATAATTAATCCTTATTGGAAGGATAATCAGCCTATTGGGTATAATTAATGTTGAAATTATTTAAATAGACTTAAGATATGTAGATTCAAATTACAGAAATACCCCTTATAGCTGGAAAACCTCAGGTCCAGAGCATTCATGGTACACATTGTTTATGTGTTTTCTTTCTGTTACACCATTTTTTCAAGTTAAATATTTCATAATAAAATGTTTTGGCATCTAATCTATGAAAAAACTTATGAATCCTGTTGAAACTGTGTGAGAGCGCGTACTAGTAGTTAATAAATGCTCACAATAAATGACTGTGGCCCCAAGAATGACCCTAAAAAATAATAAAAAAAGGCTGGCAAAAACACTTGGGGAAAAAAATGTGAGAATTCTGTATTTTTTAACATCAGTAATACATTATGTAGTCCTGAATGTGCCTTATAAATATATACTGTAAGCTACAGAAATGATAATGTATGGCCTCCTAGATTGTAGATGATTCATTTTATTCCTTATTTACCTGAGTATTGACATTTAATTTCTCATTCACTTGAGTATTGCAGTAGCTTTGAAAACCAGTTGATGTAAGCTTATAAGGCTCACCAAGCTTATTAAAGTTTCCAGGAAATCCCAGCATGTCTTGTGCGAACACTATGTTCAAGAAGCTCTCTTCATTTAAAAGAATGTTGTTGCCTCGTCATAAAGTCCCATACGTTTAGAAAAAAAAATCTATATTGCTGATTTTATTGTTGCATTAACAAACCAAACAGAGCCAGATATTTCCTTGCACAAGTGGTGATTTGTTTCAGGGATGCAACAAGAGAAACAAATAAAGTCAGCATCTTTTCAGTCATAAATTAGGGAATGATTCTGTCGTGATTTTTATGATGTACTTGTTATTTCTAAATTATACTGTTTACACTGCAAATAATTCATTCTATCTTATAAAATGTCATTTCTGAACCAGCAAGTGTATTTTTTTTATTTGTGATATTGGTGGGCAGGCAGCCATCTCAGGTCATTTTGCCTGGTCATGTGCTTTCAGAAAGAGCCAGCACTTTAGGATGGAACTGCTTTTTGGCAGGCTGTTGTTTCTCCTACTCAATGTTACTGAATGTGTCTCAGTGGGACCTAGATTCTACTATCGAGTGCTGTTCTCATATCTACCAGCCATCTGTATTTAACCCAAAATATTTGAGTTTTCAATGGTATTTTTTAGTCAATACTTGAATTTTTCTATTTTTTGTAAGGAAAATATTCCAGCTAAAACTTGTCGAGGTCATGTAGAAGTCAATGGTAGAGGTCCCTTGAGCAATTTGAAGATGCTAATAGCCTTCATGATGTTTGAGTAAAAAACCTCCCAAAGCTCTAAAATTAGACATTTGATAAATAACCATCTTAATCTATATCATGTTTTAAAATCATTATTTAAATTGAATTTTAAATTCAATGACGTATTTTGTTTATAAAAATTGCTTTTGTTCCTAGTTACCTTCAAGGAGCTCTGGCATTTATAAAACCATCATTGAGAAAGTGCACTACATTGTACTTGATCCCAATTAAGATATTTCATCCTTTCTGGATATAAACAATTATATTAGTTTTAATTAATGATTTAATGAATTTTTAGTTTGGAGAACCAAATTTCAGAAAAATTCCTTATCCTGAAAACCCCAAGTCCTGAGCAGTCTGGTTAACAGCTCCCATGCCTGTAGTACCTTCTATAGTACCTTGATTTCTTCAACAGACAGCTTATTAAGGCCTGCTTTAGTGTCTTATGGATGACTGTTTGCAAGTATGCTGAATGCTTCAACTCTTTATTAATTTTAACACATTAAAGATCTCTTTCCATTTTAACTGAAACTGAACGTGTAAAACACATGTACATTGTACTGGGAAGTGCTCTTACTCCCACACATATTTTGACATGTACATATTTTAAGTACAGTAGTTGACTACTACTACACTACAAATGAAACGAAAAATAACAAAATGGTTAACAATTCAGGTAATATGAATATAAAATTCAGAAAAAAGAAAAGTGCATGATTTTTAGGCTTGTATATTTATTCTGTTCTGTAATAAGAACAGTCAGTAGAACTTTGCACAGGGAGAGGCTAGGCTCTTGTATGCCCATTGATGTAATAGATATTACTGATATGATCACCAGTGATTTTTTTAACTTGTAAGGTGGGGAGCTGCCCACCAATGATCTTTTTTATACTATGGGGCGGGGCCTGTGGTGGGGTTGTGTGGGGGTCTGGGACATTAGGACCAGAAAGGTTTGTCGTATGGAGCCCCATGATTTCAGATGGCGGCCCTAGGCTCAAGCTAATAGGTTGAAGAATACAAACATTTGAGTGCTGACAATGATTCCCTCTAGCCAGTCATACAGTACCTCCCATTTTGGAAATAGAAAGAGGGACAAAAATATTTTTGACCATATCCATTTTTGTCACCACTAATTACCATGTTCATTTTACAAAATTCGTCAGGTTGTGAAAGTTTAAACACATTTCTGTGTTTTTTTTTCCGTTATTACAGTTTTGCTAATGAAGGTGAATTGCCCTTTAAGCTGCAAACCATAATTTCCCCAAGAGACCTGCTTCTCTAAAATTGTTATTACAGTTTATTTGCTTATCTTAGATTGTAACAAATGTATCCAAGGGGCAAATTTTTAAAATTCGGTGCAATGACGAAGTTCGATCGAATACTATCGAATAACGATCGTATAAATTTTTCTTATATTCGGATATTCTAATTTGGCCTCTTTCATCATTGAATACCGAATTATCGAATAGATCAAATAGATCTAATCAGATATTCGACAATTCGATCATTCGATGATCGAAGGAATCAAAGTTAAAAAAAATGTCCGAATGCCTACTTTGCCAGATTGAACCTACCAAATTGTAGTAATGGGAAACCCCCCATAGGCTTCGAATACCATTCGTACGATCAAAGTGCTCGATCGTTCAAATCGTACAAATCGTACAAATTTTTCGGAAGGCTCGAAGAAATTTTACAATTTTTTTTTCGTAAAATCGATCGTACGAATTCATCGAGAAATCGAATATTGAGCAAAATGATAGCCTAAAACAATTCGATAAGCATTCGATGGTCGAATGCTTATTGAATTTTGAGTAGGATCGAGCCAATTTTGGAGAATAATAGTAAATTTGCCCCAAAGTGTACCTGCCACTTATTCTGAGCTCTCTGCTAAAAGCCAATTACACTTTAGAAACCTTGTATCTTTTTCTGGCTGTTCAGTGCATGAGATCAAAGAGGAAGTCGGGACAGTAACAATCCTGCACTGCAGGTTGAGCAGTCAAAATCTAGCCTTTTCTTGCAAAAAACTGGACAAATGGGAGGTATGAGTCTCCAGTCTTGACCTAAGGCTGGCAATGAAGAATACCAGATCGACACAGAACTTAGAGCCCTCTCACACATTCTTCTACCTGCATACCAATTCAGTTATATTGATTCACTAAGCAACCTACTCTTTTATATTCTTAAATGATTTAATGAACTGTTACATTTTTCCCCACTTATGAAACATGTCCAAGCTCATCCATTTTTTTTTCACTTTCTGTAATGACTAAAAAAGGGAAACCGCAGTGAAATGGATTATATTTCCTGCAACATGGATTGCTTTACAGGGTTCATGTGGATGACTGCAGATATTCTGGGGGTGACTTTGAACATGTATTAATCATGAGTTCAGACAGGGTCACTTGGGAGAAGTGCATCTAATGTGCTGTTACTGATTTTGCTAGGTAGCACAGTGAGTCTTTTCTGTTGGTTTTACTTTTTCCAGCTATTCTTGGCACTCTTAATATAAATTGGCACATACACAGTCTGAATGATGTGAGCCTGGATTAGGACAGGGATAACCAGAAAAAAAGTTTAAAGAGAAGGATTTGTAAGATTAAATAATGTGAGCACAATGCAAGCTTGGATAAAGATGTAATTATAATCTTTAAAATCTTTAAAATATAGATGCCTGCTGTCAAGTACGTGTATATACCATGTTTGTTTTGTGTATGCTTTGCTTAACTTCCTTAGAAAAGTATAGCCATTAATAAAAACATGTGCAGCTTTGTAATGTATGCTGAAAATGTTTACAATCTAAGATCATTTTTCTCAGATTAAGTCTGTTACAGAGTATTTCCCCAAATCTATTTCAGTAATAAAATCCAACACATCATCTTATCCAGTATTGTATGATTTTTTTAACGGTAATTTTACTGTTTGGCAATGTTTTGCAGCCCATTACTGATTGTAGAAAAATGCAGGGCTTGTCAACCCTCTGCCTTTCCATGCATAAGATTACTCTGCTGTGGCTTATAAATATTACCTGGAATGCTATCCTTAAAGGAGATCAAAACCCTTAAAAGGAGTAGGGCTAGAAATGCTGTATTTAGTAAACTGAACTTACTACACCAGCCTCAAAGTTCAACATCTCTATAACAGGAATGATTCAGGCTATCAACTTTGTGCACAGGAACTCTCCATCTTGGATTTTGTTAAGAGTATCACTGCACATGTTCAGTGAAGGAGGGCCTAGTGTTCATAGCAAATCATTGAACACAGCATGGGGTTTGCTTGTCATAGAAGCTGATGCCATAGGGCTAATTATTACGTTCAGATGCAGAATGGACTGGTTTCTGAGCTGCAATGTAATGGTGTGTGTGTATATATAATATATATATATATTTAAATATATATTTAAAGGAAAACTAAAAGCTTAACAAAGAAGTAGGGTAGAAATGCTGGACTTTGCGTCTATGGCTTCTGGACACACTCACAATATACAGTATATATAATATATATTGTATATTGTAAGTGTGTCCAGAAGCCCCAGACGCAAAGTCCAGCATTTCTACCCTACTTCTTTGTGAAGCTTTAGTTTTCCTTTAAATAGAGTTTTTAAAAATCTCCTGCTAATAACTAGTGTGGATTATGTGTTACAATAAGACCACCTGCAACCAGAACCTTAGCAAATATAAGGAAGGGGTGTAATTTGAGTTTGGAACCCACTACTTTAGCAATGCCCTCATCCCATATAAACTCTAGGGGTAGAATGACATGCCCCTATAGCACCCCAGGGTTGTTGTTAAATTTAAGTAAGGACATACGATAATAATTATTATAATAGAATCATTATTTTGTATAAAATAGCAATGATTATGGTTTATGGATACAAAATATTTATTTTATATTATATGAATGAGCTGACTTTTTTTTTTAAAGGCTGTCTATTGTATAGGGGTATGTAAAGTTTACATAAATTATATGTGATATAGATACTATCCTTTTGCAGTCTATGTACCTAGATAGAAACATTTTTGTCTCCCCTTTAATTTTGCCAGATAAATATTTTCTATTTTGAATGTTTTTCTATTTTTATTGTGAAATAAAAGTGATATGGTTTGCCATTCTAGTTCTGCCCTGACTATCAATTTTTTTTTACTTGATCTTAACTGTTTGGCTGACTCTAATAAGGTAGCATCTTTTCTGGGTGTTATGTACCCCCTTTATAGCCCAGTATTGCCATATCCTGTATCCAGACTAGTACATTTTCATAGTGTGACGTTGAACAAATTCAAGCGACTTCATGTGAGCTAATTAACTGAAATTCTCTTTTTTTCATGACAAATTCTTAACTGATCTGTTCTTGTCTCAAAGATATAATTATATACCACAATTGACAGGAAACATTAGAGTACTGGAAAACTGCTGAAAGTGGAATAAATATAGTAAAAACTTTTGGGGGGGAGGGATGTGCAAAAGGCCAAAATAAGGAACAGCTGTATGGATTATCAGTGTAGGGTCTAGCTTTAAATGTTAGCAGCTTGTAACAGATGATGGGAATTGCTTGATACTTGAAGTCAGAGACCCGCTGTGATTAATTAAACAGCAAACAGCAGTAAGTAGTGACAATGTGAGCTGACTCGGTTTATGCCATGCTCTTTCTATAGCCATATTAGTTATGTGATTTGCTCATGTGATGTATATTCAAGAAACATAAAGGAGTAGACAGCACACTAATTAACCTGTGGATAATATTTTAATAATATAAATATATAGGCTGATTTTACAACCAATAAGGATTCATTATATTTAAGTTTGGATTAACATAGTAAGTTTGGTTGAAAGAAGAGATACGTCTATCAAGTTCAGCCTTTTTTTTTAACCTGCCTAACTGCTAGTTGATCCAGAGGAAGGCAAAAAAAAACATCCGAAGCCTCTCCAATTTGTCTCAGAGGGGGAAACATTCCTTCCTGACTCCAAAATGGCAATTGGACTAGTCCCTGGATCAACTTGAGCTATTATGAGCTACTATCTCCCATAAACCTGTATCCAAGTCATCCTACCCCTTCTTAAAGATATCTTATGTATCAGCCAGTACAACTGATTCAGGGAGAGAATTCCACATCTTCACAGCTCTCACTGTAAAAAAAAAAACCCTTCCAAATATTTAGGTGAAACCTCTTTTCTTCTTATCGGAATGGGTGACCTTGTGTCAGCTGGAAAGACCTACTGGTAAAAAAAGCATTAGAGAGATCATTATATGATCCCCTTATATATTTATACAAAGTTATCATATCACCCCTTAAGCACCTCGTCTCCAGCATGAACATCCCTAATTTGGCCAGTCTTTCCTCATAGCTAAGGTTTTCCATACCTTTTACCAGCTTAGTTGCCCTTCTCTGTACCCTCTCTAATACAATAATGTCCTTTTTGAGTGAGGGAGACCAAAACTGTACGGCATATTCTAGATGTGGCCTTACAAGTGCTCTATTAAGTGGAAGAATGACCCCCTCCTCCCGTGACTCTATGCCCCTTTTAATACAGCTCAAGACCTTATTTGCCCTTGATGCTGCTGCCTGGCATTGCTTGCTACAGCCAAGTTTATCATCTACAAGGACTCCAAGGTCCTTTTCCAAAATTGATTTGCTTAGTGCAGTCCCATTAATGGTATAAGTGGCTTGAATATTTTTACATCCCAGGTACATGGCTTTACATTTATCCACATTGAATCTCATTTGCCACTTAGCTGCCCAGATTGCCAGTTTGTCAAGATCCTGTTGCAAGGATGCCACATCCTGGATGGAATTAATTAGGCTGGATAGTTTTGTGTCATCTGCAAACACTGATACATTACTTACTGTACAACACCCTCTCCTAAATCATTAATGAACAAGTTAAATAAAAGTGGACCCAATACCAAGCCCTGAGGGATCCCACTAAGAACCTTACTCCAAGTAGTAGTGGATTGGTACAGTACTGTTATTATTACAGAGGAAAAATAAATAATTTTCAAATGGAGCCTAAGGGAGAGGACCTTTCCGTAATTTGGAGCTTTCTGGATAATGGGTTTCCGGATAATGGATACCATTCCTGTAATATGTATGGTAACTTGTATGTACAATCTGTGATAATGAAGTTTATAGAAATAAAATGTTTATAAGATGTGGTTATGGGATTTTTAAACGTATAAATGGATTTTTTTTTATTTATATTTCATTATGTGTGACTTTTGTCATTAATTACATATTTCATAATATAACCCTATGGGAGAGATTTAGTAGCCTTGTATTTTTGCTATGATTCTTATCGAATAGCATAAATAAACACAATGCAGTGTTTATATTACAATTTGTCGACATTTGTTAATAAAAATATCAAAAACTTAAAAGCAAAATTATACCACCTAAAACTTGCCAAAGAAGTCATTGGAAGTGTATCTTTGGCAGACAAGCAAGTTGATATATGAGGTTTCTTCCTACTTTTTACACCAGTCACGACATTTTTTCAACAGAAACACCCATTTTTTGTATGTATCATTAATTACGTGCACATGGGCAGCTATGAAGTAGCTAACTGGGAGGTGGTACTGTCCTACCAGACATATATATATATATATAAATATATATATATATATATATATATATATATATACCTGTATATGGGATCCCTTATCTGGCCAGCTCTCATAGACTTGTACTTGATCCCAATGAAGATATAAGTTACAGTTATCTGTAGTTGAGGCAAAACAATGTAATTGGGTTTAATTAATGTTTAAATTATTATTATTATTATTATTATTAATAATAATAATAATAATAAACCCCAGGTCCTACATACCTGTATAATATTAAATCCTTTAGCTGCCTTACCAAAAAATGTGTTCAGTTCCATCCTGGGTGATCACATGGATAGCACAATGTCATGTTTTATTTAACTTGTCCCTTGTGATATGGAGGAAAAAAGAGATGATAATACCCTTGGAGTTTCACTAGGAAGGGATGCATTTTTACACGAACCCCTAAAGAGAGTACCTTTACTATATAAATAATTGAAATGTGTTTCCTGAGTGTTGTAATATTACCTTTATTCTGAACATAAGCATATGTCTCTTATGACTAATAAGAAACATGGGTCTGTTATAGCTTTTACCATTCTTGGCAAAGATACTGAGTTGTTAAAAAGGAAAAATCTGTATTTTTCAAAGGCATAAAACAATAAGTGCACTGAAAGAAAATAATGATGTGTGAATTAACATTTCCTTTAAGCTCCCTGAAAATTGGTACCCCTATTTTAATTAACAAGTGGCAATGACCAACAATAATGAACGACTGAATAGGGAGCAATTACACTCTATCCTGTCATTTGGAAAGGCATCATTTTATGGCACAATGGAGAAATTATTGCCCCAAATATGAGAATCCACTGTGTTTAGACAATCTCTTCTCTTTTCAACAATGTACCTTGTGCAAACAGTAGGGGGTTATTACTTTATTTATTAATAAATGAACGTTATGTAATTGGATCAGTAACAAAATCGAGGAAATCAAGCAAAAAGCAGAATTATACATTTTTTTTGTTTAAGAGTTTTTGCCTGAAAACATAGAAAAATTTGGATTTTAGAGCTAATATAGAACCCTTGCAATGTGTACTCAACGGATAAACCCAGTGCAGACAATGATAACTTCATTAGGATTAGGTGGCTATAATGAATCTCAAAAAAGTTTTTCTTTTCTACAAAAAAATTTAGTTTTTGCCAAAAAAAGCTAGATCAGAAAAATGTGAGTTTAGTTCTGTAAATAACCCCCAAACATTATGAAAGTTTTAGAACACCACAAGTCTTTTGCCTTCAACCAAAATATCATTTTACCGCTCGTGACCCTAAAGTGAAATAAAGTTGTAAACAAAGTTATGATACTGAAACAGAGTTTAGATGATAATTGTCAAACACAGCTGCTCTGATAACATATTCCCTGGGCAATGCTTTATAATAAGCTTGTTTAATCCATTCCAGCATGATATATACATTCATTAATTAGTGCAAGGCATGCATAAACTGATATTATACCAATCAGGGCACATTTATAAATGTGCACATTAAACCAGATATTACCACTTTAACGCCATGTTAAAATAATGCATATTTTTAAAGCTGTTTAGTTATTTGACATTTCAGATTTGTAGCCAGAATTCTGGTTTAAAAGTTGTTGACTGTCCGACAGTAGAAGGAGCTTCAAGCAGCAACTTTATGGCAAGAAAAAAAACTTTTTTTGAAGAATAAACGCTAAACTGTAAAATTAGAATTATTACATCCCTTCTTTTAAGGAATCTGCAACACAATTTCTTTAGTGAGGCATTTTCTGCAGAAAGTGTCCAGAAGGGTCACATTGTGTCCCTCTTGGTTGAGGAAAGCAGCATCCAGATAAGCAAGTGCCAGCTGCAAGGCTTATAAAATAAACATTTCAGGCAGAAGTCCAAAACAGCACGTTCCTTTATTGGCCAAAGATCAGTACTAGAGACTGGAGGTACATAAAGAGATAAATGCACCACAATAATTCAGTGGGTGTAGCTATAGTATTGAAGGGGAAAAGTTGCCTGCTCTCTCCTAGCTTTCTTTTTTGACACCAAACTCTAATCTTTTTTGACACCAAACTCTAATCTAGTTAAACTAGACTGTATTAAAGGATAAAAGGAAAGGAACAGTACCATCATTTTTTTTTTAAATTCATTTTTTAAAGAAAATAAACGAAAAGAGAGATACATCTCATATAGAAGGCAGGGAGGAGAAATCGAGTGCGCACGTTGGATAGTCGCCATATCGCCATCTCAGAAGAGTAACGCATGCAGAGAATGGATAAGTAATTTCTTATTAAAAACTTAGAGATTTTAAAGATTTATCTCTCTTTTCATTTATTTTCATTAAAAAAACTAAATAAAAAAAATGATGTTAATGTTCCTTTAAGAATTGACCAAGTAGAGGTTTAGTTAATGTAATAAAATGTGTTAACTTAGAAATATGTATGAACAATTCTCCTTTGTGCATATTATTATTTATTTAAGATACACAGGGGCACATTTACTAAAGGTCGAATTGATTTGAAGTGAAATTCAAATTTATTTTGGGCTTATTCGACTATCGAATAGCCCAAAATTATATTCGAATTGGTCAAATTAAAAAATTTGAATTCGATTGTCGAAGTACTGGCCCTTTAAAAAAAATTTGATATAGCAATATCAGCAGATTAAACCTACTGAATTGCTATATATCCCTATGCAACCCTTCCATAGGATTTTTCCAAGTTTTTTTGATCGAATATTAAAAATTAGATTGAATGCTTAAAATCGTTCAAATTTTTAATAGTCAATCGTTAGAAAATCAAATTGCGTTAAAGCCCCTCGAATTTGAAATTCGAATTTGAGGGGTTTTATTTTGAGGAAAAATTTGAGGATCGAATTCTAGGGTTTTTACCCTCGAAATTCGACCCTTAGTAAATGTGCCCCATACAGTCTATATAGCAATTCTTCATCATATTGTGCGTGTATTGTAGTGCAGTATATGTAATCAAAACAATAAATAGGCTGTGCAAAATAAAAATGTTTCTAATATAGTTAGTTAGACAAAAATGTAATGTATAAAGGCTGGAGTGACTGGATGTTTAACATAACAGAACGCTACTTCCTGCTTAGCAACTCTCTTGGTTTTCACTTACCAGGCAGTAACCAATCAGTGACTTGAGAGGGGCATATGGGTCATAAATATTAGCTATTGAATCTGAGGAAGTGGCTGGTGGCCAAAAAATGCATTAAGCATGCAGCCTACGATATGTCCTAGGAATGCGTTTGTCGTTTTTTAAAAGATATTTCAATACATTTTTACCTTTTAATGGATGAACATTGGCCTCTTTGGTGCTCAGTTTTCCAAGACTTTTTGAATCTGAGCTGAATGCTGAGGATCAATTTCAAACTCACTGACTTGAGCTGACTTGAGTCGCTGACTTGAGCTGAAAAGCAGGAAGTTGTGTTCTGTTATATTAGACATCCAGACACTCCAGCCTTTATACATTAAATTTTATATTAGAAACATTTTTTTTATTTTGTACAGCCTACCTATTTACCCAATTTTTACACTGATCTGTTCCTTTAATAAAGGCAAAGTATTTAATGTTTAATTTAATTTTAATTAGATTTACTAAATCTGAATTTATCTTATTTTTTATGTTCTGTTAACATTAATTAATATAATGCAGACTCTTTTATTTATACCGTGTGAAGATACAGAAACCACAATATATCAGTACATATAGGAAAACATCCACATCCAGATATTAATAGACAATACAAGAACATAATGAAGAAAAACTCATGACATTTTCACAAAAAAAGGGGAGAGTGGGTGGGATGTTTCTATCTGCTCAGAAGATAAAGAAATGAGCTGCTTCTTCCCTGACATCACATATCGCTCTTTTTCCACCCCCAGCCCAGCTCTCCCCTGCCTTAAAGGAGAACTAAAGCCTAACTAAAGTAGGCTGTAAATGTTGTACATTTTGGGGCAGATTTATGAAGGGTAGAATTGTCGACGCTCGAATATTTGGCAAATAAAAATTTGCCAATTTTAAAAAAAAATTTGCAGGTTTTGAGTGGTTTTCGAATATTCGAAAATAGACTATTCGATCACATTTCGAGTCCTTCACACGAATTTAGTAAAGCTGCCCCTATTTCTTCTATACCAACCCAAAGCAACCACAGCCTTTTAGCAGGGGAGATCTGTGTTTTCAAAGATGGCTCTGTAGCTCCCCATTTTCTTCTCTGTTGATTCACTGATTCACATGCTTTGTGCTGCTGTCACTTACTGAGCTTAGGGACTAGGAATGCACCGAATACAGGATTCGGTTCGGGATTCGGCCAGGATTCGGCCTTTATCAGCAGGATTCGGATTCGGCCGAATCCTTCTGCCTGGCCAAACCGAATCCGAATCCTAATTTGCATATGCAAATTAGGGCCAGGGAGCTAAATCACGTGACTTTTTGGCACAAAACAAGGAAGTAAAAAATGTTTTCCCCTTCCCACCCATAATTTGCATATGCAAATTAGGGTTCGGATTCGGTTCGGTATTCGGCCAAATCTTTCGGGAAGGATTCGGGGGTTCGGCCGAATCCAAAATAGTGGATTCGGTGCATCCCTATTAGGGACCAACTCACAATATATTGTATGTACAGAATAGAAATGTCACAAAACTGTATAAGGTTGATTAGTACTTATCACAGATAATTACTACGTCAGCTCAGAAGCCAGTGCAATTAGCACCAGAATTTAATTAACAGCCTTGTAGTATCAACTTAATTACAGACAAATCTAATTTTCTCCTTGTAAATTTGTGACAACCCCTAAGCTTAGCTTCTCAACAGCTGCTCAGAGCCCATTGAACATGTGAGTGTCACAGACACTTTCCAAGATGGTGACCCCCTGTGACAAGGTTGAAGTCCTGGATAATTGCTGCTATTGACAAGCTGAAACTTTAGACTGGTTCAATAAGTTCAGTATATAAAATATAGTATTTTTTAGCAACATTCATTTTTGGGGTTTAGTTCTCCTTTAACTCTTTGCTTCTCATCCAATCACAGCTGCATCTGACTCTAATCTCTAAACATAAACCAGTGTCATTTGGCTGATGTTCATTCAGGTCCCTTATCATGCAGACCCTGCTCTTATAGCTCCTGGGCCTTCCTTTACAGCCCCTGTCTATCTGGTACTTTGAATACATTTATTTAATACATTATCTCTACTACTTAAAAAACAGAAGAATAGCTAAGAAAGGTCACACTGAGCTGTATTTGAAATGCATTCTGCATTCTGATAGCATGATCACAACGGTAACTTTATTGTTACTACTGCCAACCTATGCACTTCAATGTGATATTAAATAAAAATGTAAAACCCTTCCAACCCATGTCTAGAAAATGTAATTTTGCAGCATTGTTAAATGTAATGAACTATGGCAAGTAGATATCAAAGTATACAGACTTTTTACTATCTGCTACAGCAGTTACAAGATAAGAGACTATTTGTTATTATTCTGTATAATGTCAAAAGCTTTTTGGCTTGCAGATGTATCCATTAAACAGCTCATTGCTCCACATTTCTTGTATCAAAGAGATATGTGTATCACTTAAATTATAACAAGGTGTTTTGGTTGCAACCCCTTTACAATACATCTGATAATGTTTGTATAAAATATACAGGTTACAGAGAGTAATGATTGCCATATATCATACTTAAATGTCCAACATAACAAACAATTGAATATACAGGTATTGGATCTGTTATCTGGAAACCCTTTACCCTAGATAATCCAAAATTTAAAAAATGATTTCCTTTTTCTCTGTACTTGATCCAAACTAAGATATAATGACTCCTTATTGTAAGCAAAACCAGACAATTTTGGTTTATTTAATGTTTACATGATTTTCTAGTAGACATAAGGTATGATGATCCAGATTACAGAAATATCTCTTCTGTGGAGAACCTCAGGTCTAGAGCATTCTGCTGAATAGGGCCCATACCTGTACTAGTTAAGTAAGTAACCTTTTCTAGACTGTATAATTATGTGTAGTAGAGGCAAAATCATATGAAGAGTTTTATTTATCATGTCAAGATACATAGAGGGTTTCCTGGTGAAAATAAAATGAGTGCAGATAAGGTGACTTTGTATTCTGCACCCCATAAATCCCTTGCTGTATTAGCTTTTAATTGATTTGCACATGCAGAGAAACTCAGACTGTGTTTAATTATGGTTAATACTGAATATGGAAAACAAGTTATCAAGTTACATTGCATATTCAACCAACATAGCATCCTCTTGATAGCCCTTTCCCAAACACTCATTATTTTCTATCCTTGTTAGGCTTCTAACTGTGCTGATAATTGAGACATGCAGCAACTTTCAAGGACACATTATCTGCCAAGGTCACAAGAAGCGACTTTTTGGAATAAAATGAGATTTGCTGCTCATACACTTGGCTGCACTAACAGTAGGAGAGAATGGCAAAGTGCAATTAACATTTAGCACATTTCATTCACAAGCAGGGACATTTGCATAATATTATGTTCCAATGGTGGAGCATTATAATGATATCACAAACCACAGGTCACATATGATATAAAATATATCCTGCTGTTGATCATTATTTAATGGAACATTGCTTAAAAAGGTGTCCCTCAAAACCCAAATGCAGGGAGAGACTGGATCAAGCAACACCTTCTAGCTGGCTGTATTTTAATCTTTGAATGAAATTGTTTACAATTAGCCAAAATGTACACCCACAATTGTTTTAATACACCGGACACAATTATGGAAATGCAACACTACATTTGCCTGCAATAATGCTTTGGGGAAAACATTACATTGTGGGTAAAAAAATGCAGATTTGCACCAGAAAATTCAACTTTGCTTACTTCATTCTGCTGAATGTGTACCCTATAGCTCCACAGGGAACAATGTCAAAGACATGGATTTCCATTATAATAGGGCTGATCTACATCTTGGCTTTTATATGCTTTTTAAATCACTGGGTTGTAACTGCATTGTGATTCTGAGGAAACTTTTTGTGAACAAGAAACTATGTCTCTGGTGAGAAACCAAAGCACATTACATTGTTCCTAATGTAAAGGGGCAATTCACCTTTATATTAACTTGTGGAGGCTTATTTATTAAAGGTCCTATTTTAATTGTTTTAGAGGTTTTTAAAAAAGGCATTAATGAACGGTCGCTGAATGATCTTAAAAAATTATGAATACCTGGAAAACCTCTAAAATTTTTAGTTTCTCTCAATGGTCCAATAGTATCAGCACAACTCCCGTTAACTTCTTCAGAGCCTCTATAACTTTGGTGAAGTTTGGCATTTAAGGCTTTCATCATTTTTTTCACTTCATACATCTCAAAATGTTAGAGCTTTTTATAAAAATAATGGGAAACAAATTGCAATTGATTGCTATTAAATGACCCCCTTAATATGATGTAGACTATGATATTCTGAAAAAATTGCAATCTGACTTTAATTTTTTTATAAGATAAAATGGAGAGGTTTCATCAGAAGATGAGTATGTAACGATAAATAAACAATTAAATAACAATAAAAGTGTTGTTTTTTGGCTGCTAGGGTTATTTGGAAATTAAAATTGGAAAGAGGCAGAAGAAGAAGGATGAAAGAAGAAATAAATGAAGATCAATGAAGAAAATTGCTAAGAATAGGGCATTCTATAACATACTAATGGTTAACCTAAACCCCTTTTATGACTTCTATGTTATAGTTTGTTTCATTTTGTATTTGTGTAATAGAAATATTATAAAGCTGCATGTGTTATTTTCTTTTTGGTTTTCTGTCTGTTTAATACATACTGTAGGCCTAACTAGCTCAGCTTCCAGTCTTTAGCCCAACCTAAATTGCTATTGTCTCTCAGGCTGGCTGGAAAACGGAAGCATCTCCCATAGCCCTCTTATTGTGTTATAATCCACTAACTAGGATCTATAATAAGAAGCAGTCAAAACATATTTGTGTCCCTATAATTTTGCAAAATCTTTTACTCAAAAAAGACTTTTACTGATTAAACAGTAACTAATGAGTGCATCTTCCCCATACATTTCAACACGGCCTATTTTGTTTCATTTGCATTTGTTTCCGCTGTCATTTCTGAAAAGAGAGCATCACCAGAATATTTAGAAGCTTGTCCTTACGAGGACGCAAACAAGAAAACCATTAGTAAATTGCTCTGGACAAATGCAAGTAAAATTCCATAGTAATTATTTGATTTTTTTATGCTGTAAGCTTCTCCATTGCTGTATTGACTAATGACTTCCTTTGTCTTCTGTAATTCCCACAAAATGTTGTGATTAGCTATTTGATTGCTTCCTTATTATTTCATATTTGCAAATGGACTATTTGCCAGCTAAGAAGCTATAAATAAAAGAATAGAGTAGTCCTTATCCTTCCACAACATCTTAACTCCAAACTCCTAATATTATCTTAAGAATATGTTGTCAGCAAAATCAAAGTTCCATATTTTATTCTTATTTCCATGAACTCTTCAGTAAGAAGAAAAAAAGTGCTTTTCTATGAAATTGTACCATAGACTGTCTAGATTTTCTTTTGGCACATAGATTCCTTTGTGAACTTATTCCAGTCACAGCTGCAAGCAGACGCTGGGCAGGGGAATTTGCAAATCTTCAGCAAGGAAAAGAGATTGCAACTGGATACAATTAATTACAGCATGCAGAAGATTTAGTTTCTAATGTTTAATTAAATGTAGTATCTGTTTTGGGAAAGACAGCATATGGGAAATAGAAGTTTATTCCTATATGCAGTTTTAAGGGAAGATAAGACAATTAGCTCAACCATCTGCAGCCATTGGTTTGTTAGTTGTATTACTTACCCCAAGCATTACTCTCTAAGGATGCTGATCACAGTGCTAAACTTGCCAGGAAAATAGTGTGATAGTTTATGTAAAATGGCAGGTTACATTATACAGAGTTGTCTGAAGTCTCTTGGGGTCCCCATATCTGGAACTCTAGACATCTACTTTTGGAAGTGCAAGTGTGGGGCACAAAAATGCATATTGATACAATTTATAAAAGGTACTTACACCCATGCATGCTCCCCGTACTTCCGTGTAGTTGCCAGGAATGTGTCCATCCAGCATGCTTTGCTGAATAATGCATAAGTTTGAGTGATGTACAGGTCATCAAAAATTTGACCCAACCCCAACTCAGCCTGCTCCGTACCTAACCCCACCTGATGAGTTGTCCTTATTTATGGAACTGTGAATACCCCACCCATCACAAAAGGGGTGAGGTAAAGCAAAAAAGTCTATAAATTTGGAATGCTGGAGGAGAAAGTGGGGCATAGTAATGTCACAGTCAGGGTGGCTGGAAGGAAGGTTTTTTCCAAAACCTGTCCATGACCCACTACCTCGCTCAACGTGCCTGTAATTGCAGGGTTCCCACAGTGGGATTGTGTCAAAAGCTTGTGGCTTTGTATGCTTTTGCTATTACAGGTATGGAACCTGTTATCTAGAATACTCAGGATTTCCATCCCTTAAGTCTACTAAAAAAAAACAATTCAACTTTAAATAAACCCAACAGTATTGTATTATCTTCATTACAGATTCATTATACCTTAGTTAGGAATAGATCAAGTACAAGGTACTGCTATCTTATTACTGAGAAAAAGAAAATCATTTTATAAAATTTAAATTATTTGATTAAAATGTAGTCTATGGGACATGGCCTTCCCGTAGTTAAGAGCTTTCTGGATAATAGGTTTCAGGGATCTCATACTGTACCTCTGTACCTATATTAAATGATAATGCTATCAACAAATTGTCTTTTGACCCACTGGGTGAGTGCCCATTGTGAAGGCTCTATTACAAAAAAAAAAAATCAACTGAAAACTTCACTTTGCAAACTGCCTTGTAGCTGTAAATGAGGCTTATGCTATTTTATGTCCTGCTTTTAGCAGGTTTACAAAGGTAATTTCACTTACTTTTCAGCATACTGATCCGCCTAATGAAAGCTATAGTATTTAGCCAACAGACTAAGCCAACAGCTCCTAGAATGCCTCTCTCTCTCGGTAAGTGGCAGCTGAATGTTATTTGACTTCCAATAGCTGGAGGTTCTTTTTTGTTCCTGGACAAGGAACTTATTAGAAACGGGGACATTTGCTTTATAGAAATAGCAAAACAAAAAACAACAACAAAAAGCACACCTGTGATATTGCCTCTTCTTTTTTTATTTTTAATACTGAATATTTTCTATTTTTTAAGAAATAAATTAGTTTTAAAGGTAAGCTTGTCCCTGACATAGTCAATTTTATATGACCCTCAGATTCTCAGTAGTGTACAACATAAATTTTTGCTAGGAAAAAAAGCAGCAATAAAGCTTTTGTGTTCCACTGACTTACGGTGGTTTAATGTACAGTATTGATTTCCTCATCTTCCCTTAGCTACAATGCACATTGTCAGAACTTTTATTATGTGGAGAGGGTGCTGAAGATAATGTGATAACAAGAACAGGCTGGTGTCTCAGTTGAGTTGAGCTAACTAGATCTCCCTATTGGTGCATGAAACAAATGGGACAGCAGTGGTAAGTAACTAAAGAAGAAATGCTAATCATTATCAGCATGAAACTAAGCCCTGTTATAGGTTATCTAACATGATGTCCACCCAACCCAGGCAGACTGAGCTGGGCAAGTGAAGACAGAAAACCAAGAGGGTTAATTTTGAAGACCAATGCTAGTGGAGGAACTTAACCGTTGAAGTGTAGGTTTCTGTATGAAAACTATTCAATTATTTTATTCAAAGTAAAATATTAGAGGGTTAATTGGCTTGTTTCGCAATTGCAGGCGGAAATGCAGCAGTCCTTATGGCTCATTTAGTACTCATTTGCGCCTCATGCTGGATTTGGTGTACAACACAGTGTCAGAGGGTGCAGTCAAGCCCTGTCATTAATGCATAAGGGTAGAAAAAGGCTTCAATGTTTAGGAGGTCATAAATGACCTCTTATAGATTTTACCAGTTTCATAAAAGTCAACACTCTGAGCATGGAGAAAATCGCGTTCCATTATTCAGTCCCCTGACTCTTTGTATACAGGGTGGTATAGTAATTCAATTGCCGTAAATATTTTCCACTGTGTGTACAGTATATTGGAAGAACACGGAACATTTATTACAGAATCAAAATCTTAAGTATACTGTCAGAGTTTGGCAGCAGGCAGAACAGCAGTGGAAAAATACCTGCCTGGAAAGACTAGATAGTGCTTCCCATCATCATTTTTATATTCAGTAGTCAATTTGTATGTTGTTTATTGCCAGCAGGTAACCTACTCACTTTCTTGTTTGGATATGTCTTGGAATATGTCAGCATGAGTCATTTATTACTATACTGCTATAACAGATCAATACAATCCCCTGCATGGAAGATTCATGTATCTATAAAGCTTACAGGTCCAAGATTACACAAACTGTACTAAGTAGTATTATACGGTATACTGTATATTTATAACATACTTGTATTTGTTTTAGGGATGCACTGAATCCAGTATTTTGAATTCGGCCAAACCCCTGAATCCTTCGGGAAAGATTCGGTAGAATACTGTAGCGAATCCGAATCCTAATTTGCATATGAACATTAGGGTTGGGAAGGGGAAAACACTTTTATTTCCTTGTTTTATGACAAACAGTTTGGCAATTTCCCTCCCCGTCCCTAATTTGCATATGCAAAGTAGGATTCCGACTCAGACAGAAGGATTTGGCTGAATCCAGCTACTGCTGAAAAGGCCGATTCGTGGCGAATCCCAAACCAAATCCTGGATTCAGTGCATCCCTAATCTGTTTATATAAATTCCCCATATATGAGTGACATTTCCATAACTTTATCCAAGGAGGAGTTGCATCTTCTTTGGAGGAAGCTGCGAGGTTTGCAACGGTACAAGGGAGCTTAGAATCTGAGTAGTTTGTCCCCAAATATCCAATCCTCTTGAATGTTAAAAACAAAGTCTGTAAATTTGCTTTTTGCTTTAGTTTGATACCCAATGAACTAAATATATATTCTGGTACATGGATTACCCAAAGCACTTTTTGTTTATAAACTGGAAAAATATCACCTATGTCTGTGGCTAGTTCTATCATATATTCTCAAAACTGTCAAATGTACTCTCAGTATATGTAAATGCTGTTTTATCTAGTTGGTAGTGACATCACTGGACATGTGCATTCAGTGATGTAACAGTTACTGTATATGGAATGACACATGCTGACATTCATTATCATAGTAAAAGATTTATTGTGAAAATAATGACTATTGTGGCAAAATTATCCATGTTATAAAAAAGCTAAATATACATTATCTGATGTTATATGCAGCTAGTACTTGCATTACTATGAGGAATTATTAGGTTTCATTAATAATGTAAAAATGGGACTTCCCCTCCAATTAAATAGGCCACCAATTCCAATAATTCAATAATTTCCAATAATTTTTTTATCGGGGTCCAATAAAAAGAATCTTAATCCAGGAATAAGCTCTTATTTTTCAACATTGTGTTTCAATGTGCAGACACAATAAAACTTGTTCATGGAGAAACAGCATGGACAATATGAAAATTTGAAACAACACTGTGGCTTTATCACATTATGGCATTGTGATAAGGTCAAAACCTGATGTTTCAAAATGTATCAAATGCTTCTATTGAAACCAATATATATAAATGTAACCAATCATGACAAAACTCTTTGTCAAAATATATATCAAAATGTATCTAAATATAAGGAAAAAAGAAAAGGGTGAAAAAAGGGGAAAACGGAGAATAAATTGAAATAAAGTTCACAAAGAAATATAAATGAAAATGGAGAAAAATGAAAATAAAAAAAGAACCATGGCCAATTGCCCCTATATTCTCTTAAGATGTTTTCACACAATAGGAAGGTTCATTCAAGTCCTTATATTCTCTAAAGAATCTGTTTACAAAGTCTTAAGAGTTCAAGTGGCCATGTAATACAAATTCTGATTTAGTATTAAGCTTAAATATCCAAGTAGTCTCCAATTGGAGTAGTTTTATCTAAGTTGCCGACCCTTATGTCTCCATGGAGGCGATCTCAATAGCTTGAAAATAAGAGCCAGTGTATCGACCATTATGTATACAAAAAATATGTTTTGCAATAGCCGACAATAAATTGCAATTCTTAATATCACGGATATGTTCATATATGCGCCACGTTAGAGGCCTCTTCGTTTTACCCACATACATACTGCTGCAGTGGCAGGTGAATATATAAACAACGAATGTGAAAGTTCAACAAATGTAATGGTGCATTTCATAAATAGCACCATCCCTCCGAAAATTTCCAGACACCTTGATGAAATGACACTGCTCACAAGCACTGCATTTTTGAGTATTCCCTTTTAAGTGATGCATCTCTGATATTTATAGAGTAAATCCTACCTATTGAGGGCCAAGACCTGTTGGTAAGCCCTATGAAGTCAATGTGTTTTGTAGCCTTGTAGCTCAAATATCTGATATAGTTGGTAGGATTATCCTTAATCGCCTTTTGGAATACCCTCAATACATTTGGGGAGTGCATAGATCTAGCATGAAGCAGACTATTGCTGGCTGTCTATTTTCGAATAAATTGGTGGACAATAGGCCCTGATTATCCTTTTGGATCTCTATGTTCAAAAATTCCAATCAAGAATTATGTTAATTTAATGTAAATGTTTAATTAAATGTATTCACATTAAGTTTAGCTACAAATTCCTTTAGTAGTTGTTCAGGGCCCTGCCATATTAGCATGATGTACCTTTGCCAATGAAGAATATGGCACAGGTACATTCCATAATCTTCTGCAGAAAAGACATAGGGGCAGATTTATCAAGGGTCAAATTGATTCAAAGTGAAAATTCGATTTAAATGCGAATTTGAAAAATTAAAATTTTGAATTAATTTTGGGCTTATTCGACTATGGAATAGCCCAAAATTTTCAAATTTGAAAATTCAAATTCGATATTTGAAGTACTGGCCCTTTAAGAAAAATTCGATAGCCTAATTCGGCAGATTAAACCTACCATGTTGCTATATTTGCCTATGGGAAGCTTTTTTTGATTGAATAGAAATCATTTGATCGAATGCTTAAAATTGTTCGAATCATACGATTTGTACGATTTTTGTGAAATCGGATGATTTCTGTTCGATCGTTTGATATATCGAATAGCGGTAAAATCCTACGAATTCGATATTCGAATCTGGAGTATTTTACTTTGGGAATAATTGGAGGGTTCAATTCGAGGGTTTTTAACCTTTGAAAATCGACCCTTGATAAATCTGCCCCTTAAAATCTTTCGTGAAATCGGATGAATGCTATTCGATCGTTCGCTATATATCGAATAGCGGTAAAATCCTACGAATTCGATATTTGAATTTGGAGAATTTTACTTCGGGAAAAATTCTGCCCCATAATGTTCCCATTCTCCCAAATATAAATTGTTGTAGCTACGGGCGCTTTTCGCACCCATGGCTACGCCCTGACATTGTCGGTAGTAGATGCCATCAAAGAGCAAAACATTGTGATTCAAAACAAAATTTAAGGCTTGTAAAATTAATCCATGTTGTTCAGTCATAGGCTTGTGAAATGTGCTCAAAGACCAACTGAATGGCTTCTAAACCCAGGGAATATGGTATGCTCATGTACAGTGCTTCTACATCTAAACTCACCAGAATACAATCTTGTTCTACAATTAGTCCATTAATCTCTCTTAACAGGGGAGATGTGTCTAAAACGACAGAGTCAAGTTGTGTCACTAATGGTTGCAATACCATATCAATGAGTTCACTAATGGGTTCAGTGAGTGATCCACAGTCAGACACAATGGGTCTCCCTGGAGGTTTAATTAATACGTTTCTATTTACGTCAGAGTAAATTTGAGTTTCTCAGAGAAAGATGAACATTCTAATGTAAAACAGATATAGGATCTATTATTGGGACCTGGGTTTTTGGTAATGGGAAACTCCATGATTTTAGTATACAGCACATGAGCAATCCAAAGCCTATGTAAGGGATCCCTGGTAATTATATTGTAGAAGCAAGGTGGTGGCACCTCCTACGTTTGAAAAAAAGCTAATTCATTGGGGGTGCCACAATATTAGGTATGCCTCAGTGAATTAGCCTTTCCTTGTACTTTAATCCTATCGGACATGGCATTTCGGACATTTTTCATTTCCTGATGACAGATTCCTGTACAGCAAAAAATAAAAATCCCCATTTCAGGGTTTTATAGTAATGTCATCAATTTGCCAATAGTCGAAAAATATGGATATCCTATTTTCACTTTTTTGTAAAAGAAATTGCTTTTTTAAGTGAGCATATGGATTGTTACAAAATAAGCACACTAACAGTGAGAATAATGTTTGGCATCTGTCTTCTATTAAAAAGGAAGTTAACATAAGATAGAACCATTAAAACATCATCTATTTAAAGTTCAAAGCATCAACGTACTTATTATCAACACAATCAAGACTTTTGTCTAAACAAAAAGCTATTTTATGTTCAAGAGAAAGTGTATCTGTATTTTAGCAGAATATTGACCAGTTTTTAAAAATATATTATTATTGTTATGAATAATAATAATTCCATATTTTAAATAAATAAATAAATAATGTGTAATAAAATATAGATTAAGCAAAAGGGTTGAAAGGACTAATGGCTTGTAGTCTAATTTCTTCCTCCAAAATTGTTTTTATCTCTACAATGTTCCCTGGGAAACATACAAATGAGGTAATTACTCTGAGTTACTTTGCATCTTCTACAGTTAAAAGGCAATTGTAGCTGTTACAGCATGATAAGGGAAACTTTGAATGTGGGGGAAATTGTTTTTATAAATATACAGCCTGTAGTATAACTAGATTATTCACCATTAACTTCATATGTTGGGTCCCATACAATTTTTATTGAAGTTGAAATTGAGTTGTATTTATACATTTGTGATCTTTATATACACCAAATGACAATGAGTGCAAATCAGTATACCTGCTGCTAATTTTCAGTGCTGTTGATTTAATATTAAAAGATTATAGGGCAAGATTTGGAAACATTTTGTACTTCAGTGAAACACCCTGTCAGGAACTCTCTGGTTTCAAACTAGAGACTTGTTGCATTTCAGGCACTGCTCCTCCTGCTTGAGCCACAGGAGACAGTATTGTGGCAGCCTGGTTCTGATGGGGTGCTTTTTGTTTTACTGTATTTGTGCTAGTTTTCCTTAGTCCACATCCTCTATCCAGCTGCAGGCAAATGCTCATTTGAGGACTATTTACGCCTGATTCCCAGATGTTCCCTTGCTTGATTATTGGCCTTTCCGCTGACTCCAATGCTCTTGTCCTGTTATTCCTGACCTCTTTCCTGATCTGGTAATTGTGTTCCTGCTCCTGTTTCTGCTCCTGTTCCTGAATCTGATCTGGTAATCTTGTCTTGTTCCTGCCCCGTTCCTTTCTGGTCCTTGTTCCCTTTGATATCTTGGATTTGATCTTGGCTTGTTGATCAACTCTTCATGTACACTGCTCGTCCTGACCTTTGGCCTGTTCCTGATACGTTTGTCTGCCTCCTGCCCTTGACCCTTGACCTGAACTTGGACTTGTTTTGGCTGCCTTGTTATATCCCTCTGCAGAGGTTTGTGCATATTTTTTTCTCATTAAAACTAAAAGTTACACAGCTCCTTGGTTCCTGACGGCCAATCCTTATACAAACAGCTACCTTATAAAAAAGTAGCTACAGTACTATAAGTTAACATTACATTTAAAGTTATTTAATAATGATAGTGCCATTATCCAGCAGGCAAAAGACTTAGTAAAACATGAAATCCAGGCCTAGGTCAAGGCTATTTTTCTTCTAGGAGACTCCTGACAATCGCTCTTTAAGCTTTATGACTGTATATAGTCGTTTAACTCCATGTGACTTGTAATAGTGTTATATACAATATAGGGTTCTCTTTATTCCCTGTATAACCAAGGAGGTTTACATTTTGGTATAGGCGTTTGACCATGCTCCTCTTAGGGGTAAATTTATCAAAGAGTGAACTTCTGCGACTAGAGTGAAATTCCGTCGCTCTCCATTCATTTCTATGGGTTTTTGAAAGGCCTATTTATCAATGGGTGAAGTGAAAGTTCAACAAAAAAATACCAATGGCACACAGGATCCGTGCAAGCAAGTGCTTTGCGTGTTTATTGCTGATGCAACGTTTCGGGGTGGGAAGTTAAAGTTCACCCTTTGATAAATACGCCTTTAAAAATCCCATAGAAATAAGAGAGAGTGGCAGAATTTCACTCTAGTCGCGGAACTTCACTCTTAACTTGACTCTTTGATAAATTTACCTCTAAGTCTTCTTCTAGTTGCATCTAACGTGCACAAGTGCAGTTGCAATGAATTGGATATTAGTATTAAAAGGAAACCACCTATACATATACAATATATGATCATATATAAGATGACATTCAATAACATGACTGCAGAAACAAAGGACAGTGATTAAGGTATATTCACAAACTGTGTAGTCCACTTTAGAATAAGCCACACATATGCATCATATAAGTATAAAGACATATATCATCTTTGCTGTGACATATGTTGTGTGTTTACCCATAGAGCACCATCACCTTGATTGTTTAATTCTCTGAGGGAAGTGGCTGGGACAAGCACTTATAGATGTGCAGCCTATTACATTTATATATAATTTGCAGTAAACTGTTAAAACCCAATTGCTGATTGGTTGCTTCAGGTACTTGTGCAAAGTTTACATGAGTTTATGGAGGGATCAGTGTGTGTACCTACTGTATGGGCACTAGGTTTAATTTTTTTACCCCAACTTAACTCTGAAACCAGCCCTGATTTTGTCACTCTCCCCCATTCTCTTAAATTAGAACTAAAACCTAAACAAATATGGCTAGAAATTCTGTATGTTACATATTGAGCTGCATCAGATTTGATATGTCATCTTGGATTCTGTTAGGCCAATGACACTGCACATGCTCAGTGAGCTCTGGGCTACTGCCGAGAAGCTAATAACAGATCATCAAGCAGAATATGAAATGATTGTTAAACAGATTTTGTCATGGCAGCTGTGAAAAGAATGGTGAATTTATCAAAGATGATATCTTTATGCCATGCGAACACCAGAGTTGCTGCTGTTTTTAAAAAGCAAAGCCTGATGATGTGTGGTGTATTATCCCCCTGTTTTTTTATACAACATAATGAATATAGTCTCTTATAGTCCAGTATAGTCTCTGTATACATTATATATCCCTAATCAATCTCTAATCGCAGGTATCTGACAGCAGCACAGAGCATGTGCAGTGAATCAGCAGAAAGGTAGATGGAGAAGGCTGTGCTTGTATAGAACCCCAAAACATAATGTACAACATTTCTAGCCTACTTCTGTTTTCAGCTTCAGCTTTAGTTCTCCTGATTTTGCAAAAAACCTATTGAAAATCTGAATTTAGCGATAAATTCCAGTCATACTTCTGGTGTATTTTATCAACTAGTACACCAGAGATTTTTACATATGAGGGGTCATTTGCAAATTGTGCAAAGTACAATTTTGGAAACACTTTTTACCCACAATTCATTGGGTTTTCCTATTATTCACACATAATTGCAGTCCTGTGCAAATTAAAATTTATCTATGTTTCATTTGTGTCACAATGATGCAGAATGATGCATACTGCAAATACATGGAAGAACAATGAGTGTGTTTGGATGCAAGTATAGGTATAGGATCCCTTATCTGGAAACCCATCATAAAGAAATTTCTGAAATACGGAAAATGATTTGTATAATTACTCCTTATAGGAAGCAAATCCAGCTTATAGGGTGTATTTAATGTTTACATGATTTTCTAGTAGACTTAAAGGGATCCTGTCATGGGAAAAAACATTTTTTTCCAAAATGCATCAGTTAATAGTGCCGTTCCAGAAGAATTCTGCATTGAAATACACTTCTCAAAAGAGCAAACAGATTTTTTTATATTTACTTTTGAAATCTGACATGGGGCTAGACATATTGTCAATTTCCCAGCTGCCCCATGTCATGTGACTTGTGCTCTGAAAAACTTCAGTCACTCATTACTGCTGTACTGCAAGTTGGAGTGATATCACCCCCTCCCTTTCCCCCATGAGAAGGTAATGAGGTAACAGCTCCCTAACACAAGATAACAGCTGCCTGGTAGATCTAACAACAGCACTCAATAGTAAAACCCATGCCCCACTGCGTACTATTCAGTTACATTGAGAAAGAAAAACAGCAGCCTGCCAGAAAGCAATTCCCTCCTAAAGTGCTGGCACAAGTCACATGGCCAGGGGCAGCTGGGAAATTGAGAAAATCTCTAGCCCCATGTCAGATTTCAAAACTGATTATAAAAAAATCTGTTTGCTCTTTTGAGAAATGGATTTCAGTGCAGAAGTCTACTGGAGCAGCACTATTAACTGATGTGTTTAAAAAAAAAAAAACATTTTCCCATGACAGTTTCCATTTAAAGTATGGAGATCAAAATTATGGAAAGATCCATTATCCAGAAAACCCCAGGTCCCGAGTATTCTGGAAAACAGGTCCCATACCCAGGGGCGTAACTAAAGAGGAAGCAGACTCTGCGGCTGCAGGGGGGGCCAGGAGCTATAGAGGCCCCATAAGGCCCTAATTCACATACAATTACAATAATTATTGGTAAAACAGGTCAACCACTGGACATTTTGGGGGCCTGAAAAGTAATTTGCGGCGGGGACCAATAAGATCTAGTTATGCCACTGCCCATACCTGTACCTTTATGATGATCAATATATGTAACATTTGAGGCTACAATCACAAATTATATTTTCTGTGCTTGTACTGTATAAACTACTTCTATTTGGACTGTTAATCCCAAGATCCTTGCAGACACAATAGATTTATATATTGATTAGAAACAAAATCTTGATTTAACAAATCGTCACTCTTTGTCACAATGCACATGGGTTGCTTTGGCAGTGAAGAAGAATCCTAGACGCTAAATCATTTGAGGTATATTATAGGTTAATGCCATTTTCTAATTTGTTTCTTTTAGCGTGTAACGTTTTTTATGCAGCAAATGTCAGCATGTTGTGGGATAGTTTTGCTTTCTGTAGCTGTGTACAGTCCATGTTTTATTCCCAGAGAGCTGCATCTAAGAATTAGTTCCTATGGGTGTTAATCCTAGAGAAAAAGGCAAAAGGACAGCACTGAGAAATAGCATTCAGAGCAGCAAATATTTCCTGTTGCCACTGGATCAAAAGACTGAATAGGGTCTGAACTGAGGTCCCAGGAGGTCCGTTTATTGCCAAGTATAAAACTATTACAAAGCAATTCCATTTGTTAAAGCTGCACTATAATAATCAAATCTTTGAAGCTGAAAACATTTTTCGGAAATGATGTATGTTTCCCTCTTTTTTACTTTTATATATAAAAATAAATCAGTAAATAAAGAAACATGCCCTGATCTTTTCACAGAGGTGTTAAAACCCATAAATGTTCAATTCCTGTAAAGGACACTGCTAATGACCTTTGCATCCCCCCCCCTCCATCTCTTCTGTATCCATGTTATATGAAACATTAAACATAAAATATGTTACCGGAAAAATAGAAACATTTGTTTTTCGCTTTCTATTGATTTCTTCTTGCCAAAGCAGCCCCACTTTCAAATTTTTCACCATTGTTCTGTGGGAGGAAGAAAAGGCAATTGACTGAGTCATATTAGGCTAGAGAAAATTGTTTGAAATTGTTTTTGTTGCAGCCTGCTGGGAACTGCTGTGCATTTGAAGGATATCTTTGTGAGAACATTACATTTGTACATGTTTTAACTCCATGCAATGACAAATGTGCTATAAAAAAAGGTAAATGCTTTTATCCTCACTGTGAGCTGAAGGCAGGCGTAAATGGTTAATCCAATGCTTTATGTTTTCACAGTGTGTTGCTCACATTAGTGCTGTTAATGAGTGCACTCTCTCATCTCTTCTTGTGTCGCTCTTTCATAACATATGTGGACTCAAATGCTTCAATTCATTTAGAAGTTTCTGTAAACTCTAATTGGAGCAATTGTATTTATTTTATTCATCTACTCATTTTCTGTTTGTCTGCAGGTATAATTTCAGGATAGATTACTGACAGTGGCTAATGCAGCATTGCTAGCATTCAATATACATAGAGTAAATTCTGTTTCTCAATGTAACATGGGTCAGGGGATTTGCCAATGTAAGACGGCCCAAAGTCTGCCAGATGTCGATTCGCAATGGCTTAAAGGGCACCTATGGGCAGAAAAAAATTCCCCAAACCAAAAGTGCAGGCTGATAGAGCCCGCATTCCGGTTTGGGGTTGTAGAAGTTAAAAAAAAAAATTTGCCCCCTGCATGCGCTGACTTACTCGCACTGTTAGGGAGCTCCTGGTGCGAGCCGCCATGACAGTCCATGCGCATGTGACGTCATGCGCATAAGCCGAGAAAAGCTGCCACAATTTCAAGCAGCTTTTCATTCTGTGCATGTGCATGAACTGTCATGGCGAGGGCATGCAGGGGGCAATTTTTTTTTAACTACTACAACTCCAAACCGGAATGAGGGCTCTATCAGCCCACACTTTCAGTTTGGGGATTTTTTTTCTGCCCATAGGTGCCCTTTAAAGATCCTGTTGAATTGATTGTCTGCATTGGTTTGTTGATGTGGTCCTCGATCCAACAGCCCGATCAAATCGGCCCAATATGGCCCCCCTGAAGGGCCAAACGAGACTATCTCCATACAGATGACGCCACTTTTGATTGTGTGTTTGACACAGAATAACTTAACTCAGACTTCACACTTGTCTCCTTTAACACAGAATATTGTGTCACAGCATCCCATCCAATTAAAGAGTTCACCATTGAAAACAATGGTGCTTTGGTATGCTAATGAAAAGGTTAAATGCATTAAATGAGTTAAGATAACTTTAGATAACACTGTTTCTTCAATTAAGCCTGAGTCATGACGCATTTAACACACAAATCCAAGTGGCTGCATCTGTATGTATGGACAGCTTTGAAGAACAGTTCTAGACCACTTGGCTTCCTCTTAGGGTTTTCCATTCTTAGGGACCAGTCAGACATGTGTCTTTCCTCACATTCAAGGGAGGAAAGAGCCCATAGGTGTTGGAGCACACCTATTTTACCTGCAGTTGCAGCTTTGTTTTCAACTGCTTACTTATCTGGCTGGAAAGGAAATTAATGTCAGAGCAATTTATGTTCCGAAGTTGCCTCACAAGGAAACTTTGGGTGACTTCAGAAAACGAAGCGCTCGAGTGCCATCTCACCAGCAATTTTCATTCTAGCTGTGGGAAGGCAGGGGAAGGCAGTTTGGGGAAATTAGTGACCCCGAACAAGACAAGATTTGTCGCCGGGTAACTAATCTCCACAAATCTGCATGTGTGTCTCTTACTAACACAGTCCTTGGAAGTATAATTTCCTTGCATAATATCCCTCCTAAGATTATCCCAGGCAGTCCTAAATTCCCCAAATTACCACTCCTTGCAAAAGGCAGTTGCTTCCACATAGCAGGCACACAAACAAGACCTGTCCTCAAATAGAGACCACACATTTATAATTTCTGCCAATACTCCCCTCCCACTTTGATGGTTTATTTCACACACTGCCAGCTCACAGACAACTCTGCAACACTGAGACTCTTCACACAAGTTGGGGTCTTTTATGTAGTTTTTATCCCTGCTCTATGGATAGTCTCTGACTCTCTCTGTGAGTGGCAGCAAATGAACCCTTATAGTCTCTGTGTTTCACCCTAGTTAACAGGGTCTCAGTACATATTTAAAGGATAGTAAGGAATGTGAATCACTTATGAATGGCTTAATATTGTTCTAGTGTCTCATCCTGTTCTACAGCTTATAGTTTCATGATTTTTTGTTTTCGCAAGTCTGATTCTATATTACTCTTTGCTTAGCTAATGATTTCCATGGGGGTTTGAGAATAATTTAGTTCCTCATATTATGGCAGCCCCTATAAAAACGAAATATTTCCAGAGGAAACAATTGAAATAAAAAAATTACATCAAGCAAAGAAACAAAACCACATGCTAATTAGCCATTGCTAGTTATAATTTCTATTAAATAGTAATGGGTGATATGGAGACTATCATTATCACTTTCTCTGCCAAGAAATGAATATCTTATGTCTCTTACAATGTATCCTCAGCATTAATGGTTTCATGATGCATCCAAGGTAAAAAGACAAATAGCTTCTTTTATCTACAAACAATAAATTCCATTCATATTTGCTAAATACACAGTGTTGAGGCTTATGTGGTTATTTGCCTGTTAATGTTGAAATTGCTTAAATAACAACAATACCCTCAAAATTAATTTGGCAAAAAATTCCATATTTTATATACTGATCTCATCTTATTACCCCAGCCTAAAGTTTCAGCTTCTCAATAGCAGCAATGATCCAGGACTTCAAACTTGTCACAGGGGGTCACCATCTTGGAAAGTGTCTGTGACACTTACATGCTCAGTGGTCTCTGAGCAGCTGTTGAGAAACTAAGCTTAGGGGTTTTTGTAAATATTCAAAAATAAAATGAGGTTGGCCTGTAATATAGGCTGATTCTACAAGGCTGATTATTAAATGCTGATGCTAGTTGCACTGGTTTCTGTGCTGTCATGTAGTAATTATCTGTATTAATGACTAATCTGCCTTATATTGTGACATTTCTATTCTCTGTGTACTATATATTGTGAGTGGGTCCCTAAGCTGAGTAAATGACGGCAGCACAGAGCATGTGCATTGAATCAGCAGAAAAGAAGATGGGGAGCTACTGGGGCATCTTTGGAGACACAGATCTTTACTGCTAAAGGGCTGTGGTTGCCTTGGGCTGGTACAGAGGCCAAAAAACATAAAGTACAACATTTCTAGCTACTTCTTTAGTTGAGCTTTGGTTCTGCTTTAATGCTTGCTGTATTCCTGTAAGTGATTAAACATAAAATGAATAAAAATAAAATGAATCATACAACATTAAAATGTAAGAACTGAAATTCCAGTGGGACCAGTTGCCTGTTAGTTTGTGTGTATGTATCCTCTCTGGCTAACATTTCAACATGGACTCATCAAGCATTAATTGGGCCATTAGCTGAGGATTCTATTAGACTGTGGGTACAATTCTCTGCCAATAGGGCAGCAGAGGACTTCCATGCGAACCAATCATTGACCTCGGATCTTATTAGTGGAACAGTTCTATATGTAATTCCACATAGCTGGTACAAGCAAGCCAAATTAAACAACAACATTACTGCAAAGACCTAAATTATTTTATTAACCAAAAGTACAGTAATTATGTGTCAGGGGGAATTTTCTTGGTATATTATTCAGCACCAATGTTCCCTCTAATTCCTTATTGACTATTTGTGCAAATAAATACTTTTGTGCACACATTTTAAACTGTGCTTGCATGGTAGCCGAGGCTTGAGGCGGCAGGGAGGAGAATTTCAACACTATAAAGGAAACTGACCGTGCGGTCCTGGTCCCCTTTTTCCTCCCCCCATGACTGTGGGTCTTCTTCCTCTATAGTTACGCCAGTGGTGCGGCTAATGAGCGTACACCTTAGAGAGAACATTGTTCAGCACCCATTTATATTATGCTTGGTGCAGGCTAGACTATTTTATGCATTTTATGTAGAAATGAAAGATACCAAAAAGGGGTTATATTGCTTCATTTGTTAAGAAAATAATGCAATATTTTTACATCAAAGAAATGTTATTTAATACAGGTATGGGACCTCTAATCCAGAATGTTCAGGACCTGAGACTTTCTGGATAACAAATCTTTCCATAATTTCAATCTCCATACCTTAAGTCTACTAGAAAATCATGTAAACTTTGAACAAACAATCTGGTTTTGCTTCCAATAATGACAAATTATAGCTTAGTTGGGATCAAGTACAAGATACTATTTTATTAGTACAGAATAAAAATGTAATTATTTGGATGAATAATGGAGTCTATGGGAGAGGGCCTCTCCATAATTTTCAAAGTTTCTGGATAACCAACCCCATACCTGTATTTAAAACTGGTACTTTTTCAATTGACTTTTAATATCTAATATAAGAGTAGTAAAGCATGTCTGATGCTCTGATTTATATTTGATGCTTCTTACTGCCCTCAAATAATTTCCTAGGGAATAAATACTTAAGGTAAATTGGTTATGTTATTCACGTGTACTTCACAGTGTTAGAGACTGCATTTATTATTTTGCTCCACTTTTGTAGTATAGTATCTTATGGTGTATATTGTATATCTATTCCTAACTCCCAACCAAAGTATGGCTTGGTTTATTGCCCTTAAATTACAATATTTTTGTCATCTTTTGTAGTATATCCTTTACCAGTAAAATGCAAATATTTTGCTGTGATTATTTCAATGTTTTCTTGCAAAAGTGCATTCTAATAGATAAATCTTCAGAGATATCACTTGTGCTGTTTAAGGCAGCATCATGAAAATTGTTTGTTGTGAGTCAGTCTTAAATACAGAGAGAAGAGGTTCTGAGATATGATTGCTGCTGTACAGGACATAATGATAGCAATTTGCTGTTCCAATATCTATCTAAAATAGCCAAAACATATGTGACTTTACCTTTTTAAGCCTAAAAGCCAAATTTGAGCAACTGCCAAACAACTTGGGAGCAGGAGAGATACACAGAAACATTATTGCTATAAAACATTCTGCTTTGTGATTTTGGGGTAAATCATTACCATTAATAATAAATTACGATTTGTGTGATTCTGCACTCTCATCTCCAGTGAATACCACAATACTCACAATCACGCACAGTTTCACATATATGTCCTGACTGCTGCATTCTCACATTCACATACTATAACATGTATGCTTACATTAGTAGTCAAATATGCATATACACCCATACAGATACTGATCCATACATTGACATACACATCAGCACTCAAACTTTTACTATAAACTCAAATTGGCAAAAGGACACACTTAAGGCTTATACTTACAGCAAGGTCCAGCATGTTTGTGAGTTAAGCAGTAAATAAACTGATACATTCAGATAAGGATACATAAAACCCATTCTGAATAGACATTTTTTAGATGAAGAAATAAATGCAAAATATAACACTTAAAGATATATTTGTGTATTTTAGGTAACTCTTCTTACAGATTTGTTGTTTCTACATTTTTGGAAGAAGGATTATATTGCCCAGATTTCATTCTTTAAATAATGAGCTGAGGGAGAATAAGGAATGCCCTCTCCTCCTTCTCTGTTGCTGGCCAACAAATCTCTCTTCTTTCTGCTGTTATCTCTCCAAACCATATCCAATAACAATGTCCTTAATGTTGGGACCAGGCAGGAATTCACTGATTGTTTTTACTGCTTGTGTTTGCTCCCATTTTGAGTAAATTGAGCAAACCAATCGGACAGAGTGTGTTTATATTGTTAATTAGCAACTAGGAAAACTGCAACAGAACAAGATTGGCTTATAGCATTGATATGGAAATGAAAGAATATGGGCAGATTCATAAATAAAAGCTTAATTTATGATATTAAGCAAGCAGTGCAAGGTTGCTGCCTGAAAATATGGCTTATATTATACCATGATTTGCTGTGGGGATGCTGCTGCCCTTTCAGTGAAAACTTGACAGCCAGCACAGCTTAGGGGCAAAGTTACAAAATTCA
>CM044431.1:183339147-183357199 GCA_024363595.1 Xenopus borealis | reverse complement strand
ATGCTCTTATACGCCAATGTGGTGATTGTTCTATTTGCTCTGCTGTTCAATAAATGCTGTTGTGGTTAAGCATAAAGAATCACTGGCGCCCAACTTATTGTGCTTATTGCACATGGTTACAGTTCAACTATATCCTTCCTCCACCCTGCTGCGAGGGCTCATCCCTGAGAAAGAGAGTTTCATTCGTGGTTTAATACCATTTAAGTAGCTATAACTGATTCCTGTCACACCAGTTTACTATAGTGCTACATAATAAATGTCTACCTCAGCTAAAGGGTATGATTCCCTGTACTGCCAGATTTTACGCACAGTTGTCTTTGAATTATTCTCTCTGCTTTTTTATAATTAATACAGATGTTGCATAATCATAACAAAACAAACAGGAAAGATCTTTATTCTGTAGTCAGAGTGAAGGACTATTGATCTATATTAAAACAAAAACATCATTTTATGTTTTTTAATCTCTTTATTGTGTCTAACAAAATTGCAGTTTATTGGTCAGGCAGGCTTTTTGAAGAGTTCCTGGTTATAAATTAGGAAAATCCACAAAAACTGCTCATTTGTGCATTTGGGACTTAGTTATCGTCTTCTCTAATAAAACATAGACCTGCCAGAATTTCAGTTTGTACAAATGACTAAACTTGCATTGTGAGAGCCAAAGGAAATGTATGTCATTACTAGCCAAGACATTTGGTAATAGTTACATACACAGAGTACACAAATTTGAAAGGTTTGATAGATATAAAATTGTATCATTTAGATTATTTTTGTTGTATTTGCTGCCAATTTAGCTACTGCATGTGTTGTCATATTGTTTTTAGAATTGTTTCCAATACAGTTTCAATGCCATTATATACAAATTGGACTTCAAAATTTCAGATAAAGTTCATTTAGATTTAAAGGGGTGGTTCACCTTCAGGTTAACTTTTAGTATGTTATAGAATGACCAATTCTAAGCAACCTTTCAATTGGTCTTCATTATTTATTTTTTATAGTTTATGAATTGCTACTTTTTATTATTCATCTTTATTTCCTGACCCTATCCTATTAATATTCCATATTCTCATTCAAATCGATGCATGGTTGCTAGGGTAAATTGGACCCTAGCAACCAGATTGCTGATACTGCAAACTGGAAAGCTGCTTAATAAAAAGCTAAATAACTCAAAAACCACAAATAATAAAAAATGAAAACCAGTTACAAATAGTCTCAGAATACCACTCTCTACATCATACTAAAAGTCAACTCAAAGGTGAACAACCCCTTTAAATCTTATATATAACCTGCTGCAATGGGATAAAGATCATATATCCTGGATAGGAAGGATATATTTTGTTGAAATGGTGTTAATACATTAAATTTTGTACTTATTTCGAACTCTACCAATCAAGTTCCTGCTAGTTCATCTGTGGAAATGTCAGTCATTTATTAACAGTTTTATATTGAAAAATAAATATCCATGAATCTCAAGACAGATTATATATTTGCACAAAACAAATGAAGGTCTTTCAGTTCCAAATGTTATAAAGTATTATCAAACTGCTAGGTGGGCTCAATGGGCCCCTATACATGCAGGTTCTTTGGCCCCTTGCAGGGTTCAAATTGAAAATGATTTATTCTACCCATATGTTACACATAAGGTATTATGGTCAAAAATACCTCTACAGGGTTTTACAAAGGCATCCCCTATTACACCTGATATGCTAAATATTTGGTGATCACTTGCAAAAAAAAAAAAAAAATCTTATTTCTTTTCCTTCATTACTTAGTTATTTTCTGAATAATCAGGATGTTGTCCCAGGGATTTCTCTGCATTCATTCTCTTGGTGGATTAGTAGAGGAATTACTACATTGGATTCTTCAACTAAACAGGGGAAACCACTAACTTTAGCACAGATGGTGGATAGTGATGGGCGAATTTATTCGCCAGGGGCGAATTCGCAGCGAATTCCTGCAATTCGCCGCAGGCGAATAAATTAGCAAAACGCCAGTGAAATAAAAACACAAGTTGCGACGAAAACGCGCTGAAAACGATGCGACGCAACGAAAACGACGTGCGACTCGTTTCACTAATTTTTTCGCCAATTTGCAAATTTCTCTTGAAATTCGCAAATTTTTCGGCAAAGCGAAATGGGGTACATTCGCCTATCACTAATGGTGGATTCTTATCAACTTACTACACAAGAATTATTTCAAGCTTCACAATTGTTACATTATGTTAAAAAACAGGCTGCACTTTGTGAAAATAGGATCTTCACTCTTTCAAGCTTTGCATCTGTATGTAGACAAACTCCATTGGCATTTGGGATTTTTAAGTCTTGCATATAAGATGCTTAATCGATTAATTGCAAATAATAAAAAACATCCTTATATACTTGAGTGGGAAAAAGATTTTGGTGTACAGCTTCCAACAATGGTCAAATTGTAGTCTGATAGCAAATCGAGGAAGTATTTGTGTAACCATTAAAGAGACTTTCGTAAAACTGCTGCATAGATCATATTTAGTCCCAGCTAGGTTACATAACATTTATCCTGCATATGACCCACGTGGTTTCCGGGGCTGTGCAGAAAGAGGAACTATGTCCCATGTTTAGTGGGACTGCAAGATTGTATCTAGATATTGGGATATGATAGTTCAGCTTTCCAGAGTGGTACACTTTAAATTCTGCAAAGACCCTTTTGTTATGCTATTGGGAATGAAACCAAAAAACATTTCTAAAGCAGCATATAGATTGTGCCAACACATTCTCATGGCAGCCAGAATAAATGTAGCCAGTAATTTGAAAAAAAACACATACAACTCTGACATCTCTTAAAACCAGCATAATACAGATAGTGGCTAACAAAAAACTTAGCTACATGTTACAAAATGATATGGAGGCATATGATAAAATCTGGTTCCCATGGCTAGCATATGAGAACGATCCACTACTTTTCTCAGCACTACATGTTTAAGGAGATTTGGTTTGATTTGAGGGCTAGAGCCATTAAGATTGCTCAAAATCTAATAAAACATTTTGGAATTTAAAAAAAATTGTTTAGAATAATTGTCAACTAGTAGATTTTTTTCCATGTATGGACTGTGTATACCATTTTTGTGACATCATTAGCTTTTTAATTTGTTCATTAATGAACTGGGGCTTTGTAAGAACTGTCTCTGTTTTTGCTGATGATGCTAAATTGTGAAGACCTATAAATTCCTGGTGGGATGCTGCCACTTTCAGAGAGATATGACTAAACTGAAAAACTGGGCAGCAAATTGGCAAAGTAGGTTCAGTGTTGATAAATGCAAGGCTATGCACTTTGGTAGACATGAAATAAATGCTAGTTATACGCTGAATGGTAATGTGTTGGGGTTATTCTTAATTAAATGAGAAGGAAAGCTATTGAAGCAGTTTATTACCAATAGACCATATTTATTCTGCAGATTGCTTTACCATACCCAAATAAATATCCCCAGATGCTCTGTGTGAGTTTAGGATAGTGGCTGCCATATTAGCTTGGTGTGGCATCACTTCCTGCCTGAGTCTTTCCCTGCTCACTTAAAACTCTGGGCAGATTCTATTAATACCTTTAAAAGTGGTTTGGTTGATTTCTTGGACAAGCACAATATACAGTACAATGCTATACTGATATTAAGATCTGCAATTAGTATAGGTATTGGTATATATACAGTTTGTATATGTGAGTGTATAGCTAGGCCTCTATAGGTGTGCTTGTGTGTGTGTGTGTGTGTGTGTGTATATATATATATATATATATATATATATATATATATATATATATATATATATATATATATATATATATATATATATATATATATATATATATATAGCAAATGGTGGATGCAGGCTGCACACCTTGAAAAGGAGTCATCTACCTGGGTGCTCTGGTTAAAAAATCAAATAGATACTGTGCTTGGTACCGGCACTCACAGGTTTTGTATAAAAATTCAGTAGGTCAATCTGGTGAAATCAAATAAGATTCAGGTTTATTAGATCCCATCTAATAAACCTGAATCTTATTTGATTTCACCAGATTGACCTACTGAATTTTTATACAAAACCTGTGAGTGCCGGTACCAAGCACAGTATCTATATATATATATATATATTTACTGTATATGTATGCCACTTGTATCTATCAAGGATTTAGTGTTATGTATGCAAGAGTTAAGAAGTGAACCAACATCTTTGCCAACTACCTTTTCTTGCAATATCTCCACTAATAGTTTCCTCTTTTTTGTCACTTGAAATGTGTCTTTGTTCCAGGGTACTCCACCCTTTTGCTTTTTTCAGACTGTGGAATTTTGTTTAACTTCTCCAGATGTGGTGGCTAAAGACCATATGAGGCCAAGACTATTTCTGTTTGAAGAGACTTAATCAGCTGTAGCAGTTGTTAGAAAAGCCTTAAATAAGAAAAAATAATACAGATAAAATAATTGCTGCTTGTTTTTGTCTGGAAGGGAAAGTAAATCCCATGGCTTGCCTAGCTCAGTAGCAAAGCTTGTGTTTCTTTTTGTAGAAGCCACTGCTAAACCATCTAAATGAATGCTTCCAGGAGCTATTCTGCATCCTCTCTCAAGTATCTGACAGGTTCAGCTTATTAAGCAGAGATGCAGTGTTATTTTCTTACCTTAACTAACTCTAAATATGAGAAAATATATTGAAAGTATGCATTATAATAAAAGTCACTGTTATCACATTTAATAGACATCAACAAATATTGTATATATTACCTATTTATAAAAAGGATATGGAATATGGATCAGGATCAGGTTGAGAAATTTTCTATAGGTTGGTGAACCCTATATTTTTATATTTTTTATAGGTTGGTGTTCTTATTAGCTGAATTGTCCATCAATGAATTGTAGAGGGGATGAACCAATATCGAAGGATTTTTACTAATGACAATGAACAGGCATCTAGTAATACGTCCCTTAAGGTCTAATGCACATTAAGGGGCCCATTTACTTAAAGAAAAACTATATCCCCTGAACAATGTAGGCCTATATAAACAGATATTGCATAAAACAACTCATGTGTAAAACCTTGCCTCATGTAAATAAACCATTTTGATAATAATATACTTTTTTAGTAGCATGTGCCATTGGGTAATCCTAAATAGAAAATAGCCATTTTAAAAAATAAGGACAGCCTCCTGGGATCCTAGGATTCAACGGTGCACACAAACATACCAAACAAACTATGAAGTTAGGTCACACGAGCCAATTAACAGACAGTTGTGTCTTTTGCTTCCACACTTCTTCCTGTTACAGTTAGAGTTGAAATATTTCTGGTCAGGTGATCTCTGAGGCAGCACACAGACCATCAAGAAATGGTGGTTCAAGGCAAGAGATGTAAAAGGGCAATATTTACTTAAATATATATACCAGGTAGGCAAGATTCTTTAATATGTCACTTAATTTGATATAAGCTATCTGTTGCTCAAGTACAAATTTTTAGGGTATAGTTTTCCTTTAATTCACATGAAGGATTCGAAATCCGATCAAATTTTAAAAAAAAATTTGAATTTCGAATATGCAAATGAGGCAACTTCGACCATCACATTTTCCATATCCGACCTATTCGAATAATTCAAATAAATTAAATAATTTGAATTTAATTGTATTCGAATATTCGAATATTCGAATATTCGATGGTCGAAGTACTTCCCCTTTACAAAAAAATTTGATAGGCCAGTTCGCCAGATTGAACCTACCGAATTGCTTTAAAACCCTATGGGTTTAAAATAATATAAAAAAGAATAAAAATTCGATCGAAGGGTTAAAATTGTTTGAATCGTTCGATTCGAATGTTTAATCGAAATAATTATTTAAGCAATTGATCAAATTATTTAATCGAATGATCAAACTTTTCCTATTCGTTCGTTTAAATATTCGAATAGCGGTAAAATCCTTTGAATTTGATATTCGAAGGATTTTACTTCTCTAACTATTCACATGGTCAAATTTTGATTTTTTTTTCAATTCGAAATTCGACCAATAGTAAATCTGCCCCTATCAATTGTGATGTAAATGCTTATTATTGCTATGGATCTCTCCCTTTAAGTTGCTTGGGACCCAGACTGTCACCTGATAATGTTCAGATTTGAGGGTTCTAGTATATTAAAGTGAGATATAAAGCTTACAAAGAATATGTCTAGATTAGACAAAGAATTAGTCTAGACATGTTGGACCATACCAGCCAAAGACCACCACACCCTTAAGCAGTAGTGATGGGGGATAGTAGCTTTGACCGAAAATTCACAAAGCCGCAAAAAAATTGCCAAATGCATTTAAGTCTATGTTCAACAATTTTTTTTCACTCATTGGAGTCTATCAGCTTCTTTTTCACAACAAAGCCTGGGCAAAAAGTCTTTGCCTTCTAATATATTTATATATATCCAGTAGTTCCCTATCTTCATTTCTGTTTTTGAGCTTAGGAGCTCACTCATATTGATTAATAATGAACCCTGTAGATTTTCCTTCTATGATAAATTTAATCTAACCTTATGGTAATGTTGTTATCCGTTTTGATAAATCAAACACTTAGGGACAAATTTATCATTATTCACTTATTCGAGGGCTTTTATCCCTCGAATTCGAATAGTTTTAGGCTATTTTTTCTTCGCTATTCGATTTCATGAAAAAATCGTACGATCAAACACTGATCATTCGATTTCACGAAAAAATCGTGACATTTTCTTCGAAATTGATATGATTCGAACGATCTTATTATATTATAATAATATTCGGTAGGTTCAATCTGGCGAAGTAGGCAGTCGAATAAAATTTTAAAGTTGAAGTACTTCGATCATGGAATGGTCAAATTATTGAATATTCGATTATTCGATCTATTCGATACGCTCAAATTTTGCATATTCGATGATCGAAGTGGCCAAATTTGCATATTCGAATATCTGATAAAATCGTACAATCGGAATGGGATCGAATCCGATCAAACTTCGAATTATTCACATGAATTTTGTAAATCTGCCCCTTAATGTAGCTCAGAGAACAATGTGCATGTACAATGCCACTGGCTTGCAAAAATGGCCTAATGTGGCCAAAGATGGCTATTATACATTTTTAACTGCAAATATCTCAGAACCTTCTTAAAATAGGGGTTTAGAGAAGCACCCTGTTTAAGTTTACATCTATTTATTTATGGGTGAAATCCCCTTTAGGTGGGGGACACCAATCTGGAGAAAAGCTACTTTTTCGCTTCAGCAGCATGAAGAGCGCTGAGTCATTGTAGATACCTCCTGTATAATTAAATCAGCAGCCTACTTTGATTTCTATTTTATACCCCTTCAAATAAACCATGTGGTGGTGACTACTGATGTACAACAGTAACCATGCAAAATAGCTGCAGGCTACTACAATTACTTGTTAACTAATTAAAACACAACATTTCAGCCATGACATTTTTTAGGCATTTCTTCTTAATTAAAATATTAATATAATGTGCTGTAATGGAAGGTTCAAATGCACTGAATTCATATTCTACTCATCTCTTTTAAAGAGTCAAAAAATCCAGAAATTGAAACTGAAAAAATGACACATTTTTCCTAAGGAAATTTCCATTAACTTCTAAAGTTTTTAGATGCCAGAGTGTTACATTTAAGTTACATTTAAGTTTTTAAACGTATATATACATTAATGTATTTATAAGTAACTTTATAAATATTGAACATTTGCGTGTTGGAACCCCAAATTCGAATTCATGCTTTTTAGCTAAAAAAAAAACCCAAGTCCCTTATTATAAAAACAGAGTAGCCATTCTCAAAGTCAGTTTACAGAGTATAGTTATTAAATACTTTGGTTGGGCAAAGAATTTTTAGTGGAAAAAACCCTAAAATTTTTCATGGGTAAGGGAATGAGACAAAAGGTGTGGGGGTGGACAAGATCAGATATAAGCAAGGTGAGAGATGTAGGGTATGGTATTGCATTTGGTAGCTAAACAGAGTGAGGGTAGACTTCTCTCTTTTAAGAGATCTTTTGAAAGAAGAAAGGTTTAGAGAAACTCAGTCAGAATGTGGGAGAGAATTCCAGAGGAGGGCCCTTACAAAGTCTTGAATGCAAGCATATGAGGAGGTAATGAGAGAATAATTGAGGAGAATTGAGGAGCAGATCAGTAGATGAGTGTAGTAAGATGAGTTCAGAGATGCATATGCTTGGTGGAAGTGTTCATTATGGACTGGAGAGCTGAGTCTCTGGCAGGGAAGGCCAATTAATAAAGAGTTACGGTGGTCTAGACATGATATGATGAAAGTGAGAGTGAATAAGAATTTTCGTGGTATCTTGGGTGATAAATGATCATATTTTGAATGTGTTCTTGTCTAGGCGAAAGTCACCTGATTTAACAAGTGACTGGACATGAGGATTGAAGGACAGGGCAGAATATAGGATAACCCCAAGGCACAGGGCCTGGGGAGATGGGGTGATAGTGGAATTGCTAACTACAATAGATACTACTGGGATGTTACGGGTTAGTTGGGAGAACCATTTCCAGGCAGGAGGAGACCCAAGTTAAGAGCTCTGGGTTGAGATCAGGAGAGGAGAGATAGATCTTGAGGAACCCCATAAGAGGTAGGGGAGAAGATGATTCTCCATCGTAGGCAGGTCTGGACTGAGAATTAAAATCAGCCCACACAGAGGCCCAAACAGCCCCCACCAGCCCACTAAATACTGACTTTCTATGGAACAAAAACAGAGCATCAAATGCCAAGCAAATGGATTTCCTATTACCTTATCCCATAGTGTCTTGTACGCCATGATGATGATGACGACAAGATGCAAGTAATAGGAAAAAATACAAATATACTGGACAAAAAAAATGTAAATCAAAACAGGACCTAAATTAGAATTCAACACACATGGGTTTCTCTCAAGCAGAACATCAAATGAAGTATGTTGTGTACTATAATCTACTAAAATTGTATTTCATACTGAAGTTGGAATTCTTGCACCATAACCTTTGCTTTAGTAATACCATCAAAAAATGGTTTATATCTGTAAGTCACCAATGTCTTGGTGAAATCCCTTTGAAAAAAAATTATTAATTGGCGAATAATACATGATTCATTATAGCTAAGCAAAGGTTAGAGTTAACATATGTGCTGGAGTTTTGTTAAATATATATTGTGTCTCAAAAACGTTTTGGAATTGTGTAATTTTATTACAGTGTATAAATACTGAGCACGTTTGCAAAGGCCATTTTTTCACAAACTTTGCTAGGAAGTTATTGAGGTCGGAAATCAGTCAAAAAGGATGCACACAATGAAAATCTTGATTGATAATGTTCGCAATGGTCTTTGCAAACATTATGTATGTATTATTGTTATAATGTTTATTATAATACTGAAAAATAAAATGGAGCTGGTGCCTTCACAAAACATCAGTTTATGAACCATGAAGTTCTTCCTTGATTAGAAACCAGGACAAAGTGGCTACAAATTCTCTCCCCATTTCTGCATGGGCTTCCTCCCATGCTCCAAAAACAAAGAACTTCTTAACTTTGGAATGGCAACTATTCTGTTATCTACACTGTATTGTTTTTGCAAAAAGTTTGATATCTGTCAAACAAAACTTTGATGATCTTCATGAAAATAAAAAATAGTTTTGTGCCTTATTTTACCAACAAAGGCACTGTGAATGCACTGAATTCCATAATAGTTTGCTATCAATAATATATTGATGATCCTGGGAAATTTCTAAATTCATCAACTATAAAGTGTTATGGCCTACCAAATGGGAAGGAGAGAAGCTGCATTTGGGGAATGGGTTGGTAGATCAGAACAAAGCCATCAAACATTGTGATGATGGCTAATATGTTTGGCAAGGCTTTTATTAATGCTGGTGTCCTAGGTTTGATTCCATCCAGGAATCTAAAAGTAGATCTTTAAAAAAATTACCATATTACATGTGTATGTAATAGTGACCTTAAATTGTAATTTTCATTAGGCCAGGAACTAATGTGAATCATGTGCAATTTCTGTAAATCACTGTATATATAAAAATAAAATGGGTTGCAAGAGGTAATGAGATTTGTGAATGGGTACATACAATAAAGGGGTGCGTAAGTAGTCACTGGTAAAGATATTTGGAGGCGTATTTTACTGAGAGTCAATATGAAGATTAAACTATGGTTTAGAGAAAATCGACATTACAAAACATGCAGGAAAAAAGCTTTAATTGTTGCCTGTACTTGTGTCATCATATGTGTTCACATGCACTATTGTTCAAATTATAAGAGTCATTATACAGCTGTGGGCTGGTTTGGGGAATCCCAACAAACAGATAATATATCAACTACCCCTAAACACGTGTATAAATGACACAAGTCATTGTAATAAATTTGTTTAGGTCCAGTACAATCTTTTGTAAAGTGATGCAGACAATTTGTATAAATACAGATAAATCTGAAGCCTGTCACAGCCAGTAGATATTAAAAGATAACGACAGATGTTCACTAAATACTAGATTGACATGGATAGCTTGTTGTTTTAAACATTATTTGTAGATGAGATGAACAATTTATGCATAAAAATGCCTCATGTAATTGAAAGTTCATGGAACTTCTTGGGAGCTTGCATAGAGTTCTGGAAAAAAAACATAATTTACACAATATCAATATTTTGGAAGTTTAGATATGTCTTTCGGAAATAAAATTTAGAATATCTAAGGAAATTGTCCTTTATCCTGTTTGGCAACTGAGCGGCATTTGCAAAGAACAGCAGTAGGCGGGTTGTAAGCTAATTAAACTATCCCATTGCTTTGAAAACATCACTTCCATCTGCTGCTTCAGGAGCAATCTTCCTTCTCTTTCTGTTAGCATTCACATCGCATAGGTTTAACAATTAACAATCCTCTGATTATCTTTCCGGGGTGAACAATACTTTCATAAATTAAGTAGTAGAGCAGCTAATGTAGTTAGTCTTTGTAATTAGTATGTAGGTAAATATTATGTAAATGAATATTGCTGTTATGAGCAGTTCTAGCATTCATCATATTCAAACAGTGCTAGAAATAATGTGTGTATCAACAGCTCCCCCACATTTCATGAAAAATACAGGGGGGAACGTAATTAAAGTCGCTACGAGCAAAACATTGCACACCAATAAGAGTAAAAATCCACATCTCACAATGCAATATTGCAATAATGCATTGCAAATCGTTATTGCGCAGTGCGAATTGTAATTGCGCACTCTTAAGAAGTGCTTGAAGGTGTCGTAATCCTTTGGAGCAAACATTGCGACTTTTTCAGTAAGAAGTTTTATTACATTGACAGAGCATTAGCACAAACTAGAAAACTCGCAAACGGGCTTTGCATTTGCGCAAAGCAGAATATGTTCGCGCAAAGGCTAAACATTTCGCATTGCGAATAGTTTTTTGCGTTGCCAACTTATATTACATTCCCCTAATAGTATGCAAACATGTTTTTGGAAGTAAAACAGCCCATTGGGTTTATTCAATGTTTAAATGATTTTCTAGTAGATATTTGGGTACGAAGATCCAAAGCATAGGAAGATCAGCTATGCAGAAAACCCCAGGTCCCAAGCATTCTGGATAACAGGCCCTATAATAATAATTCCAATGCCAGGGCAAGATGATTGTCAGCTCATTAACATATACTGTAAATGCAGATACGCAGAGGAATAAGTACAAGACTTGCTGTAATTACATTATAATTAAACTATTGCTCTGCTTAATGACGAATACTAGTTACAGCAGAAAATACATACATATTTAGAAACAATTTCCAAGGACATTCAAAAAGCTTTGTGAACAGTAGATGCATCTAAATTAAGAAAGGTAAAAAATACGTATTTTTACCTTTTGTTGCATGCCTTAAAGGTCTACTATGGAACGTTGGGGCTTGAAGAAATAAAATGAAACAGGTTTACTTTGAGAATTTGAAGCCATCTGGGTCCTTTAAGGATACACTGTAGTACATAAAATTCTATGCTTTTCTGCTGCAGATTCTGTAAACATCATGATATGATCACTTCATCTAGCTTTAACATTGCTCATCCAAAAGCATTACAAAAATGAACTACAGGAGAAGTCCCTACCTCAACCCATACGGGATCTTGAATGGGGCAGACAGAAAGTATACATTGTTGGACTTCAGTTCAAAATACAGTCAGGATAGCATGGGAAAGGGGCTTTTTATTGCATATGCGCGAAAGACCTCTGATGAGTAAAAAGATGAAGCATTTTATGTGCTTCTAATAATGCTGTGAACCTAACTTTTATATCGGCTTAAACAATGCCTTCCTAGACTAGTACCAGTAGAACATGGATTACACTGGCCTCTTACCCAGGTGGGCCTTCACTGAGGGGAAGAGAAAGGTGCAACTATACCACTCCTGCTGCTATATGAAAATATGGTTTACTCACAGCTCCTTTGAGGTAGTTAACTTACATAGCATAGACTTGAAGCACCCCTGTGGAAATTCGTCTGGATTCCCCAGTTAGAAAATCCTCTTTTTCTGTTATAATAATGATACCATGTCCCTAAGTAACCATGGCAAATTCCAGTAATTTAACGAATGGGTTTACATGTTGTTATGCACCTATATTTACATTCAACTACTTGTTAACATACATACAACTGAATGAGATTACTGTATGTCGATAGTTGCTATGGAAGGGGAATTATACCACTAAACTAGGCATGTGGCCCCTTAGTGAGTGGGATCTTAGGAACAACATATATATCTATCGAGTGAAATACAAGTTCTGTGTGTCTTGCCGATATATATTTACAGCCCCAGGTCCCAAATTCAATTACCTGTCCCAGGAGCAGAGAACAAAAAGTAATAATGATGCTTTAAGAATGTGCAGTCCTTCATTTAAACCCAAGGGTTGTGCTATCTAGCAATGAAATTTACATTTTGTGTTTATTTCAAGCACTGCATTAGGAATGATTAGAGCATAGCTCTAGTGTTACGTGAAGAACTTAGCTTTATTGCAGTGCATTCCATCTGTTTTCTTCTGGTTACAATAAAAGCTTTAAGCATGAGATAAATAGCTAATGGGTTTAGCTGATAACATGAACAGCTTGAATCAGAAATGCCAAATTTGCACCCTCTAGCTGTTTTTCGTGACTCCTTACAGCACCTGCTTATAGCCATTGCCAGCTGGCTGAGGATTCTGGGAGTTTAGTGGGAGTTGTTTTTTTGCTGTTGGTGGGTCTACTTAGAAGGATTTACCTTTTTTTTGTTCCTGAAATATATATAAGAATAACTGGCAAAAGATCATTCAGGTTTTTTGTACTTCACTTTGATGCTGAAGGAACTGTAATGTGAAACTGAGGATAAATGCCAAGAAAGGCTTGGAATATATCAGTTAAAAGTAATCTCAGTTGTTTAAGTCACAGAGCCTTTGGTTATAAGGACAGTATTAATTCTTAATCCACTTAAACTGGGACACTTTGCAATACTGTGAAGCAGTACACTTATAATTTGATGGTCTGTGAACAACTGTGCATGTTCCTAAGCTGTAAATAAGCATCAGTTATCATTATTTTTATTATTAACATGTTTATAAAGCGCCATGATATTCTGCAGTGCTTTACAATAAATGGGTGTATACATTGAATATGATAGAATACATCTGAAAACATCCAATAATCAGTACCAGAGGTAAAGAGGACACAACCCAGAAGACATTACCATCTAAAAGGAGAAGGAGTTGAGACCAAGGTGAGGGGAACAGGCAAAAGCAGGAGTTAATAAGGTGAGAGATGTGGCATTGAGTATTGCATTTAGCAGAATATAATGCACTAAACTATGCTAGACTAGATGAGTTTTTTTTTTACTTTGCTAAATGGGTTAATGGTGCACCTACCCAGAGCCCACTGATTTGAGGGGCCCACTGTAGACTACTACCGCCACTGCTGCTGTCACTGCCCTCTTCACCAGTGACCCACTACCCTCTTCATCTGTGACACACCACTGCGCACTCTGGTTTTGGTCCTTTGGAATGCACAGCCATCTTGGATTGTTACACATGCGGTAAAGCCAAGCAGCCAGATAAAAAGAGCACCAAGCAGCAAGGAACGAAAAAGAAAACTTTGCTTTTCTTATTTTGCTTATTGCAAGGGTAGTTATTGCTTTCAGTCAATGGGGCAGATTCAAGGAGGAAGTGGCTGACTGGCAAAAATTTGCCAGAAATCCCATCCACAGGGACATTGCCGATTCACAAACAGGCATAGGGGACAATTCCCTAGACTGTTACTAATATTTGTTCGCACCCTATATCAAGAGTGGGAAGTAGCCTTAGTGAATTTTACTGCAAATTCACTAAGATGCAAATTTTATTAAAAGTTATCACTTTCGCTAGAGTTTACTTCACCATCTCAGACTAGGCAAACTAATAAAGCAAAGCTACTGTACATCTTCCTCAATCTTATCTTATCTTAGTCAGTTACATCATATCCTGTATGCCATGAATGCATTAAAGTTGTAAATAAAACTGGCAACTTTTCTTTTTTTTTAAAACGAGATTGCCTTCATAAGTCTGAACTTTTAAAGATTTATGTGTAGTTTTATAAACTAATTTGAGTGGCATGCAACATTTGTTTAAAGGAGAATTCAACCCCCCCTTGAAGTTAAGTGCTCATCTGCCCCCCTCCGTTCAAACCCGTCCCTGCCTCCCCCCTGCAAAATCTTACCTGTGAATCCTTCTCCTCTAGCTACCGGAACAGCAGAGTGAGAACAGTGGAGCACGCAGCTGCCATCTACGGTATCTTCACAATCTTTTTGAATGGACTCTGCGTTTTGGCGCATGCACCGTTGTAGCAAATTTCTGGGGTTTTACAACTGCGCATGTGCCAAGACGCGAATCCATTCACGAACACTGCGAAGATTATGAAGATACCAAAGATGGCGGCTGTGTGCTCCACTGAGCTCAGTCTGCTTTTCCAGTCGCTAGGGGAGAAAGATTCAGGGGTAAGATAGGGGGGAGGCAGGGAGGGTGTTGAACAGAGGGGGGCAGATGAGCACTTAACTTCAAGTTGGGGTTTAATTCTTCTTTAAAGGTGGGCTCATGTCTAGGGCATTAGAGGATCTCTTCTTTATTATGGCTTATTGGACACGTGTTTGAAAAAGTGGCCACTTCAAGCATTTGCACCAACATTACTAATTAAGACTTCCATATGACTTTTAGGTACCCAATTAACCTACGTGCAAAGTTTCCTTAGGCAGAAGTGAAAATTCACTAAATGCTCACAAAATGCTCCACCAGCTAGTAACTCTAGCAGAAATTTGTGCCTGGCAAGTGGCACTATGAAAATAAACCCTTTAGTGATTTTGCCCCCATATATTGATGATCTTACCAGCATGTATGGAGTTAATTGAGTGCTCATTGGCTTTATGGAGTGCTTATTGGCCATTGTGCTGATTATCCATTTTATGTAGTAATTATATTGTCATGTCTTGGTTTTGTTTAAATGTTTGTTGTTGTTTTGAGGTATGGCCTAAAATAGCAGTCGTCAAAATTTTGCAACACTGTGAGCAGCAGGGCCACTAACTGGATCTTTGCCCAGGGCCCACTAAGGATTTAAATGGGATAATGTTGGACAGAATGTGGGTATGAGGGTATTCCAGAGAAGGGGTATAGCCCTTGCAAAGTCTTGAAGGTAGTTAATCAGGAGATAATGAGTGGAGAGTTGAAGAGTAGGTCATAAAATGAGAGTAACAAGTAGTTTTGTGAGTATATGGACATAAATCAGAATTGTAGGAAGGGGGCAGAGGTATGATCTGCTTTGAATGTCAGGATAATTTGTTTGAATTTTATTCTGAAAGGTACTGGCAATAGTGGTATGCCAGAAGAGGAGCGGCTGTGGATGGGGAATGAGTCAAGAGGCAGTTTCTGAGGAGTTCTGCCAAAGATGTATTAACTTACATCAAAATAAATCTTTGTATTGTGGCACATGGGGAATTTTAATAGCCACTATTGTCTGGCAGAAAACAGTGTGGTCAAAAATATTTGTCCATGTGTCACCACTCTTAAAGGAAAGTGACCTGATTGATACATAGGTGATAGTGAAAGGGGGACGTCTGCACAAGAATGCTTGAGTGTTTTTACAAGGACAGTGATGGTTTGTCTGCTGATGACCACTGCTGCTGGCAGACAAGACACCCTGTGTGCCATTGTCTTAGGTCATGCACAATATTCTGTCCTTAATCTGTTCTTTTCAGACCACATTATAGCTGAGGGCTGAAAAGCCTGGTTCAGCATATATATTAGACACTTTTCTTTGTTAGATTTCACTGTTTTAAGATTCTATAACATATTAGTAAAATAAAGAATAAAAACCTTATTCTCCTACCCATCTTCAGCTTTTCTTACTATGCTCATTCATGGGGCTTTTTTTGCAGGAAATTTGGCGTATTCCAGGAAGCTGCATAAGTTTTCCTCTTCTTACAGAAGATCTTACAGATCTTACAGATCTGCCAGAGAACATTTTCATATTTTGTAGAATACATCATTTTATGGCTGCATCTGAACAACATTATCCTGTTTTGAATAAAAGAATATGGTTCCATAATTTTCTTTAATAGCTAATGCATTTCCTGGCCTGTACTTTGTATAAACGTTTGATGCAGTATTGACACATAAAGCAATAGGCATCATAAATCACTGGATGCTTGTACTGCAGATTGGGCTGCTTCTCACAAGAGCTTTACACCACACAACTCCGTCTTACCGTTGTACATATTTCACAGTCCTACCATCTGGAAAGTGACAGTTTCGGATGGAATAATTCCAAGAATAACTCCTTCAAATCGACAAACAGTAATATATGCTTTTATTTGTGTTGCCAATAATAACTTAATGAATGGATTTACTGCTAGACATCACACCCCTCTGTTAATATAGCCAAAATGAAACCTGATGCTTTTTCCCCCTTTTACTCCAGTTGTTTATGTCTAATAGGGCAGATTTCAGTCAGTTAACAAGCACAGAAAAGCTATTTTAATAATATTATCTGAAAGCTTTGGCCTCTATTTCAGGGCAGGGCATTTGCCCTTGGACTTCAATATCACAGGGGATTAGTTTGTCAGTAAAAATATAATTAAAAAAATTATTTATAATTATCTTGTTAGATATTGTACTGTTTATGTATATCAGGGATATGCAGCCTTCTATATTATATTATATATATATATATATTACTAACCTGGGGTTTTAGGAGTGTTTTAGGAAGTATTAGAAGTAGTTTATAATTCTTCTCAAGTTGGGACCCCAAATTTCAGATACAACATTAATCCTGTATGGTTCATTGTTGTAATAACTAATTGTTGGGGTCATAGTGGCGTGATACATATAAGGTACTACCATTAGTAACTGCAGGTAAGTTGTTCACAGTTTTCAGCTACCTAGACAGCAGCTGACATATATGATTGCTCTACCAACAATAGAAGAGAGTGAAGAGATCCAAGACATGCTCACAACTGTGCATACTATACCCCATGCAATGTCCCCTCTAATTCCTTCTCGGCCCTGTGCTCTACAAAAATCTTTTGTGTGCACATTTCAAACTTGTGTGTGCATTTTTTTAAACTGCGTGCACAAGTCAAAATAAATGCCAAATTTTGTGCTTTCACACAAATTGTTTTGTGCGCACCACAATTTGTTGCCCCATGCATGCATATATGGTGTCCCTAGCCACTCACTTTTCAGGAGTTTTTATCTTTCAGTGTTCCACGTCATTGTTCTACTCTCTTCCTCTCTGTTCCTATCTTTTTTCACAGTTTTCTTCTAATGTGATTTACTCTCCCCAAATTCACTTCTCTACATCACATATCACAAATGCAAGCCTTTTGTTCCATCTACTGTTCTCTTTCCATCCTTACTTTTATTCTGTTATCCTCTTCTATCCTCTAATGCAAAAATTGTTCAAAATTTTTTGCAATGCAAATAAATGTTCACAAAGTGAGAAATGTTGTCCTTGCAAACACTTTGCCTCTCATGCGACAGTAGTTTGCACCACTGTGCAGTGTCTGTATTAAAACTTCTTAATGAAAAAGTTGG
>CM044431.1:183280593-183337089 GCA_024363595.1 Xenopus borealis | reverse complement strand
AGATAATTACTACATGGCAACACAGAAACCAGTGCAACTAGCATCATAATTTTATAATCTCTGAAAAATTGTAGAACTTTGTTTGGTTCAGTTCAGTTAATTTACTTCAAAATTTCAGGATCATTTCAGTTTAAAATACTTGAATTCTTTTTTTCAAGAAGAAATAATGTCATGATCTGCCCTCTGATCAAATCATTCAGCAGTCTGATGTAAATTCATTGTTAAAAATGAGCATACATTAGCTAAAATATGCTTCAGTATGCTAATATGAAACGTCGTCCGTTCTTTTTTTTTTTATTCCTACAGCTGAAAATGCTACAAACTACAATATCTATGTTAGAATCGACAGATCCGATGATCAGCTTCATTTTTATGTGCTGCTTTATGTAAGTGTTACATTTACTGGTTGTTAGCTACTGCCTCTACAGAGCTTTGCTTTGTCCATTCACAGACCAGTACTTGCCTCTGCCAAAAAAGTTTGATGTGTTCCAGTTAGGCTTCCTAAGAACAGACACATTTAAACTTTGCCAAGTGGTTCATATGCTTTAGGAATTATTACCACATTTGTAGCAGGAAAGAATCAGCATATACTTAGTTTTATTGAAAAATCTGCTTCTTAGAAAGACATTAATATGCTATTTTCCTATGGGTCTGAAACACTGCTAATGAGCAATAGGAAAATATCACTGCCTGCATTGGTCCTACATATTCTCTCTACGTGATGATATGGTAACATTCATTTGGGCAATGAGATGGGTTATAGTGGGATTCATCTACTTGAAGGGGCAATAGATTATGGTGATTTAAAACATAACGTGATCACCGCAGACAGCATCATATTTATTTTACTGCTGTGCATTGTGTATTAAAATTAATTGTCAAATGTTTAACAGTGATAAATATGTTATTATTTAGTATAGCATAATAAATAATATTTATTATTCTTTGTGTAAAAAGGATATTATTCATTTACCATAATTTTATTTTCCCAGTATCAGTAGTACGTCAAAACCTCTGGTTATTCACCCCCAGGTGATGAAAACATGCAGCATAAAACCCCAAGTTTACACTAACTCCTTTACCAAACATTGACTACTACATTTAGCCATTTGTACTGTAGCTATCCATACACAACAGATTGAAAGTACAAACATCAAAAGACTGGAGCATCAGCAGAGAGGGGCCAGCAGCTGAAGAGCGCCATGCTGGATAGGGATGGCGCGAACCGCCGCAAAAAAGTTCCCGGACGCGTTCGCGAACTTGCCACAAACGCGCGAACAGTTTGCGACCGTCGCAAACCCCATAGACTTCAATGGGAAGGCGAACTTTAAAAGCTAAAAAAGACATTTCTGGCCAGAAAAAATGATTTTAAAGTTGTTTAAAGGGTGCAACGACCTGGACAGTGGCATGCCAGAGGGGGATCAAGGGAAAAGAAAAATCCATTATTTTCTTATGTCAAAAGTGTTACAAAGTATCTTACCTGCACATGTTAGCTGTTCTGGACTATCTGCCAAAATCCAAGTTCAAATCTTTGCTTCTTTTTCTGGCTGTTCAGTGAGGGTCTTTCCAGTGAAAGAGGGTCCTCCAAAAAGAGGTTCTTTCCAGTACAAATGAGGGACAGAGGGTTGAGCTCGCAAAAGAGGGACAGTTGGGACTCGGGAGGTATGCACATTTTTTTTTTTTTTTAGTCCAGGGGGTGTGTGGGGGTGGTCCAGGGAGATCTTCCTGATTGGCTGCCATGTATCTGCTGGTCTGCGGTGAGAGGGCAAAAAAATGCGGCAAAAAAAATGCGCCAAATTGACGCGAACCCAAAATGCGAACGTCGCGCGACATTCGCGAACTTCCGGCGAGCGCGAACAGCGGATGTTCGGGCGAACAGTTCGCGCCATCCCTAATGCTGGATATCCCTCCTCTTTATATGGGTATGGGCCTGTTAACCAAATTGCTTTAAATCTGGGTTTTTCCGGTTAAGGGTTCATCTTGTAATTTGGATCTCCATATATTATGCCCACTAAATATCACAAACATTTATTAAAGAGGTTGTTCACCTTTGAGTTAACGTTTAGTATGATGCAGAGAGTGATATCCTGAGACAATTTGCTATTGGTTTTCATTTTTTATTGTTTTTGGTTTTATAGTTATTTAGCTTTTTATTCAGCAGCTCTCCATTTTGCAGTGTCAGCAATTTGGTTTCGAAGGTACAAAATTACCCTAGCAACCCTGCATTGATTTGAATAAGAGACTTGAATATGAATAGGAGATGGACTGAATAGAATGATAAGTAATAAAAAGTAACAATAACAATACATTTGTAGCCTTACCGAGCATTTGTTTTTAGATGGTGTCAGTGACCCCCATTTGAAAGCTGCAAAGAAACAGAAGAAAATTGCAAATCATTAAAAAACTATGAAAAATAAATAATGAAGACCAATTGAAAAGTTTCTTAGAATTGGTCCTTCTACAATATACCAAAAGTTAACTTGAAGGCAAACCACCCCTTTAAACCCTATAGTTTGCCTCAAATAATGATAATTATATCTTAGTTGGGACCAAGTACAAGGTACTGTTTTATTATTACAGTGAATTTTATTGATTTTTCGGCGAAGCAAAACAGGACAGATGCACTCATCACTATCATTTGCTAGATGTACAAACGATGCATTCAAATGATTTTTATTTGATCAAAAACTGACCTATTCGATACGTTTTCGAAAATGCCCTTAAAAAATGTGATGCTCGAATTTTGAATTTTTTTTTTTAAATCAAAATTCGACCCTTAGTATCTAAATTCTGCCCCTAACATTAACAGCAGTTCATGACTTAGTACCGAGTATATTTGAAGTTGGTTGTTTTCACATCAATACACTCTGATTCCAAAAAGAATTGTTCTTGTTCAAGTGCCAGGGTTTCAGTTCACACATGTATATTTGCAACTAGAATACCTTTTTTTCAACAGGAAAATAGATTTTATGGACAATCTAAGTATTAAGATTAAATCATTATGGTACAATACTGTAAAGCAATCTGCATTGTCCAGGAAGATCTTTTAACTGGTGGTAGAATCACTAGGTTTGCTGCTTTCTAATGCTCTGGTCTTTAGTTGTTTCCAGGCAGAGCTCAGGTTGTAAGGAAATTGTATGCTGTCCTACTGTTTGCTTGGTTTTCCTCCCAATGTCCAAAAATATATAGGAAGGTTAATTGATTCCTGATAAAAGCACCTAGTGTGTTTGATTTGGAACTTAAAATGTGAATTCCATTGGAGCAGTGAATGATGTATAATCTCTGTAAAGCCCTAATGTGCAGGGTCGTGTTATATTAAGGCACCAGAGGGCCTGTGCATACTGCAGCAGATTTTGGGGGGGCTGCCTTCGGTGCCTATAAATATATTTTTTAAATTGTAAATCCGATAAAAGTGCTGGGGGAGGTGAGGGGTAGGGGGTCGGGCTGGGTGGCAAAAGTAACATCACAGCCCTGCTAATGTGCTGACATTATAAAAAATTGGAATAAATACACTGTGCAAAAGTAAAAACTGACAAACATTATCAGTCACATTTGCTTAACAGCAAGAGTGTGCAAAGTGCAGTTTTCAGATGCAATTTTCAATGTTCAGTGAATTCAGTGAATATTGTGTCTGCCACTAAAATGTTGACTGTGGAAACTTCCATAATTGCACATTTATAAACATTAGCATCCAGTTTGCTGGAGGCAAGTCTGTAGCTCCTACTGATGAAACCGGCTATAGGAACTTCTACCATGTCAAGGAAAGTAGCAGCTCCAGGGGTCCACAGTGTAAATCATCAGTAGGGATGGGATGGACAATATGGCATATAAGAAAGTACAATATTTTGATGCTCTTAATTTTTTTTCCTTTGCTATCATTTCATTTTCCACTAAATGCCTTAACATTGCAATAGGGACAGGGTACTTACTGAAAGGTATTTATTTATTCCTCCTTGATCATTATTGCCCCAAAACATCTACACAGCATTTTATTAAGGCTGTTTATTGTTCAGATTATTCCTTATATAATACACAAAAGTCATGAATATCTTGAAAATGATATCCTTATAAACAGTGACTAGTGATGTCATCTGTTATAAACAGTGACTAATGATATCATTTCTGTCACATGACTACCAAAAACATGTGTATTATAATAAATAAAGTAACCCTTTCTGAAAATATTTGAAGTAACCTCACAGTTCCACGACCTGTATAAAAGCACTAGGCCTTCGGTCTCTGTTTTTATATGGTCATGGAACTCCTAGGTGACTTATATCATTTTATTATACAATATGGGCTACTTTATTCACTATATAAAATATGAGATACTTTATTCACTGCATAATAAAAGGAACCTATTAAGAAAGAAAAAGGGAAGCCATCCATTCCTGTATTACTTACCTGGGTGCATGATACCTTTATAGGTTGTTCCTATGGATTCATATAATTCAATTACATTGTGTAGGAAATGTTCCACAGATACCAGTTGTATCACTTCTCGAATTGTTGTTTAGACCACAGCAGTTCAGTTGAAAAATGTTAAGTAAACACAGATCTCAACTCTGTATAATTTGAGAATTCAGCTGTTTGCCTCCCTAATAGGGAACAGCATCTGAAACGGCATGACAGAGTGTGTCCTGCACAGAATAGGAAGATGAGAAACAAATTCAGAGTTAAAAAAGGCCAAAGATTCATTATCCCAGATACCAGTAAACAAAAAATTATGTTGGCTATATTGGTTAGCAGGGTTAAAATATTGTGTAATACATGTGCAATAGACCATGTATTTTTATCTACAATCCAGAGTTCATGACCTAGAATTATAATTGTATCTTCTGAAAATTACTTTGGCCAAGCTGCAAGCAGAAAGCTTTGCTAAAGCATAGGAGCAAAACTTGCACCAATTTAAAAAAAAATCCTGCAAATTGTATATGCATCACTGTGGGCATCTCATGGGCAGGTAATGGGTATATAGTTACTTGAATTACATGCTTTGAACACACATATTTAAAATGTTCAGTAATGTATAGTTATTACTTTAACTTACAGAATAAAAAAAAAAAAATAATAAGTAGATTGACTGGTCTATACATCACCATGGAATATTAATAAATTACAAACAATCCCAGACCTGAGCGTATTATATTTAGTCACAAATTGACCATGTTAAGCTTATATGTTTCTGATTTTTGTAAACTGCATGACTCATCCCCCAATTGCCAATACAGCACAGTAACACAATATTTGTGGGGGAAATATCAATTCCTAAAGTTCAGAATACAGTGTGCAAAGAGTGGGGTTCTGTTGCTACAATAATATGTAAATATACTGTGGGTTGCTGCGTTTTAACCCTTCTACAGTAGGTTAGAATGTAGCTTAGATTTCAGTGTGCAACTTTTTTCTAAATTGCTGCTCAAAGACTTATTTGCATAGTAAATAAAATTAATGGTGTTCAGTGGCATAACTAGGGCCCCCTATACCTCCTGTGCCTCTTGCAGTGTCTGCTTCCCCTGTAGTTACACCCCTGATGGTGTTAAAAACAGAGAAACCATTCAATTTAATTGGCCTGAAAAGATATGAAATATGTTTTGCACGAAAAGCACAACCCATTTAAGTAGTATGCTTATATGTGTAAACTGGAGCCAGCTGCTTGTGTTTAATTTACTTATCTGAAAGTGTTGTCCCATATTAGTGTCATTTTTGCAATCTAAAGAATATTTTATGCAGGAATAGGACATTATTGGCACACCTGCTGCTACAGAACTGCAGCTCCCAGAATTTCTCCAGCAGATTTGCTGTAATTACAAAACAGCTGGCTTGTCTAAAGCACCCTGAAGTCCTGTATAAATGTCTACTATAACAGGAGAGATCGGAAGCATTTCCACCACTAATGCAACTTGGCTTCCTTCTCTCTGTCGAGGATCACTCCACCATAAGAATTATTGCCAGAAGTTCTACCTCTACAAGCTTTGCTTTCAAGCATCACTGCCCAAGATCCTAGACCCCTCGGATGCCAGACATTACATCAAACAGTGTCAGCCTCTACTGTCTTATTGATTTCTTAATTCCCATTTAACCATCCAAGAGGAGTTTCTTAGTGCTTAGACTGTACTATCATTTGCACTTCTACTTTCCTCTATAGTCACCCACTTCCTAGTGGGACATTTCCTATCTGCTCCATCTTTGCCTAAATACCACTCAAGGAATGAAAACATGACCCAACTCACTCTCCAGGAGTCAGCCTAGTTCCCCTGCATTCCACTATACAGGTATGGGACCTATTATCCTGGGGTTTTCCAGGATCTTTCTGTAATTTGTATCTCCATACATTAAGGGGGTTATTTATTAACTCTGATCTGGATTATTGGGGCAAAACTTGAATTTTTTGTTTTTTTTACCTAACTCGGTTTTTTGAGATTTATTAAAGCTGCAACAAAAAAGTCTGAATTTGAAAATCCACCATCTCAGACCTGCCGAAGTTGTGTAAAAGTCATCCTGTTTTGAAGTTTCTGTGATCTGCGCTGGAAGTAGCCCGATAATTGCCTTTTAGGTAAAAAAAAATTCAGGCTTTTCAGAAAAATGCCCAAAAAAAATAAAGTGATTCAGGGAAAGAAAAAAATATTATATTTGGGTTTTGACTCGATTTTATCAAGTTTTTTCCAGAATAAATTAAATCGAGCCTTTTTAATAATAGATAAGTTAAAATCAGGTATGGGGGCTTGGTTGTGTTTTTTTTATTTTAAAAAACTAGATAAATTCAGATTTAGTAAATAACCCTCAGAGTCTAATTAATGTAAATTAAACATTGAATAAAGCCAAAAGGGTTACTTTGCCTCTATTAAAGGAACAGTTCAGTGTAAAAACTGGGTAAATAGGCTGTGCAAAATTTAAAATGTTTCTAATATAGTTAGTTAGCCAAAAATGTAATGTATAAAGGCTGGAGTGACTGGATGTCTAACATAGCAGAAGACAACTTCCTGCTTTTCAGCTCCCTAAATCTGAGTTAGTTAACAACTTGAAGGGGGGCCACATGGGACATAACTGTTCAGTGAGTTTGCAATTTCAGTTCAGATTCAAAAACAACAGTTATGACCCATGTGCCCCCTCTCAAATCATTGATTGGTTACTGCCTGGTAACCAATCAGTGGAAACCAAGAGAGCCTCAAAGCAGGAAGTAGTGTTATGGTTATTATGTTACACATCCAGTCACTGCAGTCTTTATACATTACATCAACTAATTATATTGAAAACTTGGTTTATTTTGCACACCCTATCTATCCAGCTTTTATTTTTAAACTAAACAATTCCTTTAAGGAGTATTTATATCTCAGTTTGGATCAAGAACAAAGTACTGTTTCTTTGTTACAGAATAAAAGGAAAGCAATTTTAAAAATGAGAATTAATTGAATTAATTCCAGAGGACTCATTGAGGGCAGTCTGAAGAGCTTCATCAGACTGCCCTCAATGAGTCCTCTGGCAACTTGTATCCATAGATAGGTAAGCTGTGACATAAATATAATTTTTTTACCTTCCTATGTTAAAGATCAAAACCCACCCCTGTCTTCTACAGTTTCATATCTAGTGATGGGCGAATCTAGCCAGTTTCGCTTCGCCGAAAAATTCGCGAATTTCCAGCGAAATTCGTGAATTGTCGAAAAAATTCGCAAAACAAGTCGCGGCACATTTTTTGCGTGTTTTTTTTTTTTTTAATTTTCACTGGCGTTTCGTAAATTTATTCACTGGCTGTGAATCGCGGGAATTCAACGCAAATTCGTCCCTGGCGAATAAATTCGCCAATCACTAATCATATCCAGTCCCCCCTGTCTTTAAATTGTTGCACCCAAGATGCTACACTACAAGCCTTACTCTTTCATAAATAGAGGTGCTTTTATCTAGCGTATTTCTCTTAGTGGCTGAAAGCTTTTCCAAGTAGAACTCACTTTTAATATATCAACACACTTGCTTATTTCATTTTCCATTTTGCCCAGCACTTTTGCTGTTGTTTTGAAGCAGATAATCTGTGAACTGTATAAATAAATTGTTTATGTGATGAGTATTTGAATATAAAATTATGCAGGGAATGCAGGGCACATCTCCTCCTGGCATTATTTGATAACATGATGGATTCCTTTTTCTTGTCCCTGGTGCTTTCGTGAAGGCCCAAACTTGCTCAGATGATAAATACAGAAGCTGCTTACTTACTGTTTATTCTGTTATGTAGAGCTGGAATTCCTCCATTAATGAAGTGCTTTAAAAGGCACAGTCCTTGGAATTCAACCAAAGAGAACATTTTATAAGGCATGTACTTACCTAATTAACACTCAACAAATGTAGCTACATTATCTTTAGCTGAAATAAGTACATGTAAATGTTACACATGGTTCTGTGCTGTTCAGGGGACATATAAACTAAATACAGGTATGGGATCCATTATCCTGAAATCCATTATCGTGAATGCTTCAAATTACAGAAAAGCCAGATCCCACAGACTTCATTTTAATCACATTATCCAAATTTTTTAAATTTGTTTCCTTTTTCACTCTAATAATAAAAGAGTACTTTGTGCTTGATTCCAACGAAGATATAATGAATCCTTATTGGAAGCAAACCTGCCTATTGATTTTATTAAGGGGGTTAGTTATCAAAGGTCAAATTTAAGCGTTATATGAGCTTTTTAAAACCTCAAATGAACTCACGACTAGAATGGTTTCTTAAAATGAAATGTTTGAAGGGACCTCTGCCATTGACTATTATATGACCTCGACAGGTTTTAGATGGTGTATTTTCAGATTCCAGCTATTTCCAGGGTTGGGTATAATTTTTATTTTTTTTTAATTAGCTTTTTTTTAAAAAAAAAACCTGAAAATTTTACCAGAAACTCGATTTTTGCCCGAAGAAATAACCCCTAAAACTGGTCCCTTAATAATTCTGCTCCTTAAGGTTTATGTGATTTTCTAGTAGACTTAAGGTATGAAGAGAGAGATACGTTATCCAGAAAACACCATGTCCCAAGCATTCTGATAACAGGTCCCATATTTTGGGCATTCTGAACTTAGAAAGTATTTAACCTTTAATTTCTTTAAATGCAGTTGGTTAAATTGAAATCTTTAGTGTAACAGAATATAACAGAATTAGGAGCAAAGAGCAACAGCTGTAAAATATATTAATGCATATACGTTGTTTTAGTTTGGTAGGCAACTTCAAAGCCTTTCCCCCTTATTCACCCAATTATATTAGTTGGTTATGAAATGAAGATAATGGCATTTACACTGGTGCATTTGAGCATTTTCTGGCAGAATCAGTCTGCCACCACTTGTAACCAAATGACAGGCTATATGCCCTATGGCCCATAGGCCTTTTCAGCATTGAGATGACTAGTATCCTGGATAGTAATGATTAATCCCTGGCAAAAGGAGAACTATCTATAATATTTTTCACAGAATTTGGATCATTCTGTTTGTCTTCATGCTGGTTTGTTGTTGTTACAATTCCTTCAATTCTAAATTAAAATGGTTTTAATAAAATAAAGTAATGGCCATAAGTTAAACGAACGTAATGCTGTGTTTGATAAAATGATTATTTATAAATATTCTGTGGTAAGAAAAAATCATCCATTATTCACACGGCAAATATGTTCTAAAATCAGCGTTAACCGGTAGAAACCAATATAGATCAGCAGGCCCAATGAATTCTGAGTTTCTGTGGGAGACACAGCCTGACAGTTTTTTCATAGCAATATTTAAGAGGAATTATAACCCAACCCATAAAGCAATATTTGCTCGCCTACTTTCTGCCTCCAGTGACTAAAGTCAGTGCTGTAAAGATTCCACAACAACCTTAGAGAATTTCATGTCTGCAAGTCCCTGGATTAAATAGAAAGTATTACTGGGAATCAGGCATTCCTTAGACACTTCCCTCTGCCTCTAAAGGAGCTTAGAAAACAAATGTACCTGTGCTGAGAAGTCTGCCATCCTGAAAAGTAACCCTTTCTGTTCCATCATAGCCATTAAACCACAAGGAACAGGCCAGATGCAGACACTGCTATTTGTGGTTTTTGAGTTATTTCGCTTTTTATTAAGCAGTTTACAATTTCTGCTTGCTAGGGTCCATATTAGCCTGACTATGCAATGATTTCAAGAGACTGGACTATGAATAGGAGTGGGCCTGTGTAGAGCAATAAAAAGTAGTGATGACAATGCATTTGTAGCCTTACATAGCATTTGAAATATAGATGGGGTCAGTGACCCCCATTTTAAAGCTGAAAAATAATAAAAAAACTATAAAGAATAAATAATGAAGACCAACGTAAAAGTTGCTTTAAGTTGGCCATTCTATAAAATGCTAAACTTAAAATTAATCCACCCCTTTAAAGAAATGGTTAAAGGGTTTGTTCACCTTTCAAACACTTTTTCTAGTTCAATTGTTTTCAGAATGTTCCCCAGACATAGGCTTTTTTTCAATTAATTTTTATTTTTTACTGTTTTTCCAAAATCTAAGATTAAATGTTAATTTCCCTGCCTCTGGTGTTTGTCCGGCAGCTCAGTAATTCAGGTGCAGATTCTAAACGTCTACAGTTTTGCAACATTTAGTTGATATAGTTCTACAGCAGCATCTCTGGAGTATTAGTAACTATTGCATCAATTCTAACAGCTGCCTGTAACGAAACCCAGGGATTCTGCTCAGCAGGGACAAAGATAAAAATGCATCAACAAAATGTATAAAATTAGAACAATTTTCCCTCAAAGAGCTGTTTTACTAGGTAAAAATTACATTTTACACTTTAATATTTGAAAAAGGGTCACACATAGAAAATAGAAAGTAATTTGAAAAAGTCTTTGTCTACAGTGCTACAAAATATGTTGGCTATAGAAATACATGTTAATAATAATATTTCTGGGGAACTATCTGAAACCAATCAAAAGGAAAAGTGTTGGATGGTGAAAAACCCCTTTAAGGCTTTAAAAATCTTACTGATCTTTTGAGTCCTTTACCTGTCATAGCTGATATACTGTTGTCAAAGTCATTAATTTGGCAACAGCAGACCAAGGAGGTTATTTACTAAACTCTGGATGCAAAAAGTCTGAAAATGTGTGATTTTTTTTAGTAGAAAATCAGAGTTAAAAAAATCTTGATTTTTCAGAATTTATTATACCCAGAGATGGAAAAAGTGTGAATACGATAATACAGCATCTAAAAGCTGTTGGGGTCCTGTAGAAGTCAAAAGCAAGATTCCATTTCAATATCATGGTCCGTGCTCAGTTTTGGCCAAAAAATCCAAAAAACTGTGTTTTCCCGCCAAAAATCCAATTTTTGGGGGAAAATCTGACTTTTTTGTGGGAAAATCTGACTTTTTGGTGGGAAATCAGATTTTTTGGATTTTTTCACGAACCAATTTATCGAGCCTCTTCTATAATAAATAAGGTTCAATCAGCAATTCAGAGTTGGTCGGACTTTTGTTATAGAAATAATGAGATACATTCGGATTTTGATAAATAACCCCCCCACGTTTCCCTGTGTCTTTGTAGAGGTGGAACCAAATGCCAATGTTACCAATAGCTGCCACAGATCTCAGTGATGAAGCCACTGCTAAACACTTCCTGTTGATGTCAAGCCATAAAAGCTTATTGATCAATAAAGCCTTTCCATGACAACAATAGGGAACAACAAGCAGCTGCTGCTCACTGTGACTTTTCCTGAAGAAAACTGTCTTTCAGTCCCATTTACTTTGTTTAAAGTATTTTGACTGGAATAAAAAACTTGTCTGACTTACTTAAACTGTATTGGAAACCTAGGCTATTATAAAAATGTACCTACAGCAGATTCTGTTTACAACAAGACCATTGCACTATTATTTAAATATATTGTATGACAACCCACCACTTAAAACAAAATTTAAATGTTGTATTTAGAACTCTTACTGATTATAATATATAAAGCAATGGAATAAAAAGATATCATAGACAATATCCTACAGGGTGCTGGTTTCCAATAAAATTAGTCTTTTAAACTGTTAACAGCCTTATGGCCTGCGGAGGCAATGCAATATACATTTTATTATAATGTGCTGTAGAATTAACTGTCATTTTAAACGTGATTTTACTCCTAATCAGACCTTGGTGTTGGTTATGATGAGTATCTAAGGCCTAGGGGAATATAGGCTTAAAAAAACTACTGTTTCAAAGTGTTTTCTACACCAAAGTCAGATGGAGATTTCCATTAGTTAGTATGGAGTTCTGTCTGTGTCCATAAAGGGCTTGCCAGCTACATAAATTAAGTTATATTAATACAGAAACCATTTCCTTACGTATAAATCACATTTGTTTGAACCCATACTGCCTCTATAATATGATTTAACAGCACCATCCATGTATATTAGTATTAATCAAAAGGCAGCCTTCATTAGAGCATGTGACTTCTTATAACATCATTAGCATCTCACATTTATGGCTTTATTTTGTTTTGCTATATTAGCTTGTTTAGTGTCACCTTGAGATGATTACTTGCAGGATTGCTCTCTCTATCTGGGATGTCAGATGTTGCTCTGGAGCCCAGAGATTTGGTGACTGTCATTATTTCCGAGTTACACTGTGCCTTACATTAGACATCTATCATGTAACCTGACAATCTGCCATCTCATTTGCACTTTGTAATCCCGAATGTTCCAGCTACATACCATTGCACATTATTAACTTCTGATAACACTATGTCATAGAATAGCAATTTTTATGCAAAACTGAATACACAGAAAACTCCCTGTCAATGATTATATTGCGTCTCTGTCAGTTAAAAAATTACATGTACTTAACACTTCTATCCTGCTGAAGTGACATATCTTTAGCCATGTCCTTTGAATATGAGCTTAATACAGCATATACATGTGTATACATTATCCATAATGTTAAGTCATAGTAGAACAGTGTCTGCCACCCAGGTTACACCATTGCACTTTTTTTAGGAAGTAAAACAGAATTTGTGCAATAATACCATATCTGAAGTGCCAACCACACCCTCAACTATAGAGTAAAACTAAAACAACAAGAAAGACCTTGGACAACACCCTGATTTGCCTCAGTATATAAGAAATATTATGAAACCTATATTTTCCCCACTTGCGAAAACAAACCCCATTTCAAAATAAATGCAGCTAATTACCTACTATATGGGCAAAGAAAGGCAAGCAGACTTTTTGTCTATGCACAGAAGCTGTGAATAAGGCCACTCGTAAATGGCAAAAAATAAATGTTAATAGCATTAAAAATGTCTGGTACATATTAGTTTGCATAGTTTCTTCAGCTTTTTATATAGACATTTTATTGGACAGTTGTGTGCTGATTTAGAAGGGCCCCAGCTACCATAATAATCCTGCTAAATAAGGACTAATTGAAAAGTTATTGATTAACCAGTCCTTGTCTCGCAACTGTTTGTGTTTCTTAACCTACATATTCAATCATATCCTCCTCCAAGAATGGGGGATAGTTGGTCTACTGCCTGCTATTCTCAGTCCATAATGACAAAAGGCTTGCTTGTCATTATTGACTCAAAGCATTTTTCAGAGGAAAAAAAAGACATATATAAAATGTGTATTGCCGTAAAACATTTAACTGGTTTAATTTGTGAATCACTCCATCAGGAAAGTAATTCCTAACATTAAACTACACTATTTCATAGCTGAACCCTACACTAGCTTTTCAACGTACTCTTCTCTACATTTCTGCAAACACAAGTGTGTATAGTGGGGGTTTTTGGCATTCTGCTGAACCAAGAAAAATGCTGATTAAATAATCTATACAGTACATAATCTATGTACAGTAGGGAGTATGCTTTGCTACAGCTCACTTCGGCTCATTAATTTAATCTGCATTGTTCTAATTGAACTGCTCATCTGGAACATTGATTGCCATGCCATGGAGGTAACCCAAGTAACCTAGTCTGTCATTGATAAGAGTTGGAAATAAGAAATAATGTGCCCCCTTTAGATTTGCAATGTCTTATTTTCTGCCTCTAGTACTATACTTAAAGGAAAACTATACCCCCAGAATAATGTAGGTCTCTATAAAAAGATATTGCATAAAACAACTCGTATGTAAAACCCTGCTTCATGTAAAGAAACCATTTTCATAATAATATATTTTTTCAGTAGCATGTGCCATTGGGTAATCATAAATAGAAAATTAAAAAAATAAGCACAGCCTCCTGGGATCGTATGATTCAACGGTGCACACATACAAACAAACTATAGTTAGGTTACATGAGCCAATTAACAGACAGAGTTGTGTCTTTTGCTTCCACATGTCTTCCTGTTACAGTTAGGGGCCAATTTACTAAATTCACGTGAAGGATTCGAAGTTCGATCGAATTCGTTCGAATTTCGAACGTAGGATTTATTAGTTTGGTCGAATATGTGAATCTTGGCATATTCATCGAATAGGGAATGGTCGAACGATGGAATACATTCGAATAGAGTCGAATGGACGAATATTCGATCAGCGAAGGATTTTATTTTTAAAGTTTATTCGATTCCCTACTTCGGCAGATTGGACCTACCGTATTGCGATAGAAGCCTATGGGAGCACTCCCATAGGCTTCTGAGACTAAGTCCTGATCGAATAGGATTCCTACGATCGAAGTGTTTGATCGTTCGAATCGTACGAATCATTCGAACGATCGAATAATTTATTTGTTCAGTCGAATGATTTATTCGACTGATCTAATAGATTTGTATTCGATCGTCGAATGCTAATCGAATATCGAATAGAAATGAATTATTTTTGGGGAATAATAGTAAATTTGCCCCTTAGAGTTGAAATATTTCTGGTCAGGTGATCTCTGAGGCAGCACACAGACCATCACAAAATGGTGGTTCAACGCAAAAGATGTAAAAGGGCAATATTGACTTAAAGAATCTTACCAACCTGGTATATATATTTAATATGTCACTTAACTTGATATAAACTATCTGTTGCTCAAGTATTCATTTTTGGGGTATAGTTTTCCTTTAATATAAACAAATACATTTTTTGGACAAAATCTTCTTTAAAAGACCTGCATATTATATTTCAATGAACTGAAGCTGTCCAAATATACAGTATCTATCTATCTATCTATCTATCTATCTATCTATCTATATACAGAGTGATATATTTAATATTTTTATAGACCTATATATATATATATTTTTTTTTTTTTTTTTTTGTTCAGTCATGTATTATGTTTATATAACTTAAACTGTAGAGTCAAAGGCTGGATTTTCACAACCCCTTAAATAGTCAAACAGTATGCAATAAAACTGACATGATGAATTTTTGATTGAAGACATACTCTCTAGCTTCATGTTGGAGTGCTTTCTTTGATCCCTTAATACTTGTAGAAATAAGCCAGATTCTATTTCTGTGTTTCAAGGATGTCAGTTTTCAAAGCCGAAGATTCAGGATATGACATCTGAACAAAGCATAGAAGAGGCAACTTGTCATATGGCGTCTAAGACTTGATTCTGTCAAACACTGAATAGAAAACCTGAGCTCTAACTTTGATGTGCCCTTAAATTTCCTTTCAATATTACAACTTTCTGCTGAAATAATTGCTACTGCAGAGATATAAATTCAGTCCTAGTATAGATAAAGATAAGAACAACATAAAAAGCTTGCTCATATCTATTAAACTGTTTTGCTTTAACTCAAGTAATAATTTCTTCAACATAAAAAGGATTTCTTCAATTGCAAAAGTTAGCTTGATCTCCTTATGTTTCTAATTAACAGAAGAAGTAATTCATTATTTACTAGATGAATATGTTTTTACGTCAGCATATACACTAATCATACAGAGGCAGTTAATATTAATTCACTTCAGGTATTTATTCAGCTGTAAATATGGCAAATAGCCTATATTCCTTTTACAGGCCTAGTAATGTAAATGCATATATGGCAAATGTATTACAATTGTGATTTTTACACAATTCAATAAAATCACAGAAAATCACCAAAAAAGTGATTTCATATGTTTTCAAATTTATGTTCATGAAACTCAAATATTTAAGATTTATAATTTATATAAATTAAAAAAAATAAAATTAAAAAACTGGTTCTGTAGAAGTCAAAGGAATATTTAGCTTGACATTCAAGCAATTTTGTAGAATTTTGAAAATGGTTTTAGTTTTGAAGAATTGTTGAAAAATATAATGGCAATTTTTTTTTTTTGCCTGTTTTTTTTTTTTTGTCATAGCACCACTGAGTTTTCAGATTCATCTTAAATGTACAATCAACAAAATCAACAAAAAACTGTGATTACGAAGAAATTTTATTACAATTTTTTTCAGGGATTGTGTTTAAAATGTTTTGGTAACCCTTGCCCTCCTTCAACAAATGCCAGCAAATGATATCTTAAGTGTATATCAGGCATTATTATCTTATTGCAGTTTGGAAAACAACTGAGACAAAAAAAAATAAAACAGTTACTGTTGATTGATTTTATTATTTTTAGAATATTTTTTAGCAATGTAATATATAATATAAGAATTTTACTTAATAACAATATTTTCTCAGTTTTTACAAGAGCATCTGGCTAGTCCAAGCTTCTTTGTCTTTATAAAGTGTAAAGACTTAGCACAAATGAACATGCATGCACAGCATTTCAAAGTTTTCTGCTCATATTGCACTTTTTCTAACAAATTCAAAACCCTTCTTGCAGCAAAATGAAGGACCCAGCTACATTACTAATCAAACTTTCAAATGGTTCTTGTAGACATATCTTCATGGGGGGGGGGCTATGTTGTTAATAAATCTATCCTGGGAAATTTTGTATCTCCAAGATACCCATCTGGGCATAGCTGAGACAATATTATTTACCCTAGGTTACCCATAGCATTTACACATTTTCATGTTTGTATGATACAAGCATTCATAACTTGGATTTATTGATCATGACAATATTTTGTGTTTGTGGTTCACAAATTTATACAGTAATTGTAAATATGTTTAGTGCAGTACCAGTGCCTGTGGGAGACTACCTTGTGTACTTGTGTGAGTAATGTGAGTCAAAATAAACTTTGATGTATATATTTATATTTATTTTTGCCAAATCTTGATCTTTATAGTTTTAACATTCTTTGCCAAAAGTGTGTGTGTTCTGGATGAAATTCTTACCTCTGTACCTAGTGTAATGCTTACCATATACCACCTTTGCACTCCCTTGAGTTTCAGAACCAATGGTGTGCCTTGTCTTAAATATTTAATACTGATGTACTACAGTAACACCAAAAAATTTAAGTAATTAAAATATGATGTACTGTTTCCTTGCACTGGTACAATTGGGGTGTTTGCTTCTGAAATACTACTACATTTTATACAAACAAGCTATTGTGTTGCCATGGGGCAGACATTCAAAGCATGGGTTACATACAGATGAAGCCACTTTGGATTGTGTGTTTGATACAGAATAACTTAACTCAGATATCCCATTTTTTCCACTTAACACAGAATATTGTGTCACAGCATGCCATCCAATTAAAGAGTTCACCATTGAAAACAATGTTGCTTTGGTATGCTAATGAAAAGGTTAAATGCATTAAATGAGTTAAGATAACTTTAGATAACACAGTTTCTCAATTAACCCTGAGTCACAACACATTTAACACACAAATCCAAGTGGCTGCATCTGTAGTAGATAAAAAATACACTCTGTAGAATACCATTGTATTCTAATACAGATTGTATCTGTTATCTGCTAAATAGCCTGTGCCTTTTCTCCTTGTTCAGCATGAATGGCTGCCCCCATGGCTACACAGCAGCCAATTTATATAAGCTATAGTAGTCTTTCTTAAGCAGACACAACACTTTTAGCAATGCATAGCAACAGTACATTACATTACTATGAATATGTGCTCATTGTAAAACTTTTTTTTTGGTTTCTGTATTTTGGCTAGGTTAAGAACATTCCAGCAGTGCAAATGTAGTATAATGTACCTAATTGTTGAGGTAACCTTTACCAAGAGCCAGGAAACCCTTCCATGATACTGTGTTATCTTGGCTACTTCCTGGTTGCTTTGGTATTGAAGTATATTTTCAAACCAAATTACTCTTAGTTCTTGATTTGTACCTGCTCAAATTTATTGTCCCTGTTTTGATGCCAATAATTTTACATAACATTCATAGCACAATTCTGGGGATCATCACTGGTGGGGTGCCCTCTCATTGATGAAAATATGCAGCAACCCTCCATGTCATCTTAAAAAAACTGCCTGGTGCATATTAAGAAGACAATAACAGGTCAGGGAAATAACTGGAAAATACCATGTGGTTATCCATTGCATTCTTCTCATCACTACTTTGTATTGCAAATCCAAATGCAATGCAATGTGTATTTATTCTTCATACCATGGTTATCATCTTAAATTCTAGCATGTCTAAACATTTATATATATAGACATATTCCCAGAGCTGCATGTGTTTGCCATACAGTACAGTCTTGCTTGTATAGTTCCTTGTCCCTGTGGAAAATGGAGCTCAATTTGGATTTAATGGGATCTGGTGATATGCAGTGTGGGATCATGCACTGAACTCCAAACACTCCACATCATATTGAGCATTCTTTGAGCTGATTTTGTAAAATCCAGCTTTAATAGAAAGAAAGCTGTACCAGATGCACTCACAACAGGAAATTATGATAACATAATTGACAGCTGCACTTGTTAGATGGAATTAGAAACTTATAATAATGTATTTGCTTTTCAGAAAATTTTTGTCTTCCAGTAGCATATTCAACCAATAATACGCTGACAGCTATTGTTTTCTTCTTCCTCTTGATAAAAAAAGCATGGTATTGGAAACAGAAATGTGAAAGACAATTTGTTTTGGGGAGGTTTAAATCTAAGGATAATGTCACATATCACATAAGTTTTTAAATGCTGCTTTTTTTAGGAGTCCAAAAACCTTGTGCTAATTAGTCCAAAATAGTCCCCTGTGTAGTAAAAGGTGCAAAACAATGCCCTGTGGGTTAACAGTGAACTTGCCTTTTAAGCTCTTCTGCAAGGATTTTTTAGGTAATTGTCATACACTTTAAATCCCTTAGATGCTAAAACTGGTCATATACAGATGCAGTCACTTGGATTTGTAAGTTAAATGCGTCGTGACTTAACTCATCTATCTCATTTATCCCACTTAGCACAGAATATTGTGTCACAGCATCCCATCCAAATAAAGAGTTCACCATTGAAAACAATGGAGCTTTGGTATGCTAATGAAAAGGTTAAATGCATTAAATGAGTTAAGATAACTTTAGATAACACAGTTTCTTCAATTAGTCCTGAGTCACAACGCATTTAACTTACAAATCCAAGTGACTGCATCTGTATTAACTGATATTGTCTACCCACTTGACTAAGTTGGCAGACTTTTGAACAGTATTTAGGGCAAAAGCAATATCTTTCCAGACTAATATCTGATTGGGGCTTGAACTGATTGAGAAGGGGGCACATTCCTGTTGGACATGGTCCACATACTTTTGCATGAATGATGAAGCTACTCTAGTTCCATTATTTACAAAAGCCTCAGCATCTTGATAAAATGCACTGCAGGGTTTACCACTCAGATTCAATAGGCAGATACAAAACTATCAAGTCACATTATTGTGAACAAAGGGAATCAAGCCCTTTTTTAAGTTAAAAAATTGTTTAATGCTTTCAGAAAGATGCTGTGCCTATACACTAGATCACAGGTCCCCAACCATTTTTTACCTGTGAACCATTGTCATTTGTGAAAAGAGTTGGGGAGCAACACAAGTATGAAAAATTTCCTTAGGATGACAAATAAGGCCTGTGGAAGCCCCTATGTGAACTTTCACCCTACAGGAGGTTCTGCTTGGCAGTAGATCATGGTTTTTATTCAATTAAAACTTGCCTCCAAGCATGTTATTAAAAAATAAGCACTTGCTTTGAGGCCACTAAGAGCAACATTCAAGGGATTGGTGAGCAACATGTTGCTCACGAGCCACTGGTTAATGATCACAGCATTCTAATTAAAAAATTTTGTACCAAAAACAGATTATACTGATAATCAACCTCCTGTGATATTGTTTTTTTGCTGTGCAACTAGTTGTAACTGAATTGCACATATGCAAAGGCATATATGCATAAGTCTTCAGGCTTTTACACAAAGTGTGAATTGCTTAAAATGAGAGTTACTATTATTTGAAGATGCCAACTTAAAACAGCATTGTGTTTTCTTACTCTTCTGATTGCCTTACTGGAGATTACTGTATTACCACTCGAGTAAGTATTCAACAGTTTGACAAATTTACCCTAAATGATTAAAAAAAAAAACACTTGAAACGTTTCTTAGAATAGGACATTCAATAACATTTTTTTCCATGTTTGAGACTGATTTTCTACAATACAGTAACAAAGTCCAACATTTATAAGTATTAAGGTGTTAAAGGTTAGTGGTGCAAACCACCACAATAAGGACTCTAAATACAATCTAGAGGATGAAGACATAGAACTGAGGAAATGTTCATGGCAAAATGCCCAGTACAAATAACAAGAACCCACTCCAGTGCTAATAAGGTTATAGAGGAGATGATGAATAATGTCATTTATTTGTCCTTGATGGATATGACAGATTCTCAACTTTATCGTCTTAGTGAAGGATGAAATAATAAGTCTGCTGTGTTTTGTCTTTAATTTATGTTAAATCAAGCTTCTATAAAATTATACACTTACACTTTCCTGTTTCCCAGAAGGGTTGCTAGTTTGGCTGATCATGCTGCTTCTGGGAAATACAAGAAATGCAGATGAATGACCATCATCAATTACTCCTTAGACATTAGTTATGAGAGTGTAATATTGGTCTTAACATTTTTATTTGTGGTAACTCATGATTCCCAGACACTGCATTCGTCACTGTTTAATCACTAACCAAATATTAAATGGCTAGGTGCATTTCAATATCCATAAGAGTGTTGTAAAAACATTCTGACTTCTTCCTTTTTAAAACACGTCATTGATGTGAATTATTCATACAATAAAACTTCTTAAAATAGAAGGTATTCACATCACTCCATAAAAGGAAATGTAAAAGAAGAGAGTGATTATATGGTTTGAGGAGTTAATAGTTCTAAAATCCTTTCCCAAATGCAAGGTCAGAAGTGTATCAATACGATGAGCACAAAGCCCATATGTCCACTGATGCCAGGAACTATGTAGAGATATTCTTCCCTCCTGATTCCCCCATTCATGTTACCAGACTAATCCCAGTTGAACACTGGAGACCCTTTTCCTTGCTCATAGGGACAGATATTTAAAAAGAGGTAACGTGTTCGACATCAGAGATAGCATTTTTTATGAAGGATGTTTTAGAAGGATGCCTGGTAAAAAGAATTACAAAATGCCACCATTCCAAAAATGTTACAGGTACAGATATATTATATATAATGCTTTGGACCTGAGCTTTTGCAGAAAAAGGAGTTTTCCATAATTTAGATCACTACACTAGGGATAAGAAAGGTTTTTCACAACAAATTTTGTGGTTTCTATAATGGACAATTATTTTACTGAACCTGCATTAGAATTTTTCCACGTGTTTTGTCTTGTAGGTAAAAAACACAAGAAAAATACCTTTTTCCATATATTTGTGAATTTTTCAGGGAAGTGACAGAGCATTTTCACTTATCACTACACCATAACATAAGTCTATTAAAAACATGAAATAAACCCAATATGATTGTTTTGTCCCCAATCAAGATTAATATATTAGGATCAAGTACAAGGTATTGTTGTATTATAGGAAATAATTTTTTATTAATAAAAGTGGACTCTTAGAAAATCCATAATTCAAAGCTTTCTGGGTATTGGGTTTCCAGATACAAGATTGTATACCTTTAATGTAAAAGGGTTGATCATAAACATACCAATCGATAGAGCTCATTGGGCAAATGTATTGTTATAGTGGTGTTACTTTTGCACAAAAGTCCAAGAGGAGGCAATTAGTGTGAGACCATTCTTCATTTGCTTTATTAGTGCCATATACAATACATATAGAGTAAATAGATATTTTATTTATAATTAGACAAACTATATACTGTATCTTCATAATATAATTCTAAATAATATTCATAATTTTTTTCCGTCAGCATGTTAAATTGCATATGCATAAAGCAATAAATGGGGCATGTAAATCAAACCCTAAATCAGTGCTTAGGGGTACTTTTGAAATTGCTTTGAATCTATTCACAAAACTTAATTCTGCAAAAACAGTTTATGTCTCCGGTTGACAAATTTATGTTTAGAGGATATTCAGGAAGCATATGGCTGAGCTGATTTGAGTGCTGGGGAGAAATTAATATTTAGTCATCAATCAGAAGTGAAAAAAAGTCAGACACAGGCGGTTTTCATGGAACAATATGTGTGAACTGCAAGTTCTGGTGTCTAAACCTAATCCAAATTGACACAGCCACATGGAGAGAGATTACAAGAGAACATGCTTGTAATACAAGAAACAGTTGAGCTTCTGTTCACCGAGACTCGAGGATTAGCAGGAACATTAGCAACTAGAATTTCTTTGCAAGGTTAAAGGCACACTAACCCCTTAATCATTTGCATTTGACTAATAAATACAGTGTATATTATGTATTATTTATTATTGGATTCTATCTTCTGTGCTAGTGTTTCTTATTACAGTTTTGGATTGCCTGTAGAATTAATTGTCTGTTCGCTTACAGAATCTGGCTATGAATGTTCTTATTCATCTAGGATATGGTATATCTATAGTAATAAGTCAGATTAACTGGACTTGCTTGCACAAGTATTCAACAAAACAAATACAGCAACTCCAGTTGATTTGACGTATTACTATAGATAATCTTTCAAAATCTTCCTTTTCATCACTTTCATCCTAATTCTTGTTCCATAGTCTTGTCAGCATAGTGATTTGGGTCAAGTATTGTGGGTGGGGTGAGTCTATCATAAGACTAAAGCAATGGAATCAGTACCAGCAGCATAAACCATCTACTGTAGTTTAATCATATAAGTTTATATCAGATAAATCTATATGTACCATAAGCAAACTCTATGACAAAGAAAGGCAAAAAATTAAAATCCCATTTTAACTTTTTTAATGAAAAAGAAACCTATCTCCAATATACTTTAATGAAAAATGTCTACCGTTTTTTATAAGAAACCTGACTGTGTGCAGTGAAATTCTCCCTTCATTTACTTCTGTGGATAGGAATTGTCAGACAGGCCCTAACAGCTCTGCAGAGAAACAATCTTACTCATGACCAGCAGGCATGAACTCAAGCAGCTTTCTTTCCCTGTAGAGCAGCCAGCGACTGTGTAGAGATTTGTACTGGATTTGCCTTTACATCCTGTTTCCAATTCCAGTTGCAGGGACAAAGATCATGGAACCAGACAAACTGGGATTCTATTTCGAGGATATTTTGCTGCATCCACTTGTTCTGCCCTCTTGTTTTCAGATACACATGGGTTAATAAAGCACCTACAGTATTTCATTGAGCAAGATTCCAGTGTGCTTCTGGATTATTCTACATGTACCTTTGACCCCGTGCAAAGGAAGGGTCAGCACAGACCACACTGAGTATGTGCAGGGTCAGGGTCATACAAAGATGTTTAGCAAAGTTACAAGATGACAGCCCCCTGTGGCCAACTTCGAAAGCATAAATCATGTGTGTGATTAGGCTTGTGGTGCAGTAAATTCATGTTTATGTTTAGTATACAAAATACAGCATTTAAAGCCTTATTCTATTTTAAACTTTCCTTGTCCTTTAAGATGGTCTGGACAGTAAAATATACATGGCGAGTTTGCATTTAGTTCAGTGTCAACTGCATTTGCTCTATTATTGTATCTTAGGAATGTGTGCCAATGTCCCTTTATGTGCAATGCAGAGTAGATTTTATTTGCTATATGTGAAGCAGTAAGTAGTTACACAAAAGGGTCAAGTGCGCAAAACACCAAACTACTATTTTTCTGTACACTCCATTGTTAAAGCAGCTTAAGAAGTAAACAATTTCTCCTTCCTACTTATGGTGTGTAGGTTTGATGTTTAATACATGCATCACTAATTTTTATGTGGGAAGGCATCTGGCAAGGATCAGAAGTGACAAATTTAAAAGTCTGAATGTTGTCAGCTCATGTAGATCCTCTTTGAGTCTCATTTACTGGCCACCTGTAGAAAAATGTTATGGAATGTCATGACTATTTGACGCTACTGTCATTGGTAAGCACAAATATGCCTTATATATATAAATTGTGCCAGGTTCTACCTAATTAATATCTGATTTAAATGACAATGCCAGTCTCAAGCTAGGGTACTGCATGGGCATATTATGCAATGGTAGTAGCCATTATATTTTCCTTTCTGATACTATTAAACATTAATTTGGTGGGTGATTTTAAGAGCATTATGTGTCCATGTTTTGCAGAGGTAACAGTCATAATATGATTCTTACTAATATCATTTACTGTAAATTTGATGGGTGATTGCAGATTTTAATTCTGATTTTCATTATATTGTCTGTATGTTCCAATAGAATTAAAAGCCCAAAGAAACCAGTCTTCATAGTCCATTACTCCAATTTTCTCCTAGAGCAGTGATCCCCAACCAGTGGCATCTGAGCAACCAGTAACCTGTGTTGATGTAGGTGTTATTTTGAAGCCAAATGCTGTAAATGACAGCATCTGAATTTGCAGATCAGTTACATCCAATTAGCATTAAGGCACACTTGCAACAGCACAAGATTTCATGCTTTAGCACGTTAAAAATCACGGACGAGATTCTTTCTGCACAGTTCACTTGCTCGCACTCGTTTCACTCTGATGTAAACCCTAATATTTTTATTCAAAAATGCCTTTCCTTCATATTCTATAGATTTCTGCAACTAGCCATGAGTTCATATTATGTCAAGTTCTATAAACATTTAATGGGGTTTTGTTTAGGTATTGAATTATTTATGCCTTTAGGCAGCAGAGGTGAAACCACAGCAAAGACACTGCAATAGAAACAAGATTCTTGCTTCAAAGAAAACATTTTCACATTTACATGACAAATCACTATAAGTCAAGATGAAGGTTTATAATTTTCATATTATTGGTCCTTTAAAAGATTTCAGTCTTTAAAACGTAGGTATCATCACTGGCAAAACACTTTACCTGGGAATGTTGCACTGTAGTTTCCTTACAGGACTGACAGATTCAAGACATTCTTTATGTTGAGCCCTCTACTATTGTACAAGGTAATGGCTGTTCCAGACTTGATAGAGAGGAAAATCAGACCTCTAGGCTGTGAGCCAGGCGAGACAGAGACTTTTTCAATATCTGTTCATACACTATAATAAGTGGTATGATGATAACCACTACTCCTAACAACAATACCCTCTCAGTCACTTACAAAATGATATTGACATACAAACGAAACTGAATAAATAACTGTTGTTCCACTGTTATTAAAGAAGCCTGATAAAAAGAAAGTCAGTATATATATACTGTACTTACAAAAAGGAATTGTTACAGATGAGCATAACATATATTATGTACAAACCATGGACACATGCTATGCATTTTTACAAAATACATTATATTCATAGCTGTAATTTTAGCTTTGAGAAATATTAAAAAAACTTTAGAGAACCAACCTATCCCTTGTCAGCTATTTAAATACAATGCCAACTTAAAGGGGTTGTTCACCTTTGAGTTAAAGGAAAACTATACCCCCCAGACAATGTAGGTCTCTATAAAAAGATATTGCATGAAACAACTCATATGTAAAACCCAGCTTCATGTAAATAAACCATTTTCATAATAATACACTTTTTAGTATCATGTGCAATTGGGTAATTATAAATAGAAAATAGCCATTTTAAGAAATAAAGACAGCCTCCTGGGATTCAATGATGAACACAAACATACCAAACTATAAGGTTAGGTCACATGTGCCAATTAACAGACAGAGTTGTGTCTTTTGCTTCCACACTTCTTCCTGTTACAGTTAGAGTTGAAATATGTAAAAAAAAAAGAGATGTAAAAGGGCAATATTTACTGAAATATATATACCAGGTTGGTAAGATTCTTTAATATGTCACTTAATTTGATATAAACTGTTGCTCAAGCATTCATTTTGGGGGTATAGTTTTCCTTTAACTTTTAGTAAGATGTAGAGAGTTGCTATTTCAGCAATTTGGTTACTAGGATCCAAAATTACCCTAGTAACCATGCATTGATTTGAATAAGACACTGGGATATGGATAGGAGAGGACCTGAATAGAAAGAAGAGTAATTAAAAGTAGCGATAACTATACATTTGTAGACTGACAGAGCATTTGTTTTTTAGATGAGGTTGGTGACCCCCATTTAAAGCTGGAAAGAGTCAGAAGAAAAAAGTAAAATTATTGAAAAACGATAAAAAATAAATAACGAGGACCAATTGAAAAGTTAGAATTGACCATTCTTTAACATAATAAAAGTTAACTTTAGGTAGTTATAATATTATTTTTATAATATAATAATAACTTTAGGTAATATATATGAATTCACTTTAGGTAATTAATATATTAATATATTATTAAAAATTAATATAATATTTTATTATAAAATAATAATTGTATTATTTTATTGTAAATAAAAGTAACAATCATCACTTACTGGTGTAACGGTTCCTGAGGATTAAATTGTACTGCTGAAATAGTTCTGTTAGTGGGCTATGCCCTGTCGAAAATAATTATTCTGAGGTGATGGTATTTGCCAGTATTAAAAGAGAAGAAGTAGGGCTCTAATGTTCCATAAAGGTGAACTATTGTGAAAATGAAAATGTAATATAAGCTTTGGCATATTGAATACAAAACTTTCTAAATACAATCCATTAAAAATTCTGTACTGCTTCTGAAATAATCAAGTTTGTCTTCACTATCCCTCTCTCAGCATCTATTTTGTTTTCATGCAGTAGTTGGTTGTCAGATCCTGTCTCTCTACATGCAGGATTTGTGCAAAAGCCAGTTATTTTGTTAGGATTTGTTTGCACTGGAATTTATCATTTGAATTGACTCTAATACATCTGCTAGGAAAGGAAACTCCACTATAAGATATGTTGGATCTAAATATCAATGATTAGCTGACACTCAACTGCTGCATGAAGACAGAATGAAGAAAAACAGATGCTGGCAGAGGGATAGTGAAGATAAACTTGATTATTTCAGAGATTATGCAAAATATTGAATTCATTATATTACAAAGTTTCTTATTTCAGTATGATGACGCTTATATTAAATTTTGATTTTCACGATAGTTCCCCTTTAATGAAGCCAGGCAAATAGGGACACCGAGACTAGTAATAATCTAAGCATTCAGTCACAGTTCACTCAAGGGGTTGAAGGTAGTCAGGGCTGGTGAGCAAGCTCCACCAAGGAGAAGTACCTGTAGTTAGGATAGTATTCTCCATGCTACACTGCCACAGTAGGAATATTAGTATGGCAAGGCTCAGTGTATAGAGTATAGTCTCTTGAAGCACCACTAAATAGCAGGTACACCAGGGAAATGATCTGTGATGAGATTAAACTTTTAATTACTAGACATATTAGCTGGGGGTAACTTTATGTTCATGTTCATGTGTCTCATGATTAGCAACCACTGTTGTCCTTTGTATTTACCATTACAGCATCTAAGTTGCAGTTAAACTACAACATCCTTCCTCCAACACCAGATAGAAGAAGGCAAATAGTTCACACCCCCTCACACACATGCTACAATGGTATTTGTTAATGTAATTGTACTATTTGTTTATCCCTTTCTGTTCTCTGGGTCTGACTCTTAAGAATCGGGTAGATTTCTTGTGGGCGACAATCTCCCTGAACTGCCTTCACGTGTCTTCCCTTCCTGTATAATGTAGAGTCACCTGCGCCAAGTCGCACCAAGTCGCCTGAAGTTTCCTCGTGAGGCAACTTTGGAAAATGAAGTGCCGATTGTGCTTAGCGCAGTCGACTCTTGATTATACAGCAAAGGAAGACACGCAAAGGCAGTTTGGGGAGATTGTCGCCCAGAAGAACAGGCGATTAGTCTACCCAAATCTGCATGTGTGTCACTACAATGTAAGTAGTGATGGGTGAATTTATTCGACAAGGGCAAATTCGCTGCGAATTCCTGCGATTCGTCGCCGGCGAAGACAAAAAACGAGTCGCGCGACGTGCTGAAAACGACGTGCCGAAAACGCAACGAAAACAACGCAACATAAAAGATGCAACACAATGAAAATGATGCAACGAAAACGATGCGCGACTCGTTTCGCAAATTTTTTCGCCAATTTTCCGGGGTAGATTCGCCCATCACTAAATGTAAGCAACAAGACAGAAACATTTGTAATAAATGTATATTGGAAAGTACAAATTTTCTTTCATTGTGCAAAATTTTTTTTATCCCCTTAAGATCAAAACTTGTTTTAACACAGAACTAAAATCCTCCACTCTTAAATGTCTTTTAAAAGAATTTGGACTATTTGGTTGTCTTTTGGGCACACAGTTTCTAGAAACTGATGAAATGCTTGGTCAAATTACAGCTATTTAAATTTATAAAGAGAGAGAGCGTTAGAACTTGCTTTCAGTCAAATGAAAACTATTTACTTTAATTTATTTTCCACACATCTGATGTCTCTGGAGTGGAAGCAATTCATTGACCCAGAAAGGATTTGATGGCAGCTATTGGGCCTTGAAAGGAAACTGTCTGGCTCCACATGTTAGAAAGATGTCCCACCAGAGATGAAATATAAAGCAATGACAACTCCACATAGTTCCGTCCCTCCCAACACACACACATTTTTTGATGTTTATTTATAACGCATCTTGGTAGCCTATGAAACCTTTTGGCAGCAAATGACTTATTGTGCAGCCATCAAGAGCAACCTGCAACGATACTAAAAGGAACTGTATAAATATTCATAGGATTAATAGGAAATATAGTCACTTTTAAAAAAAAAACCTCCAAACTCTCCAGCTTCAGTAGTTACAGAACGTTATACAGTAACCGTTTCACCTTATATTTGTATAAGAAGTCTGTCATGGGCAGCCTTTGATCATTTTACCAAGTTAATAATATGCACACATTGTTTGGGAGAATAAAGACTTGCACAGTTTCTTTAGAGAACAAAGTGACTGTTTCCAAACCTTATCATAATAAGCGGTGCTGTTATGTGATTACAGGGCAACTTACTTCAGGTACACTGTATTAATGTAAGGCTTCCACAACATTCATAATGAGCTAGCTCTAAAATGGAAAGGTACAAATATTGTGTGTTTATTTATGTGAAAGTTCCGAATTGTGTGGAAGAACATTTAATACCAAAGCTCTGCTAATAAAAGAGAGAAGAAAAAAAGAGCTCTACAATTAGAATGAACCTTTATGGATAGTACAGCAGATCTTTTAGTAGTGAGTTGAATGCTTCTGTGAGAGAATAAAGAAGTTGTTATGGGTCAGAGAATTGTTATAACACACACAGAGGATTGTGCTGTGGGAATGGGGTTCTTCTGTTGCAGGTAGAAGATAGAAAAAAATATGCAGAGCTGGGTAATTAGTTACTGTGAAGGGGGTAATGGTGTAGCTTATTAACTTGGTGGGAGATAATTTGGGATTTTGGAGAGTGAAGTTGGGTACTTGAAGTACTGCTTGAAGTATCATGTCTGTAGCTGCCAGCTTGCTGTATCCACACAGTTTAGTCCCTATTCAGCAGGCTGAGAATTGCATTGTGAAGAAATCAAACTAGGGAGTTCAGGGTTAAGACCTATAGGGATCATATTCAATCAAAAGTACAGTTGTGGTCATGCAGGTTTGTAATTTTTTTTAAAGGTACAGATGCAGTCACTTGGATTTGTAAGTTAAATGCGTCGTGACTTAACTCATCTATCTCATTTATCCCACTTAGCACAGAATATTGTGTCACAGCATCCCATCCAATTAAAGAGTTCACCATTGAAAACAATGGTGCTTTGGTATGCTAATGAAAAGGTTAAATGCATTAAATGAGTTAAGATAACTTTAGATAACACAGTTTCTTCAATTAGCCCTGAGTCACGACGCATTTAACTTACAAATCCAAGTGACTGTATCTGTACTTGCACAAAATGGAAATGAGTCAGCAGTTATGAGTGCAACTATATAGAGTTGGAAGTAACATATGCACCTAAAGTGTGCTAGCTCCAGGTTTCCCACAGTGGTATGCATCAAATGACAAATCAAATTTGCGACTAAAGACTCATGGCCTTCACAGAAGAATTTTCGGGACTTTGCCCACTGTGCTATTAAGTTATAAATGACCTGTTATGTATTTTTTTGGCTGGTTCAAATTAACCTTTTGGAAGTTTACAGATTAGAAGTTTTTGTTTCACCATAATAACTAGTAGAGTCACAGTAGAAAATGTTAGTTAAGTCGGCTTAAGTTGAGCACTAAAGGCACTGAGTTTTTCACTGATAATGGGCTTGTAAGGGAAGCAAGGAAAAGGGTGAGACTTGCGAAGGTAGAGCAATAAAGCAATTCAAGGTATATTGTAAATTGGCCATAACTGGAGAATGGCGATGGCTGGAAAATAACACATATAAATCCTATTATTACGTGCACTGAATGCATAACAGTGTTTAAGCACCTTACATTATGGGAAACAAGTGAAAATCAAAGCAAAAAGGGACTAATGTTTTTTGTACATTTGTATTATTGCAGTTATGCATTAAAGCAATGTTTTGTTCATATGAGTACATGTTCCCTCAACTTTTATCTTCTTTAAAGGGAAACTAAAGTGTAAAATGGAATAATGCTAGAAATGCTGTATTTTGTATACTAAACATAAACATGAACTTATTGCACCAGAAGTCTAATAAAACAAATGATTTATGCTTTCAAAGTTGGCCACAGGGTGTCACCATCTTGTCACTTTGTTAAAAATCTTTGCAAGACCAAGACCCTGCACATGTTCAATGTGGTCTGGGCTGCTTAGAGATTGTCATAAATTATTAAAACAGCTCAATTAAGTCAAATAATATCTGCTAGAAGCAAATACAGCAAGACTGATTAATAATCAGAATATACAGACTGCACTGGGACCTGTGTTGTCATGTAATCTAATGTGGATTTTATGGTTTTTGTATTGATTAATACAAACTTTCTCCAACTCTGCAGAACCAGTGGCTGCAGCAAAATAATGCTTCAATGAGAATCCCAGTTTATCTGTTTAAACATGGGTCCATGATCCCTGCAGCTGGAGTTGGAAACAGGATGTAAAAGCAAAAATGAAATCTCATTTTTATGCAACAGGTGGATGGATCAGGGTTTGCCTAAACCTTCCCTTGGGTTACTATCCACTGGTTTTGGTACCTGGGCAAAGGGTGCAACTCCAAGAAACTCTCAGTAGGCAGAATATAATTTGACTCTTTATCTTCAGGTGTGGTCCCCACTTATGGCATGGAGGAAAGGCTTACCACTCAGGTAAAAGCACACAGAAATCATTCTTGATCAAATAAACTTTGGGCACCAGTGGTTCTTTAAAACAGCAGAATATTTATCGAAATGGTGTTACATTTCACGAAGCAAGTAGTGCAGCAGGTCATTTACACACAGTTGTATTACACACACATTATCTCTGATTCTTTTGTTAGTCAGCTTTGTGAATTGAGACACCTCTCCTGCCTCTGGTGTACAATCCCCATTGAAGGTGACCTCACAGCTGGTTGGACACTCCATGGTCCTCTTTATCCCTGAAATTAACCGCTAAGCTGGCGGATTTGTGACACCTCACGGTGCTAACCCTTCACAAAACTCCTAGTTGGAGCCTTAGCTGCTCACTAACTTTCCTGAACTCATTTGTCACTCCTATAGTGACTTCTTACAGTTTCTGACCTGAGACTCACTTACTTCTATACTGAGGATTACCTCCACCTCAGGCCCTAGCAGCACACCCCACTTCCAATGGGTGCATTGGAAAGAGACAGAACACATGGCAACATCCCTTTATAGAACCTCTGGTGAACAACTCCCCCTCCCCTATGGGAAAAAGGACCCAGACTAGCTGACTAACACATTCACTGGGGCATAGGATATCTTTACTCTTTTATATAATGACATCTACTGGCTAGTCACTCAAGAGTTCAAGTCAGTGCATGCCAGCACAATACTTTCACATAGGACAAAGGAAACAGCTTCCCTTTTGTAACTGACCCAATCTAGGTGCCTACATTTTACCCAGGGGAACAAATGAGCTAAAGGTTAGCAAAACCTTTACCCTCCTACATTTACTTAAATAACTGAAAAAGAAACCTATTCCCAATAATAAATCTGTAACGTTTTTATAGGAAACCTGACCTTATGCAGTGAAATCACCCTTTATTTACTTGCTTTAACTGCTGCAGATACAAATCTCTAAACAGTCACCAGCTGCTCTACCAGTAAACTAAGAAAGCTGCTCAAGTTCTGGGAAGTAAGGTGGGGGGCTCCCCCTGCTGTTTTTAAAGTATAATCCTCTCCCTGCATAACAGTTAGGGACTGAAGTTTCCTAGTCACAGCAGTCAGAGCAAGTAAATAAAGGGGGAATTTCACTGCATACAGTCAGGATTCTTATAAAACCGGTAGACATTTTTTAATACATTATATTTAATCTTTTTCACTGAAGAAACTAAAAATGAGATTTTATTTTTTTTGCTTTTGCATTCTCATTAATTGTGTCTGTAATGGTTGTGTGCTAAATATTCTGAATGTTTGTTCTCTTTTCAGGCAGTATACAAATTTAAGGCATTTGTGTATCACTGTTCTCTGCCATATGAAAGTTTTTTTCTATGACTGATGAGAATCCCAGTGACCACAAATAGAGAACAACACAAGCCATAATGTTATTAAAACAAAACAAAATCAATTTTAAAAGGCGTTTAATAAACAATGTTATGGATTGTGCCATGTATCCCTATTCGTGATTTTTAGATTGATGGTGGCCATTGTAATACAGATACTCCAGTCAAATATACTGAAGAATTCAAGTGATTCATTTAAACCTTTTTACCTACTAGCCCTTTCCCTTCATAAACACACACAAACACAACTGATCTGTTTGTTGCATTATTTGGACAGTCAGGAGGATAAAATAAAGGAACTAGTTGACCAAACACTACAAAAACACTTCTACACTAATCACCCATCTGTTAACCATAAAAGTATGATGCAACCCTGGATATGTTTGTAACTTCATATTAGCAGCAGAAGACCTGCAACTGAGTTATTTTTGTAGCATATACTCTTTGTATTTACATTAGATGAACTACAAGGAAAACCCAACAAAGGTTTAGCTTATCCTGACATAGCACAGTTTCTCTTTATTATATCCTGGGCAAGGAAATCTGTGGGTAAAATTTCTGTTTGTACAGATGTCAAAACCATCATGTTGACATATAATAGGAAAAATATTACTGGATTTATTATGTCTGAAGTTTGCTCTTCACAATTTAAAAGGTATAAAAAGTGTTTGGTCATATTTGCAGATCTCACATCTGGGCACTTTACTATCATTTGCTGCCAGTGGCCAAAGATTCAATGGCAAAAATGGTGTGTCTTCCTCTCCCAGCATTATTTTTACATTGATGTTTATCCCTAAAGGTCCTAAAAGGATGTCCCAAATACTTCTGTGTGTCATTGCATTTCTGCTACTATTATGTTAAACGTCTTTTTTTTATAGCACACTGGAATATTATTTCACATTGGGACAAATTCTACATGATGAGGAAACATTTATCTTGTGTTGTTTTTTTTTCTTTTTGGTTCCCTGCATTCTTACACTGAGAAAACCCAAAGAGGAGACCCTGGAGAATACATACACCACTATAGTCAGTACAGCCAGTTTGTCATTTTCAAAGAACCATTAAGTCTAAATTATTTATATTTAAAAATTAAAGGAAAACTATACATGAATGATTCTCCTTAAAATGCTCATTAAAATATATTAACATCATATGTCTTCACATTAAACATAAATTTGTATTTATCACATTGTGTGAAAGTTTCCCACCTGCATTCTCTGTAATATCAAGGAAGTACTGTAACTGTGCCTTAGCCATCAACATACTAAGAAAATAGAACACTGACTATTTGTTTGATGTTTGCAAGCAATAACCTTTAAACTAAACATCTGCTTTTTGTATTCATCCAGAACAGACACAAACTTGTAGTATGACATGCAATGTGGTGGAGGGCTACACTCGTTTGACCTCAATGATATTATCACTTAAAATGCATGTATTAATGTGTTTCAAATGTAGTGGACGACTTAAAAAAATCACTGAGAAAAATGTTAATTGAAAACGTTTTCTAGACATTTTAGAATAAGATCTAAATTTGAATGAAAAAATTTAGCAGCTGAATTTCTATTTTCACAATCAACATATCTGTAAATTGCAAAAATAGAGCATTTGAGTTTTTCCAATTCCAGTTTTTTTTCTTTTCCTAAATAGGCTTGTTATTGAAAACATTATCTTGAAATCTTGATTGTATTCACAATTTAGAAAAGACTGAAAATCTGAAAACTGCTGCTTCAGAATGAAAACATATACTGGTTATTTGTCACCTTATTTTTCTTTATATAAATTCTTCAATTTAAAATAACTAACTAACCTTGTCCCAAAAGAAAAAGTATGAATTAAAGTGATTGATTCCTGGTTTCTATCTTGGAGTACCAATTTACAGCAAAGGGTTTTGTTTTAAATTGTGCAAAAAAAAATTCAACCTTATTTTAACATTTTTTCCTAAACATGCTGTTGTGTTAATTTTCTGTTCGAACATATCCATTTGATTATTTGTTCAGAATATTTTGTGCAGGTGTAACTAGGATTTATTTTTAAGTACAAAGAATCTACACAACCCAGGATAACTGCTAGTGTCAGACCACCATGAAGAGAGGAATATACACTTTCAGCAACCATGCTAAGCATTTATAGGTGTTACAGTTACATCTGTATTTTACGCTTGCATAAAGCCAGCTTTAAATTCAGTCTATGCCTTTTAAGCAGCTGTTGTCACTTATACTGCAGCCACAGAGTTCTCACACCATTGAATGGACTGTTAATTAGATCCGTCAACATGCTTGTGATTGCAGTCCCAGCATTCCATTTTAGAATCTCCTTCACTTACATTAATGTCCTATTATACTAATAATGCATTTACTGTAAGAGGTGAAAAAGATGCACATGGACATAAAATAAATAAGTAAAGCTTTCCAGAACATTGTTTATGCAAATGGTTGTTAAAAAAAAAAAAAGAAAATGCTCAATTGGAATAACAGCAGTAAATCCATAGCCCCTTTTCCTATTTTCACATTGTTTTCTTACCTATAGAACCCAGTTCTACCATCAACTCAATTATTGACCTGCCCCAGCGCCTATCCATCTCATTTACCATTGCCAACTTACAAGCACCCATGTTAAATACTGCCCAATTTGTATGATAGGCAATGGCTAAAAAAAAATCCAGTTAAATACCCATAGGTCACAGATCAAAGTTGATGTATAATAGCCTAAGCATGTTTATTCAATTACATCACAAGGCATTACAGATGGAGGGGGATGGTTTGACCACCAATGTTTTATACTAGATGGTAGCAGAGGTTAAAATAACTGAGTGTCTTTGGGAGTCTACTGCTTTAGGGCAAATCTAGATTCAAAGGCAGACCCCCCTATACTAATACCTCCTATTCCTGATATTAAACATATCTTTGACCATTTATCAGCATCTAGGATTGGCACATCTAGCAATATGACTGCATCTTAAAGAGATGGAAAGCATTAAAAGACAAAAACATTAAAGGCAATATTATAGGAATATACTATCTGTATATGAGCTCCTCAATGCATATCAGATCAGGATCAGACTGGGCTAATGGGACACTGGGAAAAAAACCTGGTGGGCCTCTGCCAGCCCAGACCCCCTCCCCTGATCTGCCGGGTTCCTCAAAAAAACAAACTGCGGCAGTGCAGGGGGCCCCAATGTTTAGTCCCACCCTGCTTCAGATTGAATATTTTAATATATTGTGTATTTACCTATTAACAGGCCTGGATTTGTGGAGAGGCCACAAAGTCTCAGGCCTAGGGCAGCAAAATATTAGGGGTGGTATGCTGCCCAGCGCATGCTCGTATGTGCTTGAGGGGGTAGTATGGGCCAGACAAGAAATATGGCCCTGTAAATTAAATGCAACTTAGACAGATGTTTATCTTAACATAGTATTTATTTTTACCTTTCTATGAATATTTATTTTTACATTTCTGTGATCCACAGTAAATACCACATGCCAGAGGAGGTAGGGGTGGATGGTTTATTAAAGCCGAACTAATAAGGCCAAGCAAACCATAGTACATTATTGTAATAGACTCTGTCGGTACGTGTGAGTTGTATGTAAGTCAGATGTTTGTAACCCGGGGACTTCCTGTATTTGATATATATTGACGAAATATTTAGCAGCAAAAAAACACCCATACACTATACAGTAATGTATAGTTTATAAAAAAGTTGCGTGGTTTGAAAAATACTGTTCCAAAAAATGACTATTGACTTCAATGTGTTTTGCAAATTATCATTAATGCAAAATATATCAAATTCATCCATCACTACTTACAGCATTTTGTCGTTTTCAGTTATAAATTGGGATCATTCATTTGTTGAGAACAAGGCTCAACTTTTCAACTCGTCTCCTCTGATCTATGTCCTTCTTAAATAAATTTGTATTTTGCTGTTCATTTTTTTTCTACAGCATGGGTAGTAAAAATAATGGTTTAACAACAAAATATCAGCAGCAGAAATTGGCAATTCAAGTTTTAAAAAAAATTATGTATTCATTTTTATCCTGGTGACCTTGTGCTTATGCTCAACATTTTTAATTAAAACCAGAAGCATTTAATTAATTCAGACCATCAATGTTTCTGTCATCATGCCAGATACTTACTGCAGAGTTTGCTAACACTGCTTGTTTAAACAGGGATAACAGTCCTTAACACAAACTTTTTGATGTAATATAGTAATTTACTAAAAAGATGGTTCACTTTGCAAAAACATTAGCCAAATACTGTAGGTTTTGCAGAAGCTAACTTTATATAAATATTGAATTGTTTCCGAGCACTGAAACAGACACAGAATCACAAATGATAGATAAATAATGGATACATATAGATAAGTGATAAATATAATACAGCATTGAATTGTAAGCAAATGAAAAAAAAAAAGTTTACTCACAAAGAGTATTAAAAGTATTTTCTGGGCTGCATTGCACATACCGTACAAAACATTTGTTTCTCCCTGCGCAAAAAATTATTTTCACAAAGATATTTATATAAATAATAAATACTGGATATATAATACATATATTGCAACACACAGAGAGAGACGGTGGAAAAGAGTTGCATGGCATGGACTTCACAGGAAGCCAGTAGAGGTGAATTTTAGAACTGTCAAATGTTAGAGGAAAGAATCATTAAATATAGGAATTGCAGAGGGACAGGATTAAGTGCTACAAACAGGTTGGAGTTTTTTTTAATATGTATCAGTTTTTATATGACAGCTTCAACACAGAAAACATAACTATAAATATCAGTTTCATATCAAAAAGGGAACATTAAACTCAATTAATGGTCATTATGGGGAGATCTCATTGGCCAGATCTTTTTTACATCTTTATGACAAGTTGTTTTAGTTATGTTTGTCTTTTGCATCTTTTTATCTTGATTTTTGCTTTTGGTTTTTTTTTCTATGTATTTTTAACCTTACTCATATTCCCATTTACAGTTATTTACTAATTCCCAAACCAACTGAATATGTCTGCAGAACAAAATGGGCAGAATTAACTTGCAGCAGCAATTTACTGTTTAAAAATAAAGCCTTTTGTGTCACCACAGATACATCACTTGTAATTAAAAAGCAGTTTCAGACTCCACATTGCTGTAACGAAATGCCTCATTGACTCAACAAGTCCTAGAAGGCAGCCTCAACCAATATAACTCTATTAGCGGTGCATGCACTTCAAACCTTTGCAGCATTGGTATGACATCCTCTGAAAATTGAATGCCAAAAATAAATAAAATACATGGTGCAAGATGGATTAGTAAACTTTTTTTTACAGCTATACTTGGTAAGCGGTCCGTATGCTGCAAGGTTAATAATTCATCCATCAAAATAATTTAAATTTCAAGCTATATATTTTACAACAATGTATTGTTAATATAAGGTCTCCTGTTCATTGTACCTATACAGGCTCTCCCTATAGAACCTAAACGTATCCCTCATTGCATAATGGATCCTCAAATTGAATGTCTCCTTGTTGTGCTTAGTGGCATACCGATATAGGAAGCAAACACAAGAGCAGGAACAGGGGGCCCAGACCACGGGATCTGTTTCTGTTATAGTTCTAAAGAATTCCCCACTCCCAAGTCACTCTCCTACTTACAAGGGAGGGAGGACGCAGCTGGGTGGGAAACACTGGTGGGGGTGGTGAATTGGCTAGGCGGGACAGGTAGGGATTGTTGTGCTCTGGGCCTTTCAAAGAATGTTTTTGCTGGGGAGCCTGATGCATGCTAGCTATGCCACTAATTGTTCTACAAGGAAACATACCCATTTATTTAGAGTTTACCTGGTTTTTTGTTAAAATCTATTATTTCTTAGCAAGGGCATCACAATGTCCATGTAAAAACAAAAATGAAAATGTTTTTCATGCATTTAACTGTAATTTTCTATTAACTTGCATGAGGCTTTAATACATATATATATATATATATATATAATATACAAGAGCCATGGATATCCTGTAAATGATATCCCTTTAAAGGGTCCTTAGTGATGTCATCGGTTATAATTGGAGCTTAGTGATGTCATTTCTGTCACATGACTCAATGACATTGTGTATTATAATAAATAAAGTACCCTCTGTTGCAAAATATGAGGATATTAGAAGTCAATTTGGAGTTCAATGACTTCCGGCCTCATTTGTTTATATGGTCATGGAACTCCTCAGTAACTTATAATGTCCTTATATTTTACAAGAGGGGGTACTTTATTCACTATATAAAATCTACATTATGGTTATTGTTCTATGGACCCCAACTGTAAATTATATAATGATTAAAGTACCCCCTATTGTTAAAATATAAGGATAAATTTCTGCCTGGGAACCAGAGACAGGTTATAGCGACTAGATAGATTCCTCTCTGGGTTCCACTTAATAGGTCCCACAAGGAAACAGGATTAGTGATGGGCGAAACGGGCGCGTTTCGCTTTGCCGAAAAATTAGCGAATTTCCAGAGAAATTTGCTAATTTTTCGCCGATTCAAAAACGACGCGCGACTCGTTTTTGCGCGGCGAATTTTGGGCGGCGAATTTTTTTGGCCGTTTCGCGAATTTATTCGCCAGCGGCGAATCGAGGGAGTTCGCAGCGAATTCGCCCCTGGCGAATAACTTCGCCCATCACTAAACAGGATTCAATCTTCTCCCTTTTGAATCTGTTTTGATAAACCCATTCTAATTATTGTTCAAATAACCACTGGTGCTCATTCTTTAATAATGCTACTGATTACAGTTTATTACACCCTGACTCCACACCGCTGTTGGGGCTCATCCCCAGAGCATTATAGGTCTCATCGAAAGCAAATATTGGGGTACAGCTCATAGGAGAATAAAGGTGCCACTCCTTTTTCTATAAGTGTACAATGCCATTGCTGTTGTTATGACAATGAATGTATTCAAGCTCTCTCTACCCTGAACATGACAGTAGTTCCAGAGTTCACACAGTGAGCACTCGTTAATGGCATTTTAAAAATCACTTCTAAGTCCAACAGTAGCATTTACACCAGATGCAACTTCCCACAATTCTGCTGGAATACTTTGCATTGTAGATAAAAATAATTTAATCTGTAGAGATTTGAATCTGTGTATATAAGTTATAATACACAAAAACCGTGAATATCTTGTAAATTATATCCTTATAAACAGTGAGTTCTGATGTCATCAGATATAAACGGTGAGTTTTGATGTAATTTCTGTCACATGATTCACTGAAACTTGTGTATTATAATAAATAATTTTTTAAAAATAATAGAGTTTTTATTTCAGTGTTTCGGCTCCTAACATGAGCCTTCATCAGGAAGTGTATATATATATAGACATTGAGACATTTTGTGCAGAAATACACATTGCAATATATTTAAGATTGCTAACTACTTCAAAGTCATCCCCAATCTGGCCAGTCTTACACTCACTTTCATCTTACATATTACACAGGGACTAAGTTTTCAAGGTTAACACTCCCAAAAATGGTTGCCCTTTTATTGGTCACCACTGGGATCACCTGGGAAGGGTCACATCCTCTATAAACTTTATCAAACAAGAGAAAGTTGTGCTCACTACTAATTTAAAACCATCTGTGTGAAACCATCTGTGTATGGAAAGCAAATAATGTGTCATATATATATATATATATATATATATATATATATATCCATTCTAGCAGCTGGAGCACTCTCAATCCATTAGGCAATTGCCCGGGTGCAGGTTATAATCAATCATAGATAGAGCAAACAAAAAAAACGCACACTCAGGACTTATGAAGTGCAAAAAAATAAAAATAAAATAAAATTTTTTTTTTATTTTTTTGCACTTCATAAGTCCTGAGTGTGCGGTTTTTTGTTTGCTCTCTATATATATATATATAAGGATCTAAGGTCTTTGCTCAGTATTGTAGATAATAAAAAATAGCACACATTGTTAAATGAGGAAATTTGATCTGTATGACTTTGGACAAAATTTTCAGTTCTGGATTATATATATATAGCATGTAATGCTTGAGAATATATCATTATTACACCACATTGGCTGTGCATTAGCAAAATAATAAAGCGCAGTGATTAAAGTTACGGTACCCACAGAAGAAACGTAACAAATTACTGCCCTAATTAACTGCATACGGTCTTGATGAGCAAGCAATTTATGCCAAATTCATCTCCTGCCACTGTATGATAACATAGCCAATTGAGTTTAATGGAAAGTCAGCAGTGGCAAATGGAGCTAATGACATTCTACTTTTCTGCAACCTTTTTAAATATGTGGTAAAGGGACAATAAAACCTAAAAATTATGGTGGATATAAATGTAAATGTCCAGTTATATCATTAAAAAGAGTTATAGATGAAACGTTAGCTTTAAAGTCCCAAGCCACTTGCACATGAGTATCTATTATACTTTTATAATTATACCCGGGACTAAAAGGGCATATTTATTAAACTGCATAAAATATTTAAGGCTAAAAAGTTGGTGTTAGATAAGTTATGTATTTAGCTCCATTGCAATTAATGCCTAGTACTACACTAAGATAAATAATCCATCACAAAAAATGTATATTTATAAAAATGTGTAATTTTTTACATTGAAAATTACACAATTATTTTAGTTCCACTCTGGACCTGCAGTAGACTATGTAGTCCAGGTCAATGGGACAGGTGACAAGAAAAACTGATGGTGTGAATAGTGATAAAATATGTGTAGAAAGCCACAGCAATAATTTTAAATTTAAAAAAAGCCTTGATTTTATTAAAGTGACAATGTAAATTTTACTTTATAAATATTCCTCTTAAAGGGCAAGGAAAGGCAAAGACATAAAATCACATTTTTACTTTATTTAATGAAAAAGAAATCTATCTCCAATATACTTTAATTAAAAAATGTGTACTGTTTTTATAAGAAACCCGACTGTGTGCAGTGAAATTCTCCCTTCATTTACTGCTGAGGATAGGAATTGTCAGACAGTCCCTAACTTCTGGCAGGGAAACAATCACTTATGAACAGCAGGGGGAGCCCCTGCCTTACTTCCAGCCATGCAGAACTCAAACAGCTTTGTTTTTTTATCATTTATGACGATCCCTAAGCAGCACAGACCATACTGAGCATGTGCAGTGCCAGTGTCAGACAAAGATGTATAACAAAGTTACAAGATGACAGCCCCCTGTGGCCAACTTTGAAAGCATAAATCATTTGTTTGATTAGGCTTGTGGTGCAGTAAGTTCATGTCTATGTTTAGTATACAAAAGACAGCATTTCTAGCGCTATTCTATTTTACACTTTCCTTGCCCTTTAAAGGCTCATTTTGAAGGCAAACCATCATGGATGCTAAAATGCAATGTTCTTTACCACAACTGCAGCAAGTTGCATCCAGTTCCTTTGCTCACAAAGTTCCCTTGTGCATTTTAACTAGCATTTGCTTTTCTCTAATAGGGCACAAGTTACTGCTAACATTATCAAATTGGAGATGCCAATGTGCACAACATTATTAACATACTGTAATAACTTGATGCAATTCAGTAGTGTCTATTGATGTTGCCCACTATAAGAACCCTTTTGCTCATACAAAAGCACTCCAAAGACACTGACATACATTTGAGCGTTGTTGGCGCAAATCCCTCTCAGAATCAGACTTTTGGAGCTACAAATCAGCTCTGCGTTCCTATAACACCAGCTTCTCCCAAGCCAAACAAACATACTTTACTTCACTCATTAACTCCCTTTCTAAAAAACCAGCACAACTTTTCTCCACGTTTAACACTCTCCTTTCCCCTTCTCCACCCCCTGCGTGCACATATGTTTCTGCTCAAGATATTGCTGAGCACTTCAGAAACAAAATTGATATCAGAAGGGATATTATGATCATATTAGTCCTGTTTTGTCTGATCTTCATTGGCTTCCGGTGAAGTTTAGAATTGATTTTAAAAATATTATTATTAACTTATCAAGTTTTACACCATAAGGCCCCTGTAAGGCAGTAGGTTATTAAGGTCTTCTGGACAAGGATTAATGAAGATTCCTAGCACAAGATTAAAAGGAAAAGGTGATTGTGCTTTTGTCATATATGCGCCTAGACTGTGGAATAATTTGCCATTGGATATTCGACATGCTAGTTAAGTGGATATTTTTAAAAGACGTTTGAAGACTAATTTGTATACTTTGGCTTTTAAGTAGTTTCAAGTGTATTGCAAATATAAATGTTACCATTTTTATTTTCTTGTAAAGTCTGTTGTAAACACATTGTGAATCCTATGATTATGGGAAACATTCCCGAAACGCGTTAGGCAGTTTTGTAGCAGTCTTTCCCAATAAATTGTACCCAGATGTCCCGTCATTTTTGTGGAGTTTTTAAAGCACTTTGTAGCTTTGCTTTGAAAGGTGTTATATAAATACATTTTTACTTACTTACTATCTTACACCACTCAACCCCTCTAGACTCCCACCACCCTCCCTCCACACTCCCCAGTCTCTCTTGTTCTCCTTTACCCATGTCACTGATGAGGAAGTCTCAAAGCTTTTGGCCTCTTCTCACCTTACCACCTGCCCGCTTGATCCAATTCCCTCACAACTTCTCTGCAATACCAATCCTTGTCTAATCAAAGCTTTAACTCATCTATTTAATCTCTCACTTTCAATTGCACTGTTTCCTTCTCAACTAAAACATGCTCTTGTCACCCCCATTCTGAAAAACCCCTCTTCCCTCCAATCTTGACAACCTCCGACCTATCGCTCTGCTGCCTTTCACCTCTAAACTAATTGAGCGTCTAGTCTTCAACTGATTAACCTCATTCCTCTCTGACAATAACCTGCTGGACCCCCTACAATCAGTTTTTCAGCCACAACACTCCACTGAAACTGCCCTGACCCGACTAACTAATGACCTTTTTAACAGCTAAAGCCAACAATCATTTCTCACTACTAATACTGAATCGCAGCTGCATTTGACACTGTAGATCACTCTCTCCTCCTCCTTTTCCCTCCATTCACTTGGCCTTTGTGATATAGCCCTGTCCTGGTTCTCTTCTTACATCACCAATCATTCCTTCAGTGTCTCCTACAATGGAGTAGCATCTTCTCCCCTACCTCTTTCTGTTGGGATTCCTCAAGGCTCTGTCCTTTGACCCTTATTATTCTCCATCTATACTTTCTCAGTCGGCAAATTAATCAGCTCATATGGATTCCACTACCACCTCTGTGCTGACGATACTCAGATATATCTCTCATCTCCTGATCTCAACCCAGAACTCCTAACTCGTGTCTCCTCCTGCCTGTCCACTATCTCTACCTGGATGTTGCAACACTACTTTAAATTAAACCTCTCTAAAACAGAAATGGTTCTCTTTCCTGCAACTAACACCAGTAACATCCTGGAAGTATCCATCATAGCTAACAATTCCACTATCACCTCCTCTCCCCAGGCCCGGTGACTTGGGGTTATCCTCAATTCTGCCCTGTTTTCACTCATATACAGTCACTTATTAAATCATGTAACTTCCACCTAAGGAACATATCCAAAATATGATCATTTATTACCCAAGATGCTGCCAAAATTCTTATTCACTCTCGTCATATCACGTCTAGACTACTGTAACTCTCTTTTAATTGGGCTTCCATCAGAGACTCTCTCCAATCCAGTCCATAATGAACACTGATGTGAGGGTCAAACACCTCAGCAACCGCTCCTCCTCTGCCATGCCATTCTGCCAATCCCTGCAGTGGCTTCCACTACCTTTCAGAATGAAATTCAAATTAATGAACCTGACATTCAAAGCACTTCATAACTCTGCCCCACACTACATCTCTGAACTCATCTCTATATACTCACCCAACTGCCTACTATGCTCCTCTACTGACCTGCTACTCAACTCTTCTCTCATTTCCTTCTCACATGCTCACATTGCAGACTTTGCAAGGACTGCACCCCTCCTCTGGAACTCTCTCCCACGGTCTGTCCGACTTTCTCCCAACCTTTCTGCTTTTAAGAAATCTCTTAAAATGCACTTCTTTCGAGAAGCCTACCCTCAGTCTGCTTCACTACAAAATGCAACACCACATACAGTACCACATTTCCCACCCACTTAATTTGATTCTGCCCACTCCCACAATTTGTGTATTACTCCCTTCCTTTTAGAGTATAAGCTCTAGTAGTACTACAGAGGAAGAGGCCCCCAGTTGCAGTGGAGGGGGCAGGAGTGTAGAGGCCCTACTTAAAGGTCTATTTGTATATATCTTGATAGAATAGGTCAATTTACCAATGTTTTTGTAATATCTAATTAAGCCACTGGGTGGGTGCATGGGTAATTACAATTTACTTAATAGCTTTTATGAGTGGTGTCAGTATGGCTCTACATTTGTCATACAGTGTAGCTTGTCATGGATGTTGTTGCATTTAGTGATGTCCATGGGACCAATGTGTCGGGCGGGTTCCGGACGACTTCTCACCCCTATTCGTGGTCAGGTTGAGGGCTTCTTCCTGCTCTCCCCACCCACTACCTTACAATGGCAGCTTCCAACTTCCGACTTCTTCTTTTATTGATGCACTCCTGCTTGCCCTACTCCTTTTTTTTGCATCATCTGCAGGGAGGCGTGGGTCTATAAAACAAAGCCAGTAGGCGGGTGCTGGCATGGGTTTCGGGAGGGTGGGTTTCAGGAGGGTGCTGGTTGCCGCACATCACTAGTTGAATTAGTAAATGCCCTCTAGTGTCAAGGCATGGGTGCTGTAAATCTTTGCAAATTTGGTGTGTAAATCTTAAAAAAACAACAACGCTATGCACAAAAAATCTTGTAACATACATAATGATATACTCTTTTCACTTTCCTACAAATAACAACATAGAACACAATATTTGTGTACCTCTATTCCTTTTACATCTCAAAAGTTTTCTGCCCTAATGACAGCGGACAATGTACAGTGAATAAAATGTGTTCCCCCTATACCTATGTCTTCAGATAATAAGAGAATTTAGATTCATATTTTTAGAGATTTTCAAGAAAACAACATAAGTAGAAAGAGTTATCTGAATGCAGAGACACAGCGGATGGTAAAAGCCTGTAGATCAATATTACTTTGAAAAGGTCAACAGCGTGATCACATCAAGCCCTGCATTTTACTTCCAAGCATGTAGCAGGACAAATCATGAAAAATAACTTGTTCATCCCTCTAAATAGCTTTCTGCATAGACAGAATACATGGGGGGACCTGTGAGATTCAATGCACAGAGGAGGCATTTGTCTGCAGTAGTTACAAGATATCAGGAACCCTTAGCTCCAAGATCCCAGATGGTTAGCTTGCCTTATCCGACTCACTGCATTCTCTGAACTAAAAGCATATGGAGAGAGCAGGTGTGCCTTGTAGTGCTGGGAAATGGTATACACTAGATGTGCTATTTAAAGTTTTTAAAGCAATAATCTAGCTGTAATACAGGAAACATTTAAGATTTAATATTCACCTAATTACACACATGGCTAAATCCGCTTTATAGAGAGTGAAATATGTACCTGCGCTGTTAGCTTTGGATCATTTCAGGCTTTCATGATGTAAATGATGGCACCTGTATTGCCACTTAAGAGAGGCCCCTGTGTTTCCAAGGCTTTTATTCCAAAAGCAAGATAAGGCTGGGGTTAGATTTCCTGTCCCAGCAGCTGGGGATGTTAATTTAATTACCTGCCACAACATCCACCTGTTCATTCTGTAACACACACTTCTCTCCTCTCTTGGTGAAAGTGAATTTATTTCTCTGTTCCACTCTTACTCCCTATGTTATTGAGGGCACAAGTATTTAATGTACCCATTACATAGTCAGTCAGTTCTTATCTGCCATCAGACCGTGTTTTCCCTGTAATACAATCTTCTGATCTCCATAATTGTCCTGTTTCCCTCAAGGATGCACAGTCATTTTGCTGTAAACGTACCTGCATTCTATGGTCTTCATTCATTTAATGTTTTAGTTCAGTCTTTCAGTATAAAAAATCTTAAATAACTCACACACATTCACATTTGGATATGTCCCAGGATAATGCAATTAGTATTATTTAAAATTAATAATAGATGTCATCTAAAAACCACAGATTTCATGTAGAAGTCAATGGGGCTGTCTGAGCTGACTTTCTCTTCTGAGTTTCTTCTATCTGAAATTTTTTCACTTCGATTTTGATATTCAGATTTTTTTAATAAATAATTCAAGTATTTTAAATGAGAGTTTATTTGAAGTAGAATAAACCTTCAACTTGATTTTTATGCGCTTTATAGCTACAATGCCACTCACATTTTGGGAGACAACAATGAACATGTCTCATGGAATGGTGCCAAGTGTAACTACCTGACTCACGCAGATAAATCTTTTTTTATATTTGAGCATCTGAATTTGTTAAATATGTTAAGGCAGCAGCCTTCCCCAATAAAATAAGAAAAAATGTGGTCTGGAGGAAGCCCCTGAGGAAAAGTTGGAAAATGATGAACATAACATTTACACATCTGAGATCCAACATAACACAATACAGGTATGATACCTGCTATCCAGAATGCTTGGGATCTGAGTTTTTCCTAGTATTTCCATAATTTGGATCTTCATAAATTTTCTACTAGAATATATTAAATAAACAAAAATAAGCTATTTTTGCTACAAATAAAGATGAATTACGCTGTATCTTAGTTTGTATCAAGTACAAGGTATTGTTTTATTATTACAGAGAAAAACAAAATCATTTTAGAAAATTTGGATTATTTGAATAAAATGGAGTCTAGGGCCTTTCAGTAATTTCGAAGCTTTCCAGATAGCGAGTTTTCAGATAATGGACCCCATACCTATAACAGCAAATATGGATCAACGTATTCTCTCCACGAACAAGTGTGCAAATTCGTGAGATTGAATCATGTAGGAGATGTAAAGAGTTAACCTTCTCTATTGGATGCAGTAGAACCAATGCTCTGTTGGAGGAATTACTTCAGTTGGCCCAGGGGTATTATGAGTTTTATCTTGCATTAAAAATTAAAGGTATCCCATAGGTCTTCGTCTTTGGACTCTGCTTAAAGCAGGGGTGGAGCGTCTAAAACAAGGACATTTATTTTCTACTAATTCCCATTTTTAAAATCAGTTATGTTACAGATATGAGTAGCATAATTATGTCTTCCAGAATATACATCTGATTATCTTTAGCAAGGAAGAAATTACAATATGGCTAAAAAATACTTTAATCAAAAGTTAGTACCGATGTATAATTTTGAAAAAGTCCCCTAAGTTTATTCTTAGGTGAATAAAAAAAGTTTAATTACTAATTTGTAGTCTCTTTGAAGTTAATACTACAGAGAAATCTAAGAAAGAACTAGTTTTTGTTTTTCTTAACGTTTAAGAGGATATTACTATATTTTACTTTTATAGATCTTTATTTTTAGTGAGGTTCTCACTACAAATCAGATAAATTATATGTAAATAATCAACTTTATGAACCATAAACATTGCTTTCTTTACATGTATATATTCAGTGCTAAGTAATTACATCCATAACTATATGTGAGTAATTTGGAAAGCCACATGTAAATGAGTCCAGGAACAGGCAGGCAGAAGGCAAGCAGAGTTCAAGGCAATCTGAGGTCTAGGCAGGCAGTGGACAACCTCCTGGTTTTCAGTCATATATGGGGTGGGGCTCATACAAAGTGCTTATCAAAATTCCAATTTTGAGGTAATTTTTATTCTTAAACAACTTATTCTTTAACATTAAGGTCATTGATTACTATTGATGGTGTGACCATTAACCCTTTTAACACTGCTTGGAGGTCTCTTTCCTTCTCTAATCATATTAATACTACTGCCAATACTTGACATTTTTTCCTCCACAACATTGACATTATATGCCATTTCTTACACAAACAAGAGACAAAACACTAATCCATGCTCTTATTCTATCATGTTTAGACTATTGCAATCTCCTACAAATAGTCTCCCTGACACCCATCTCTCTCCCTTATAATCAGTCTTAATCTTAGCTACTAGGATCTTCCTACTCTCTTGTAGGAGGGAACCTGTCCAACCCCAACTAAAATCTTTCACATGGCTGCTTTTTAAGCAAAGGATAGCATGTAATATTCTTCAACTAACATAAAGGGGCAGATTTATTAAGGGTCAAATTAGAATTTTCAAATTTTTTCATGGTCAAAACTCTCAAATTTGAATTGTGCATTGTCTAAACTCTTCAAGATTTATCACACTCTGGCCCTTTAAAAACTTAAATTTTACTATTTCCCACCTAAAACCTGCCGAGTGCATTTATAAGTCAATGAGAGGTCCAGGGACCAATTTGAACATATTACCAGCCTTCCGGACATTTGAGTTTAGTCGAAATTCAATTTGAGTTGGTAAAATACATGTAAGATTTACATATTTGAGAGAGCGAGAGAGAGAGAGAGAGAGGCAGTTCTCTTCATTGCCAGTTCTATTTACCTTTTTATCCACTTTTGCTCATCCTCTACATACACATAGGTTACTGACACTGGTACTGATATAAACCAATTATTAGCCCAGACTTCTAATGATGCAGGCTATTTCAGCCACAGATCCTAGCAATTCCCTTGTACAATAATTGTTACCTATAAGAGCTATAGTGCAAAGGTGAAACATTTGGATGGGCAATTTTCACTCACAATGAGCATTCCTGAGCACCTCAGCAATCAAAATGCCTCATGTTAGAGGTCTTATGTGGGATATGTAATGAATAGCATTAGTGGATATATGTGGGACACACTTTGTAATTTATTATTAATATGTGACCTGCATTTAGGCCCAAAGAGTCTAAGTAATTGCTTGAGACACTATAAGTACTAACACTGTTTACTGCCTTTTATTCAGTTACTCCTTGCTCTGTCACTTTGATTGGCCTCAGGGCCCTCACTGACAGTCTATCCATCTACAACTAGAGGTCCAGCCATCAATTTATTTTTTGCAGAAATTGTGTGTGCGCATTACTGATACTTACATGAGACAATAATACCCATCAATTCTTTCCCTGACATCCACTATTTATCAAGCACTCCCAACTTGATTAATATATACTGTAGTCTCTGAATGGAAATTATATCTTGAAAACTCTCTGCTTCCAGATCTGTGTGTATAATTAAAAATATCATCCGTTTATTTGGTGCTACAGTATGTGTTGAGTTACAAGAATTCCCCTAACCCAAGGGTTCTGAGGCTGTAACCATTCATCGTAGATTTGACAGCATGAGCTGTAAGGAAGGATCTCAGGAGATGACAAGCAGTGATTAGGAAAATATAACAAACTGGCAAGAATAGAAAAACTGAAAAAGTAAAACCTTTGTGAGTCAATGCCTTTTGTTTCTCAAAAAAAAAAAGGTTTATTCTGTTACTTAGTATATACATACAGTAAGTAAATACACTTAGTGTATTTAATGTGAACCAGATAGGGGTTCCTGTTTCTTAAAATCCACTCTACTGACATCCTAGTTGATTTAAGGGCATCATTTTAATGAACTTTTTCAAATATAAAGAGTTTTAATTGGTATAATGTAAGCACACTGTGAAAGTCAATATCAAAAAAGGGGGATTGTGGGAGCACTCTAAATACTAAAGTAAAAGTATATTTAAGTATAATGGAAGTGCTACTTACAAAGCACATTCCCTGTCCCCCAGTCTCATAAGTAATTCAGTAAATTAAATGCAAGTGCATATTTGTTTAAAAACAGGGGTAATTATGTACAAAGTTATGATCATAAAGTTGATAAGCCACCATACCATGTCAACCAGATTCTGTGGCTTAGCTTCTGTGTTTGTAGCACCCCATACCCCCCCCTTTTAAACTAATGTTGGTCCTATGTTTTTAAAAAATGGGCGTTGGTTTGGGAAACTCTCTCTTAAAAGCCGCATACTGGCTGGGGAGGATTTAGCCCTCAAATTGAAACCAAGGCTCAACACACTGACTACAGGTAATGCTATTATGCAGAAAAGTAAAAGACTTTTTATACTATGTAAACAAGTTAGGGACCATCATATGGGGTTTACCTTGACGTGCTATGGTGGCTTATCAACTTTATGATCATAACTTTGTACAAAACAACCCCTGTTTTTGAACAATATGCACTTGCATTTATACTGAATTACTTATGAGACAGGGGCCCAGGGAATGTGCGTTGTAAGTAGCACTTCCATTATACTTAAATATATTTTTACTTAGCCTTTAGAGTGCTCCCACAATGTCCCTTTATTTGACATGGTGAAAGTCAGCATGTTTTCTTGTACTGTACTTACAAATAAGACCAATTATCATTTCGGGCAAGTAGAAAAGTTTCATTGTTGCTTGTACATGTGCTACACTGGATAACTGTATAGGGTCCAAGAGTGTTCAGGAGTTGATGTCATACAAAATTTATATTTAGTGGTTTGGAACTTAAAAATAACTCTCACCAGCAAAGATGTTATGTAGCCAAGATGATGAATCATGTTGACAGCTGCTTAAGAAAAGAAGAGTAAGTAAAATATTGGCAATATCAAAGAGAGGAAAAGTTCTATCTTCCCTTTTATATTTCACTGTAAGCAGACGTGAAAATTGTGATAATACAACTAAATACTAGATTTAGGAATGTCAGGCTATCCTCAAGCAATCTACTTAATATTCTATGGTTGTAATAAGCATTAGTAAAACAATACAATATAGAAGCCAATGCTTACCAATATCAATATCCAGATCGATAGAAAGATAGATAGATAGATAGATAGATAGAAAGAGGGAGCAGGACTGAGAGTTTAAAAAGCTTGGGATTCAGCAGGGTTTATGTGAATGTATAAAAATATTTTATTGCATTATTGCATGGAAAGAACCAATGTTTTGGCTCGGGTGCAGAAGATTTGTCAGGTTCTACAACTGAGCTGAAATGTTGGTTAAGGACCTAAGGATTTCTCTGTATGCCAAAAAAAATTCAAGGATATTTATTTCAATCTTAAGATAGCTGCATTGTCTGCAGGTGTGATTGGTTGGCAACTGCTTAGTATTACATACAGGCTCCGCTTTGCAAGTACTTAAAAATTAGGTACTTAAAACATTTTAAGCAGTATATTTCTTGACTGAGGTCCTCCAGCCCGTGCCAGTCTTTTTTTTTTTTTGGTTTTATGACTTTTCCGTCTAGCTGATGATCTGGGGCATGTGTGCCCTGTCCAACTGTATCATGTATTCTATTAAATGGGGATCATTTGCTTTCCAACTTTAGTGTTGATTGCATCATTGTGATGGGAATAGCACTTTATTCAACAAAGTGGTCACAACTGCCAATTAGGAGTAATGCAGTGTGTATATATTAGGCATTAGGGCATACACCTTTTTGAAGAGCAAACATTTGGATTGATACAATTTTACTACAATTGCTTTGCACTGCAATATGCATTAGTAAAACCATTTTTACAATGGTTATCAGGCAGCGGATCATAGCATTACAGCAGTTGAATATTATATACTGTATCTGAGACAACAAAAGATAGAAATATTTCAAGTCTAATTTAAAGTTAAATTAATAATCTAAAAGTTTTCTCTTCTACCACTAGGACCTTGTGAGCTAATGGTGAGAGAAGACACACAGGGGTAGATTTATCAAGATTACAGTTCAATTTCTATGGGATTTTTAAAAATGAATTTTAGGTGTTGGGTTAAGGCCCAGAATCAGATTTAGTTGCTATTTGTATTGCTAAAACCAGTGTATTTGTGCCAAAACAGATGGTGTAAAAAGACTTCACTAATTGAACATTTTCCCTACATATATATTTAGGAAGTTATTTATTAAAGGTCGAGTTGTGTTTTCTCAAAAAAATTCACAAAAAAACTTGATTTTTTTCTGGGGGGGAAAAAGTAAAACATTTTTTCAAGATTTATTGCCCTGAGGCTGTTAAAAGTCAGAATCAAAAATACTCCAGCTAAAACCTGTCAAATTCATTCAAAAACATTTGAGTCTGTTTAAATTGTAAGATTATTTGAGGTAGAAAAAATGACACAAACTTCACAAACTCAGAATGTAGGGCATCGCTCACTCTAATTAAATAACCAATAGACCAATAACTAGTTGTATGTAGCTTCTTCTGATCTGTTGTACCAAGAACCGCTCAAGGGAAGTACTGTATAATTTTTATTGTAACATTTATCTACCATATCTCATTCAGTAATTTCCTCCAAATTGATTAGCCATTCTTCCTAATCTAGAAGATCATCCATATCCAATAAATCAATATCTTTTGGACCAGTGCCCATTACCATCTTTCCTTTTCATTCATTTCCTTTCAGCAGATAATATCTTCTTTCCTGTAAAACTATGAAATGTCTAATGGATCTTGCAATATTTTCTTTTTTTATTATATAAATATATATAAATAATAAAAAAAAAATATATATATATATATATGTGTGTGTGTTTTGTTACCCTTGAGGTTATAGTTTGTGAACAAAACATTGGGCTTCTAATAAAACATTTTTGATTTATTTTCTAAGTCCTGCTAGGTGCTACACTCTGTTTTATATATATATATATATTTATATATAAATATGTATGTATATACATTGTAACAAACCTATTGCGTTCCCAAAGTTGCAGCTGAGATGCATTTCAGGTTCTTGGATACTTGATATTAGTGGTAGCTGGTGGGCTTTTTTCAGTGGGATTCACACTGAAAGAAGGGGGTTTGTAGCACCCAGGGGCCCCTGGTACTCTTAATTCATTTGTGAGCAAAATACAATACATATCGTAACAAATATAGGTTTGAGTTAGTCATGAAACATTCCTATGAAAAATAAATGCACTATAGCACCTGAGCCCTGTTTGAATGCTCAGTGTATTATGAATTCTGGCAATAGTAGAGTCTGCAAAGTACTGAGTGTGTTTCTTGTCAAAGAAAGGTTTGACAATGACAGTGTCTTTTTGCTGACAGACAAATCAAGTCTTTACAGCCAACAGTATAGGGCTTGCTTGAAGCTCTACATCATTTAATTATTGGTTGCTTCCCGAGCTGAGGGATATGCTTCGAGTTTCCCAATTAGCTACTCCTGTGTATATAATAACTTCTACTTCATGTTGGTTTCATTTTTATTGTACAGCTAAGTGCAAATTAAAAAGACAGGCAAGTATGTAATTAGCTTTGTTGGAACTAAGAACAAGAGCACCAGAGCTCCAGAATGTATTTCTTGATTTGCAAATTAACAGCTCAAAGTAAATCCTAAACTTCCTTTTCTGTGACTTAAGTGTCTATGGCAACAGAAAATGAAGTCATTATATCTGCAAAACTATATCCATTTGTCACCGAGGTACACAAGGATATTGCATTCTGGTCATAGAAAAATCATTAATTCTGATTTATTGGAAGCATGTTTATTCCAAACGTTATGCACAGCAAATGAACAGGGACTGTTTGCTTAACAGAGGATTCAGGAATAAAGATGTACTGTATGCATCACAGTGTATAAATCTCTATGTCCAAACTATTAATGATAATTAGTTGGATATTTAAAACTAGCAATGTAAATGTTAAGAACAAGTACATGATCTATTTCCAGAAATAGTATCAGAAATGCTTGGGACCTTGGTTTTCCGTGTAAGGGGTCTTTCCATAATTTGGATCACCGTACTTTAAGTTTGATAAAATAATATTTAAATATTAAATAAACCCAGTAGGTTCAAATATGGATTCATGTAGCTTAGTTGCCATCAAGTATGAGGTACTGTTTTATTATTACATAGAAAAAGGCAATAAGTAAAACAAAAACATAGAAATATTTGCTTCAAATAAACTATATGGGGCAAATTCTCTAAAGGGCGTAGTGGCTAACGCTAGCGAAAATTCGCCAGCGTGACGTCATTTTGTAACTTTGCAAATTCACTAACACTGACTCTCGAATTTTCACTAGCGAAGTAGATGTACTAGCGCAACTTCGCACCCTAACGCCAGGCAAAGTTGCGCACTGACGAAGGATCGTAATTATGCTAATTCACTAAGATGACTATTTTACTAAATGTTACCACTTGCGCTAGACGTTACTTCGCCAGGTCAGAAGTTCAATACAATAAATTGGAGTTTGAAAATAAACTTGAAATTCTTTCTAAGTCCCAAAAAACGCTGGTATCTTTTACCTTTTGTTGGGTGATAGTCTGAAAAACAGCAAAGATTTTTTTAGGGTTACCCTCCTTCCCCCCAACATTTCCTAACATATGGCAACTCAACTATACAATGGGAACATTTTTAGGGCAATAAGAAAACATTTATTAAAGGTTTTCTGGGCTTGTTTAGTGTAATGTAGTGGCTGTAACATATACTTCTATTATACTTTGAAATTTGCTCCGTATGCAAATTAGGCATTGCTAGCGTAAATGCACTTTGCCTGGTGAAGTAAAACTAGAGCAACTACGCTACCGTTTACCGAACTGAGCGTAACTTCGCACTTTAGTGAATTAGCATAGTGCTGGCGAAAATTCGCCTGGCGAAGTGCAGCGAATGTTAGTGAAGGCTATGAGAGATGGCCTTCCTGTAATTCAAAGTTTTCTGTATAGCAGGTTTTCGGTTAAGTGATTTTGTACCTGCATTAAGTTACTGTACTGCATTAAGTACCTGTATTAAGATACTGCATTATGAAAATGGATTTTGTGATTAGTGATGCAAACAAGAGGGTATAGCAGGTAGGTCTGTGATATATACAACCCTTCGTGGAAATGTTTGTGGTGCATTGCTCAAAGATGCTCCTTTGTGAAAAATAACAAGTATTCCCCCATTTCCTGTTACATAGTTACATGCTGTAGTTAAATTGGGCTGAAAAAAGACAAAGTCCATTAAGTTCAACCCCTCCAAATGAAAACCCATCATACACACACACACACACACACACACCTCCACTCTTTCACACAAACCATATATGCCCATAGCTATACTAACTGTAAAGTTTAGTATCAGAATAGCCTTTGATATTATGTCTGTCCAATCCATTTCTTGTAGATGGATTGTGGCATTTTCATGCGAGCTGTTGTTCCGTATCACCCGGAGGAACTGGGAGTAAGGAATACCCCTGAAAATGCCACAATCCAGCTACAAGAAATGTTTGAACATTTTTTGGAAAGAGGATACCCTGAAGATATGCTATGTCAACAGCTTGGAAGGGCACTACACCACACACAAGCGGACTTATTATCAAAGAACCATTCAGCAAAGCAACAGCAAGCGGATGCTTCGACCAACGTATTGGTCTTCACAACAACATACTCCAAAGCCTCTAAATTTCTTACATCTAGCATCAACAAACACTGGCCAATGTTGAATATGGACGAATCTCTTTCCTTTCATCATATGCCAAAACCAATGATTGGATATAGAAGAGACAGAAGTCTCAGAGATATGCTATTACGTACAGATTTTATGAGACTAGTAAATAAAGACACTAACTGGCTTACTTCCCAGAAAAAACCAGGTTGTTACAAATGCCCGGATTGTGTTACATGCAGATGCCTTCTGACTGGCCCAGATTTTCTCCATCCACATACAGGAAGAAGATTTAAGATCTTACATAGACTTACCTGCACATCATCTTTCATTGTATATATCATTACTTGCCCCTGTGGACTATACTACGTAGGAAAGACATGCACCACCTTGAGAGAACGTATTGCAAACCACCGGTCGGCCATTAGCAAAGCACTAAAGGAGAAAAA
>CM044431.1:183266953-183280464 GCA_024363595.1 Xenopus borealis | reverse complement strand
AATTTGGATCTCCATAACTTAAGTCGACTGAGAAAATTATTTACACATTAATTAAACCCAATAGGATTGTTTTGCCCTCCAATAATGATTTGTTATATCTTAGTTGAGAGCAAGTACAATTATTTGATTAAAATTGAGGCTTCTGGAAAACAGATCCCATACCTGTACTAGGAACGAGAGGTATTTGATATCAAGGTCCTTAGATTTTAGCATCTTCCACTGTATGACAAGAAAAGAAAATGCTGTTTATGTATTTAACATTTCAAACCAGTTGTTTCTGCTGCAGATTTTCTAATTTAATTGTGTTTTCACTCAACACAAAATGATTTTTCAATCAAATATAATGGTATATACACAAAAGCAATCAAGCCTGGAAACATGCACATTCTTTAACAAGACTCTATAATGTTTTTTTTTCATGTGGTTTTATCTTGTCTTCAAGATTTTAGCTGAGGTAGAAATGCATTAAACATTTAATTAAAACTTAGATTTCTAGCAAGCCATGAAAATGTAAATTCACTTCTCCTCTTTCCAACCATACTTTTTTATTAAAATATTCATTTTCTCTGCCTTGATCTATATAAAATTAAACTAAGAAAATGGTACATAGGAAAGCAAGCTCCCTCGTTCATGAATTCCACTATTCCAATTTCACACAGAGCTTTGTAACTACTTGCCTTTTTATAAAGGTACCATGTCTCACATGCCTTATATTATTTGAATAACTGTACTGTACCTGCACTTTGCAGCAAAAAACAATGCATTCATAAGTAGCTATGGATTCTAATGAGCAGTCATGCTGAATCCCAAACTCCATTTAATCTAAAAGAGTTGCACATTACCTTCAAGCACTTAATGCATGGCCCAAATAGAACATTCACACATGTTTTAGATCCAGTCTTGGCAGATGTCATATCAACTAATCATAACTTGGGGAAAATGTTGTGTTCTTTCTTGTTTGTTTGTTTCTATCCAAAGATGCTTTGTTTGTACATTGTGTGACTCAAAGAACAAGATCAATCAGTATTGACCTGGATAGATAGTTCCTGGGAAGTCAAGAGCATCAAAATGGGTAGAGGATTGTTAGCACTAGTTGGACTGTCTGTTCAATGTTGCTGCTGTGTACACAGAAAAGGACAGAAAACAGACAAAGACCTACACAATTCATTAGCTATGAAAGGAAAACCATGCAAGAATTTGGAGAAGGACCCACCAAGACCATCAAGTGTAACAGTGTTTGAAATTAACTATTATACAGGTATTTGACCCATTATTCGCAAACCCGTTATCCAAAATATCTGGAAATTACAGAAAGGGCTTCTCCCATAGACTATTTACATTTTATCCAAATAATCCAATTTTTTTTTTTAAAAATCCCTTTCTTCTACAATAATAAAACAAACTAAGATATAATTAATCCTCATTGGAAGCAAACTCAGCCTCTTTGGGTTATTTCATTTTTAAATAGTGTTCTAGTAGACTAAAGGAGAGAAGATCTAAATCACAGAAAGATCCATTACCCGGAAAACCCCAAGTCCTGAGCAATCTTAATAACAGATCCCATACCTGTATTGTTCAGCTAATTCATGTCTGTACTGTATGTCTGGTTTATCAACTATCTAGGCTCACTGTAAAAAACTCCTTCAGAATATTTAGGTGGAACCTCTTTTCTTCTAATCAGAATGGGTCACCTTGTGTCAGCTGGAAAGACCTACTGGTAAATAAAGCATTAGAGAGATTATTATATGATCCCCTTAAATATTTATACATAGCTATCATATCTCCCCTTAAGCAACTATTCTCCAGCGTCAACATCCCCAATTTTGCAAGTCTTTCCTCATAGCTAAGATTCTCCATATGTTTTACCAGCTTAGTTGCCCTTCTCTGTACCCTCTGTAATAAAATATTGTCCAGTTTGAGTGATGGAGACCAAAACTGTACGGCATATTCTAGATGGGGCCTTACCAGTGCTCTATAAAGTGGAAGAATTACCTCCTCCTATGCCCCTTTTAATACAACTCAAGACCTTATTGGCCCTTGATGCTGCTGCCTGGCATTGCTTGCTACAGCCAAGTTGATCATCTGCAAGGACTCCAAGGTCCTTTTCTATAATGGATTTGCCTAGTGCAGTCCCATTAAGGGTATAAGTGCCTTGAATATTTTTACATCCCAGGTGCATGGCTTTACATTTATCAGCTTTGAATCTCATTTGCCACTTAGCTGCCCAGATTACCAGTTTGTTGAGATCCTGTTGCAAGGATGCCACATCCTGGATAGAATTCATTGGGCTGGATAGTTTTGTGTCATCTGCAAACACTTATACATTACTTACAATACCCTCCCCTAAGTCATTAATGAACAAGTTAAACAAAAGGGAACCCAATATCGAGCCCTGAGGAGCCCCACTAAGAACCTTACTCCAAGTAGAGAATGTACCATTCACAACCACTCTCTGTACCCGATCCTGTAGCCAGTTTCCTATCCATGTGTAAACGACTTCATTAAGCCCAACAGACCTTAGTTTAGAAAGCACGGTTTGTTGGCAAGGTATTAAAAGCTTTGGCAAAATCCAAATGGGTCACATCGACTGCCCCCCCCACAGTCCAGCATCTTACTTACCTCATCATAAAAACTAATCAAATTTGTCTGACATGACCTATCCTTAATAAAGCCATGCTGAAATTCATTGTTGCCCCAGTTCATTTGTTGCCCCAGTATATATTTGTTTTTTGCACCAGAAATTAAATGATATAACATTATGGTCACTATTACCCAGGGGTTTAATGACTTGCACATTTTCTATAAGTTCTGCGTCATTTGAGATCACTAGATCCAGAATAGCATTTTTTCTGGTAGGCTCGTCAACAAGCCCAGAAAACCTTTAATAAATAAAATAAAGTTGTCCTATTGCCCTAAACATGTTCCCACTGTATAGTTAAGTTGCCATATGTTAGGAAATGTAGGGGGGAAGGAGGGTAACACCCAAAAAAATTTCGCTATTTTTCAGACTATCACCCTACAAAAGGTAAAACGCCAGCGTTTTTTTGGGACTTAGAAAAAATTTACATTTTTTTTGTAAACTCCTATCTATTGTATTGAACTTTGCCAGGTCTGACCTGGTGAAGTAATGTCTAGCGTAAGTGATAACGTTCAGTTAAATGGTCATCTTAGTGAATTAGCGTAATTACGATCCTTCATCAGTGAGCAACTTAGACTAGCGCAACGTCGCACCCTGAAGACAGGCGATCTACTTCGCCAAAGTCAGTGTTAGTGAATTTGCGAAGTTACGAAATTATGTCACAATGCCGAATTTTCGCTAGCGTTAGCCACTTCGCCCTTTAGTGAACTTGCCCCATAGTCTATAGCCGCTGATATTAAGTTCCCAGTCATGCGACTCATTCAGCCACACCAATCACATCATATTTTCCCTCCAGCACCTTCAGCTCTCCCATTTTTATAGTCAGACTCCTTGCATTTGCAAATATTAATTTAATACTGATACCATATTGAAGAAATGCCATGTGGTCCTCCCTATCCTTAACAGTACCCCCAACCAAATCTCCGCCCCAATTTTCCCTTCCTTTGCCCACTATCTCATCTAACCTGTCTTCCACTGAAACTTTTACTGAACCCTCCCCCCCATGCCTAGTTTAAAATCTCCTCCAACCGTCTAGCCATCTTCTCTCCCAAAACAACTGCAGCCCATCCATAGCCTGTAGCCGACTGAGAAATCAGCCCAGTTCTCCCAAAACCCTCCTCCCTACACCAATCTCTCAGCCATGCATTAATCTCCCTAAGATCCCACTGTCTTCTTAGCGTTGCTCGTGGCACAGCTAATATCTCTGAGAAAATTACCTTGGAAGTCCTCACCTTCAACTTTACACTTAGTTTCTTAAAATCATTCTCAGGGACTTAACCACCTCCTCTAACTTTGTCATTGGTACCTATGTATACCAAAATCGCTGGGTCTTCTCTAGCCCCTGCCAATAATCTGTCTACTCGTTCCACCACATGCCGAACCCTAGCACCAGGCAAACAGCAGACTGTTAGGCTTGTAGGGGTCTTACGGCAGATTACCCTATTCATCATTCTAATAATAACAATCTTTACAACTAGAACCTGCCTTTCCTTCCTTGCACTCCCCCACCACCTGTATTAGAACCAATGCCTACCAGGCTGATCTGAGAGTCACTACCTACTTGGCAGTTCAGAGCTTTCCTCCCCAGCATCTTCAGCCAAAATGGCGAATTTGCTGTTTAGGACAAGCTGTGGACCAGCCCCCCTACCCTTCTCTCCCCTACTGCCCCTCCTAACTGTCATGTATACGAGATCTAAATTACAAAGATCCCTTTTACAGAAAACCTAAAGTCCTGAGCATTGTGGATAACAGATTCCATACCTGTACTCAATGACTGATAAAGTATATTTCACTGTAGAGGAAAGGTGAATATTTTTCAGGTTTTTGTTAAAAAAAAAATAATTTGTGCTAAAATAAATCATGCTTAATTTCATGTAAAATTTTAAATGTTATAGATTATAGATATTTTTGCCAGTGAAAAAAATTAAAATGTTCTACCTTTACCACCTGATACTCTTTAATTACCACTGGAACATTTTACAGGGATTCCCTCAAAATTGGGATAGCTTTTTCTAACTTAGTTCTAAAGCTAGTGAGAACTTTTGGGGCATAGATTTGCAGGGCACTTCCTTATAAGTAATTTTGTCTTCTAAATAGGTTTATGAATAAAAAAGCTTGAATCTTGTAGGGAGTTGTTAACAAAGAACTTGTATCAGTCTCTCAGTATGCATTGCATACAGACTGATTATCAAAGAGCAGTTCTGTCTGTGTAATATAACTTAACGGCTCTCAAAAATGCCAACACTTTTCTGCAACTTGTACCTTAGAAACAAAATACTGCAGTAATCTACAAAATCAGGATTTTGGAAAATACCTATAAAAAGATGAATTCATGGAGTAACATTAGATGGTACAAAAGTGAGGTTTATCCAATATCATCAGTAATAAATCTGTACACTGACTGCTATAGAGATTGGATTTATTTGTAAAGTTTCTGCTAATTTCAGATTTCCAACAATTTCAGCTTCCTGGAAGAGAAGTTCATTATTATTCTTCAAAATATCCTGTTCTGGCAAAATTATTGAAAAACTATAAAAAAAACTAAAGCAAATAAAAAGTATTTTCAATTGAGTAAACTAGTACATATAATTATTGTGACTACAATTAATACTGCCTAAGAAGAATTAAGACTAGCAGCCAATAGCACCCGCTTGTTAAATAAACAGTCAACATAATTGAGGAATGAGCTGGTTAAATTTAGGGCATGGAAACTGATTTTTCTTTTATTGGCCTTTGAAGTGCAGTTTTCAATACATTGTAGGCTATGGATGCCCTGCAAGGAAAACTGTGCATTTATATGCTTTTAAATATGCATTTTCATCACCAGCTTTAATTTTAGTATATATTAGAAAATAGAAAGAAGTGAGCCAGTACAAAAGATAAAATTACTTTCCATAATTATCGCCTCAGGCAAGCATAAGGAATAGTACCTTTCTATCTTACAGTATGAAGTTATATTTTTTATTATTCATTTACAATTGTATCTCTAGCTAATTTATTGGGTACTTGTGAAAAGACAAGACCTAAGCTGTATGTTACAGATCCAACTTTACACTGATCCACACATTGTGGTTCACATAAAGTTGTGGGTTTGCTGTGTGGTCTGACTTACGCGTTTCTTGCCGATAGCATGGCACTTTCTTAGAGTCTTCCTCTCAGACTCTGAGGAAGTGCCATGCTATTGGCAAGAAACTCCTAAGTCAGACCACACAGCAAACCAACCGCTTTATATGAAACACAATGTGTGTGCCTCAATAAATCCTTGTAGTCTTTCATGAAGACTGTGTCCGAACTTTGTCCTGACTAACGCCCAGGATGCGGGAGATTCAGTTGTGCAAAGACAGTCCACTCTTCTGCCTATAGCAGCCACCTTTGGCTTTCCGGTGGAGCCCTCTGCTACTCATATGCCGCCAAGTCTTATTGTGGGAGAACCAAGAGAGAGTTCTGGGCAAGAATGGGAACAGAACATAAGCGGATAGGATGTGGGAGCAGTCAGTGAGGAGTGAACAGCAGGCAGGATTAATACCAGACGGACAACAGGGTTACCAAACGGTTATCAGGGCAAGGTCAGGGTCACAGGCCAAGGTCATACACAGAGAGTAATGTAGTACTAGTCATAATCTGAAGAGGAAGGCAGAGTAAGGGACAGGCAAGGGTCAAATACAGAATCTTAGACAGACTATAGCAGCCAGAAACCAGAAATTAACCTTTACATTGGGTAATGTGAAAATGGCAGATATGCCTTTAAATATTTGAATTTTCTCACTAACCTCAATGACATCATGCAGAGCTGCGAATAAGGCTGAAAATAGACGAGCGCCGCACAAAAGCCAGAAACTATTCAACGTGCAGTGAGAGCGGCAGGCGTCCCCGCCACCCCAGTAATCCAACAAAATTAGGAAACTTTTAGACTTAAAGGACATGTCAACCTCAAAATAATTTTTGCCTAATAAAACAAAACATGATTCTTTATCACACCAGATTATTATCACCAGAAGAATCCTGCCTCCTAAAACATGGCCATCCAAGTTTTTAGCGTGGTAGTGACTAATATGGTACATTCCATGAAATGTTTTATGGGCAGATGCCATTCTGTGTTCTGAGCATTGTAGTTCACATATAACTTATACCAATAAAACAGTGTCAACTGTAGAAAGAACAGTTTAATCAGATGTGTCCTTGCTCTTTATATTTTATTTGACCTGTTTCTGTTCAAAGCTACTTTAGAAGAACGTCTTATAAATGCCTATAAAATGTGCATTGACTGCTTAAAAGTCTTATTTTCTACATGGCTCTTTTTAAAAAAGAGCAACAGCCATTGCCACTGCTGCCAAGTGATAACGCCGTGTGCTTGATTTATATATCCCTTATCGCCCTTATTATGCTCATACTTTTTACCATAGTTTAGCTTGTACCTTTGCCCATGATTATATAACAGCAGGGCTTTTTCACCACTGTATCTTTTCCATTCCCTTGCTTTCAAAATGCACAGTGAATAATGAGCAACACAGCTACACTGATGTTGTTATTCATCTGTGCTATGACAGAGCATAGCATACTTCAGCTTTAATGTATCGCAGTTACCTGAGCACACTGTTTTACCCTGTCTATTATTAAGCATCTTGTACTCAGTTTATGGATCTGTAATGCTGTTTAGAAAATTTATGTACATTAGCGAATATTCACAAGACATTTCCTGGGAAGTGTGCCCAGATAAAATTGTGCTCTTTAGAGTCGCCAGATTTTTACCTTTGGAGTAATTTACTGGAATCACATCAGGCAAAATATCAGCTATAATGAGCACAACAAAAGTTTTAAATAAACAAAATTGCTATGTACAAGATATTGCTATTAATTATAGGAGGGCTTTCTGTATTAGATGAATGGTAAAATTAGTATTTGCAAGTGGTGAAAATATTAGCCGCTCTGCTACTAGAATGTTTCCATGCATTTTTTTTCACCAGCATTGTGTTTTCTATACAGGAAAAAATGCCCATTGCATTTGGCACAGGAAAAAACATAGAGAAAAATACTGGGGAAAAAAGGTAATTGACACCAATGCATTTGGTGCAAGAAACACTCTCACTAATGTGAATGTATTTAGGGTGAAAGAAAACACCCACTGACTTCTATGCAATTGGTGGTGAATTAATTTTGCATTTGTTTCCCATGGTTTTTGAGGAAGCAAAATGGGGCTATTTCATTCCTTACTATACAACACTTACATCTCTTAAAAATAGAATTACTCTTAGCACTGTGACTTAGACGAAGACTACGGAGTTATTTACTAAACCCCGAATGCAAAAAATCTGAAAACTTCATGTTTTTTTACTATAAAATCAGAATTTAAAAAAAAAAAAACATTTTTTCAGAATTTATTATGCCCTGAGGATGGAAAAAGTCAGAATCCAAAAATCCAGCATCTCAGACCTGCCGAGGTTGCATATCGTCTCATTTAAATGTCCAATGTGTCCATCAACTAAAAAGACAATTTCAGGCGATATTGCCAGCAAAAGTGAAGGATTGCCTGCTTGGCCCTGCAAACATAGGTAGATTGCATGGGGACCGATAAAGATTTTCTAACCTGGCCGATCAATCTTCAGACCGATGTCGGACGAAAGATCTTTGCGTCTATGGGGACCTTAAGTTGGTGCTTCCTTAAATATTATTTTGCCTTTGCAGATACTTACTCCTCTGTGTTCACTAAGACATATTTTCTCCGTTTATTTTCTCTTTGTGAGAAGAAGGAGCACTGCACATTGTAAACAGGGAGCAAAACATGGAACATGTGATTTTTGCCTGAAATGAAGAAAATGTTTAGCTTTTTTAATAATTTATGAAACCATTTATTGTTTTGGTTTGAACAGTGTGATTTTTTCTCTTCCTTTAAGCATAACCTTCAGTGCAAATTATTTATTGCATTAATGTCTGTAGAACTAGTAAAACGGAATCCGTTTTTTGTTACCTATGAGCTATACAGCATTTAAAGCCTCTATCCCTTTCATTTTATATTACTGGAAGCTACTATGTTGTTTAAATAGTTCTCATAAAATATATATTTGAATTGTTTATATTGTTAGTTTTTTTTTTTAAATAGAAAAAAATGCATCTGTTATGTAACTAGAATAAAGTATGGGGACAAACCAATGTCATAAAAATGTTTTCAGCGGGGGGTGGGGGGGAACCATCTGAATTTCTTAGGGATTTTTATGCAGCTGCACAAAAGTTCTATATACATTAGTCCACTTTCCCCCACAAAAAAACTTTAGGTTGTGCTTTGGAGGCCACTTTATTATTGTAATAATTCCTTTATCAAACAAATTGTGGGACCTTACACAACATTCCTTTCAGCCCAATGTACTGTACCAGTCTTAAATTATTTAGGGATTAATAGATTTTAAACTAATAGCCTAATTTATGATTAGTTATAATCAAGTATTTTTACTGGAGGGGGCTATTTAAAAGAAACACAGAAGTATTGGTTTTGTACCATGAAAGAGCAAACAGTTATGAAGTGATGATCAATAAATAACCCACCACCCTGATAAAGGGGCGCACCCCAGAAACTTTACATTTCAATTAACACGCAGGGCTTCTCCCCGCTTGCATGGAGTCTTGTGTGCTGGTAATCTTGTTTCTTATGATAGTGATGAAAACACAGGGATACAGACTATTTTTGTATTTCTGTATATTATGGTCAACATCACTTTTGGCACTTTATTAATGAATATTAATTCCAGTAGAAAGATATAGGAGTATACCAAAAAGAACCCAGATTCTATGTCTAGCTTGCTCACTTCTTGATAAATCTAGGGCAGCTGTTCTGTTTCATCTGGGAAATCATTACTGTTTAATATTCAGATATTCTCAGAAAATCGCTTGATAAGACAACATACTTTTATTTATAAGCTAAAACCTAACTTTTGCAGGATTAGTAGTTCATCATTACATTCTGTAAAGTGTCATTACAAGCTTTCTTTTCTATTCCTTGGTTTTATTATTACAATCATTGAAATCGGTAATGCCAACTAAGAGACTTAATTTTAGTCCCTGGCCACTAATTGTCAGTAATTGTGTAAACACGTTTAATGTTAGAATTAGTTATACACCGCATTGCTATTACTTCTACTGCAGTTTTGGCTTAATGAAACACTGTGATCTTATCTTTAAAAAGTTATAGCCTGTTTCTGTTACCTGTGGTGCTTGGTTTTTGGGATGTGAGATGTTTCAAAATTAATGGGGAGTGGGGACACAAATACTTTTTAGAAATCAGCCTTATTATATAGGCAATTATAAATAATAAACAGCGCCTGATTTAACAAATGTTGCACCGTGCAGATCCTAACAGTCCTTTAGATGAAACACATTAGGTTGCAGGTAACCCATCACCGCATTGCCCTCAAACAGGGAAAGGCTAATGATGGGTCCCCTGTCAGACTCCCCAACAGTACAAACCAAGTAAGCTCTAACATGGTGCAACTTGCATACAATATATGCACACCATTTACTACAGTCAGGAGTTTCATACTGCATCTTATTTTTTTATTTTTAAAAAGAGCAATTTTGTCTATAAAGGTAAGGGATCTGTTGTTGTTACTGGAAGCAAAAACAACTTATTGGGTGTATTTAATGTTTAAATGATTTTTCAAAAGACAAGGTATGAATATACAAATTCTGGAAAGCCAGTTATCTGGGAAACCACAGGTCCCAAGCATTCTGAATAATGGGTCCTTTACCTGTATTATAGGAATAAAAGGTATCCCATATGAGTACATGTTGAATCTTTACCTAAATCTTTCCAAAATATATTATAGTGATCACATTGGTGATAATTTCTGATGCTGAATCTCTAGCTGCCTTTGCTTTTTGTTTGCCAAGATACCCCTACCATAATGTTTATTACTTTTATTTTCTATTGAAAAACAATATCATCTTCACATTTCCTCTTTTATCAGTCTTTTATAATAAAGAGAACTGGGCATCTTTATTAAAGGTTTATCTTGACTTTGACCTTTAATTTTATTTCTGGAAATCTTTTTTTTCTGTTTAGTGATGAGTCAAATATATCAGTTTGTTAATGGGATTTATGGCTACTGTGCTGGGGATTACCAGAGATTTCAGTGCCAGATTGGATGTACAAAAACCCCTCCAGACACTACGGTAAAAACATGAATTTACACAAGTTTAGCTAGAGCACATAATGTTTGCATGCAATTTATATATCATTTAACATTAAAGGAAAAGTAAATGTTTTTCTTTTTCTTTCTGTAAATTTGCTCTAAACAGCTCCCCAGATTAATGTTCCTTAGTCCCTGCTGCAAGTCTGCTCTGGTTTCTGTGTTATCAGCAGCTTGTTTCCCCTTCTTCCTGGTGCAGAGTGAAGCCCAGCCCCTTAGTTTACTGAGCAGTCCATTTGCTGCTGTTACACAATAGAGAGGAAGAGGGAGCCAGTGTGTGCATTAGTAAGATAGTTTCCCCAAGCAAAAGGTGCTACACACACTGGTCTCTGCTATGTCATAGTATGCAAATGATCTCCAGGACTAGTCACAGAGATAAGGTCAGCTCAGTAAGCTATGGGGCGGGGCTTCACTCTGCACCAGGAAGAAGAGGAAACAAGCTGCTGATAACACAGAAACCAGAGCAGACTTGCAGCAGGGACTAAGGTACATTAATCTGGGGGGCTGTTGAGAGCAAATTTACAGATAGAAAAAAAAAAGGTTTACTTGTTCTTTAAGGGGCAACTTTATTAAAATGTGAGATTCCAGCTCACCACAGAAAATTCATCCACTTTATATAGGAAAGAATTTTTAGAAGCATATTTATTATATTGTAAACTCTTTCTTTCACTCACTGATAAATATGCTATAAAAATCCCAAAGAAATTAATAGAAAGCGGGTGGATTTTCTGTGTTGAGCTCTAATCTCACATTTTGATAAACCTGTCCCTTATAGCAGGGGTCCCCAACCTTTTTTAGCCCATGGACCGGTGTAATACCAAACCTTTTTGCAAGGACCGGAGAGTTGGGTGGGGGAGCTGGGGGGATCTGTGGTTGGGGACCCCTGCCTTTTAGTCTTAATTTGTTTGTTTAACATAACCCATATTTGGCTATTTCTAATATGTATTCTTGACAGTCCATATTGGAACCCAATTTTAAGCTGTTACAAGTAATCAGAAAAAAGATCCATGCATGGCAATAGCCATTTACAGTTTTTATGTATTGTTTATCTGCATATTATGTATCAACTATCTGCATATTCTAGTCTTATTCCAAAGAAATTCATTTGTTTTCAGTCATTCCTGAAACTCAACTCTGAAAAATGCATGTACCCTTTTGGTTTTTTTTTCCTCAAGCATTCCATATAGGTTAGCTAATGATATGGAATGAAGTTCTATTGTTAAGAACATGAAATTTCAGTAGTTTCCCAGCAGTTATAGAAGATGTGCGCTTCTATAACAACTTTGCCTACACACTATTAAATGTACAGAGCAGCTGTAATTATATTGCACATTCCACCATTGTGTAAGCACATAAAGTATTGACGAATGTTCCAAGATGGAACTGAAATGTCGGAACTAATAAACCTTTATTATTTTTTGCAACAGAAACATTGACCTGCTGATCTTTCCTCAGACTGCTGTCACTTTGGCTGTTTTACACGTATTTCTTCGGGACTGGCACCTAGGCTGTTTGTAATAACTTATGGAAGTGCGTTCCAACTGGTGGCAATATATATATATATATATATATATATACTGTATACATATAAATTATACAGGTATATATGTATATTTATCACCATTTATCACCATTCTCATTTTGTTAGCTCTCACCAAGATTTCAATATTTTGGTTGAAAATGTTGGCTTAGTATTCATCCTTTAATCAAAAGGGGAGATTATTAGTCTGCAGCAGCATTTTCTACTGAAGCATCCAAATAATACTATAACATATAAAAAAAATAGAGGCATAGGGTCTCCTGCATTGTTACATTAAGTTTAAGCCTTCTTTCTTATTTTACAACAAAACACAAGGGTGATTATAAAATACAAAAATGCATGGCCGCTGTTCAAGAGGCAATATTCATGAATATGTGTGATTAATGTATTTAATACATGCTGTTATCCAAATTCCCCTTCCTGGTCGATATCTGATGTGGACTTTTTACATATTTATCAGACAAGCTAGAGTATAGTATTAGCAGATAACTGTATCAGGCCTTGTGGGACGTTTTGACTTGATGTGTCTTCACAACCTTCCTTATCCACATTATTGGCCTTGTTTGGCCTTTCATTTCAATCATTTATGATCATTTGTTGCTCATCCCCAAAAGAATCTACTATATAAATTTAAAAGTCTATTGAGGCTTAGGTATAAAGATTGAAGGCTAAAGAGCAGAGAAGTTGGAATGTGTTTATAAAAAGTCTTTATTTTTGAAAACAGATTATAAATAATTGATACTGCAAGTTATAGCTGTGTTTTTGCAATAGCACAATATTATGAAAAAAAGATATAAACTCACCTATAAAAAGCATACCAAACAATAACTCTTAAAGAGGCGGTTCACCTTTATGTTAACTTTTTAATATGTTATAAAATGTCCAATTATAAACAACTTTTCAATTGGTCATCTTTTATAGATTTTGAATTATTTGCCTTTTCTGAATCTTTTCAGCTTTTCACATCTAATGCTACAAATGTATTGTAATTGTTACTAGTCTTTTTATTTAGACCCACTCCTATTTATATTCCATATTTATATGTGGTTGCTAGGGTAATGTGGACCCTAGCAACCAGAGTGCAGAAATTGTAAACTGGTGAGCTGCTTAACCACAAATAATAAAAACATCAAATGCAAATTGTCTCAGAATTTTT
>CM044431.1:183252956-183264624 GCA_024363595.1 Xenopus borealis | reverse complement strand
ATTTGCCCCATAGGGTGGCCACCTGCTTGATTTTCACTTAGATAGCCCAGGTTTTGGATGGCTGTTAAGGTGAAAACTGTCAGTACAGATTTCCTGATAAGGAAATACAGACAGGACTTTTAAGTGAATGGTGCAGCGATCAGCCAATCACTGATCACCAAGTCATAACCCTGCCCCTGACATTACAGACCTGCCCTGAAAATCACCTGCCCCGATGTTATTCGCTCTGCCTCCTGCCTAGACTTTCCCACCACAAAACCCTAGGAACACATTCTTCCTTTTCTTGTAGTGTTTTCCCCTCCACTAAGCACATAAAATAAACTGATAGATAAACAAATTCAGAGGTAGAAAAGGTATATAGCATAGTACATGTTCAGCTGTGTTTTCCCTGTATTTTTCCATCCAATAGTTAATAAAAAACATTCATGCTGCCCAGTAAAACAAAAACACATTCTTCCCACAAGCGAACATTCTTTTCTTGGAGTGAATTCCCCTCCACTTAGCACTGATATCAATGGAAAAACTATTTTCTTCCTAAAAAAAAAAAAAAATAATAATTTTGAAAAAAAGAAGTAGCATATATAGTAGAATATGTTCAGCCGTGTTTTTCCCTGTAAAGGTTCGTCATATTTTTAGTTCCATCCAATGATTAATGTGACAGAGACATTGGCCAGTGGAACACAATCTCCCACAAGCTAACTTCCTTTTCTTGGAGTGAATTCCCCAGCACTTCGCATAGATATCATTTGGGAAAATAACTCTCTTACTTAAAAAAAAAAAAAACGAATTCAGAGGTAGAGGAAGCATATAGTATAGTTCATGGCCACCTGTGTTTTTTTCCAGTCTAAATAACTATATTTAAAATATATTTGGGCTTTCTAAAAAAAGAATGATTTAAATCAGCACTCAGATGGTACAGATGGAAATGTGCTGTGATTTTCTTTTTATTTATCATCTTAGATAAGACAGCTGCTTCAGTGAAAAATAACAAAAAGTGTTAAATCTGCATAATATAAATTTGTTTTTACCCTTTCAACATCTGTTCTAATTGAGTGTCAAATTTCATTTTCACAAACATTGAACAAAGGTTCTCTAATTCGGATCTTGCAGGCAGTGATATATCTATTTTTACCATCAGTTCCTATTAGTTAAGCAAACAGAAAAAAAGTGTTCTGTCTTATCAGAACGGACAAAACGTGGGATAACACAGTGTTATGAATCTCTGCTTTTCTGTTAATCTACCGAAAAAATAGAATCAAAATAGGAATAATTAACACGTTAGAAGCAGGAGTAGACTTGGGAGTGAGGTGGCCTCCTTCCTTATGAAACAGAAATTAGCACCAGCAATTGCTCCTTTGGATAAAACCTATCTTGTTATAACCTGCACAGTAGCTTCTTTTATATGTTTATATGCAAATTACTGTAGCTTCCATTGGGTTCATAGACCAAAGTGACTTTGCTTTAACTTTTGTTAATTGCCTAGAAAGACTGAGTAGACCAATAGCAAAAATTACTTAATATGCATCTAATTTAGGAACTTGCACAAATTAAAACTCCTGTGACATCTCATCCATGGAACACTATCTTAAAGCTAGCACATAGTTATCAGGTTAAATACCTGGATCATTAGTAGTAATTCTAATTCTCTGTTTTTCACCTTTACATAAACTTTTAGTATAATGCAGAGACTAATATTCTAAGACAATTTGTTGTTGGTCTTTTTGGTATAATTTTTACTGTGTTTTTTAATTATTTAGCTTTGTGTTAAGCAGCTCCGCATTATGAATTTTTTTGCAGCTATCTGATTGCAAATATCCTATCAACAGGGGTTTGAATATGAGTAGGAAAGGACCCAAATAGAAAGATAATTAACAAAAAGTTACAATAACAATAAGGGGCAGATTTATCAAGGGTTGAATTTCGAAGTGCAAAAATTCGAATTCAAAAAGACCAACCGAAATTAACTAAAAAATGTTTTTCTTGCAAATAGGTCAGTTTCCGTTTGAATTCGAATCATACGAATCAAAGTAATAGCCCATTTTATAGAACTTTCAAAGTCCACCAGTTGACTCCAAATAGGTACTAGGAGGTCCCCCATAGGCTTAAAAAAATCAATTCAGCAGGTTTTAGATGGTGAATGGTCAAACGTCGAATTTTAAAGAGACAGTACATGATAAATTTCAAAATTTTTTGCAATTCAAATCAAATTTGGACTATTCCCTAGTCGAAGTACAAAAAATAGCTCAAAATTTTATTTTTTTATTTGAAATTTCACTTCGACCCTTGATAAATCTGTCCCTAAATGTGTGGTAATAGTTTTTTGCTGCCTGGTTCAATAATCACCATTTGAAAGATGAAAAGAGTCAGAAGAAGAAGGCAAAAGCAATTTAGAAAAAAAAGTTGTGAAAAATTGGCCATTCTAAAACATACTTAAAGTTAACATAAAAGTGAGCAAGAGTTAAACCTGCTGGTCTGACATCATTTTGAATAGACCAACCTTTGATGTTCACATGTAAATCACATGCTCTAAGTACTTAAGGACTGCAGAAAAGAACACTTTGAAGACAAATAACAATCAACCTATTTTATAATAAGATATACACATGAATATAGGAATGTAGTAAAGAATGTAATTATAGAAAGAAAAGTGAAGGAGATGAAGAGATGTTTAGAAAAAAGACAGAATTTATAGGAACACAAATAAATCAATAGGCCTGTGAATGAATGCATCCCCAGGATATATGTGTTCCTTATCAGTCAAAATGAAGCAGCAGTATCCCTTTATGGAAATCTGCCTAGTTATGACTTTATTAATGTATGGCTCTTTCTGATGGATTATAGTGACCATGACTTAGATGAATGTCCACTCACTATGAAAGAACCAACAACTAAGCCAAGCATCACAAATGATTTCTAACTTTTTATCCATTAACATATTGAAATGGATGGTTAAATGCTAAACTTTTAGTTTTAGGATAATTTGTTCTACCCTGTAATTTAATGAGCTGAAAAAAGTAAAAGGTAGAAGAGGAATTAAAACAGAAATATAGCTAGAAATGAGATGCTACATACTTATGTTAGTTTAATTTGATGTTTGCTCTAGGGGTGCTTAAAATATATGATGAAATTTTAATGTTAATAAAGTCAGTTGGATGGAAGCTCAGCTTAATCTCCTTTGAGCCTAATCAACAGGAAAAATGCAGTCTCAAATTACAGTGAGAGAGAAAAAGTACAACTTAAAATCTTTTATTTTATGCACGTTGATCAATGAAACCCAACACCAGGCATACAAGGAATGTATACAGTTCCGGCATGTATACTGTAATTAACTGCAGTGTTAATAAATGGTGGGAGCAGCTGCAGTGGGCCCTATTAATTCAAAAACAATCATAGTTTATTTTTCTATTACCATAAACTTCTAAGGCAGTATTAGGGGTAAATTGCCAGGTGATGTTGTGATGCTGATTCTGTTGATGCTTTTAAGAGGGGCTTGGATGATTTTTTGGACAGACATAATATCAAAGGCTATTTTGATACTAAATTCTACAGTTAGTATAGCTATGGGCATATATGGTTTGTGTGAAAGTGTGTAGGGGTGTGTGTGTGTGAGTATACACTGGGTTTTAATTTGGACGGGTTGAACTTGATGGACTTTTTTCTTTTTTCAACCCAATTTAACTATATAAATATATATGAACGCAAGTGCAGATGTGGGACCGGACAGTCAGTTGCATGAAACGAATTTATTTCAATAATTAAAAGTTCTTGCATCAACATGGTCTCCTTCTCCTTGTATAGTTGTGTTAACCTTTGCTATTCCACATAGTTTCACCACTACTTTCCTCTTGTTCTGAACTTATACAGTTCGGCCTATGGATGCAGAGGAAACCTCTAGCTACTGCCACCCAGGTCTGGACTGAGATTCAAAATTGGCCCTGGTATTTCAGGTACACAGAGGCCCAAATAAGCTACATAGCAGCTCAAATAGCCCCCTACCAGCTCAATATATAGTGACTATCTATGGCAACTTACAGCAGCCCCTCTGGCATTGGCCAGAACCCACAGATTGTCAGTCCAGGCTTGCTGCCACCTCTAAACCAGGTGGTAGCTCTGGGGGTTTCCCACAGTACGGAGCATATGTCACTCTGACATAGGGTTGCCACCTTTTGTAAAAAAAATTTACCGGCCAGTGGGGGGCAGGAACAAAAGGGGGCAGGTTGTGACATAAAATCAGTCACACACAGCACTGCAAAAGGGGCAGAGCAACACAGAGATGGACAAGAGCCTGAAAAAAACGGTAAGTGCTGAGAGAATTGGGGCGGGCCAGGGGCTTTTGCTTAAGGGTATTACAAATTACCAGCAACTACATTGCCAGTAAATTTGTAATACCGGCCTCGGCCTTGGCAGGTGTTTTACCGGCTAGGCCGATAAAAGACCGGCCAGTTGGCAACCCTACTCTGACACCAAACATTGGAATTAACAATAAGGGGCAGATTTACTAAATTCATGTAAAGGATTAGAATATTCAATCGAAGAACCTGCCCTTTAAATTTTTATCCGACTGCCTACTTCGCCAGATTGAACCTACCAAATTGCAATAGAAGCCTATGGGAAGTCTTTTGATGAATTTCAATCGTACGATCGAACACTTCGAACATTCGATTCGTACGATTTTGGCGAATATTCGAGCGTTTTTTCCTGCGACTATTCGATCATATAATTCTGGCGAATAGTCGAATATGCGCTCAAAACTGGCGAATATTCCATTCGATTTTGGCGAATATATATTCCCAAAATATTCGCCAGTCGAATTCAAGGGCTAATAGCCCTCGACAATTCGACCCTTAGTAAATCTGCCCACCATTCTGATTTTTGTTGAAATGCAAAAGCAACTGCATCAATTTCCATCAGATTCATCTGGAAACATGGGGAAACCACTCCATTGTGTATAAAAGAACACGCCGATTGTACTTGAAATTGCACTCGATTTTAGGAGTTGTTATGAATCCTGTCATGTGATAGAAACAGGATAATAAAGATAATTTGCCATAATATTAAGTTGATGACCAGTAGATCAGGCAGTAAAGTTAGTGTGGTTTAACTACTGCATATCTCCTAAGCAAGAGTTGAACTGCTTCAAATATATAGAATATATCATATATATGAACCTAGAGATACTTAGGGGCCCATTTACTAAATTCGTGTGAAGAATTCTAAATTTGATCGAATTTAAAAAAAATCCGAATGTGAATTTTGAATATGCAAATTAGGTAACTTCGACCATCGAATTTCAGAATTCGTCAGATTCAAATAATTTGAATAATTCGAATTTAATTGTATTCGAATATTCGATGGTCGAAGTACTTCCCCATTAAAAAAAATTTGATAGGCCAGTTCGGTGTAGTGGGCTTTAGAGTACAACAACAATATGCATCCCATTCCCAGTGCTGTGTTAGAGTACTGTGCCACAGATGGACAAAGGGGGTCATGGGCTACAACATGCCACCCCTGGCACAGTCATCTCTTCTATGAATATTTACTCTTACTTATTCTTATTCTTACTTGTGAAGAAGTTGATGCATGTTGTTTATATTTTTCTTTCTGAAAAGGGTTGCACTGATCTGTTATTCATCCAAAGTGGTTTCAGACAGTTTAACTCATCTCCTACTGTTCTACAATAACAAAAGTATATAAAGGAACATAATGGAAGTGCTGGCACAAATATTATAGTAAGTGGGTATATGACAAGCAAGCAAGTAACACAGTAAGCAGATGTGCAGTTGACAGTTTGGCACTGTAGATTTCTGTTGTTATATATCCAATGTGGAACTATTTGAAACCAACCTTATTTATAAAGGCTTCTTGGCTGTGCATCTTAGCATACTGTAACTAAAGTTTCCTAGGGAGCCTGAAACTAAAGGATAGGTGGTTCTTCTATGGTTCTCTCTGTGGGTCTGTGGTGGAAGGTTCTCAACTCAACAGTTTCCTTACCAGCCAAAAATAGGAGCCTAGTCTCAGCTGCTTCCCCTGACTCCCTGTAAACAGGACACACATATAGTGCATATAATGCCACTTATGGTGCACAAGGTATTTTATCACTGGTATTCACTGATTTCATTAATGTTTCAAAACCCTATGGAGAATGCCACACATATTGAAGCTATTTTCTTAGAATATTTATTTTGTTATAAGCTACTTCTCATTATAAATAGTAGTACACCTAAGAAAGTATAATCTGCCAATAAAGACATGGAATAAAGACTTCTGCATTCTGTGAAATAGCTGCACATTCATGTTTTAATCCCAACAATAACCTTTAATGCAAATGTGAACTTCTTTGTGACAACTGCAATTTGACACGTTTACAAAAATTTACAAAATGTCACATTTGCTATTTTGTTGTTTGTTTTTATCTCAGTTCTCTGACTGGAATGCTCTCTTCTAAGGAAGCAATTATTTGTGGGGGTTAATCCTGATCATTATATGTGGATTATTTGTGATTTATATGGTCATATACCTATAACTCTGCATTGCAATGTTGCCATCGACATGATGTCTTCATCCATCGATGTGTGACATGCCATTTAATCAAAACTTCACTTCAGTGGCATTCTTTATGTTTTACTAATTTTGGAGTTGACCCCTTAGCTGACAGCAAAGCCAAACTGACATAACTGCGATTATCTGCATTACTGTTTTTCTTGCTTTGTATTTGTATGTATTTTTGATACTTTATATTATTTCGGGGTGTGATTCTCCACAGTTAGGGGTTATTTATGAAGCTCCGAATTTATCTCAGTATTTTCTTTTACAAACTCCGAGCAAATCTGCATGGGTTTTTTAGGCTTATTTATTACAAAATTTTCTTTGTGGGTAAAACTCTGATTTACACAACTTTTTCGTATTTATTTTCTGAAAAACACAAATTTTTCAGTTTTTCCCTTGAAAGCTCTGATAATATTGTGGAATTGTACGAAACCCAGTGCACATCAAAAAATCAATGGGACTTCCCCATTAACTTACAGTATATGCAACCTTGGCAGGTTTTAGATACGGGATTTTAATATTCATAGTTTTTCATCCTCTGGGGTTTAATAAACCCCAACAAATTTGTGATTTTAAAAAAGGCCTATTAAAAAAAACAAAAAAAAAAGAATTTTCTGGATTTAAATAAATAATCCCCTAAGGGTATTTGTAGGGTCCAAGATTTTGAACTGATGTAGCTGCAAGATCATGAATAGTGATGGGCGAATCTCCCGAGATTCGCTTCGCCGAAAATTGCGAATTGGTGAAAAATTCGCAAAACGAGTCGCTTTTGACACGCGTCGCATAAACTTTGGCACGTCGCGTCGTTTTCGGCGCGCGACTCGTTTTTCTGGTGAATTTTCGGAAAGTGAAATTTCGCTGCCGATTCGCGAATTTATTCGCCAGCGGCGAATCGCGGGAATTTGCCCCGAATTCGCCCATCACTAATCATGAACCCAGGAGCAGAGAGAGAGAAACAGTTTATATTACTGACTGATGCACAATTTCAGTATGTTTGTGAAATTAATTGGCAGATTAGTTAAATATCAAATTGGGGAATCCAACAGGATTCCTAGTGCGTCAATCATATTTTCCTAATCATGATTACAGTTTTCCTGAGAGTCATGAAAGCATTGATGTTGATTGATTCATGTGTTTGACAGGCTTTGTAGAGTCAGTTGCTACACCCATATACTGTACATTTAGGGGGTTATTTATTGAAGATCACATTTTTTTGGTGAAGCTTTTAAATGGGAAAACTCAACTTTTTTCAAGGAAAAAAAACAAGTCAATGGCAGATGTCCCTTTTCAGTTTGAAGATATCATGGTCTATGCTGGGTTTCATTCAATACTCCAAAAAATGTTGGGTTCCAGAACCAAAATTTTAAGAATTATTTTATAAATTTAATTACCTTAATTACCTTATTTAATAAGTGGATGGGAGTTTGGTCAAGTTTGTTTTAATGAAATTATAGAAAAAAATTCTAGTTTCAGTAAATAACCACCATAAAGTGTAATTTTGTATTTTACTATATAATGTGCATTAAAGGTCAACAGAGGGTTCACTCTGACCATGTATACATACTGTACGTATGTATAGCCAACTGATTTAAGGATTATTTGTTGTTTAATTTGGTTTTCTAGCTCTTTGAATTCTTTGGTATGTAATGTTTGACTAGAAAAAGAAAACACGTAAGTCTGTTATACTGTTTTCAATAAATCATTTATTTTTCCAAGTAGTCTGGTTTAGAGCAGCTCATTGAATGTTTGTTTCATAGGCTTTTAAGCAAAACTAATAACAAATCTAAAGTTTATCATACAGTTGAGTGGTATTCTGTGCGTCATTTTCACTTCAACTTTGAGTCACAGTCCCAGATTTCTAAAGAATGCTATATACAACAAAATATCTAAATATGCATAAAGTGATTTTTATATATTGAATACTGTCTTCAATATCTACTTTTAAAATCAAATCCTAATGTTAAAAAAAACTTGAACTAAAATGTTAATCATAGATGTTAACCCAGATCATTTTTTTTTCAGATGCAACAATTATTCCATGAAAATTATGAACACAACAGAAAAGGATACATACAAGACCTTCACAACAGCAAGATTCATGCAGCTATAACACTGCACCCTAACAAAAGGCCAGCATATCAGTACAGGCTTCATAACTATATACTGAGCAGAAAGATTTCAGAATTACGGTTTCACACTATCCAGCTTCATAGGGAAAGTTTTCTAATGAGCAAACTTAGTAACAGTGAAATAAGCAAGGAAGATCAACAGCTTGGCATGATGCCATCATTCAACAGATTTCAGCCACAGGAAAGAAATGAAGTAATTGAATGGGAGTTTCTGACAGGGAAGCATATTTATTCTATGAATGCAAATGTTCCACCGTGCCAGAGTTTAACTAACCTTTTAAAGGCATCATTAGATGACACTGTAATGCAAGTTATGGAAATGATAAATGAGAACTCTAAATCTAGAGGAAGATTAATTGATTTTAAGGAAATCCAGTATGGCTACCGTAGAGTTCACCCTTTGTATGGGGTAGAATTTATATTGGATATGTTGCTTTTATACAAAAGACACAAGGGGAGAAAGCTCACAGTACCTGTAAGGCGTCATGCCTACCTTCAACAATCATTTAGCAAGCCTTTTTTCAAAGAAGAAGAGGAACTGGATGTACAGAGTGTTTTGCAGAGCATTAACACGGATGCTCAGACATTTTCTTTCTTTTCCAATTCGTTAAAAATGTTTTCTTCGCTCCATGTCACCAAAGAAATGAGAGCAAACGGTGACAAGAAAATCCATTTTCTTGTCCCTCTCACTGGAAGATTTGACATTTTTGTGAGATTTATGGAGAACTATGAAAAGACCTGCCTGATCCCAAAGCAAAATGTTAAATTGGTGGTCATTCTTTTCAATTCTGACTCAAGTTCAGATTCCAATAAGCACACTGAGTTAATGACAGATTATCAAAACAAATATCCACAGTCAGACATGAATATAATCACACTGACAGGACAATTTTCCAGGGGCCTAAGCCTTGACAAAGGTTCTGCTCAGTTTGGAAATGACACTTTACTGCTCTTCTGTGATGTAGACCTTATGTTCACCTCAGACTTCCTTCAGCGATGTAGAGATAATACTATTCAGGGAAAGCAAGTCTATTATCCAATTGTATTTAGTCAGTATGATCCCAAAATAGCATATGTTGGAAATCCTCCATCACCTAATAACTTTGTTTTTACAAAGAAAACAGGATTTTGGAGAGATTATGGCTTTGGAATTACCTGTATTTACAAGAGTGATCTCTTAAACATAGGTGGATTTGATACATCCATTCAAGGGTGGGGACTGGAAGATGTTGATCTCTTTACGAAAGTAATAAATTCTGGACTGAAAGCATTCCGAAGTCAGGAAACAGGAGTGGTTCATATTTTTCACCCAGTTCATTGTGACCCTAATTTAAATCCTAAGCAGTACAAGATGTGCCTAGGTTCCAAAGCAAGTACATTTGGATCTGCTGCTCAATTAGCAGAAATCTGGTTAGAAAAACATTTAGGTGTTGGATACAACAGAACGCATTCCTGACATGTCAACTTTTTTATATACCTTAAGGGGAGTTTACCTCATATTATTTTTTTGTCTTCATTTTCCATAAACTCCTCTATGTCTTCCAAAGGATAATTGTCAACCATAAAGAACTCTACTGATTATTAGTATTTGAACTTCCTATTAAATAATGGGGTTATTTATTTTTTTTTCTATTTTGGAATTTGGACATGAGTATCTATGTTGTGCTTTTAGAGCACATCTACCAAGGCTTATCCTAGAAAACTCTTTTGAGCAGGGTGCAATATTCATCAATATTGTGTTTGTTAACGTGACAAAATATTTGTCAATGGTACCACAAAAGTGCTTTATACTTTCCTTGGGGAAGAGACATTTGTTTTATAATTTATACAAAAACTAAAATCTATAAACACTACTTTTCTTAAAAAAGTAAGAATTATGATTGTATCTTTATTTTTTAAAATGAATTAAGACGTTCTTTTCATGAGCAGCTGGTACTGGCTACCATGTTCCTGAAATTATAAATCAAGTTCCCTATGTTTTGTTGTTCATACAAATCAAGTGTATTCTTTTTTTCTTCTTGGGAACACAATAGTTTTAAATAAATTGTGTACTGTAAATTTTAGAAGTTTTTGTGAACCATTGTCCTTCATTTGCTGGCAAGAAGATGAACTAAATGGGCATATCATTTTAAGAAAAATGTTTTTTATTTAAAAAATGAAGATTATGCTGTTTGTTTCTATTTTCTCATTTTGTTTGCTTTTTTCTGAAGAAATGCATCTTGTATTTATGCTGAATTGCCTGTAAGATTTAATATGATAAACAAATCATCATTTAAAGGAGCAGTGCTACTTAGTCTGATTGAAAAACATTTAAAAACTATTTTTCATAAGGTAACTTAATACTTATTATCTCCTTTCTTAAAAGTGTCCCAAACGTTCCATTAATGAAGGCATCAATGTAATTGTAAATATGTATCTTTTAAAGAAACGTGTGAAAAGCTGTTTCACCCACTGTGGTGTTAATTGTAGTTTGACGTTAGGAGCCTTTTAAAGCAAAAGAGCATGTAAGTACTCCCTCGAAATCAAATGAAATAAGCCAAAAAATAACCAAAAAATAAATTAAAAATTCAATCCATTTATTAGGAAATATAGACAGATGGCCAAACGCGTTTCGTGCATATTGGGGCACTTACTCATAGCCTGCTATGCATTTCTTTAAATGAATGAAGAAAAAAGAAAAAAAGGAAAAAAGAGAGAGACACTCACAATGTGCAATGTATACTTCAAAGGGCATGGTCTCTCTCTTTTTTCCTTTTTTTTTCTTTCTCTCTTCATTATCTTTTTTTTTTTTATTTTCTTTTTCATTAATTGTGATTTATATGTTAAAGGAAAACTATATCCTGAAAATGAATACTTGAGCAACAGATAGTTTATAATATTAAATTATAAATTAAGTGATATATTAAAGAATCTTACCAAACTGGAATAAATATTTAAGTAAATATTGTCCTTTTACATCTCTTGCCTTGAGCCACCATTTCGTAATGGTCTGT
>CM044431.1:183213602-183251734 GCA_024363595.1 Xenopus borealis | reverse complement strand
CTGTGACACAATATTCTGTTAAGTGAGTTAAATGGGATATCTGAGTTGAGTTATACTGTGTCAAACGCACAATCCAAAGTGGCTTCATCTGTATGATTACCCAATGGCACATGCTACTAAAAAGTATATTATTATGAAAATGGTTTATTTACATGAAGCAGGGTTTTACATATGAGTTGTTTTATGCAATATCTTTTTATAGAGACCTACATTGCTTTGGGGGGTATAGTTTTCCTTTAATGGACACTTGCAGTGTCTGATTGTTTTAACTTTGTAATTTGAGACTCATTGTGATGTGTCAAGCTCTGATTGGATGTAAATTCTTTAAATAGATTCTTTGAAGAAATTCATAGCAGCCTATGAGTAAGTGCCCCAATAGGCACGAAACGCGTTAGGCCATCTGTCTATATGTCCTAATAAATGGATTGAATTTTTAGTTTATTTTTTGGTTATTTTTTGGCTTCTTTCATTTGAATTCGAGGGAGTACTTACATGCTCTTTTGCTTTAGAGTTGTTCTTGCACCCATGGACTGGGGTGAACTGTAAGTACAAACCTCTGTTTTTTTCATTTTTGGAGCCTTTCACAAATGACATTATTACTATTATGATTGGATATTTTGTCTCCCTTTTGTTAACATGTTAGGAGCCTTTTCACAAAAAGCCATTTCGAATTGCCAAGACTTAAAGGGGTGGTGCACCTTCAAGTTAACTTTTAGTATGTTATAGAATGGCCAATTCTAAGCAACTTTTCAATTGGTCTTCATTATTTATTTTTTATAGTTTATTTATTATTTGCCTTTTTCTCCTGACTCTTTCTAGCTTTCAAAAGGGAGTCACTGGCCTCCTCTAAAAACAAATCCTCTCTAAAGCTACATATTTATTGTTATCACTACTATTTATTACTCATCTTTCTGTTCCAACTGTCCCCTATTAATATTCCATATTCTCATTAAAATCAATGCATGGTTGCTAGGGTAATTTGGACCCTAGCAACCAGATTGCTGACACTGCAAACTGGAGAGCTGCTGAATGAAAAGGCAAATAACTCAAAAACCACAAATAATAAAAAATGAAAACCAAATGCAAATTGTCTCAGAATATCCCTCTCTACATCATACTAAAGGTTAACTCAAAGGTGAACAACCCTTTTAATAATATACAAACAGATTAACAAATAAAATGGTAGCAGACTTTCTATTTGTATTTCAGAGTTGAATCTGTGAAACTGCTGAACTAGATTTAACAAAGGTTGAATTTAGAAGTTATGTAAATTTTTTTAGTGCTAATAAATTTGAATTTACTCACAACTCAAATGGGAGATTATTTATGAAAAACTCAAATGTCTAATATTCGATGGAATATGAATGACCCAAATTCAATTGAGTTTTCCTCCAAAAAAAAACGTGAATGTCAGGAAGACAATAAACATATTCAAATTGTTCGACAGACCTCTTCCATTGACTTGTCAATGAGCTTGGCAGGTTTTAGGTGGTGAATATTTGAATTAGATCTGTTTCCAGGGTCAAGTTGTGATAAATCTCACATTTGAATTCAAATTACATTTGGTTGAATTTAAATTTGAATTTGAGAGTTTTGACCAAAAAAAAATTTATCATTAGATTAAATACATTCTAAAAATCTGATCTACATTCTTACCTTCCGTAACATTGTGCCTGTATCTTAACACAGGAAATTGCCTGCAATAGACAGGGGAATAAAAGACTACAGAGGAACACATTAATATAGTGTATCAAAACAGTCTTTTAAATATCTACATCATTTTATAAGTATGAAACCAAGATACAGGATATAATTAAAGACAAATAAAACCCTGGAGCATTACCAAAGTAAAGTAGCTCCCATTATTCCTGGAAACCCCCTGTATAACTTCTAATGAAGCCTGCAGAGGGTGATATGTGTGGAGTTTATTGAGCCCTCCTTTGAGAAAAAAGATGTGACAAGTATTATTACTTGTCCGTGATATGGATCTCCAAACCTACTCAAAATATTTTAAACATTAATTAACCCCAATAGTATTGTTTTGAATCTAATCAGGGTTTATAATAGCTTAGTTTGGATTAAGTACAAGGTACTGTTTCATCACTTCATGGGAAAAAAGGAAATCAATTTTAAAATGTTGAATTATGTGATTAAAATGAAGTCTATGACTTTCTGGATAATCGATCTCCAGATAACGGATCCTATCCCTATACTATTTTTAAGTGACATTGGCACTTGAGTGCTACATAATTATTGGGAGCTGTTCAGTTCAAGTCATGGGCTTTGTTTGCCATAGACTTACACAATTTCTAAATACTTTTTAGGCAAGTGAATCTTCTTTTTATTCACATATTATAGTATATGTCCACTCCTAAACCTAAGAAATTACTGGATATCATTTTGTGGCATGACTCTTTAGATGACTTAAATATCAAACTATATTTCCAGGCAAAATCCCATCTACATTCATTTGTTTTATGGCATTGCAGCGTTTAATGGTTTTAATTCTTGTCCTACATTTTGATATTTTGAACACTGGAAGTGCGCATGTTCCCAGGCATTAGTTTATTCTTGTGCCTGCTGTGTAGTTATTTGTTTATTCCGGTTGTACCTTCTACACTGACTATAGCAATTAATGGAAAAGTGTGAACTACAGTATTGCAGAGGGTGAATGCTTCATGAAAAAAAGGATAATAGAGCAGAAAAAAGATGAATGTTCCAATTCAAAAATGGGGCTTTGTTACACTTTTATATGTAAACCATATTCAAGAAAATGCCATTATATTTAAGAAATATTTTATCTGAACCCCTTACATGGTTATATACTATCTACATAAACCATCTGTGTGTGGCTAAAGATAACCTGGTATTAGTGCAGGTGGATCAATAATTGGCTCAGCATTGCTGACGTGCACTAGGCTATAAAACCTGCTCTCAGATGGTATTGAAAAGATTGCTCCTGCACACCTGCAATACATAAATAAGCTGAACTTTCAGCAGTAAAACTGTGTATCAAACTCTGCAGAGGTATCATAACTGCTACATGTAATAATGTCAGTATTATGAAATGTTTGCCATGCATTCCCTAATGGATACTGGAGAATGCTGGGAAAGGATAATATAAAAATGGTTGAGTTATCTTAAAATGTCAGATTTTGATTCCAGATCCTGGGAGAACTATTTGGGTTCATAATGCCATTAAAAGCATTTAGAAAAAAGGTTTATGTTTTGTTTACTAGCAGAGAGTCCCCTAGACAGTATGATGGATAGCGTTCATATGCTTTAAGGGCCCCTAACCCATATAGATATTAGTACAGCCCATTGCTAATTCACACCTACTGATAAACTACCCTTGTAGTTTATAGTATTGAGATGTAGTACAGTGTTAGCCATTCAAAAAATGTATTAAATGTAAAGTTTGTTGATACCTTTCATTGGCTAACTGAATAAGTAACAATTGCAAGCTTTCGGAGCACAATATTTTGCCTGACGAAGGGGCCTGTGTGCTCCGAAAGCTTGCAATTTTTACCTATTCGGTTAGCCAATAAAAGGTATAACCAAACTTTACATTTTATACCTTGTAGTTTATGTAATATAATCATCTAAAAAAGCTAAACTACCACAGTAAGAATTTTTGTTCTTCTGGTATATGTCTGTCGTTCTAAGAAAGCATTCTTAGTTCACTCCGAATATTCACAAAAATGAAACTACATCTGTATGAACATTTCCATTTATTGAGATTGTTTGAACAGAATGATTGTTTGACCAGCTCGTATCAACAGCTACATTTGGCTAACACATTTGTATTAGCAGGTACTGCATTACCATTTTTTTATCTTTCCCTTTGCTTAAAAGAACAATGCAGTGTAAAAATAAAAACTGGGTAAATAGATAGGCTGTGTCAAAATAAAACATGTTTCCAATATAGTTAGCCAAAAATATAATCTATAATGGCTGGAGTGACTGGATGTCTAACATAATAGCCAGGACACTATTCGCTCCTTTCAGTTCTTCTGCCAATCTCTAAACATAAACCAGTGTAATTTCAGTGTAATTTTTCATATTCATATAACATCATGCTCCACATCTGCTTCTATGGCCTCCCAATATATGTTTGAAAGACAAGGACAAAGGCACTTACCTATATTTGATCATGAAATCACTTTATTACCTAGCTTAAAAAATGGTAAGAAGATGCAAATATGCAATGGCATTGCATTCAGTGTTCTCTCTAAAGGATAACCAAACATGTAAGGAAAAAACCCTCCGCTGTGTAGACTGCGACTAAGAGAGCTAGTTAACAGCAAAATGTCAAATAGACTACTTTGCCATTATTTTTCTAAATTCCAGAATGTATAAGGAATCTCTGTGTCACAGAGCACTGGAAAGCATGCAATACTAGTAATTTTCTGAAATCTTCTAAATAGATTTCCTACACCATTTTAAGAAAAATGTGTTCAGACTGCCTGGCTTAACTTAATTGTGCTTGAAAACAGTTCTTCTTGTAACTGTAACATCATCTTTGAAAGATTCAGATTTCTATTTTTTATGAATTTTACTTTTTTCTCTAAAGATGCATTATATTTATTTCTCCAAGTAAAAGTAGTTGAGGTCCTATTGAGTTCAATCATATTGGACTTGTTCATGGCTTTCATGCTTTTTTTGCTATTGTCAGAAAAACTAAATTCTTTTGAGAATTTCGTATTTTTACCACATCCTCCAGCTTTTTTTTTTTCATTCATGCTTTTTATATTCGGGTCTTTTAATGAACGAAATTACATTTGTGTTTTTAGAGACAACGAGATTATTTGTGGACTCAAATCCTATGAGAGTGTTGATAAATGGGCCTCTAAGTCTGATTGTACCTGTCTTTAAGGTGATCAAGACACCACAAGTCAGCCAAAACTCTGCTTATTTGATGGCCAAAGTAACATAAGTGGGTGCTGCTCTTTTCTCTCTTAAAATACTACAAATAACCACAAGAACATGATTTTAATGAAAATGTTTTCCAAAATAATTTTTGACATTCATCTGTAGCAGGTACAGATGAACAATATGACATAACAATAGGTATTTATGTTTGGATGCTTTAGGGGTAAATTGGCACCAGCCAGAATAAAAACTGGTTAAACAATTATTCTGCAGTCAGAGGGATCTATAACAGGGTTAATACTATTGTTTCATTTTTTGTCATTGGCCTTTTAAGGGGGAAAACACAATTTTTCCATGGAAAAAAATGAATTTTTTTGTGACTTATGAAACCCCGAGGGTGTTAAAAGTCTGAATAAAAATGAACTCAGACCTGTCGAGTTAATGTAGAATTCAATTGCAGATGTCCCAAAGATATACTGATTTGTGTTGGGTTCCAAAAACATCATCATCAAATCTGAAAAAGTTTAGTTATTTGGGCATCAAATCTTAAAAGCTTTCGGTAGTCAGTCTGAAAGAATTTGAAGTATTTAGATTTTACCCAGTTTTTTTTCCTGAACAAGAAATTTAACAGAAAATGTATTGATAAATAAGGGAAAAATTCATGTAGATTTCGTTGGAGTAGTTTTCAGAAAATAAGAAGTAGTAGTTTTCAGAAAAAATAAGAACCTCCTTATAGTTGCCCATTAGAATTCACTTTCTTTAATATTTTAATGAGCAGAGACTGATCACTGTATCTGTAGAGCAACATCAGACATATTATGGGACTCCACTGTAGATCCTTCATGAATCTAATGCTTTTTACATTTAATTACCCACTGTGTTTTAAAGATATGCCCTCAATGTCTTGACAAAGAATTATACTGTGTACCAAGCCAGGAACCTAGTGCCTTTATTTTTGTACTGTATTGTAAGGTAAAATATAACCCTCAAAAAGTAATCACGAAGATTTTATCATTCCCCATGGACCTTGGTCCCAATGTACACATTTGTATTGTTGCATAAATTCTCAGTGACTTGTAATAGTACTCTGGAAGGTTTACTGTAGTGAGTACATTTGATGTCTTTTTTTTATAATACACGTAGGTATCGTTTTTAATTGCTATACATTGAATGCAATTTTCCACCATTTCATTTATAGTAGCAGAATACTGGTGCATAAAGAGTTGATATGATGAAGCAACAGAGCTCTAGAAAGCAAAAAAGTTCAGCTTTTATACATGATAAATTATCTGTTATGTGCAAACATGCAAATGATTGAATTGTTAGTCCACTGAGACATCCATCATATCTTTGTCTCTGCATTGTCCTTTAAATCTGTATTATTTAAGGTATAATTGGTTACTTGCTGGTCTAGTAACATTTTTTTGTTCTGTTAATTTTATAAAAAGTTTAATTTCTTTAAAAGTTTGTTGCTCTTTGTGTTTGTAGTATATTTATAAGCTCAATAAACCTTCTATATAAAGTGCCTTTTCTCAGGAATCGGTTGGTTGCTTCCATTAGGGAACAAAATATGCTGTTTGCACCTGTCATTACATTGCCTCCATGTACTACCTATATTTTATAACAGCAGTATTTATTATAAACTCATGTCTGTGCAAGGATGGGGACAAAAATGTTATCCAAAATGCTTGGGACATGGGGTTTTCCAGATAACAGATCTTTCCGTAATTTGGATATTCATATCTTAAATCTATTAGAAAATCATATAAACCCAATGGACTATTTTTGCTTCCAATATGGATTAATTATTTTAGTTTGGATTAAGTACAAGGTACTGTTTTATTATCACAGAGAAGAAGAAAATCATTTTTAAAAATTTGGATTATTTGGATAAAATGGAGTCTAGGGCAGATGTGCATTCTTTAATTCGGAGCTTTCTGGATAACAGGTTTCCGAATAATGGAAGGATCCCATACCTGTATTAATGTAGGTATTTATAACTATTGGTGTGTGTGGGGAATTTACATATTGACCAACCTCATCTAATAATCATCCACTGGCATAGACATATCATCATCAAGAAATATGTAACATAACTGATACATGGGACAATCAGTCAGATAAGTGCATGTAGTTCATCATAAAAAATATACAAAGGTAGAAAGGTAAGAGGTACAGCTACAACAAAATGCATTATTTAACAAATCTTAAACTTTACATGAGAGAAAGAGACCTACATTTTGCTTCATCTTTATTTTTAGTTCTTGGGGTTAATTTCATTCTTTAAACTCATCTCTTCTTAGTCTACAAATCGTCTCTTGAAAAATGATTTTATTTTGTAGGTTCTAAAGCCAGTAAGCACATAATAATAACACCTTTAATTATGAAGCAGATAACTTATTTCCCCATGCACTACCATGTATATCTATATAGAGTGTATCTATATACACAGTCCTGGATTTACAATTTGTGTGTGTCCCTAAGCCACTTTTTCTCACCCCTCTGCCCCGTTCGGATGCATGAGCAGTTGCTCCTCTCCTCCTCACCACTCCCTCTGTCGCATGTGCATAGCTCTTACACCCTCACACTTCTCTTCAGGATCCGAATCACCATGCAGAAGAGCTAAAATATCCTGGAAAAAACAAATGCCATTGGCAGGAATCCCCTAGGCCCAGGCCTTTATTAACAATATCTTCATCACACCAACTACAACATAATGTGCTCCATACCTGGATTTCATTTTTAACTTTATCCTCATATTTATTCCCTACATTATCTTTCCAGGCAATGATTCCAGGTTTATAACATGCAAAACACCTATTTCCTCATTACAATAATATGATATTAATGTATTACCCAAATACCAGTACTGCTTTAACTTCCACTACAAATTGTCTACAGTAAAGTATCTTATGCTCTCAAACTCACCAACTTTCCCTCATTTAATCCATCTCTTTGCCAGACAATTCAATGACCCCCCCCCCCCCATGGTTTCCAGGGAAAAATTTCAACCTATGCTTCAAAGCCTTGCATTTCTTCTTCCAAACTAAATCATAGGCTATATGATTTTTATGACTATCTTTCATAGAAAGTAACAGCTCAATTAACCTAATAACATTCCTTTTATCGTTGAATTTTTGTAGCCATTACTTTTCTGTCTAAGTAATAATTTGCCAATTGTTCTTTTAATGCCTGTCCTTACATAGTAACATACTGTAAAGCTAGGCTAAAAAATACATACAATAACTACATTCATTCAGCAAGTGACCCTCAGCAGCCCTAACAAATGTCTTTTTATAAAATGACAATGGTTTAAATTGATTATTTCAGCTCTGGAACACCTCTAGCTTGGTATGGGTGGGTCTTTTTCTGTGTCGGCACAGGTACCCTCTGTTAACTTTCCTCCCCAAAATGTAGCCTTTCCAAAAGTCTTTCCCATTTTTACAGGGGAATCCAAACAAAACAGCCTCCAGATCAGCCTCATGGGACAAGAAATGCCCTGTTGACCATAAAATAGCAAGTAGATTGTCCTTGTTTAAATATGTCCTTTGTTGTTACAAAGTCACCCCCAATAAAATATTCTTCACAACAACTTTATGTGCAACATAGATTGATAGCTTCCAAACTTTTTGATTTTTTCGATTATCCCATGCTCAGCCTTAAGGCTGATCAGAGTGAGGTTGTAGTTAATGTCTAATTCCTGTCTTGACTATCATCGAATATATAATATAGTAATTATTAACATCATGTTTTTATATCTGTGACTTTGAGATCAGTTAAGGTAGCTGAAGCAGATGCTGGACCATAAAATGAGGCCTGAACCCAACAGGTCTGAAATTTAAACTCTTTCCTGTTTTATTTCTGCTTTGTTGTGCTGCAGGATAATAGTAATATGGAAAATAATATGGAAGAATTACAATTATATAACATCCAATAAACCCTATAATTTAATAGTCTAAATTGCCTTCTGAGTAACATATTTTGCTGTTGAGCATATTCAAGTTTTTCAGCTTTTACTGATTTAACTTGATAGAAATGTAATTCAGGTTTACACTTTCATATTACAATATTACATTTTTCAGCAATTTCTTAGGGCATCATGTTCCACTTATGCATATACTTTGCTTAATGTAATGTCATTACATTTATAATTCAGTAGGTGTCCTTGGAGTGAAATCATTGTAACTAATGTCTGTTGAACTGAGCATAATTCATAATTTTATATGGGGGAGTCATTGAAGGTATGCCAAATGCTTGCCTGGGAGTACAGTTGACAGAACAATTATGGCCAATACATTGTATAACATTTTCATTTAGAACTATCAATTTTAGGGATCATTTATGTTGCCAGTGTAAGCACAGAGAACGTAGAGGTGAGCAGAAATTAAAAAAAAATTGAGCCACAGACACATTTAATGGATAAAACACTATCAAGCTTTCTAGTAAGCATTTGCTCCACTCCACCTCAGGAGTAAATAATGAATGCCAAAAGCTAAGGTACTGAGAAGAAGCAAAAGAAGCAGGCCTGAACAGTGCTCTATTCACACAACATGTCTGAGCTCAAGGCTCTTTATCACTTGATAAAGAGTTTTGTGCTTGAGAGCTTGAAACATGTATAAATAAAGCACTTTCAGCAGCTTATCCAGCTTTATTTTCTCTTGATATCTTTATTTTTGTAATTTTTAAGTTAAGTCACACATTATTGCCACCAGGACTTTCTTGGTTTCAGAGTAGTTTCCTTGCATTCTGTTCATTGGGTTATTATACCAATGGCAGTGAACAATTATTCTACCCCTACTTCTGCTGGCGCACATCTGAATATTCTTTTTTAAACCAATTTAGAACACATTGTAACATACAATTAGATACTGCAAGTAATACTGACACAGCTGTTCTGTAATGACAGAACCTATGAAACAACAATGCTAAGATGTAGCACACTTCACACCATAATATCCAGTGTTTCTCATAGAAGCATATAGTTAGAAATACTGTATCTGGGATTATTTGAAGTGCCATATGTTCCTTACATAGCCTGTAAATATTGTTTAAATAGCCTAATAAATGTGGTTTAAAATGTCTAAATGTATAATAATCCCTGCTTGGCACATTCCCTTATAATAGGATCACACTCCAATATTCAGCTGATAAATATCTGTGGTGGTCAGGCAAACCTGGACATTACACTTCACTTAATGCACCAGCTTCAGTGGGGAAAAAGTTATCTCATGGTTTATCACCTTAAAGGTCATGGGTGAGATTCAACTTCAGGAGAAAAAAACTTTTCACCTATTTCAGTTCCAGCTTTTATCCATAGGCTTCAACAGCGTTTTCAAGTGATAAACCGTGAGACCTGTTTTTCTGAATTGAATTGCATCTCAGATTGAATCTTGTCTATAAGTTTTTATGTGACAAACCTTTTTCTCACTGAACTGAATCTAGCCCAATATGTGGAAAATACCAGGGAACTGGTATATTAAATTATCAGACAGCATTTTTGCAGTTGTGTAAATGCTAAGCATTATTAACAGTGTTATCCTAATTGGATAATTGACTGTAGTTTTTGAATGGCCTACAAAATCCTGAAAATTCAAACGACTGCCTCATGAGTGCCAAAACCAAGTGACATGCTCTGGATATATCCTGGAATTACTGCATTACTTAGATATGTACCTTTTTAAGGATGAGGATAACCTTCTAACATTTCCTGAGTTATGTACTATATAAATATATTTAGTTGTATATGTGTTGTTGTAATGTGACATGACGTCACTAATTTAAAGACCTCTGCAGACCTTCATTTAGGGGCAGATTTATCGAAGTGAAAATTCGAATTTTGATTTTTTTTTTTGTTTATTTAGTGAAATTTGTCCAGGGAATTGTCAAAATTTGATTCGAGTTTTTAAAAATATTTTAATTCGCTTTTCGAAATTTATCATGTACTGGCCCTTTAAGAATTTGAATTCGACTATTTGCCACTTTAAACCTGCCAAATTGCTGTTTTAGTCATTGAGGCATCAATTTGGAGTTGTTCACTGGCTTCCTTACATTCAAGTTCTTTTCGGAGAATAAAACACAAATCAAGTCATAAAACTAGAATCAAATGTGATTTGCTGGTCGATCCCATTCACCTGAGTTTAAAAAATTTGATTTTTTTTTTTTTTTATAAAATTTTGATCCGTCATTTTTAACTCAAATTCCAAGTTCATGGGAGTACTGTATTTTTTTTTTTTTTTACAAACTCCCATGAACTCGAAATTCAACCCTTGATAAACCTGCCCCTTATTATTGTGTTTATACAGTTAATGCTAAACACAGTCAAATGTTCAATAAACAAATGAATGGGAAGCATGACAGCTCTGACAGCTTGCCATTTTATTGAATAACATATATTTATCCACATTGTGATCAACACAGGTATGGGGTCCCTTATGCAGAGGTTATTATCCAGAAAGCTACAAATTATGGGAAGGCATAGTCTCCCAAAGAATTTACAGTAGTTCAAGCTAATGTTCAAATGATTTCTCTGTATTAATAAAAAAGTGCCTCATATCTATTTTTATTAATACTATGAATCAATATGGTAGCAGAATAATCCTATTCAGTGTATTTATTGTGCAAATGTTTTTAATCAAATTTATGGATTGGTAATTCAAATGATGGTAAGATGCCTTATTTGGAAACCCCCAGGTCCCAAGCATTCCAGATCATATTTCTTATAAATGACCTGTCAAGTAATATAGTTATGCAAGAAAAAAAGATATGTTTTCAAAAATACCAACTTAGGGGTGAAAAAAGAAATTATACATCAAACTGACCAAACTGACCTCTGCTGACAGGCTTGTTAGCTTGAAAGAGAAAGAAGGCAGACATGTCACCCACAGTGACAAGTGTAAGAGAGAATATTCTGAATTACAAATAGGACAGCAGATTGTTTGTGTTTCTACAGTAAACAATAACTAACAATGTAATTTGAACCAACATAATCAAGATGGTTTTACTGTTAATTAAAATTTGCAAACAAAGGCAGGCTGCAGAGTAGCGGAAGGAAGCAGTGTGTATAGAGGCAACAATTAAGAAGATGAAGAATTATGTCAAAATGAGAAATATGATCAAAAACAGAGACAATTACAGGTATGGGACCTGTTATCCTGTTATCTTTCTGTAATTCAATTTGGATAAATAATTTAAATATTCATTAAACCCGATAAGCTGGTTTGCATCCAATAAGGCTTAATTATATCCTATTTGGGATCAAGTACAAGGTTCTTGTATTACAGAGAAAAGGGGAACCATTTTTAAATCTTGAATTATTTGATTAAAATACAATCTATGGGAGAAGGAATTACATAATTTAGAGTGTTCTGGATAACGGGTTTCCAGGTAACGGATTCCATACTTGAACCATGGAACAGGAGTAGATGCATTAAAAGTCTATACAAAAAGCTGAAACTGGTTTTTCAGTAGAGAAGATAGGATAAAGTGAAGAGGCAGCTACAGTACCTAAACCCAGAGAGTAAGTCTGCTGAAGGGAACTGGGAAACAGGATAACTATTCATTGAAACTTTATGTTGACCAAAAGCACAAACTGAAAACAGATTTAGAGATGGACGTGGAATAGATGTGGATTAAATCGTATTGTGAGTTCAATCTCATTAAGGATAATATCATTTAATGTTTTTATTATGCTCGTTTTTTCAGTCACAAAAACAGCAACTTCTTTAAAACCTTTAATTAGCTTTTATACAGGCATCTGCCAAGGACAAGTCTCATCATTCCACGGGCGCTCATGCCCTTAGTGGTCTTTTCTCATACTTTTGTTATATTTTTCCTTATTTGCTGCCCATTCCTTTAGCTAATGTAATTATATAATTATCTCTCTGAGTTCCCTTTGTTCTCAGAATTAGAATTGTGCATTCTATTTGATAAAATTATTTTTTTTTACCAGTTGTCTGTGATTATCATAGGTTTGTACTGTTTATTCACACTTTTATATCCAGCATTATAAAACAGAAAATACTGTATTCCCTTTCTTGGCATAGTCCCCTAGAATAGGATCACATTTACTTACATCCAAAATGGTTCCTGTTGGCAATCCAACATATGATTTTACAGTGCGGTGCCTCCAACTAGTGGGCACTGAAGAGTATTGTTTAGAGGGGTCACACTTTATATGAACTTTATATGGAATAAAAGGAATGCAATGGGCATCTGATACAAATAATACTCAGCAACAGAGGTCAAGCTCAGATGCAGGATCTCTAGTGTGTTCTTGGACAATCTCTCTCTTTCTGGTTGGCTGCTGCATAAGGGGCCTTTGTTGGACCACCCTGTAGATTGGGTTTCAATGCCAGGGTTCTTCTGGGTCCCCCTCTTTTCACAAGCACTTACATACTCAAGACCATAGTTTATACCTGCGATGCATCTGCTGTACTGAATACTGTTGCACCCACGTTACCCTTAATCTATTAAGTCTCTCCTGATTTCAATGGGAATTATTCTCACTATTTTACTTTGTATATGCTTTTCCTAACTTTTTTCCTTTTGCTTTTAAAATATAGTAACAACATACAAGAAGCTCTGCAACTTAAACTGTGTTGCAGTATACAGATTTCACCTATTTAATGTTTCCCTTAAAAGAAAGTTATTTACTGCACTGCCAAATCCAAAAACATAAATGTAGAATTTTGTGTTTCAACCCGCTGTCCTTAGTGATAGTTCCCCTAGATCTGGGCCGGGACCTTTACAGGACACTACTCACTGTTAATAGCAGATCTCCACATACAGCTGAACTCAACTGGACTGACACAAGTATACAGATCTTGATGAAGTTTATTCCAAAACTGTTGTAAAATCTCCCATACATACAGTAGATCAATCCAGTAGGTCAAAGAATATTGATATCACCAGGGTACAGTTGAAGAGGGGATGGGGGTTAAGGGTCACAGCATCTTCCTGGACTACAGGGGGAGGTGAAGAACAAATATGGCAAGATGCAGAAAACAACAAAAACAATATGCAAAGACAAGTTGTGTGTAACATAACATAGAAAGCAGAAAAAGCACAAGGTAGAAAACAACAAGCAGTGGGGCTCATTTATAAACACTGTGCACATTTGAAACTGGGCAGTAACCCATAGCAACCATTCAGAAGTTTGCTTTTATGTTCAACCTGCAGCTGGCTGATCAGTTGCATCACTGATTGGTTGCTGTGGGTTACTGCCCAGGTCAGGGTCAGACTGGGGGCCCCATGGCCCCCCGCTGCCTGCTTCCCCCCCTCCTTTCCTGCTTCCCCCCACCACCTCCTTACTGTTACTCTTGAGTGCGCTCGCTCACCTGGGCTCTGTGCGCATATGCGAATGCAACCCCCACCCACTGTGATGTGTGCACAGCTCGGCATGCATGCTTAAACTGCTGCTCGGCACAGAGTGCCAAAAAATACATTTATCATCAGGAGAGGGGTTCTGGCTAATCCGACCCTGGCCCAGATGCAGATTTGCCAATTGTTTATAAATGAGCTCCACTGTGTATTTACCAGATTAGATTAAAAAAAATTTTTGTAGCACTAGCATGCACTAAATTTGGCTCTGTAGCTTGTAAAGGGCAGAAACCCATTACAGTCTAAAGCAGATGCACAGCCTTATTTGCAAGAAGTAGGTGTGCTACACAGCATTGCAATGAATGAAGGCAGGCTTTTATTGAACAGCTTCTTGCATGGGAAGGTTACACACCATGGGGTAAATTTATCAAAGAGTGAAGTTCCACCACTAGAGTGAAATTCCACAGCTCTCAGTTCATTTCTATGGGATTTTAAAAGGCATATTTTTCTACATAATCCCAGCATGGTAATCTGACCGACCATAGATAATTCTCTGGAGCACTAACTTTTGGCATCAGCAATTTACATAAGAAACCCTGACATTTCTTACAGACAAATAATTAAACACAGATGCAGCCACTGGGATTTGTGAGATAAATGCTTCGTGACTCAGGGTTAATTGAAGAAACTGTGTTATCTAAAGTTATCTTAACTCATTTAATGCACTTAACCTTTTCATTAGCATACCAAAGCACCATTGTTTTCAATGGTGAACTCTTTAATTGGATGGGATGCTGTGACACAATATTCTGTGCTAAGTGGGATAAATGGGATAGATGAGTTAAGTTATTCTGTGTCAAACGCACAATACAAAGTGGCTTCATCTGTATCTTGATATAAATCGTTTATATCCTTTAAATGGTATCCTTATAAATACACCTTAGTAGTCATGTCATTAGTTATAATCTGTGCAAAATTGTGTAATTTCTGTCACATGATTCTGAAACGTGTATATTATAATAAATAATGTACCCCTGTTGTAAAATATTATAACTTACTTTGGTATTGATCTGTATAAAAGCACTCTGCCTTTGGTCTTGTGCTTTTATAAGGTCATAGAACTACTTGTGACTTATAGGATCTCTAAAATTTTAAAATAGGGAGTACATTTATATTTATATATACTATATAATAAAGGACTCTTCCTTTGCTGATTTTTAAATCCTCTTTCCTCCAAGTCCAAGGGACCGTCTGATGTTCGCTGTTCTATATATAAAGAGCCAATTTGAGACATTCAATTACAAACAAATTTCTTGGAAATAGATCCTTAATTGTAAATACATTCTAATGAATTTGTGTCCTGTTAAGAAGCTTTGATGCTTTTATATATTTACAATTTGAAGTTGATTACACATCTGTACCCAAAAATTAAGTTGACATTTAAAATTAATTCTTGATTCTTTATTATTTATTAATAGCCTGAAAACGTTTAATTCAATTTTATGGGGATAATGAAGACAAGCAACATTGTGATCCACCATTTAGTAGTCAGACCTGATGTATCATTAAATATTCAGTGACATATAAACTTTTTTATGTGCTTTACAGTACTCAGAAATATTATCACTTTAATATTGTTTTCCAAATAAACATTTGAACAAAATGTCTGGAACAATGTTGATAAACACAGAAAATCAATATAAAATCCAATTATAATTTACTACAGTCTATTTTGCAGCAGTGAAACATTTTCAATAAATTATTGAATTAATGGTGACTTTTTACAATGAATATAATATTGTGTTAAAGGGAAACATTTTTTTACTGTAGTATAGTATCTGTCAGCAGTTTGGGACAGACAAGGGACTATTTCTAAATATGCAAATGTGTTTAATTAATATTTAGATTTGAAGTGTAGTGATGTCTTGAATCCCATACCTGTCCTGAGCCTCAATAAACAGCTTGGTGTCTATTTATCATGTTGAGTAAAAAGTGGTGTGGAAAAAACAGGTGATGAAACCAATGAGATCATTGGTCTTGTTTTCTAACTGTTGAAATTTAATTGATGATTGGTTGTCTAATAGACCCCGACTAGTGATGGGCGAATTTATTCGCCAGGTGCGAATTCCTGCGATTCGACAATTCGATAAATTCATGAAACGCCAGTGAAAATTCGCCTGCCAAAAATTCGCTAGCGTAAAAAAAGTGACGCGCGTCGAAAATGACGTGTCACACGTAAAAAAAGCGACTAATTTCGTGAATTTTTCGACAAAATGGGATAGATTCGCCCATCACTAACCCTGACCCTATAAAGACAGTCCTTCCCTTGACACTACCGTTAATATTTGGGACAAAGGCAAATATTCTTCAGGTCTCATGATTGCCTGGGATCCAGGAGAACCAATATTATACCAAAAACCTTTCAATGGTGGTGAAAAAATAATGTCGACAAAACAACACACCTGTTCACAATGACAGATCCAATCACTCTGGCATATCTTCAGGACCATTTACAACTTTCTTGTGTAAAATAATGAATCCTCTGGACCATCCCGATGTGGGGGCCTGGGAAACAGATGCCAATTTACTGACCCCGAGGACTGGTCCATGATCTGGCTGCTTACTAAAACAAGATCAATCAATACAATATTGCTGGAAGCCTCTTATAAATTTCTGTTAAGGTGGTACTTGACTCCTCAGTGAATTGCTTACTATGTAGGAAATGCAAACCCAGACTTTTTTAGGGGATGTCCACAGACTGGCACTATGTACCTTAAACAGGACCCTATGCAGGCACTCCTGAATAGTACAGTATATGTGAACAAATTATAAAATGCCAACATCACTAAACCATGAAAAGTAGATTTGATTATGATGAACAAAAAACTAACTAGTTTTCAATTCCAGAAACATAATAAGTTTCTAAAGGTTTGGAGCCCCTCTAGACACCCAGATCCATCATCTGTCTATTTACTGTCAATATAAAAATGTTTACCCGAGACCTTTATCTATGATCAAACTTTTGATGGAAATTTGTGAAATAGATAATGTGATCACTCTGGATACCTACTGCTTTTATAGATTAAGGATAAAGATTGTGCAGTGATTTACATGTTTTTTTTTCCTTTTAAATTTTCTTTTACCTTATGTCTATGATTATATTCAATATTGCAATGACCATGCGGCCCTGGCTATACTGTAAATGTATAGCTGGAAAAACCCAATAAAATGTTCATTAAAAATAAATAAATAATTAAAATTAGACACAATCCAAAATTAAGTTTAAAGTTGGTTTGTTTATTATACACCTGAACAACCACTGCTTTAATTTACATAGGGATATTCATCAGGGTTACTTACTTTTATTGCTAAAAGCCTACATGGAGATCCAGAAAGTATGGTGATATCACTTCAAGTTCACTATGTCAATGAGCCATCGGGCAAGGACGACTGGGGATTATAGTGCTCCCACCATGCTGGATAGCTCTGACAGTAAAATCAGTAATTGCATAGGTTACTTACTAAATGTAAAAGAAAATATTGTCTGTACATGCTTTATCTATAAAAATGACACTCACACAATAATGAAGTGCTCAAACACTGAGGTGTTATCCACTTGAATCAGGTGCTGAACAGTATATTAAATAACCTGCCACGGGTCAGAAGCTGTACATGAGGTCCAAGAAACTGCAGCATGCTGAATAGGTGATTCAGCTTTGTGTCATGGTGATTTTATTGGCTTCTTTGCCTACTTTTGTGTGAACCAATAAAATCACCATGACACAAAGCTGAATCACCTATCCAGTGTGCTGCAGTTTCTTGGACCTCATTTAAAAATTACACTATGATTAATTCAGCTCATTCAACAACATTATTCTGCATTCCTACAAAGGAATATGCATAACAGCAGGAACGTTAAAAATCTATGTAACAAGCAACATAAGTGAAATATATATATATATATAGCAAACAATAATTCTATTCTGTCTGCCATTTCTTAAAGGTTGGCTGTGTGCTTTTCATCCAAATCTAATCACAGAGGGCAGACAGTATCCTATGAAATGATGCATGTTGTGCCCTTTCCTTGTTAATCTTTAACCTGTGCTCCCAATATTTGATTTTTAGCTCTCTGTTAGTCTTGCACATGTAGGCAAGGTCATGTGGAACATAAAAACAACCCCCATTAAGTTTAAAATGCAAACATGTAAGATTTATTTATTAGCAGTATCTATAGAAATAAGTCAAATCAACTGGACTGTTTTTCTTGAAGATGTTTCACCAGTCATCCAACTGGGTTTCTCAATTTAGAGAGCCAGTTGGATGGTGAAATTCCAGTTGATTTGAGTTTTTTTCTAAAGACATACCGTGACCTGGATGAATGAGAATCTTCACAAACACTTATTAGGGTTGATATTTTAATTTAGCACAAAATTATAATGATTTTATCTCATTGGACTCCAGAAAATTTAAATTTCTTATAATGCCATAGGATTGTTCTAGGATTGCACATGTGCTTCTAAATACTATAGCTTGTACTTGTTTGAGAAGCTACTGTACCTTGCTGAAGTCAGTCCAAGAAAACATCTTTTAAGGACAGTACACATGCACTTATTGCTTCAGCAAGATTAAAGATCCAAGAAATGCATTGCAGCAAAACAGTTCAGAGTACTTCTAGTTAGTATGCAAAACTGTGCATCTCCCCTACAAGCAATGTATTAGCAGGCAGTTGACAGCAATCCCCACAGGCTTCATTTACATGAACAATACAGAAAACAAACAACTCTATAAAAAAAACTGAAGCATATGGTTGAACTTTTAGCACAGAGAGTTAGAGTTCAGTATATAACACAACACCACTATTCACATGCATGGCTTACTTCAACAGTTTGCTAGCAAGTAATTTTCTAGAGAAAAAGAGACAAACGGGGGGGGGTGTTCTTTTATTTCTAGTAAATTGTAAAATATTGATATCAAGCAGGTTTTTATGGGATGGCCAGTTTATACTGCTGTCCTTATAGAATGATGAATACTGTTTTATTGTTACTGCATTTTATAGTTATTCAGGGCTTCCTGTTTCCCATATTTTATCTGTGCCCATAGTTGGGTTCAGCTTTGACACAAGTAAAATACAGGTTTGGAACCTGTTATTCAGAATGTTCAGAACCTGGGGTAATCCAGATAACAGATATTTCCAACAGATATTTCCATAATTTGGATCTTGTCTACTAGAAAATCGTGTAAACATTAAATAGACCCAAAAGGCTAGTTTTGCTTCCGATAAGGATTAATTATATCTTACTGTTTTATTATTACAGAGAAAAGGGAAATCATGTTTAAAAATGTGTTTTGGTTCAATAAAATTGAGTCTATGGGAGATGGCTTTCCCGTAAGCTTTCAGAATAATAGATTTCTGGATACTGGATCCTATATCTGTATCAGTTTTACAGAAAGAGGAACATGGAGACAAAAACATAAAAATAAGTTTTATTATTCAATACAAGATCCAGTGCTACATTGTAAAAGGAGCAACATGAGTTTCTTTTGCCATAAAATATACAAATATTGTACCTGGTCTTGTAACCCAAGAAAGTACTATTCATGTGTGCAGTCACTGGTTGCTACAGGTTACTAGACCTGGTTTAAACTAGCATAATTTGTTACATTATCACCAGCAAAAATGTCACTCAGATATAAGCAGTATGCTAAACAGGTTGGTGATGTATTCCTTGTCACATGGATCTTCTGGATCTTAAATGATTGCAATTTCAGATATATGATTTGATTCAATGTAATAAGAAAAAGCTATAAAATATATCCCTATATAGCACAGAAGTATTTTCAAGAGATAAAACATCAGATACATTTCCTTGTTAAAATAGAAAAAACCCCACAAGAGTTAAAATATTAGTGAATGCTCTCTAATATACAAAAGGTACTGTGAAAGGCCATGAAATAATATCCAGTCTCCTGACAATAGAATTTCCTCCAGTAAAGGAATGAAAGAATTGCCATGCTCGCTATATACTGTAATAAATGCTGAATGCAGAAACAGTAAAGTCATATTATAGGAAACCGTAATAAATGTTCTCACCCATTCAAAGGAGGAAGTCAAACTGTGTTCTAAAAAAATAAATTACATTTGGATCCTGTTTGCTTGGCTTCATAATCAATAAATCTTATGCAGTGTTGACTCGAGAAACTAGAAAAAGTGTAGGCATTTATGATGAGTTGTTTTTATTTTCTTATTTGTACATACATCAGAGAGGATTCTGTTTAAATGCAAAGAAAAGGACCCGTCACACTGCAAAAAGAATTTCTGGCAGCTTCTATTCATTACAAGACTTGAATAACTGTCGAAATGTTCAAATACAATTCTGCAGATGAGGTGATCCTCATTTGAAATGTGTGCAGCAGCAACGCTATTATCCTACAAAGGATTAGATATGGAAAAAAAGAAAATATCATCATATAAAATGTTGTATTTGTTAGTAGTTCAAGCAAAAGGGATGATTTACAAATGCTAGTGCTAGCTAGGGTGGGCAATGAATTGAAGGCAGAGTGAGGCTCTTCAGGGTAGAACTACACAAGCGTTTTTGGTCAGTTCAACTGCCGGGAACAAAACGCGGGTGACAAATCGGAGGGAGTCACACACTAATTGGACTGAATGAAAAGTTGCAAGTAAGGACTACATTGGATGCAACATGACCCGACTGTCGGATGTGGATGCAATTAGCTGCATCTTTATCCGACAATCGGACCATGTAATTCTTACCTGAGGCTTTTCATTCAATCCAATTATACTTTGATGTGTGTGACTACTGTACTTCCGATTTATCGCGCGGTGTTGATCCAACCAAAAATGCTCCTGTAGTTCTGCCCTTGGACTGCTCTAATGAATTCTTCATGCTGGGTGACAAAATGCCCGTGCCACGTCTGATCTGACAGAAACACGGTAGGTTAATAAAAAGTCAGACAGTGTTGGAAGGTTGATCCGACGCAACATGACTGTCGAAGAAAATGCTGCAAGCTGCATCTACATCCAACAGTCGTGTTGCGTCGGATCAACCTTGCGACAGCGTCTGACTTTCAATTAACTTACTGTGTGTTATCCGACTTGGCATGGGCATTTTCTAGCCAAGCGCCAGATCCGACAGAAATGTGTCAAAGTTTTCCGTGTAATCCTGCCCTTAGTGAGTTATGTTCATAGACATGACTGACTGTGCATTGACACCAGGAAACTGTGGAATTGCTACCTGTCTGGGTCTGGTGATTCCAGGGATTCCCTAGTAGTAGTGACATTTGCCATTCGGGATCGGACACAATAAGAAAAATATTTATTAACATTGGTGATAAGCATTACCAGTGATGTTGCCCATAGCAATCAATCAACAATAAGATTTGAACAGTCACTAAAAATTAGAAACCAAAAGTAAAGATCTGATTGGTCACTATGGACATCACCATGTTAATAAATACATCCCTAATTCTGTTACTAACACTGGGTGCATTAGAGATGGAAGCATAAGAGATGGACGTGATGGCATTCACATTATTCGCATTGCATCTGCTGCATTGTATCTGTTTTCTAAATTTGCATCTGTAAAAAAAAAAGCTAAACAGGTTTGGTAACAGATAAAAATCACTAGATATTTTCTAGAAAATACCCAAATACATAAATGAAAAATGCAAGGGTACTGTTGTTTATATACAACAAACAAGAGCACAACTTTTTTCTTGTTTGTTGTAGTAATACTGGAGCAGTGACCAGCTCTCTGTTGTAGCCCCCACCCTTCCCAGCTATAGTCAGGTGATCCCACTGGTGTCTAATAAAAGGGCAACCATGATTGGGAGTTTTACTTTGAAAGCAGCAAGTAAGTTGCAGGTAAAAATTAGTCCCTTTGTAAAATGTTTAATGAAGCAATAGAATTCTTAATGAATCAGATGAAAATTGAGCGTAGGACTGGCCAGTTATGGGATGACTTTGACGTAGTTGACCAGCTTAAATATATTGCAATATATGGACAAACAATCCCTGTTGTTTAAAGGGCAAGGCATTTTTTAGAAGCTGTATGCACAGAATGTCTCAATGTCTTAAATATATTGATAATGGGTTGAGTGCAGAGGACCTCTTGTCTTTGACTGTTGTTTATATAGTCATCCTTGAAGAAAAGAGGGTGGGGAAGATAATATAGGAGGTGGGAAGCTACACTTAATCGAAAACAAATGGACCACAGAGGTGATGTTAAACAGTAGTTAAATCAGGGGATTCATCAATTAAATGCAATCACAAAGCCTGTTATACTGTACTTATTTAGTAAATAACTAAATCTGAGAACTAATAAAAAATGTATTTGTTTCCTGATATTACAGGTTGATATAAGCCTCTTATCTGTAATATTATAACATACTGATAGGAAAATATACTGTAATTATATTTTATATAGTTAGGCTTTGTTAGGATCAAACACAGGGTACTGTTTTATTATTACACAGAAAAATAAAATAATTTAGAACAAAATGTAATTATTTGCTAAAAAAGGATTCTATGGGGCACTATTGCTTGAGGCTCCAGGCTTAGAAAATCAGTTAGAAAACACGTGTGACCTCAATTGCGGTTTTTGTAATGCATTACTACTGCCTGCTGCTGAACAGATTTTAAAAGAAAAACAAGCAGAGTTTTCAAGGGAATGTCAACTCAAATTCAAATTTGTTGCCTACTAAATGAAAATATAATTCTAAGCAGCTTTGCAATATACATTTATTACAAATTGTTAATGGTTATTAAAGTGGACCCGTCACCCCAAAAAAATATTCAAAATCATATTTTATCACATTAGTCAAGCAAAATGAACATTAATTACACTATATAGATTATTTTAATCTTGTTTCCTTCACTCTGGGAATTCATAATTCGAGCAAGCAGGCAGGAGCCATTTTGTGGACATTGTTATTAAGACAAGCCTTGCATCATCTCAGAATCTTGTTTGTGCACCAGAATTAGGGACCCAATGTCTATCCCCATGTCCTGGCTACACAATTAAATGGTTAAGAGAACTGGGGGAATGTGTGGGGAGCAGTGACATCTAGGAAGTGCTGAATGGAAAGTGAAAGTAATTATCTGCCCCGCCTCTATGCCTAAGGCATAGAGGAGTAGCAGACAATATTTGACAGCTGAGATTTTTAAATGAGCTTAAACCATCTATGAATGCTTTAATAAAAATCTGAAATTGGATTTCATGTTTAATTTGAAAAGGACTTTTATTATACAAATTTTTGTGTCTGGGTGACGGGATCACTTTAAGTTATTTGTATAAGTATTTTCTGTCCTGGTTTGTTGATACAATGTAAGACAAGGCAAGCAGCTGATTAACAGACCTGTCTTTGCTGGGGAACTAAGACTTTTGCAACATTGTTAAAAAAGTGACAACCAGGAGTTAAGCAAATGTTGTTTTCAATAGCAAATGTTTTTACAAATAACTTTAAAAGCACTGACACTTTTAATACATGTATATTGGAAAGTTCCATAAAATTGTGTTTTCTTTTATGAGGCAACTTTTTATTTTGGGGTTAACTTGGCCTTTAAAGATGTTTTTAAGAAAGCCAAAAAAAAACAGAATCGTAGATACAGAAAAAAAAATGGGCAGAATGAAAACATTTCTTGAAATAGAAACCTATTTTTTTCCCCAAGTGTGCTTAGAAACAGTGTTGTTTACATTTTTACAGTACAGCAGACTGAACATCCCATGACAATTTTAATGCTGAACTTTCATAATAAAGTTATTGCTTGCTAAAAAGATGTTATAACAAACATACAGCTATGTCTGACTTTGCCAAGTCTTACAAAAGAGTTCTTGCTGCATAACAATTGGTGTAAAAAATCAATGTAATATTTAATTTCCTTTTCTGTTGGCCATGCAGTCAATCACTTTGACATAAAAAAACTGCATCACATATCAATTGAATAGTAAAAAAGGATCAGTAGTAGGAGTAGTTGAAGAAATATTTATATTTTTTTGCATAAATAGCATCTAGAGTACAGGAGTTAAAGTGTGTACAAATATTTGGGTCATTGCGTGAACCACCCCCTTAAGATGTTTTGTATTTTTTTAAATATAAAGCCACTTTTGCACTTAGTTAAGCTAAGTGTGATTGTCTTTTTGATACTGAGAAATTACGCCATCTTCCCACATTCATACATTTATTTATACATTTGTGTATTTTTAAGCAAACCATGAAAATTGTGTCATGGCTCTAAACATTACTAATTCAGTCCTCCTGGATTCCCATTATTTATTGTTAGATTTTCTAAGGCTAAACTATATTACCACATGACAGATTGTTAAGCCTACAGCACACTATAGGGGCCATTTTCTATGAACCAAAGCATCAGTGAAAGGGTGCAATCCTCTAGTGCTTAAATAGAGAGCACTTCTGCTGGAGATCTGCCTGCATACTGTGTATGTGTAGGGGACTAGTAAATCAGTCTCCCAGTACTATTTAGCAGGCAGTCCCATAGTGTCATAGATGACTAACTGGGTCCTGAAACACAGTTAGGAGGGGGACCTGTTTCCTTATTCTCTTAAAGCAATGCCCCTTGGTGTTCCCACAGTGACCAGTAGATGGCACTGTGCTAAAGTGTATATATATATATATATATATATATATATATATATATATATATATATACAGTATATGTTCTCAGGGTCCATCTTGTGCAAGCTCTGGCCTAAGCAGACAGGAAGAGCTTGAGTGGAACCTATACAGGTCAGGTCTAGTAAGGATAGGCTACTCCCCAAAAAGCTCAGGAGTGACAGATAGACAGGCTATTTAGCTGAGCAGCTTGAGGCTCTTCCGATGAATGTGAGTGGGATTATTATCCCACAAATTTCGTAATTTATTAAACCCCGCAGATGGAAAAGTCAGAATCTGAAAACCTGTCAAGGTTGCATATAAGTTAATGGGAGAAGTCCCAATGATTTTTTGATGTGCTCTGGGTTTCGTGCAATACCCCTAAGTATTCATAGTTTTCAAAGTGAAAATTACGAAAAAATCATGAAAATTGGTTGAAAAAAATCTGTGAAAATTAGATTTTTTACCCACAGAGCAAATTTTCAGGAAATTGTAATAATAAACATGCATTAAAAACCCGAACTCATTTTATCATAGTTTGTAGCTGAAAATATTGAGAAAAATTCTGACTTTGGTAAATAACCGCCTTAGGGTACAGACCTAGGGAAATGTACAAAATAGGGGGTATGTGGAAGCACTCTAAAGGCAAAGTTATAGTGTATTTAAGTATCCTTTATACTGAAACCAAGGTTCTACTGACACTGATCACAAATAATGCTACTATGCAGAGAGACTCCTTATACTATGACAAAAAAAAGGTAAATATGTTAGGGTCCGCCATGTGGGGTTTACCTTGACGTGGTATGGCGGCTTTTCAACTTTATGATCATAACTTTGTAACTAAAAACCCCTGTTTTGCAAACTTTGGAGACAGGGGCACAGGGAATTTGCATTAAAACTAGCACTTCCATTATACTCAAATACACTATAACTTTGCCTTTGCTTCCATATACCCCTTATTTTGTACAGACCTAGGGATGTGAGTTTTCCATCAGGTTCCACTTAGGGAAAGGGTTGAATGCTGGTTGCATCCCAAGGGGCTACTGTGTACATTGCCCCCATCCTTGTGGGTACAGCTACTGACCAAAGGTGCTGTGAGTATATGACTATCCACTGTTGATGAATGATCCTGCTTGCTATGTATGTACACTCCTTTGTGGTTGTTTTTGCTCAATAAATATGTTCATTTGTTAAGTTATATTAACCACTGGCACCCAATTATTGCACCCTGAATTACGTTACAGTTATACTACACCCTGCCTCCACACCATTGCGAGGGCTTACTCCCAAAGATTTAAGGTCTCATCCAGGGTACAGATATTGGAAGTGGAGCTCATAGTAGAAATGGTGCACTCAATTTACTATAGCGCTACATTTTGGCACCCAACGTGGGGCTTGTACAGGGTGAAACTGTAATACCGCAGCAAAATGGTGTGACAGGCGCTACGGGTGTGGACTCGATAAGAAAAAGGCCAGGAGAAATGGTGGCAGATTTCTGTGGTTCTTCTCTCCCGCACAAAAAATTCTGGCGCAGAAAGTATAATGGTACTAAGTATACAGTAAAAATGGCTCCAGTGCAGCCCTGTGAGGTGCCTGTGGCAAGTGTTGATATGCTCCAATGTGTAGATGTGGATTCAAACACCTTTCTCATGAAGGCTGAGATAGTTGCATTGACTGTATGAAACATTCCTGCCATTGAAGCTCCCAGTGTTTACACAATGCATGAAAATTCCCATGCTGAACGTGTTCCACCAGGGGGAGCGCAAGGCAGAGTTGTTGCCTGCACAAGACACACACCATAGGATACTGTGAGACTCACCATAGACCTCCCTGACCTGGGTGAGATCACAGCTGCAATTTTGAGGGTAGTGGTGACCAAATTGAAGATGGACGTGTATGAGGAGAAGATGGCAGAGTTGGCTGCGGAACCTGCCATTAGAGATAGCATGGAGAAAGTGCTTTGTCTCCCTGCTCCTTCAGAGTCTGAGAGACATTACAGTATGTCTGGCAGGGGACCTTTGTTTCTAGAGAGAGGGGCCCAATGATCCCGTTTTGCGACTGGTGTGAGATGGAGACACCTGAGGCCTTGGACAATCCAGATAGAGCTTGCTCACAATGCAGAACCTAACTTTGGATGGCACCGTTTCACTGTACCGATCATCCCCCCTTGGAAAGAGAGAGACCGTCATGGTGAGTGGAGGGTGAGTCCTAGTATATCAGGTGATGAAAAATGCCCCAGTGGTGTCAGCAGCTGTGAACGCCTCACCTGGGCTTCCCCTGGCTATCCCTCTGCATGCTGCTTTTTCGCCTAAGGGTGATACCCCGTTCACCACGGCTGTGGTGATTGAATTGTTACCGTTGGATTTGGTGGCAGAACTCTGTGCCACTGATGCTCTGGTTTCATTGGAGGATGCAATTCCCCTAGTGCAGACAGGGAATGATTCATTGGCACACCTGGGAGAGGCTCATAGTGGCCCCTGCGTGTCAAATCCTCCTATTACTGAGACAAGGGGAAGCAATGGGTGCTGCAGGAGTTGTGAGATGTGACCCCCAGTGCCGACTGACCTCAGATGAGGAAAGTCTGTAGCCAAGCTTGGTGAAGCCCCTGAATAATTCAAGGAGCTCCAGGTATGTGAGGAAGCTCCCATTGCTAATGAACTCAATATCCCCATGGGGCAAAGTAGCCCCCTTTGTGCCTCAGGGGAGGAAATTTTGACTGATGACTAGGAAGTTGCAAAGTGGTGTGTTCCATAGAGGCCCCAGTGCACCGCAAAGTGACAGTGAAGGTCTCAAGATCACCTGGAGATCTGATAGTGACCATTTGCACTGCTCTTTTTTAATTATCCCCAGTTCCGATCATAGATTATGGAATAGAAAAGACTGGGGTAGGTTTTCATTTGGCCGACTCAGGCCCATATTACCAGTGGCCCCAACTTTCAGAGACCCACCACTTCCTGAAAGCCAAGTTTAGAAGGAGCTGACTTCCCTCCAGGATTCCACCTTGTTGACTACCCCAGGATGGGAGGAATATGAGGAGGAGACCCTAGAGCCGGTCAATGGACTTGCTCCCAAGTGTTTGTGCCTCACAGTTTCACTGCACCTCCCAAGATAGGCCCAGAGAAGGAAAAAGATTTCTGGGTCCTGCCTGGATGAGCAGAACCCAACATTTTCAGATCTGTCTCCTGAGTGCAACAGGTAATAAACTTTTAAGTTTACAGAGCCTGGGGTTATTTTATGCCCTATGCTCCACTGTAGGTGTACGAAAAAGTGGCTGCATCCTATGAGAACTGGCTCATCAATGAGATCCTGCGAAAGGAGAAGATCCACCACAGTTGCCTCAGAAATCCAGATGAGGTGAGGCACAAGCAGGATTGGGAGTACCTGGGTGGACAAACCTCACCCTAAATATTATATACCTTATGAGGACACCAAGGCTTGGTTCCTCCACATGATTTAAGTGGGGTCATGTGAAACCCCTGAAAGAAATTGCCTCCAGTGATGATACTCCATTGGGAGTGAGTGCAGCTGCTTTGAACTGCCTACAGTACATACATGTCCCTTTAAAGGACTGAACTTTCTTGAAGGAAGAACTATGTTGTCTATACTCCAGTTGGAGTCAAGTCCAAAAACAAACTTTTCAGTTAACACCAACCCGTTGGTAGGTTCATCCCACTATCCCTTTATCCTCATAAGTGCATATAAAAAGGACTGTGGGTTCGACTCAGGTTGGGGATCTGAGTGTGCCTACAGATGCAGTCACTTTGGATGGTGAGTTTAATGCGTCGCGACTTAACTCATCTATCTCATTTATCCCACTTATCACAGAATATTGTGTCACAGCATCCCATCCAATTAAAGAGTTCACCATTGAAAACAATGGAGCTTTGGTATGCTAATGAAAAGGTTAAATGCATTAAATGAGTTAAGATAACTTTAGATAACACAGTTTCTTCAATTAATGCTGAGTCACGACGCATTTAACTTACAAATCCAAGTGACTCTATCTGTATCTTCCCTGAGAATTTTTTTTTGCAGGGGGCCCCAGTGCAGTTACACCACTGACACTATGCCTTGTGGCATATAAAAAATGTGGACAGCCTTGACCAGCTCTGTTCTAACCAAGGCAGGTACTAAGTACAGGGCATTGTTTCCTCCTCTGCCACTCTATTCCCATCAATAGATGTGCAAGTTAGGAGAGGGGTAGGGAGCAAGGGGGGAGTCACCTATACTCCACATTACCATTTAGATGATATGGCACTGTCTGTGGCAGATGTTGGCAATTTCAGGCTCTTGCTAAAACACAAAAGCAAATACACCTGAGTTGTTATTTACTCTTCCATCGGTAATCATTTGTACTCAAGAAGTGCTTTATTTTCATTAGAAACATTTGCTTTATTTTCATGGAAACATTTCCCCTTTTGTGCTCATGTTAAACTTAGATATAAACTCTTATTGCCCAGTAATCTTTAATAGTGACCCTAGGATGCTTATTGGAAACTTATTGCTTTTCCAATTTGTACACGTGAATAAAAGAGTCAAGAGATAATAGTGCTTTGTACGCCTTTCCCTCTTCTTAGCTATTGCTTTCCATTTCCATTTACAAACCACTGAACATTTTAAAATAATGTATAAGGGAATGTTTCTTATGATTATATTTCCTTTCATTATGCAAACAAAAATGGCTGTGTAGTGAATGTAGCAATACATCACCGTTTTGTGATTTATTGAATAACTATTTATCACATTTATATGCAACAATTCCATTTGGGCATAAAATGAGCCTACCAGCTTATTCCCAAGTACCATCTGTCAGTATTCAGCTTATGGTTTTCAGATTTTTTGTGAATGTGTTGAGTTGAAAATGCAGCCCAAAAAGTCTCTATGTAATTAATTTTACTGCAACATCTGCCACCATCTGGCTTTGATAATTTCTAACGTTAATAAAAGATCCAATAGAATCTGAAAACTATATATTTTACATAAGGTAAATTTTTCTGCTACTTTTCATAAGCATGTGTAATGTTAGGCCAAATCTCCATGAAAGTAATGCAATAGTAAATAAAACAGTATGCAATGTATTTTCATCTGCTCATCTTTTAGATTTGAGCATACTATTGCTTTATTATCGTTTTGTAAGTATGGTATCCATTACCTGGAAATCTGGTTACCCAGAAAAAATCACGAGTCTTATTTAAACAAACCACTTAATTTTTTGTGTGATAATTAGATAGTACAGTACCTTGTACTTGATAATAACTAAGAATAAATCTATATTGGTGGCAAATAGGGATGGCGCGAACCGCGGAAAAAAAGTTCCGGAAAATTGCGAACGGTTCGCGAATGGTTCGCGAACCCCATAGACTTCAATGGGAAGGCGAACTTTAACAGCTAAAAAAGACATTTCTGGCCAGAAAAATTATTTTAAAGTTGTTTAAAGGGTGCAACGACCTGGACAGTGGCATGCCAGAGGGGGATCAAGGGCAAAAATGTATCTGAAAAATCCATTGTTGACACAGCGCTGCGTTTTGTGCTGTAAAGGGAAAAAAGTCACTCAGGTGGTGGTTGTGGACACTGTAATATTATTGATATTTAGACAGAATGTGAACAAGCTCACACAGCTAGATGGCAGTTGTTTGAAGAACACACTGGGCAAAAAATGCCTACAGGGCAAATAATGGCTACAAGGTCAACGTATACACTACTACAGCGGTGGATACGGATTACGTAAAATATATTATGGCTGCTTGAAAAAAGTCACTCAGGTGCTTTTTCTGGAGAGGGTAATATTATGGATATTTAGACAGAATGTGAACAAGCTCACACAGCTAGATGGCAGTTGTTTGAAGTACAGTAGATTACTAGCCAGCAAACTTACTATCCACTGTCCCTGAAATCACTAACAGCTCTCTCCCTACACTATCTCTTCCAAGCACACACAGGCAGAATGAAAAAACGCTGCAGGGCTTCGGTTTTTATAGGGAAGGGGAGTGGTCCAGGGGGTGTGGGGGTGGTCCAGGAGGGAGAGCTTACTGATTGGCTGCCATGTATCTGCTGGTCTGGGGGAGAAATGGCAAAAAAAAAGCGCCAACTAAGGCGAACCCAAATTGGCGAACGTCGCGCGACGTTCGCGAACTTCCGGCGAGCGCGAACAGCCGATGTTCGCGCGAACAAGTTCGCCGGCGAACAGTTCGCGCCATCCCTAGTGGCAAACCCATCTTAGATTTTTTTTTCATCTAGATGTTACAAAAGTAGTTGTAAGAAATGGTTTTCAATGGTTTAAATCCTTCATATACACAAAAGTGCAGATCCCAAACATGTAATGTTGTATTAAATGGTGTGCATGAAAGGACATCTTCTTCTGTTTAGCCCTTTATCAGCTATTGCTGGCTATAACAACTGCCAATACATACATAATCCCCCTACATAATGGACACCTGCTAGCATAACAGTATTAACAAAGGGCGAAGTAGGCATTGTGTACTAGTAATCTAAAAACCTATCCAAAGGACCAAACATGCAGTAACTTCAGGTTCCCTGTTTAACTCAAAAAAATAACAAAAAACATAGCTTTACATGATTAAAACAATAGCCAAAAAGTGCAATCAGAACAAGCAATATTCAATTAACTACAATGAACAAGTTGGGTATACTGCCCCATTAATAACATGGTTGATTGCTTGTCTTCATACCATATGTACTTATCAGCCTTTTGCTTTTAAGCATGGCCAACTGAGTCCATAGTACAGAGGTTGTGACTTAATATGCATTATAATACACAAAAGCCGTAAATATCTTGTAAATTATATCCTTATAAATTGTGAGTTCTGATGTCATCAGTTATAAACGGTGAGTTCTGATGTCATTTCTGTCACATGACTCACTGAAACTTGTGTATTATAATAAATAAAGTACCCCCAGTTGCAAAATATGAGTATATTAGAAGTTACCTCGGAGTTCCATAACCTATATAAAAACACTCGGCCTTCGGCTTCGTGTTTTTATATGGTCATGAAACTCCTCGGTAACTTATAATATCCTTATATTTTACAAGAGGGGGTACTTTATTCACTATATAATACACAAAAGCTGTGAATATCTTGTAAATTATATCCTTATAAACGGTGAGATCTGATGTCATCAGTTATAAATGGTGAGTTCTGATGTCATTTATTATTTATTATTATTATAATAAATAAAGTACCCCCAGTTGCAAAATATGAGGATATTAGACATATAAATCTGTATAATAAAAGTCAATTTCAAATTAAACATGAAATCCTAATTCTTTTTTTATTAAACAATTCATAGCTATTGTAAATGCATTTAAAAATTGCAGCTGTCAATCAAATATTACCTGCCCCTCCGCTATGCCTTAGGCATAGAGGCGGGGCAGGCAATTACTTTCACTTTCCATTCTGCACTTACCAGATGTAACTTCTCTCCTCATATTCCCCCTTTCTCCTCACCTTTTAATTGTGTAGCCAGGGCATGGGGATGGACACCAGGTCCCCCATTCTGGTGCACAAGCAAGCTTTTGAGATGATCCAAGGCTTGCCTCAAAGGACAAGGAAAGTTAAACTAGAAAAGTAGGCTAGGAATGTTTTACATTATGTTTTGTGTTTCTGTACCAGCCCAAGGCAACCACAGCCCTTTAGCAGTAAAGATCTGTGTCTCCAAAGATGTCCCATTAGCTCCCCATCTTCTTTTCTGTAGATTCACTGCACATGCTTTGTGTTGATGCCACTTATTAAGCTTAGGGACCGACTCAAAATATACAGTCCACAAAGAATAAAAATGTCACAGTATAAGGCTGATTAGTAATTAATACAGACAATTACTACATGGTAGCACAGAAACCAGGGCAACTAGCAGCAGAATTTAAAATCAGCCCTGTAGCATCAGCTTTTATTACAGACAAACCTCATCTTCTGCTTTATAATTATCGATAACCCCTAAGCTTAGCTTCTCGACAGCTGCTCAGAGTCCACTGAACATGTGAGTGTCACAGACACTTTCCAAGATGGTGACCCCCTGTGACAAGTTTGAAGTCCTGGATCATTGCTGCTATTGACAAGCTGAAACTTTAGGCTGATGCAATAAGTTCAGTATATAAAACATGGCATTTTTAGTCCTATTCTTTTTTTGTGTTTCCTACAGCATCCACAAAATGGCACCTGCCTACTTGCTATACTTATGAATTCCCAGACCAAAGGAAACAAGATTCAAATAATTTATATTGTGTAATTAAAGATTATTTTGCTTCAGTAACTTGATAAAATGGCACTTGGAATATTTTTTTCAGGTGTCAGGTCCCCTTTGAGAACTGGTGCTGAAAACTGTACTGCATACTCCAGGCCTTACCAGGGACCTATAAATTGGTAAAATTACATTTTCAACCCTACAGTCAATTCCCTTTTTATACAAGACAGCACTCTGTAAGGAGCTTAGACCCACCCTAGATTGTAGATATAGCCTAGTATATGTCTACAAATTTTGTGAGCTTTGTGCTACATTTCTGCCAACCTTGAGGGCCAGTTATGGTGAAACTTGGGGTGAGATTTTAATAAATGTTAATGCTGGTCTTTTAACCATTATGCAATGCAAGCACTGTTTTACTTTTATCATGCAGTTCACACTTTAAGTAAGTAACTGTGAGTTTTAATAATTAAAATAAGCTTTCTTTCTTCTGTTTGTTTCTTAATTTTGTTGCCCCCAGAGACTCTGAAAAACCATGGCCAGAAAGAGAGGGATTTTGGGAGCCCATATTACTGATAATGTTCAACTTTTTAATGGAAAACAACAAAAAGGGGATGAGTGTGAAGCAAATCTGAGAATTTAAAAAAATCACTGGATATGTATTGAAGGCTTTGTACCTTTTTGTAACATACTGTATCATAGCATATCTTGCAAAAACGCAGGCACAGCATTTTTCAAGGACTTATTCATGAATTTGTTTTAGACTTACTGAATTGCTTTGCTCATTCCTAATCATAGGAACCTCTGTGTGTCAGTGGGCTTCTTTATTGTGAAAGATTAAGTTCTGTTCCCTTGGTGAATCTGATCTTTAGTTATTCTCAAAACTCAAACATTACACTTTCATTTCTACATTACAGCTGTCCTTGGGTGATAGCTTAGGCATCCCAGGAAAGCATGTTTAATTCTAGTTATGTATAGGCTAAAGAAATACACACATAGCACAATGATAGGTCCTAAAAGCCTAATAAAAAATAACTATGAATTCCTTGATATATACTACAATTCAAAGGAATATTTGAGTCTAGATAAGGCATTTTTCAACTTGGAACACCATAAGGATCACTTACAAAGGTCCTTAGTGCTCATTCAGGGAACACTTCTGTCCAGGGTCCAGGTCATGTACAAGGCCATGTTATGGTTTTTGTTTGTCACTGCTCTGCAATTTGTGGGTCTGTATGATATGCAATTTGGGTGAGAGGTAGAGGGCAGCCACAAGTATCTGTGTTCTGAAACAGAACCATGAAAGGTATGCATGTAGACATGCAGGACTGCGCCTGTTTACATTTTCCAAACTGCCTTCCACATCCTAAATGGCCCCTCATGCTTTAAGGTTATAAAAAAAAACATTTAAATGTTTTGGGCATGACCATGGGTTATAGCTTTGTAAACAATTCAAATTTAATTAATTTTTTACTTAGTACATATACATTTGTTACTATGTTGTGGACAACTGGACAATTATAATATAGCATCCTCTTTGGTGGTTGTTTATCTGCCTTGTATCTAGAGGTATCCTCTGCGTCCCTCATGATCCACTGCGCATGTGTGTGCCACTTCCGCATATGTCTAACGCGTTTCGCCAATCAGGTCTGAGTGATGATGATCTCTCTCTATAGCCACTCTTAAATGTTCAAAGTTCTTTAAACGTGCAACTTTATTGTAACAAGTATGCTACTTCTACCCTTCATCATTTCAATGAATTAGCTACTATCACAAATTATTTGCAGTGTATATTTTCAACTACTGTATATTCGGATTACAAACAATATAACATTAATTTACAGACCTGGAAAATAAAATTATGTTAAAAAAGCTCGCAAATTAAAGTCTACATTTAGACCATTGGGGGATAGGGATCCACCAGCTTTCTCTTTGTGGTTTAACTCTTTCTATACCAAACCAGGTTAACCCTGTGACACATTTGTTATGTTTTTCCACAAAGTGTTTGGATACATGGTGGTTATTGTAACCCTTACTTATATTATTCATATGTTCCCCTATCCGATCCTTTAATTTTCTATTTGTTTTTCCCACGTATTGGAGGCCACAAGGGCACTCTAAAACATATACAACATTATTTGTGTTGCATCTAATTAAGTCTTGTATAATAACATTTTCCCCAGTTTTTTTACTGCTGAAGGATTTGGTTTTTTGCAGAGATTACACGGAAAAAACCTTTTAATTGAACATCTAAATTCTACTGTTCTTTCTTTCTTTTGAAAAATGCTTCCTGCACATGCCACTCTTTTGTTGTCCAAAGGAACAAGTCAGAGAATGGTTGACACCCTTACTTCTTGATTTGTAATCCTCATATGGACTGTCTGTGAATATAATCTACTACCAAAGTGGGGCCACAATCGTGTGGGTATTTACCTCTGCTTCTGAATACCTCTTTTCATATCTGAGAACATACTGTAGGCACTTTATTTGATGCTGTTGTGAGACTATGTGAGTTATAGTTCACCTGAACTTGAGAGTTAAAGTGGGGTTAACAGCACTGATAAATGTGTGAATGCAAGCACATGGAGGTGTGATTTTACAAAGAACGCGTCACTATATTTTCTTGTTTTTCTCCTTTACTTCTTTTTGAGGAATAACCAGTGACACCTGTTTTGGATTTTAAATTATAAATGATCTTCACTGCAATAGGTAAATAAAAAACTCTAACTGAACATATACATGAATTCTTATTAATGTACAGACACATCAAAATAGTCAATAAAGACTTGGCATTATGTGGATATTTAATTCATTGCCTGCTGTGTCTCTATAATCATTGCCATGTGATCATGTGACAGCAACAGGGCCAGGCCAAGCCTACCGTGTGTGCCAGATCGTGTGTGTGTGAATCGCAAACCGAACGAATACAAGCATGTGCAGTAGCACAAGGGAGGGAAGGAAGTGACTGAGAGGGGAGTGACGGCGAGGGGAGGAGGAGGGAGTGGAGTGATAGATAGGGGAGTGACGGAGAGGGGTAGGGAGGGGGTGACAGATAGGGAATGAGGGAGAGGGTGATGGATAGGGAAGGGGAGTGATGGAGATGGTGATGGGGAGGAGGAGGCAAGTGAGTGATGGAAAGGGGAGGAGGGAGGGGGTGATGGAGAGGGGAGGAGGAGGGAAGGGAGTAACAGATAGGGGAGGAGGGAGGGTAGTGACAGAGAGGGAAGGAGGGAGGGAGGGGGTGATGGTTAGGGGTGGAAAGAGGGGAGTGATGGATAGGGGAGGAGTGATAGGGAGGAGGAGGGAGGGGAGTGATGGATAGGGGAGGAGATGACGGGAGGAGGAGGGAGGGCAGAGCTACAGAGGGGTAGTAAACACAGAATAGGGGTAGGTGAAATATACTTAATAGTTACTTGCCAAGCGCCCCTTATGATTGCACCCTAGGCAGGTGCCTCTTTTGCCTACACTTAGTTCCAGCCCTGGATAGCAATATACTGTATTTGTAAAATAACACTTTGTAGTGTTAAAAATATTTTATGGAAAATGGCTTTGATTTTGATGTTATATTTTTCAGTGTGTCCAGTTTAATGAAATTATAGTACAGGTATGGGATCCGTTTTCCGGAAACCCGTTATCCTAAAAGTTCAGAATTACGAAAATGCCATCTCCCAAAGACTCTGTAATAATAAAACAGTACCTTGTACGTGATCCAAACTAAGATATAATTAATATTTATTGGAAGCAAAACCAGCCTATTGGGTTTATTTAATGTTTACATGATTTTAAGGTATGAAGATCCAAATTATGGAAAGATACGTCATCCAGAAAAACCTGTTATCCAGAATTCTGGATAACAGGTCCCATACCTGTATAGTGGGGGCTGGGTTAAGGCTCTCACATTGTGAACAATATTTTTGTAGGGTACTCATGTGTTTGCACAGGCCCAGATGCTCAGGGGTAGAGGGAGTTGTACCTCCCCATAGTTCAGTTAAAGGGAGGGAGGACACAGCTCTTCTTTGGCTCTGTTATGGACACTGGAGCATAAAGCTCGGTTCCTTAAAGGAATTGTTCAGTATAAAAATAAAACTGGGTAAATAGATAGGCTGTGCAAAATAAAAAATGTTTCTAATATAATGCAATGTATAAATTCAAGATTTTCAGTCTTAATAAAAATGAACATAAGAATGAAATTTTCACTTGTGTACAACTTTTTGCATTGTAACTCTTAACATTTATACTGTTAACAAAATAAGATTAAGAAACCCTTTTAAATTTTTTGTAAATTTTTTAAGTGATTGTGTACATTTTTTTCTCAAAAACTGATAATTGGACTCCTTGTTAGGGACTCAAAAGGGTAGAGGCCCAAGGAATTCTGTGGGCAATTTCCTGGAGCACCCTAGAGGCAGCCTTAGACAGTGCAATAAATAACCTGTGGTGTTAGTAAACCCCTAGAGATCTCAGTGTATGTTCCGTCAATTTTTATTCCATATCACAAATTTAAGAGGTTTTAACCTCTTTATTTACATGAGTTGGCTAGTACATTGTAAGACATGCTTATTATTATTCTAAGTTTGTACAGTCTTCTTATATGGAATGAAATTACATAGCAGAACTAGTGCTTATTGGTTACCCTGCTGTATACTTAATACAGTGAAACTTTTGGCCAGTTTATTTTTTCAATAATCTCCCATACTCGGGGCTTAAAAGGGCTTCCACTTTATTCCAATAGATGTTCCAAAATGTTTATTATCTTAAACTGTATTCCTGTGGTCTTATTATTTCTCCATCAGTATTTTGCAAACACATTCTGATTTTGTATAACAATGCTACATAATCAGATGACAATTTATGCACTTCAATTTAATTACTCAATAAATTGATTCCCCCCTAATGTCCTGGCACTTCTGATTTATAATCCACTATTATTATACTGATAAAGCCTAAAGACTCTCTTTTCAATACTTGTCACAAATGAGAGACTCTTGATTATTTGTAGAGTGAAACCCTTTTGGAATTCAATCTACTTCGATATAATTCTCCAGGATTGCCGCATCTAAATATATGTTACATAGTTACATAGTTAAATTGGGTTGAAAAAAGACCGAGTCCATCAAGTT
>CM044431.1:183166310-183183532 GCA_024363595.1 Xenopus borealis | reverse complement strand
GCCATCCCTAAGCACAACACCCAAATAATCTGGTCAAGTCAACACCCTTTAAAAATAGTGTCTTGTCTGAGCATCCAAAGTTTTTTTATTTGTAATACACAGGGGGGTGCCAATTCCTCTACTGAACACCAGGGGCTACAGGTTGCTGGTGAGTTGCATTCAAGAAGGGAAAATATTCATCCACATGCATGTGATTGCGGGTGGCAATTGTAGTTCTTCAGAAACAGAGTGCAAAAATTTGCAACTGATGGAGGCAGTCACAGTTATACTAAAATCATGGTAAAATTGTGCAATGTTGGAAAAAAACATTTGCACCACCTCCAGTTTTCTACTGTTTTCATTAAAGTCTATTACAGATTACAGGCCTATACTTTCAGCAAATGACTGTAACACAATACTTCTGCATAGCTTAGACATAGTTTCTACATAAAACAAATTGTCCCACTGTATTGGCATTTTATCAAATGAAAATGGAACTGGTGGTGCTCAACTTTAGTCAGAATTGCTGTACAAAAAGAATATGAATATTCTTAAAAAAATTAATTATTTGAACTAATGGTTTGATACTCTACTGAAACCGATGCCAATTTTCAATTAATTTCCCAATTAGAAAATACGATTTTGAAGCATTTCATTTTAAAAATAAATTAAGAAGCCTCATGAACAGGCAGGTTATTTAAAATGAGTTGACTTTACCAAACAACACATTTGAGATTAAAGAGAACTGTCCCTTAGTAAGAAATAACAAAAAAAAGATATGATGCTTTTTAAATAAGCAGATGAATTCATAACAAGGCAGTATTGCACAGACATTTCATGTGGGATGTTTCTCAATAAGAAAAAAAAGGATGGTTTACCCTCGCACACCCTGGTCTTCCACGTGATGAGATACCCCGGTGCTCTGCGAAAAAAGGGTTTGGCGACCCTCACTTAGTGCAAAAGAAAGAAAGATCCACCGGCACAACGAGGATGCTGCTAGAAGGGCAAGCCCTTGCTCGTTAATTGCGGATGCAACGTTTCGGGGCGTAACCCCTTTGTCAAGCATGTTTCTCAATAATCCTATTAATTTAGACATTATTCCTGTGAGCTACTACTGCTTACATTGTTAGTGTATTTCCAATGATTTATGACAAAATATTATTCAAACCAAGTATTTTATATGTATTTATTGATCATTTAAAATGAGAATCTTTGACATTACTTATTTCTGCCTATTTTCTTATTCTAAAGAAATTAATAGATTTGTCATGGGGCATCAATGACAGTAAAACGTAATGCAATAGAGAGAAGTATTTTTATAATTTACTGTGTTGTATACATTATCACAAGCTTAAAAGGCATAAGATAGTCTTCCTCTATATCTTTCAAATTGCAGTTGGATGGAGCACACAAGATGAGCAGGCTGTGCTGCAAAAAAACTTTATTGTATCACAACATGTTTCGGACCATCATGGATCCTTTTTCAAGATCCTTGAAAAAGGATCCATGATGGTCCGAAACATGTTGTGATACAATAAAGTTTTTTTGCAGCACAGCCTGCTCATCTTGTGTGCTCCATCCAACTGCAATTTGAAAGATATACACAAAAGGTCTGCTGGTGTGGCCTAATATGGAAAGGGAGGAAGCATTGAACTAAACCAAGTATTATTGAATAGTCTTCCTGTATCCCAAATAAATACAAAAGAGTAAAGGCAAAATCTAAAATTTGTCTGGCAAATACAGTAACACACCCCAAGGAATGTTGAAAATCAGTTACACTGCAATAGCACTATGCTACACTGTCAAAATATGTTTGTGTTACAGTCTTCTATGCCTCTAAAATTTACTACTCGGTGACCCCCTAAAGTGCCATATTCCAGGCAGAATATATAAAAGGTCAATATTTAAATATATATTCCAGTTTGGTAAAATTCAATATTCCACTTATTATGATATGAGTATGTTGCTTAAGTATTCATTTTGGGGGGAAAGTTGTCCTTTACATGAAAATGAAATTAGAAAAAGGCAGACATTGGAGACTATATAGATACATAAAAGAGGACTGGATAAAATAGATTAAAAGAAAACATATATGTAATTTGGAAATCAATAAATGAAAGTCCAGAAATGGAAGAAGGTGGAATATAGTAACTCTCTACTACTGTCACATTTCAGCAATGATGCAATCATCAAGGCTCTGCTAGGTGTAGCTCGGAATAGATAACTACTTTAAAACTTGTTTAAAGGATCCTTAAATGTATTGCTTATTATAATATGTGGCAGTATGGGGCAGATTTGCTAAATTCATATGATTGATAAGAAATTCGATCGAATTTTCAAAAAGATTTTAATTAAAATTTTCCAATTCGTCCATCAAATTTAGAAAATTTAATCGAATCGAATAATTCTAATAAAATTCTATTCGAATATTCGGCAGTCGAATTGTTTGCCCTTTAAATTTTTATTTGATTGCCTATTTCTCCAGATTAAACCTACTGAATTTAACCCTATGGGAAGCTCCCATAGGGTTTTTCTAAGTTTTTTAGATCAAATAAAAAATTTTGATTGAATGGTTAAAATTGTTCAAATCGTTCGATTCGAACAATTTATTAGTTCGATCAAATTTTTTTTATTCTATCATTTGATCGATTGAATTGTGCTAAAACCCTTCAAATTCGATATTCGAATTTTAAGGGTTAAAATTCAACCATAATTCGATTGGTCGAATTTGAGGGTTAATTCACCCACGAATTCGACCAATTGTAAATCTGCCCCTATGTGTGTGTATACAGTAGGTATCTGGAAAACAGGAGAGCAGCAATCTTGACAGCAGACTGGCTATGAGCATTATATGCCCTGCACAGCATTTTCATTTAGTTTTACTAACAGCTAAAATTCCGACACAATTGTTTCTATGTTACCATTTTGCAAGCTCTTTAAAGCACATTCTTTGATCCTTAACACTATGGCATACTGTAGCTGCATATCAGAAAACAATAGCAACATCTTGTTACTATCCATTTAGCCTCCCCAAAGAGAATATGAAAAGGTCATGGAATTCTTCAATGTGTTGTTCAAAAATCTCTAGCTCTCCTTTTACATTGCTTTTGTAGCATCTTATGAAATACTGTATAATTAGGATGCATAAATAATTATTATGTTTCTCCTATAATATTAGCATATGTAAATAATTTAAACACATTCCTGGTAAACAATGAAAAGCACTTGGTTTTATAGATCTAGTTAATCCCCTACTGTTATAAAGTGAATTAATTACAGGTAAAGCTAATGAACTTTCAGTGACTCGCTGCAGCAGTCTATTCTTTCACCTTTCTGACTCAAATTAGCTTTGCTTGAAAAGGGACATTCAGCTCATTCAATTACCCATGCGAAGGTCAAACAACTGTATTATAACACAAATGTATTTTCACATACAGTGTACACTGCTGTGTTGCAGGATATCCATTTATTCTTGGCAGGCACATACAGAGAGAACTAATGCAAAAAGCATTTAGAATAGAATGAAACTATTATTTATTATATTGTTTGATTATTGCAATGTCTACCTGCCATGCATTATTTCCTTGTATTGCCAGGATTGCATCCCCGTTGATTAAATATTCTATGCTATTTGTTTGATTTAAACTTAAATGTGAGACAATTGATTGAACAAGTCAAGCAGAAGTTTTCAATCAACGTATTGTATAAGAGGCATTCAGCAGAAGAAGCACAACAATTTGCTTCAGAAATTCAATCATGCAGATTAAATGTATCAAAAAATATCAAAAGGTCTTACAGAATGATAAATTGTCTTGCTGCTGCTTAGGATAATGATTGGGTAAGTGTATTACATCATTTATACATTCTGGCATCTGACAAATAGCATGAGATAAAGTGGAACAGTTTAAGGGGGTCTGGTTACCTAGACATGTAACCTTAAACAAGACAGGTTTCATGTCATACTAATGTGAAGTGTCATATCCACTTACTTTAAAAAAATAAATTTGACAAGTCTCCTACAATAACGTCTATATCACGAATGGGTACAGGCAATGTCAAAAAAAAATTTTGTATTGACGCTTAAGCAAGAAGAAAAACCCATGTGCAGTTAGTGGCATTGAAATTTGCTGTATAATAGAACACTAAACTGACAATCTAAATGAGAAAGGAAGGTGTTACCAAAGCTTTATGGCCCTAAATTGAATTTGCTGTAAACTCCATCCCTTAGATGACCAAGGTTCCCCATGCAACACCTGCAGAGAATTGGCACAACTACGGCACTGTTTATAAATTATCCATATGGTTTTTTGTTAGCACAGATACAGTAGGTGTACAAATCATTTAAATACACATAACTTTTTAGTGCAATAGTGTAAATAGGTGAAGACAATTCCTACTTGTCCTTCTTGTTTGAGAACCAAATTTATCACAGACATATGGCTATAGCACACTTTGCTACATTGACTGCATCTTTGGCTAGGATGTATTTTTTCAAGATAATATTGTGAAGAGCAGGGACTTGTCTATAAAACATTTTAAGAAATAACAAGGACAACCATGTAAGGTTCCCCTTGATGTTGCATGGTGGCTTAGTAATGGCATGATCATAGAACCTATATTAAACTAAAAACCCTTTATTTTTGAAAATATACTATGAACTAAAAACGAATGCATTCACCAGGGTATAACACTGATCAATCCCATTTTTGTATGTTTGAATCAAGTTTGCCCTGATAAGTTGTCTTCGATTTTAATTTACTTACTGAGCTCCTGCAACCCCCTTTCTCCTCCTTGTGGTTGTATATCCATAAAACCTGTCCATATAATGGTGGCCTTATGATTTTGAAAATGGATGTTGATGGTAGAGATCCTTTAATTTTTTGGATGTCTGCTCAAGAAGGACATTTGTTTTAATCCTTGTATCTTCCTAAAATTCCAGCCCCTGGAACATACACAACTTACATACTCAACTAGCCAACACAAGTCTAATTAACAACCAGACATACCAGGCATACTTTCTTCCAAACTTTGTAACAAAAAAAATCCATTTTTTTAAGATATATGCATAAAATCCCTACTCTTTTGTATCAGCGATAGAAGAGCAAGGGTTATTGTCAATGAAAAAAAGAGGCATATTCATTAATATGAGTTCTTGTGTATGCTAGATTATAATTTTTTGTATTATCACTTCTAAATTTGTTTCTATGTGACCATGGAAGACCCAGGTGACATGCCTTCAGCTAACTGTGGCTAAACTCTGGAAGGACATAGATACCATTGTGTATGCAAAATACCACGGGTTGCTCATTGTAGAGAAAGTGTTCTTGGTAGTAATTATGTGGGCGTGACTGAATTTTTTTCCCCAAAATCATTACATAAGGGAGTTCCAAAAATTCCGTACCTAACAACTTTGAGATATTTGGCTGATGTGGAAGAATTCATAATGAAGTAAAATATGAAAATATGTATTTTCTTTTCATGTCAATAAACTGCCATTACAACCTCTTCACAAAAATGCCCTTCCAAAAGAAGTCTGTTTAATTGAAGATACAGAACAGGGGATTAAATGTGCTATGCTCTCCAGGGGAAAAATTAAATGCAAGGTGAGAAGAGATAAGAAAAAGAACCAGCCCTATACAGCACTTTATATTATTTCTGCAATCTCTTGCTACATTATCTGTGCTTTAAAACCAGTTAAAGGTCAAATACATTTTTAACTTTGTCAAACTTGTGCACAAGCTATTTTATGTTGCTTCCTACTGATTAATACAGTATATTAATATACAGTATACTTAGCTATTAACCATATAGAAACAAGGTACCTTTCACAGTATGAATAACTTATTTAATTGCAAATTAGGCACAACATTTTTCTTCACTTATAATTAACATTCAGGTGTTTAAAATGGCAGGCAGGCAATTGCTATAGTAAAATCAAGTCTCTGTTTAGTGTATACACTATTAAATATACTTGGGACCAAATCTGGAATGCTGACTTCTGTATTCGGATGCCTCTTTGGATTAAATTTTTATTTGACTGCCTAGTTCGCCAGATCAAAGCTACCGAATCGGGTTTAGTTATTTTTGATCGAATAAATATATTCGTTCGAATGGTTAAAATCATTTGAATCAATCGATTTGAATGATTTTATCGATCGATTGAATATTTGCTATTCGATTGTTCGACCCATTGTGGTAAAATTCTTCAAATTTGATATTCGAATTTGAAGGATTTTTATTCCCCAGCTATTCACATGGTCGAATTTGAGGGTTTTTTAACCCTCGAATTCAGCCAATAGTAAATCTGCCCCAATGTGTCTGGCTATAGCAATACATCATTGATCAAAGTTCAAAGATCTATTTGTGCATCTGTTACTCACATGAACACAAATCTCACACTTATTCAAGAACACTGTAAATCCACCAGTCAAAAGAGGGTTCCATGCATTGTATATACTGTGGAATGGGACAAATAGTTATGCTACTTTATAAATAAGTAATAATAAATAGGTATGGAACCTGTTATCCAGATTGTTGGGACATGAGGCTTTCTGGATAAGGGATCTTTCTGCAATTAGCATCTCCATAACTGAAGGCTACTAAAAATCATTTAAACATTAAATAACCCAAAAAGGCAGGTTTTGCTTCCAATAAGGCTTAATTATATCTTAATTTGGATCAAGTACAAGGTAATGTTTTATTATTGTAAAGAAAAAAGAAATTTTTTTTAAATATGTGAATTATTTTATCATAATGAAATCTCTGGATAAGGGTTTCTTATTTACAGTTCCTATACCATGGATAATTTTACTGCATATTCACAAATTCTAATTCATAACCCAATACCAGTTATTTCTGGGCCTAACACTAATGACCCTCACAAATTCTGGGGACAAAAAGATCAAATATGATTTGCATTGATTAAAGAAACCCAACAGCACACATTTTGAAAGTAAGCTGAGTTAGTAGAATGATATTGAGGAGCACAATATCAATTAGAACCTCGTAACTGGGTATCAATGATACCACTCAGCAAGGACAATTAGTCTGAAATTCCTTCCTAGCAAAATGGCAATTAGATTTTCTTTTACCTAGCCTTGCCTTAACAGAGAATCTGTCCCTGTGATTGTGCAATGTTAATTTTATTATGCCTAATCTATCTCCACTCATGTCTAATCAGTAGAATGTTTTTCACAACATAATATAATGTGATTAAAATAGGTTTTCCTATATGATCAGAATATTTACTACAATATATGTTTTTAGTGAAGCGTGATGTAATGATTTAATTCTGCTTATATTGTTTAAATATAAATATATTTAAGACAATAGATTGGCACTCTATGATTGAATCCAGTATATAATACAGTGGGAAAATAATGATGTCACTGGACTAGCGAGATAAGGTAATGCTGAGCTATTGATGCATACAGAATATAGATATATTTGCAAGATTTCATCTGTGCACCTTGCATCAAATCTGTAGAAGTGTGGAGCATATATTAACAGCACATAAATTACACATACCTAAACATATAATTAAACTAGCTGAGAGATCAACACGCAGTTAAAGTAAACATGATACTCAATATTCATGAGGCTTAAGCCCCAGAAACCAGGAAGTCGCAAAATTATTAAAACAATTTAGTCACAATTTATTTAAGTGCTCTGATCATATAATGTAAGGGATGGCGGATAACATGTAATAACATTATTGTTATTGTATGTATGAAAAGAACATGAAAACATATTAACATGTAACATCTGGCCATGCTGTAATAAAAATAAAATAATGAAAAAGAGGCAGGGGAGCCAGCAAATTGCGACTGATGTGTCTTCTTCAAGTTAGCAATAGAGGTTACAGAAGGTTGTGGGTTGAGGAATAAAACATCCTGAAACCAATAACCTACCTTGTAATAAAGGTAGAATCCATGTACTTGAATAAAAGATTTACCCATAAATTTATTTAACCATAAATCTATTTTAGATATGTTGATGTACCCATTATGCAAAATAATTTGTTATTCTAAAACAATGAATCTAAGAAAGATCTTCCAGTTGCAAAAGGGACATCTGCCGTTGCTTCTTGACATAAACAATTTTACGCATATCTACTGCCTGGTGGAAGACTGCTCTATAATTTTCTGGTTTACTACATGATTTCGAAAGGTATTAGCACTAGAGTATTTTTCAAAATTGTAGCAGTTTTGATGCATAAAAATACCGAAAAAGTTACACACCATTTGTGGCGTCAAAAAGCCAGAGCTGAAAAAGTTGCGGTTTAATAAAATGCCCTATTGAGTATTGCATAATTCACTTGAATTGCTGACAAAAGCACTCATTACATCAGTGTTGTAATTAAATGAAGCATTTTGCAGGCATCTGAATTGTCTCATTAAATCAGTGTTGTAATTAAATGAATCATTTTGTAGGCATCTTTTCTCTATCTATTGGTGATACATGTACAGATGAAGCCATTTTGGTTTGTGTGTTTGACACAAAATGACTAAACTCAGATATCCCACTTTTCCAATTTAACACAGAAAATTGCATCACAGCATCCCATCTAATTAAAGTGTTCACCATTGTGAACAATGGTGCTTTGGTATGCTAATGAAATGGTTAAATGCATTAAATGAGTTAAGATAACTTTAGATAACACAGTTTCTTCAATTAGTCCTGAGTCATGATGCATTTAACACTCAAGTTCAAGTGGCTTCATCTGTATATAAATTAATTATATTTTGCATATCTACAATGAACTATTCCTTTTTCCTGTTAGTTTACTAATGCACCTCTAGGCTCATTAAGTCATTATAATGGTTTTCCATAATCTATTTAAGTGCTATAACCACACAGCGTAAGGGATGATGGATAATATTACAGATGAATAATGTAATAACAATGATGGCAATGTTTTTATGATCACACCAGATACATAATTTATGATGTTGTTTGTTATAGGACTTTGTGTGTGATGCGATCATAATATCCTTAGATTTATTTAATACGCTGTAGAAGACCTCTGCTCACTTAGTTGCTGTGTTTTATCATAAAATGTAACTTTGCGTTAAACCAAAATGCTTTTATGTTATTTCTTGTATTCCTTTCTTTTACAATGTATTGGGAAAGTTAAAAATGATACTCACACTTTTCTATACAGGACATATGTTATATACGTTACCCTATTGTTACATCTCTTGTGTTATAGGATGTACACCTTGAATAAAAATCATGTTCCTTCCCTTTTAAATGAATGAAGTCGCGCACTCACCAAACACTCCCTCAATAAAGAACGCCTGGTGCCCAGTGTAAGAGGTAGATGCCACCCTCCATGTACAGTGCAAAATGAGATACACTGGCACTTCAAGGATGGTGAACGGCAGGGATCCCCCTTGCCATTTATTAGTGCAAATGTGGTCACCCCGAAACATTGCACATTTGCACTAATAAACGGCAAGGGGGATCCCTGCCATTCACCGGCCTTGAAGTGCCAGTGTATCTTATTTTGCCTTCCCTTTTAAAACCCTTTGCTAAATGAACGATACTGGGAATTTCTCTGATGCAGTGCTTCTACCTAGTGGGATCCGGGGATGCACCTACAGGTGGCCCCACTAGGAACAAATAGGGAGTTAGAACTCAAATGAGCTCACAACTCGAATGGTTTCTAATTTAAGAAAAAACTTGAATGGAAAAAAAACAATTAAGCATGTTCAGTGTTCGCAAATTAATTGAGCTTTCCATGAGAAATTTAGAATCTCTCAAATTAATCACATTTTTAAAAAAAACCCTCAGAGAAAAACTCATGAAGACTATTAACATCTTCAAGTTCATTTTTTAACCTGAAATGTTGATTTTTGTCTCAAAAATAACCTCAAAGACTCAAATTTTTCATGGAAAACACAACTCAAACCTTAATAAATCTGTCTACAGTGTAAGAGGTAGATGCCACCCTCCATGTACAGTGCAAAATGAGATACACTGGCACTTCAAGGATGGTGAATGGCAGGGATCCCCCTTGCCGTTTATTAGTGCAAATGTGGTCACCCCGAAACATTGCACATTCGCACTAATAAACGGCAAGGGGGATCCCTGCCATTCACCGGCCTTGAAGTGCCAGTGTATCTTATTTTGCCTTCCCTTTTAAAACCCTTTGCTAAATGAACGATACTGGGAATTTCTCTGATGCAGTGCTTCTACCTAGTGGGATCCGGGGATGCACCTACAGGTGGCCCCACTAGGAACAAATAGGGAGTTAGAACTCAAATGAGCTCACAATTCGAATGGTTTCTAATTTAAGAAAAAACTTGAATGGAACTGTAAAGAAACACCTTTGTTGCTTCAAATAAAAGTTCTATTCCTCTAGTCTGAAGGGGTGGCCTCTGGTACGATGAGCCTCTTAATGGGTAAAAAGGTCCTCTGATATTTGTCTATAATGTCCTCTAATGTACTTGTAAAGTGTAAATGATAACATTTACAATCTTATATCCACTGGTAGATGGGCCACTAAACATGTTCCAGATTCACAAAAGATATATCACATTCATTCAGCGAAAAAAAATTTTTTATTATCTATTTGTTTCATTCCCAACTAGGCTTTATAAATTTGCAGCAATGATCCCTGTAAAGTTTCTTATCATGAACAACCAAGTAAAAAAACCATTAAGAGGGTTAAAATTGGATTTTAGGCTTCAGATATAAAAGTAAATTACTGCTATTTTGGCAAGCATGGAGTAATGGCTTGTTCTGTTATCAGACAAATTATATGCATGTGTTTGGCAGGAACAATCTACATGTATAAGGAATCAGTTTTCCACTGGGATTAAAATAAAGCACTGTGAACATTCTGATGTGATATATTTTGGCATATTTTTATACTAGGTTTTATATAACACAGAAAGTATATTCATGTTAACTTATACTAAAAAATTATGTAAAGCTTTTTTAATTATAAATAAGGTCAATTGGTTATGGTAGTTTGCTTGTGTTTTTTTTATTCAGATAATTATATAAATTCAGACTTTAGCCCTTTTTTAACCTTACTTAGTTCTACATACCTAACTTAGTTCTTCATACCAGCAGATGACTGGGCTGAGGAGCTTCAGCCTATTCCTATAAATGTTATTTCTTCTAAAAAAAATTACACAAGATATTTTACTTTTGTTTTTCTTTTGCTATTTCTTACAAACTGTATGGGATTGCTAATCTCAGACCATGAACTCTACATAAAAAATGTGATCCTCAACAAAGTTTAATTTCTCTCTGTAAATTGAAAACCAGCCACATCCCTTTATAATGACCTCTGTTCTGGAAGAGCAGTCTCACTCACTTGAGACTAAATATGACACATTGTAAACAAGACCCTGGCATTAATTCCCCTCCCAATGTGCCAATATTATTCATGTACCTAAAATCCATATTGATGAATGTATGTCTACCTTATTTGTGAAACACCCACTGGAATACAAACTCAATCTCCTGATAATTAGCTGAGCACAAAAAGGCTTGAGGGCCCAAACCTAAAGCTGATAATCCACTCTTGTAAGAATGTATTATTTTTAAAAAAGCTATTTCTGAAGATCTATTAAAACTTTCTAAACTCTTTGAGCAGATGTCTGACAAAAATAAAAACTTGTGAGGTTTTAAATTGCTAAATTTTTATTTCCATTATTTTTTTAAATTAATCATTGCAAGAGCAACTTGGAAAAGCCGAGTGAGGTAAGGATTTATCCAGACATTTTTGAAATTATGCTTTATCTGAGATTTGTTACTATGCATATGGAAAGGTTTCAGTTTTGTCTGTATTGAGGCCTAAATCAGGGAGCACAGGGAACATGGGGCAGGCAGAGTATGGAGTCTAAACCAGAAAATGTTTGAAGCATCATGAGTAATAGTGTAGAAATTCTTACCGCAATAGAAACGTGGCCCAGGTGCTCCTGCCCTAGGCCCTCAGCTCAGCAGACATTCCGTAATTATAATGTAAACTGGTTGGTGCAAGGCACGCTGGATACTCACGTTCAGATCAGACCAAAACAAAAAATAAGTAAAAATGTAAACTTTATTTTATATTTCATCTCTCACCTGACACATTTAGTTTAAAAGTAAAGTAAGCCTCATTACTACAAGATGGGCTTAAAAAAGATGAAAATATAAATATTGCAAACAACTCCAATTTGATATCACAATATAATAAGAACAATATTGACTAATTGAAATTAAGTGTATTGTAAATAAATATACATGATTGTAAATAATTATAAATAAATAACTATGAATAAATGATGAAAAAGTATATATATATATATATATATATATATATATATATACAAAATTGAAAACATATCATATGATAAATGTGATTTCTGAATTAATAAATATTATAATTAATTATATAAATAAATATATATATGTATATAAATATGAATATAAATATAAGTGAACAGGGCTAAAACATTAATTCTTCTTCCAATCTCTAGTCATAATAATAGGACACATCAAAGTCCGAGTTGAGACCATTAGGAAACCTTGTATCAAGAGTAAAAATCCAAAAGGCTTCCCGTTTAAGCATTTTCTTTAAAGTGTCTCCCCCTCTGCGTGATGTCATTATTCGCTCAATACCTTGTACTTGAAAATATTTTATATTACCACCCACAAAAAGTGTTTATAAACATTCAGAGTATGGCACATAGAGGGAGCATAGAGCAAGAAAAGTATGGCACAAACAGACAGGCAGAGTAGGGAACAAACAAGGAGCATAGGACAGGCAAAATATGGCATGCCCAAAGATCATAGGACAGGCAGAGTATGCCACACCCAGGGAGCACAAGGCTGGCCGAGTAAGGCAGACACAAGCAGAGTAGGACAGCCAAAGTATGGCACACACAGGGATCATAGGACAGGGAGAGTATGGCACACACACGCAGGGAGCATGGGGCAGGCAGAGTATTACACATAAAGATAACATAGACCAGGCAAAGTATGGCACACACAGACAGCATAGGGCAGGCAAAGTATGGAACATATGTAGAATATGGCAGGCAGCATACAGTAGGAGACAGGGAAAATTATTGAAACTTGATGCCCCTTCAGCAGTTTGTCTGAAGTGTGAACAGGTAAACAATGTGAATACTAAGGGGCAAGTTTACTATTATTCCCCAAAATTAGCTTGACCAAATTCGAAATTCGATAAGCATTCGACCATCGAATGCTTATCTAATTGTTTTAGGCTATCATTTTGCTAAATATTCGATTTCTCAATGAATTCGTACGATCTGATACCGATCGTTTGATTTCACTAAAAAATTGTGAAATTTCCTTCGAGCCTCCAAAAAATTTGTACGATTCGAACGATTGAACGCTACAATCGTACGAATGGTATTTGAGCTGGACTTAGTCTCAGAAGCCTATGGGGAGCTTCCCATAGGCTTCTATTGCAATTTGGTAGGTTCAATCTGGCGAAGTAGGCAGTTGAATAACTTTAAAATTTTTATTCCTTCGGATCGGATATCCGATCATTCGATTTATTCAGTATTCGATGATAGAAGAGGCCAAATTTGAATATACGATTTCACGCAAAATTTGTACGATCGGTATTCGATTGAATTTGATCGAACTTCGATCGTTTCACGTGAATTTCATAAATTTGTCCCTTATAGTCTGGGAACAGAGGTGTGGTGGTGTGAACAGTACAGGGCTTTAGTGGTGAGGTGTGAACAATGCAGGTGGGATTAAAGGTGTGAACAATGCAGGATTTTATAGTCTGAATTTGAGTTGTAAATAATGCAGGGCCAGTTAATCTCTGTAGTGATACCTTTTAAATTTTACACAAAGTAAGCAGACACAGCAGGCAGACTTTCATTTTTTTTTAATCTTAAATAATTATATATTAATGTTAAGCAGTAGAATGGGAAAAAAGTGAAAAGCTAAAGTAAATAGAACAATACAATCAACAAATATATATAAGGGGAGATTTGGAAGTATTTTATAAAATGCTAGAATACAAAACAATAGAGCCTTTACAGGACCTTTGCAGGTTTTGTGTGGGTTGTGTTTGTCTATTCTGGATATTCCCCAAGATTTAATCCTGGGAAATCAAACATTGAGGGTAATTAGTTCTCGCTGCAAGTAACAAAACTAACCTTTGATGTACGGAAAATACAATTTCAAGCATATGTGTTTTCTTCTAAAAAAGCAGATTCAGTATATTTCTGGAGATGTTATCAACTTGTAGAAAGGTCATGGAGAGATTCTGAGAATTTAACATTTAGCAAGTTATTTTTATCTGTTGACAGTAAACAAAATAGATTGTACCCATGGCACTTAAAACAGTGCCGAACAAAACAACTGTTTTTAAAGATGTATTTTTTAAAATGCAACACTTTTCTTTACTTTGCTACACTGTTCTATAAAGATTATGGTCTACCTCTAAGTTATAAATATCAAGCACCACAACTGAATTTCTACAAAAAAGATTATAAACTGGTTTGCAAAATTAACGCCAACAGCTTAATAAGTAGCATTTCAGGTAAAACTAACTTTATGACTAGAGATTTGGGAAATTAGTGTGTCTGCCTTGGAAAAACAAAACAACACAACAATAGGGTAATATAGGAAGTAAATGTTTTCATATTTCACTAATAAAACCCTTAAATGTTTGGGAAAATGCTAAGGAATGTGTACCAGCTTCGCAGATCCTAAAAACAATAACTGGCCATCAGAAATATCTGATAGCACCAGTATTGGCACTTTTGATAATATAGTTTTTTCCCATTCAAGTCATTAAGTGGCAGCACACAATTCCAAGTGCTTAATAGTAGGCTGGTAACCACTTTTAAAATGCATCCTTGATAATTGGATTAAATGAGCACTTCCAAAGTTTTACGCAGTTCATTTACAAAGTTAACCATAGAGGCCTATTTATCAGCATTTTTGTTGTTTTAGATGTTTTTGAAACCACTGCTAAATTCACTTTTTCTAAAACCACAAATGTCATAAAATGTATTTAAAATTTTAACTAAAAAACACTTGTGTTTCTCCATTTTTTCGAGTTGTCGCACAATAACTTTGACTTTTTTGAACTGTCGCCCATAAGTAAGTGTTATAAACACCTGAAAACCTCTAAAACCACAAAGAAAAGAGAGATCTTTAAGTTGTAAAAGGGACATTTGTCCTTGACTATAACATGTTTATGACAGATTTTAGCTGGAGTATTTTCTTATTCAGAATTGCTGCAATTTCTTTGCATGATAAATCCTGAAAAGGTAGCACTTTTTTCCTGCATCTTTTTAAGTTTTTGGTGCCAAAAAGCCCTATCCAAAAAAGTTGTGGCTTAACAAATCAGCCCCTAAGAGAGAAGGGAAGCATTAAATGGCAACAAAAAATATATACAAATTCTGATAAGGGTTGACTTTTGTTTTTTGAGAAAACCATGAACGTGTAAAAAACACCTTGAATACTTGTAAATGATTAAAGAAAAAAAAAAAGAAAGGTCTCCAGAAAAAACTTTGCACGTAAAAGTTGACCATGTTGTATAAAAGTCAATGGGAACATATTCTAGCAACTTTATTTTTTCCCCAGTTTATTAAAACATTCAATATTTTCAGCCTTTATTAAATATTAGTTATTATTATTATTATTATTATTAATAAAATAAAAATTAGTGGAACAATGTATTTCCCGCTTGCATACATTTCTTTCTCTGTGAAAAAAGTGTAATGTTTGCCCATTTTTTTTTCTCAAATAAGCTAGCATTTGAGCAAAAAACTTTTTTCAGTGTTCTTTTTTTTACAAACTAAAATTTTGATGAATCAAGTGGTACATCAAACAAGATATATACAGCAAAGTTAGTTCAGAATAAAATTTTGTCTTCAACTTCTATAATAAAATATATTTATTGTAAAACTAAAGTGACCTTTTAAATGTATTATTAAGGCAAAGATTATGTTTGACTATGCTGATGTTGTATAACGTGGCCTTCAGCTCTGATGTTTATTTGTATTGAGGTTGTATTGAAGGAAAGCACTGTAGTTAAAAAATACAAAAATAGAAACAATATTTTATAGTTACAGCTGAATAATAAACATAAAATATTAAGAAGCAGCTGTAAAAGAGCCTAGATTTTATAACAATGTAAATAAAATACTTTCTTTTATAATTTTTCTAAGCTTTTGCTTTCTCTAGCAATGTTAAATGCATAAGGTCAGAAGAATAGTTGTACTAAGTACTAAAAATGGATGTTACGGGTCTAGCATGTCAGGTGTTACGGCTGTGATGGAAATATCACTGTTCCATGGGGTATGCTTGAGGCATCACGAAAGAGAAATTTCTGACTGTCTGAAATTTCAGCAAATTATGAAAGGTATTCATGAACAGCTTTATTCTTTTGCTACTCACAACCAGCTGTACAGAAAGAAGAACATTTATATCATGTTCCTCCTATGGCAGAACCAGAAAAGGCAAATTTTGAGCTGATATGCAATTATCAGTTTAAGGTCACATATTGATAGCAATTTATTCAACTTAAATACACATATAGCCCAGTGAAATTTGGTTGCAGTGCTTTGTATAATGCAGCAAGGATGTATCACTGTTATAAATAATAAATAAATTCACCAGCCTAATTCACTATACACCAGGTTAATTTCTGAAATGGCACAGATACTTAACCAAGTTTAGTTAATGAGACAAATTAAAGTGATATGCAAAAGGAAGCTGTTTTTACCCATAAAGAGGATCACCGCGCCAGAGGCCACCCCTTCAGACTAGAAGAAAAGGACTTTCATTTGAAGCAGCGTAGGTGGTTCTTCACAGTCAGGATGGTGAGGTTGTGGAATACACTGCCGGGTGATCTTGTGATGGCTGATTCTGTTGATGCTTTTAAAAGGGACTTGGATGATTTTTAGGACAGACATAATATAATATCAAAGGTTATTTTGATACTAAACTCTACAGTTAGTATAGCTATGGGCATATATGGTTTGTGTGAGAGTGTGGGTGTGTGTATGCTAGGTTTTAATTTGGAGGGGTTGAACTTGATGGACTTTGTCTTTTTTCAACCCAATTTAACTATGTAACTATGTAACTATGTTATAGGCAGAATCGTGAGCTGTGGCTGGAACGTTGGAATTACTCTGGTTTTTGGGATACCAGAGATTACATTTTGTTAGGTCAGACATAGACTGGGATGGAGCAGCTGCTTCTTCTGCTACAATTGAAGCAATCCTGGCAACTCTCATCCAATGTCT
>CM044431.1:183140613-183166199 GCA_024363595.1 Xenopus borealis | reverse complement strand
AATTATAGGACCACATTGCCTTGATCCTGGGTATTGTATTTTGTTCCTGTTATTGCTTTTGATCCTGTTCTTGTACCTTTTTGACTTTGTTCCTGTATTTTTGACCACTGCTTGGACTTTTGTTATTTTGTTCCTGTGAATACACTTTTGCCTGGACCTGTTTGACTCCTGCTTGTTCCTTGCTGTGCTACGTTATTGAACCCCTAAAGCTTCCTCCTTGGTCCACTTCTCCCCCTGGGCGCCTAACGAAGGCCAACCCGTGACAGCAGTAGAGACAGGCTGGAGCAATACTGCCTTATCCAGTCAATTCAGAGTGGGTCTTTTGGGTGCTATCAAAGCTGCTTTTTAGCTCTGGTTAGGCAGGGTCTACGTAGAATTACAGAGTTACAGGCAGCCTCTGGGACCCTTGGATTGGGAGGGTGTTCTCGTTGAGTGAAGGGGTTGGTTGGTGATTCGTGGTCCAGAGGTTGTCATTGTGTCTCTATCTAGGCATCAGTTACCGAGCAGTGCCTGAGGCACATTACAGCTACTAGACAGTTAGACAGCAATGGTACCCAAGGCACAATGCAGACAGCTTAGTAGAGAGACAGCCAGCTTACAACAGTGCCCAAGGCACAGTTCAGACAGACTTGTAAAGCCAGAACGAATGCCAGACTCACATCACACGCTACCAAGTGACTCCAACCACATTGTTGGAAGGGAGGGTATTTTCTGTGGGTGAAGGGGTGGGCATCTACAATGTGGCTGAATCACTAACTATGCTTGCCGTATACGCTATATTTAAGGCCAACCTACTGCCTCCTGTTAGTCCAGCCCCCTGTCTTTACCCTTCTTTTAAATTCATTGTTTAGCACTGGACATCGTGTTTTAATATATTTTATTAAAAGTTACATTTTATATTATATATCACTATTGAGCCTTCGGATATGATGGATGGGAAGGTGCAGCTATATGGGTCATCTCTTTCTTTTCTCCTTTAGATCATGTGATTTACCTATTTGACCCTGCACACCATCTCCAGATGCCTGCTTATTGACGGGAGGTGCTCCCTAATCCCTATTTGTTTTATTCCTCATAATAACCCTGCTGAGATGGTACCTAACCCTGAAGTTACAGTCCCTAGGCCATCAGAGGAACCATGCAATTGGGTTCTATTCATTTGTCCTCTGATGAAAGGGGTCATGGCCTGCTAATGGGTTGTGCCTCTATTGTGGGGATAAAAGGCATTTCAGTGACACCTGTCCCAAGAGGCCATACTGCACTGTCTGACTGGTATTGACCTCAGTCTGTCCCTCAACTATGCTTCTTGATTCCCCGTCCTTCCTGTCATACATTACGGTTCCCTTGTCTGCCCACAGCTCTCGCCTTGGTTCTCTCACTTTATGACCTGCCGGCATCCGAGTAGCAGAGGGCTCCTGCCGAAGAGAAAGGCGGCTGTTATTGGCAGAAGCGTCAACTGTGACTGGAACCTTGTCATTTGTTCATGTTTGTATGAGGAGGTAATAGTTTAGGACCTTCAGTTCTTCTGCAGCTGAAAAAAGTGTTGAAAAGGGGCCCTTGATGCCCGAAACATGTCGTGTGAATGCACAATAAATGAGTAATTAGCAGTTATCCTGCTCTCAGCCTGTGATTTTCATATAATAAATTTGAAAGTAATCATCTGGTTGCCATGAGTTACTGCACAGTTGCAAATTTACTAGTTTTTATAAATGACTCCCACTATGGGGCAAATTCAATAAAGTGTGAAGTGGCTAACTCTAGCGCTAATTCACCAGCGTGACGTCATTTTGCAGCTTTGCTAATTTACCAACACTGACTCTGATGAATTTTCACTAGCGAAGAAGATAGACTAACGCAACTTTAGACCCTTACACCAGGTGAAGTTGCGAACTAATTCACTAAGATGCCCATTTTACTGAACGTTACCTCTTGTGTTAGACTTTACTTCGTCAGGGTCAGACCTGGCGAAGTTCAATACAATAGATAGGAGAATGAAAAAAAAGTTAAAATTTTTGCCAAGTCCCAAAAAAACGCTGGTGTCTTTTACTTTTTTAAGGGTGATAGGCTGAAAAAGATTGTACTTTTTTTTTTCAAGGGTAACCTCCTTCCCCCCTACATTTCCTAACATATGGCAACCCAACTATATAGGGGACAGATGTGTAGGGCAAGAGAACACTTTTATTTGAGTTATTGTTATTAAAGGTTTCCTGGGCTTGGGTAGTGTAATGTAATGGCTGCAGCATATACGTCTACTATATTTTAACTTTGCTCCTTATGCAAATTAGGCATCGCTAGCGTAACTTCGCTTTGCCTGACGAAGTAACTGTAGTGCAACTTCGCTACCGTTTGCCTCCCTGAGCGCAACTTCGCATTTTGTGAATTTGCATAGCGCTGGCAAAACTACGCCTGGTGAAGTGCGGTGAACTCTAGCGATGCCAATGCAGGCGCAACTACACAGGTTAGTGAATTTGGTCCTATGTGTCCAATGTTAACTTAAAAAGAGAAACTTGAAAAATATCTGAAAACTTCAACTCTATTTCCCATGATAACCAGGGGATATAACATAGGGGCAATGCATTACTATCCAGTATATTCCTACAGCTGCTATAACAAACTGTTTATTTATTCATTTAACTGTGTAGAATATGTGTAGATTCTACATTGATTAACACATCAATATCACAGTGGTAAGTCCCTGTCCAAAAATCACAGTAACCCAGCGCCCCACCATTATTTAAATAGTTGTGCAATATGCCTGCAGTAATGATGTGTAGATGGGCCAGTAATTATTATTGATTATTAATCAGCGCTACAAAATATGTTGGCGCTATATAAATACATATTGATAATAATAATAATATTAATAATAATGTTAATTAACACAGATGTAGGGTATTTGGAAATAAAAATGTCCTTATGTCTGTTTATTTTTTCTCAAACATGCACGCCAATGTCTTACCCTTATAATTATTTTAAATCTGTCATTGGCTAATCCACCCCCATATTTTAACTGCCTATCCAATCAAGGTTTAACAGAAAGAAAGCTTGAAAGCTAATTTCAATATAATGCAGCTTTCAAATTCTATTAGTTTACAACAGTTCTTTCGATTTGTATGCAATCTACCAGAACAATAGATCTGATTCAGGGTGTTGTTCCCTAATCCTCCAACATATTTTGTACTACAGAGAACGTCTCAGCATCTGAAAATTAGAACGCTCTGCTTCTAATAATGTTAAAATGAAAGCCATGACATACCAAGAAATTATAGGTTAGGCGTTTTCCCTCCTAATCAAAGAGGTGTACAGGACTTTTAAGTATAAAAGTAATATACACTATCAAAGTGGGCTGTATGTAAATATTGTTACAACCCTGCCTATACCCCACCACCATATATGTATTTTGGGATGGGAGTGCTAATAATATGGTTTCCAGAATCCTACTCATGGCAAAACAATCCCTCAGATTTCCTTAACCATGGTACAGTAAAATATAACAGGGTCCCTTGATCCTTTCTGTTCTTTCTTTGACAAAAAGAAAAATTTCCTGTGATTGTTCCCCTGGGAATTCTACAAAAAAAACAAACATAAATTTGTTTCTCAGATGCTTCAGGAATTTGATATCTTGATGATCTGTGGTATTTGCATTTATAGATGAATAATGTGTCACATAGGCCTATTCAGCAGAAATTAAAGTTTCAATGTTCTTCATTTTAACTAAAGAGACAATTCATCTACTGTCTTGAAACCTATAAAAGTCAGTAGACACTACATTTAGTGCAAAATCCCATTTGACATTTTATGAGCCAGATGGAATCACAGAGAGGCTTACCAAAATATCACAAAACTATTTATGTCTTATTTTGAAACTGGCATTATATTTATTCCCAGTTTGACATCTCCGGAAATAAATAAGGACGGCCCAATTGAAAAGAAATAAGCAATGCCAACATGAGTCAGTATGGGCAGGTGTTTATATGTGAGGCCAGGGCCCAGCGTGAGTTTTAAAGAATAGTGCATAAAAAAACACAATTTCAAACATCTTTCAGATAGAGTAGAAAACCAAGCATTTTAATGTTAGTACAAAGCAGAAACAAATTTAGGAAACAAAACAATGCCTGATTTATTTCTGTGTCCTTTCAGAAACATGAATTATTTATAGTTTCCTAGCATAGAAGATTAATTTAAATCAAAATTGCTTAAAATTGGCAACAAACCAGCTGATAATAAGAAGCCAATATATTGTTTTTCTCTCTGCTCAGAGTTCTAATAACGAAGATTATATATTTTCTTAGAAACAAAGATTTAAAACCCAGTAGCATAATTTACAAATGTAATTTTTTTTTTATTAAAAATTTTATTAAAGAATGTCACCTCATTGTAACCCCCGAAATTTTATAAAGGTCCTGTTAGCCTATGTAGAATGTGTGAAGTATATTGAAAGAGAATTAAAGATCTTGAAATACTTCACATTATGTTATGAGCTTTTGTACCAGTTTGTGGGCACTACAGTCCTTCGGCAGTGAAGAACTGTGCCTCCAAAGATGTCCCTGTTGCTCCCCATCTTCTTTTCTACTGATTCACTGCACGTGCTCTGTGCTGCTGTCACTTAACTGTGCTTAGGGACCGATACATTCAATACACTCAGCACAGTGCATTAGATACTATGACAGATATAGCTTCACTTTACAATGAGCACTGCGCACATACAGTGCCACTGGCATGCAAAGGATAACTAACAAAATACCAATGCTGTGGTCAATTTTAAAGTCATTATTTGAATTCAAATACATTGATCATTTGCTAAAACTGGGCAAATTTCAAAGTGCAGTAGCCCATGCTTTCGTTTTTCTCCCTGTAGTAGATTAATAAAAATGAATTGCTCATTGGTTGTAGTACACAGACATAGCCAATGTTAGTAAATTATTGTAGCAAAAATATCAAGGTCAAGGTCTATTTTTCTGTACTAATAAGACTTGCAATAAATTTTAGCTACCCCACTCACATATATCTATCACAACTGTAGGCTGGACAGAATAATGACAAACAGAAATATTGGAGAATATTTCATAACATTGTTTGTCCAGCTCCAGTAATGGATATGAAGTATCATCTATTTAGGTTTATGATGCCTTTAAGCACCAAACAATAAAAACAGATTACTGCTCCACATTTGAGTAATAACTGTTAAATGCTGAAATGAGTCCAATCAATTTACTAATCTCCATATCTAATCTAACATTTGTTTATATCTCAGTCAACAAATAAAGATCAAGAGTAGAAATGAATCAGACCACATGCTTAAACTGCTTTTCATTTTCCAAGTTTCAATACTAGGCATCAAAGTGATTAAACTTATTTTAACTGGCAAGTTTTCTTGACAGAAAAAGTATGATCTTCCTGACTTTTCTTCCTGAGATAAAGATAAAAACTATAAAACATGAGAACTGTCAAGGAAAAATATGACAAAGATGGTAATTTGTGCCTCATATCTAATATTTATAGCAATTCCTCTAAGTGAATTTTGCTTCCTGTGTGTAACTAATGGTGCTTTCTAAGTGATGGTTCATTTATGCTATTTCTGCAGCTATCACTTCTTCTCTTTATATTTAGACTGATGTATTTTCATTCTGAGGTGCTTGTGGCTCTTTTCTTAAAATCCACTGCTGTAAAATCAGAAATGATTTAACGTTCATTTCTATTTAAAGGACAAGCCTGCAGATAAAGGAGTAGCTTTTCTCAAGCATTTTAACTTTATTGGAGATTGGCTTATTGCAATTGCACTGTGGCCACAGAAGGTCTATTTCACCACCTGATAGGCTGCACTCAGTTAGTATGCAGTGTATCAAATATTGAACATTTCTGTATTGAATTTTAGCAACCCGGCACTACCTGGTCACCTCTTGCAAGATAATTTCATTATCTACATTTATCACATCTATCATTTAAGAAAACTGTGAATTTGAATGATACATTTATCAATTGAATAAAAATCTCAAAAACTCAAATATAATAGTATCATAACCTATTGAGCTTCTATATTAGTTATTGTGGGAATTTGCTCAAATAGCAGACTATTTATCTAAATATCTTTTCCAAAGCAATGGACAATGACACCCAGGGCAGTTTTAAAAAGAAATATGTCTATTGTATTCATAACAAAATTCCAACAAAGAAACAGGTCTTAACAGCTATTAACCAAAGCAACAGAAACTCACAGTGTTTGTTAATTATTGGCAGGTTGTCAACAGAGTACTTGCTCCAGCACCAAAGCCCCAGTTGGGGCAATTTATTTCAAATAAAATATTTTTCCCCGGACCTGGCTCTCCACAGGACTATTTCTAATCTCCCTGCTTCAGTATCTGCCTCAAACACACACATATGTGTTACTTCATGCTTCCTTGGTAGAGAGTTCTCCCAGATGTTGGCATCTGCACTGATTATGTCAGGATGATTACATACAGCCTCTGTTATTCTCCTCGTTTGCTGATTCTGTTAGAGCCTATACATTGAGCACTTGTGGTTGGTTCAAGCTGTGCTTAGTGTCTGGCACCTTGTTGTGAGCTGTACTGAGTAACATAGTAAGTTAGGTTGAAAAAAGAAACATATCCATCAAGTTCAACATTTTATGTCTATGTATAACCTGCCTAACTGCTAGTTGATCCAGAGGAGGGCAAAAAAAACCATCTGAAGCCTCTCCAATTTGCCTCAGTGGGGAAAAAATCCTTCCTGACTCCAAGATCGCAATTAGACCAGTCCCTGGATTAACTTGTACCATGAGCTATCTTTCATAACACTGTATTCTATCACTGGCTAAACCCATCCAAGCCCTTTTTAAAGCTACAGATGCAGTCACTTGGATTTGTAAGTTAAATGCGTCGTGACTCAGGGCTAATTGAAGAAACTGTGTTATCCAAAGTTATCTTAACTCATTTAATGCATTTAACCTTTTCATTAGCATACCAAAGCACCATTGTTTTCAATGGAGAACTCTTTAATTGGATGGGATGCTGTGACACAATATTCTGTGCTAAGTGGGATAAATGGGATAGATGAGTTAAGTCACAACGCATTTAACACACAATCCAAAGTGACTACATCTGTATCTAATATTTCAGCCAAGACTATCTAATGCATCAGCTGCATTATGTAATAAGCCAAACATCAATTGGCCAAACATCTTACCAATAATCTACCAATCATACTGATTCATTAAACAATTTTGTGCTTATTACATTATATGAATCAGGAGTATAATTACAGAAGAAGCATTATTTGTTCATGAGAATTCCTTTTTTTCCAAAGTTTAGGGGACCCTAAAATTATTTTGCTGGGGGAACCATGTAAAGAGAAATAATTGCATTGTCAATAGAGGATTGAGATAACTGTATATAGATATGTATTTTCCTTGAGCCTCAACAACCTATTGATTATTAAGATGCTTTTAAAGGAACAGTAACACTAAAAAATGTAAGTGTTTTAAAGTAAAGAAAATATCATGTAGTGTTGCCCTGCACTGTAAAACCGGATCTGTTTGCTTCAGAAACACTAGTATAGTTCATATAAACAAGCTGCTATGGTGGAAATTGAAAAACGGCTACATGGCACAGGATAAGTATTTGATAACAAATAATTTTATGTTCTACAGAGCTTATCTGCTATCTGCTGTGTAACTTGAGCCTTTTTCTCCTTTGAATGGCTGCCCAATGGCTACACAATAGCTTATTTATGTAACAATAGTAGTGCTTCTGAAGCAAACACTGCAGTTTTACCAGTGCAGGGCAACACTGCTTTATATTTTTATTACTTTAAAACACTTTAATTTTTTGATGTTACTGGTCCTTTAAGAATTATTCATATCCTTGCTTCTGACCAAAGCATTACAACATACTAATTTAATTTCCTTTTAGGAGAAGGGTAGCAGGGACCTATATTCTTGGAAGGCAGTGGATGGTATGTACTTAAACTTTGCTAAAGCATTTGATACTGTGCCACTCAGAAGGTTACTGGTTAAATTAAGGAATTTTGGTTTGAACATTTATACTTGGATAGAGAACTGGCTTAAAGATAGATTACAAAGAGTCTTGGTAAATGGAACATTTTCTAATTGGACCAGTGTTGTTAGTGGAGTACCGTGGGGCTCTATACTGGGTCCATTGCTTTTCAACTTGTTTATTAATGACTTGGAGGTGGGCACTGAATGTTCTGTTTCTATTTTTGCAGATGATTCAAATTGTGCAGAACTATAGGTTCCATGCAGGATGCTGCCACTTTGTAGATGATTTGACTAAATTGGAAAACTGACAAGAAAACTGAAAAATTAAGTTTAATGATGATAAATAAAAGGTTATGCAGTTTGACAAAAATAATATAAATAGTGATTTATTCGCTAGGGGCGCGATTCGCGAAACGCCAGCGAAAATTCGCAAAAACACGAGTCATGTGTTGCGTTGTGCGTCGAAAATGACGCGATGCGGCGAAAGCGACACAGCGAAAACGATGCGCGACTCGTTTCCTGAATTTTTTCGCTGGAAATTCGCTAATTTTCCGGTGAAGCGAAAGGGGGTAGATTCGCCCATCACTAAATATAAATACAAATTATACACTAAATGGCAGTGTGTTGTGATTTTCCTTAACTGAGAAGGATCTAGGGGTTTTATTGGATAACACCAATTCTAGGAAGTGTCATTCTATGGCCACAAAAGCAAATAAAGTCCTGTCTTGTATAAAAAAGGGCATAAACTCAAGGGATGATAATATAATTTTAGTGCAGATGTGCAGCCAAACTGGATAGAGGGATGAAACTTAAATGATGAGTAGTGATGGCAAATTTAATATAAAAATAATATAAATAGTGATGGGTGAATTTATTCGCCAGTCGCACGTCGTTTTTGATGCGACGCACGGGGAAAATGACGCAATGTGGCGAAAACGATGCGCGACTCGTTTCGTAAATTTTTTTCGCCAATTCGCGAATTTCGCTGGAAATTAGCTAATTTTCCGGCGAAACGGGTTAGATTCGCCCATCACTAAATATAAATACAAATTATACACTAAATAGCAGTGTGTTGTGAGTTTCCTTAACTGAGAAGGATCTAGGGGTTTTATTGGATAACACCAATTCTAGGAAGTGTCATTCTATGGCCACAAAAGCAAATAAAGTCCTGTCTTGCATAAAAAAGGGTATGGGGATGAAACTTAAATGATGAGAAGTGATGGGCGAATTTTCGACGAAATTGTGCGATTCGCCGGTGGCAATTTGATGCAACGAAAACGACGCAACGAAAATGAGGCGACTCGCGTCAAAAACGTGCCGCGACTCGTTTTGACTGGAAATTCGCAAATTTTTCTGTGAAGCGAAACGGGGTAGATTCGCCCATCACTAATGATGAGGGTAGATTGTCAGGGCTGGAGTTGTTTTCTCTGGAAAAAAGATTCTTGAGAGGGAACATGATTACACTTTATTAGTACATTCAGACTAGAGGAAAAGAACTTTCATTTGAAGCAACGTAGATGCAGTGAAGGATAGTGATGGGTGAATTTATTCGGCAGGTGTGAATTCGCGAAGCGCCAGCGAAAATTCGACAAAAAAAAGGAGTTGCGCGTCGTTTTTGACGCGACGCACCGAAAACTACGTGATGCGTCAGAAACAACGCGATGCGCCGCGATTGACACGACTCATTTTGCAAATTTTTCTGCCAATTTGCGAATTTCGCTGGAAATTCGCTAATTTTTCGGCGAACGAAACGGGTGAGATTCGCCCATCACTAGTGAAGGACAGTGAGGTTGTGGAATGCACTGCTGGGTGATATTGTGATGGCTGATTCTGTTAATGCTTTTAATAGTGGCTCGGATGATTTATTGGACAGACATAATATCAAAGGCTTTTGTGATACTAAAATCTATAGTTAGTGTATGAGTATATATAGTTTACTTGAGTGTATTCAGGGGTTAGTGTGTGTGTGTATATATGTATGGATGCTGGGTTTTATTTGAAGGGGTTGAACTTGATGGACTTTGTCTTTTTTTCAACCCAATCTACCTACAGTATGTAACTATGTAACAACTTCAGCTTGATATCAAGTAGCAAGTTCAAAATATATATGTATATACAGTACATAACTTCAGTTATACATATTTAAATGCAGTTTTAAATAAATGCTAATTTAAGAAGACTTACTCTGGTGATGCATTCTATTTGCAGGAGAAATGAATAAGCTTAAGAAGCTCAAAATTCCAAGTACTGGCAAGAAACATTCTGATTACATTATAATAAAGGTTGTCAATTCACCAATGAGATACACAGAGGAACATCTCAATGATAAACATTTTATTCATTATGTTACTAGGAAAATGTCAAATTTGAAACCAGGAGACATTTAATGTGAAGCTTTAAAGAAGTGTACTATATATATATATATATAATATGTATACGTTTGGAAGTTTACTGTGAAAGCAGCAAGTAAGTTGCAGGTAAAACCTAGTCCCTTTGTAAAATGTATAATAAAGCAATAGAATTCTTAATGAATCAGATGCAATTTGAGAGTAGGACTGGCCAGATATGGGATGACTTTGAAGTAGTTGGCCAGCTTAAATATATTGCAATATATGGACAAACAATCCCTGTATGCATAAAATGTCTCAATATCTTAAATATATTTATAATGGGAGTGCAGAGGACCTTTGTATTTGTCTATATGTATTTTGTGGTCACAGCCTCATTGCCCCCCACCTTACAAATTAGTGGTAAGCACAACTTTCCCTTGTTTGTTATATACACACATATATAATTGAGTGTCAATTTGTATCGTATGAGTGACAGTCCAAAAATTTTTTTAGGATTATCCAATGCAGATCACAATGTCAAGAAGCAACTTCAGGGACATCTGTCATTGACTTCTACATGACCCCAACAGGTTTGAGATGGCGTATTTTCAGATTTGGATTTTTAGCAGCTTTGAGTTTTTTTCCCATGAAAAATTTGAGTTTTACTCCTAAAGATTTTCACAAGAAAAAATGTTTTATGCCATAATGTGCTTTAAAATTATTTCTTATTTTGGTCCCTAGATGATATAATCATTCATGGAATTCACATACAGCAGAGGTTTCTAGTAGCAGGGTGTTCCCCAGGGTCAAATGGGGTAGGGGATTGCCTTAGAGTACTGTATATGCCCAGGTAATTACCAACTACAGCATATTTATAGTAATTACTATTGTGTCAACATTTTTTGAATCTCTGTACAAAATAATGTGTATGTATATACATTAGACACTGATATAGAAGATAAAGAGAGCCTTGTTCAGTAGAGCTTAGTTAAGGATATCACCATATTTGGTGAGAATTCGGAATAGGCCAAAAAGATGAGCAGCTTGGGCTCCATCAAGGACATGAGGGGCCAGCACCCTGGTGGGCTAGTACAGGGCCACAGTGATAGAATCAGGGCAAGATAGGCTCTTATAAACTGTTAACGGCAGGACCTTTTTATTTCCTCTGTTTTTGGATATATTATTTTTAAAATGGCCTGCAGATAAACTTGACCAAAGTTTCCTGAACTGAACTGACTGGTTTCTTCCCAGATTACATAAACTATTATAATGATTGTTTCCAGTAATCCGTAGGTTTGTTTAAATCCTAATTCATTCTAATGTACCTATCCCCTTTATGCTAGATGCATGTTTGTTACAAGAAACAAAAGTAACAGAATTAACATCTGTACATTGCCCGGTTCACATCTTACTGTGGATTCTTCTGTACATATTGTAATACAAATGGAACCAAACACTAATAATAATTTGCCAGGGCCAATGTTGGTTATTATTTAAAAACATCTCTCTCATGTTTTTTTATGGTCTACAGATCATATATGTTTATTCTCTACTACCTGTGAATATAGAGTCTGGTATAACGTAAATTATTTGCCTGCCAAAGCTGTTATGATCAATAAAATAAAATAAATATATAACACACAATTGTTGACTTGTTGCATCTCTTCAACTATATCTCCAAATATAAAAATATCCTATTAAGCTTGTATTCTTTCAGTTGCTCATTTAATAACTTGCAAATCATTTTCTGTACCTTTTTACAAAAGGGTCAGAAAGAAAGTATGTATATTAAAAAAATCGCTGCTCCAAGTTTTTATGTGCTATAACTGATTAAGCTACTGTAGACTCAAAACAAATTATAAACTAAGGGCTTATTTTGGCACATTTCCTGGATCAAAATTCTGAATTTTTAGTTCATTGTTTCGTGGTGTAAGGATTCTCTTTTACAGGTGGATCAATTGATTGATCCCAGTGACATATCAAGCAGAATAATGTCTTCATTTCATTCATCTGTGGTCAGGTTTTACCGGAGGCTGCAATGTACCAAATTCTTGGTTATAAAGAAATGTCTGGAACACTGAAAAATGTATTGGATAAGTAATTTGCATACTAATTCAAAAGAATTAATCAGACAAGACAGAGGAACAAAGAACAAAGTAAATCAATTTCTACTCGAACAATTAGAAAAAGAAACCTAAGGACAATGAGAAAGAGTAAAAGAAAATGAGTGAAATGCTGTGTAAAATGGTGTAGAAAGGTACTTAAAGACAACATGAAAGAGTAAATGAGTGAAGTGCTCTGTAAAAACATAGTACATCTACATATACACTGAAAGAGACAGAGACATCCCAAGCAAGTCTGTGACTTTGTTTATTGACAGAAGAGGTTTCCACAAATAATAGTGATACCAGATCGATTTATACAACCTATTGGTGGAAATATACAGCCTGACTTATTCCATATCTTGCCATAATTTTGCTTGACATTATTTTACATACCAACAACAAATGTGGTTGCCATCTGAGGTACAGGTGAATTTATGTGTAGACAAGAGAACAGATACAGTATATAAAGCTTGGGAAGTATTCTGGGTCATTCTAAATTATACTGGTAAGGATGCTAACTGATGCCCCATTGTGGGTTAGTTGTTTCTATTGTAGCTTTAGCTCAATTTCCAGTAATGATGACAGTAATGAATAGTAAAGGTTACTAAAGGAGAACTACACCCTAAAAAGGGAATATGACTAAACATACCAAATGCATTTCCTGGTGCTGTGGTTGCCTTTTGTTGGTACAGAACCGCAAATCATAATATTCAGCATTTCTAGCCTACTTCTCTGTTAAGCTTTAATTCTCCTTTAATAGGCCATTACCCTCAACATTGTAAACTAAGGGAATATTACCTCCATTTGATCAAAGCTGTTTGAAAGAGCATATAACTGTTTACTTGTAAATGTCAGCTATTCTGTTTTAGGTTAGGCAAATAGCTGTAGTTCTGAATGAAGCCAAACCATGTGGAGCATAACATATCAATCAGCATTTTACCATTCCCATAACTCCTATTAAAGTGGTTTTGAATCATCCTCAATGGTTTCCTTCCTTTAGTGCATCAATATTGACATCTTATCAACTGTCCATATAATAAAACATTTTCGGTCAAATTCAGTTCGGAGAGAAAAAAAAATTACCAGCTGAAAACTCATGGACAAAATTCAATTCGAGATCAATTCAATTCAGAAAAAAATGGTTTATCACGTTAAAACGCTGTTGACGTCCATGAGTTTTCACATGATGAACCATGAGATAACTTTTCTCATTTAATTGAATCTGGCCCTTGTTTCCTAATGGTACATTCAACAATCTCATTTATTATGGCCTTCCACTTTTTGAATTATCTTCGGTAACCCCATCGGGGTTAAATCCGTGTTGCTTATTTGGCTTCATGATCGCAATGTGAATAATTATTCCCACTTGTTTCCATCTTCCATGATGACGTTTTACAATTGTCAATTATAAAAGTTTATGACTTTAGTGGTGAAATTGTTGGTTAATATAATCGTAATATAATATACAGTAAATATAACTTGTGATTTTCATCTTAAAGTGTACTTTGCAATATGTACTGCATTTCTTTATGAGCCTCCATTTGTTTTTGCTTAAAGGGGTGGTTCACCTGAAAGTTAACTTTTAGTATATTGTAGAAGGGCCAATTCTAAGAAACCTTTCAATTGGTCTTCATTATTTATTTTTCATAGTTTTTTAATGATTTGCTATTTTCTTGTGTTTCTTTGCCGCTTTCAAATGGGGGTCACTGACACCATCTAAAAACAAATGCTCTGTAAGGCTACAAATGTATTGTTATTGACACTTTTTATTACTTATCATTCTATTCAGCCCCTCTCATATTCATATTCCAGTCTCTTATTCAAATCAATGCAGGGTTGCTAGGGTAATTTGTACCCTAGAAACCAAATTGCTGACACTGCAAACTATAGAGTTGCTGAATAAAAAGCTAAATAACTATAAAACCACAAATAATAAAAAATTCAAACCAACTGCAAATTGTCTCAGAATATCACTCTCTACGTTATACTTAAAGTTAACTCAAAGGTGAACAACCCCTTTAATGTGATCAAAGTGGCAAACTGGTGCAAAATAGGAAACTAATTGAAATGCTTGCAGCTGCACATTGAAAAATTCCCAATAAACATTTAATAATGAAAAACTTTATCAGAATATCAATGCCAAAAGACTGATTTATTCCAAGTTTGTGTTTGTTTATGCAGTGGAGCATACATCAGCATCTTATTCCTCTGATTTTATTTATTGGACAGTAGCCAGCATTCAGATTTAGTCTTTGAAGCCATGCATAGATAACATCCTGTTCTTATGAGTACAATTCTGTCCTATGTTTGTGAAAAACATTTTACAATTCAGTAGTTCAGTTTTACCATTGTCTACTTGAAATGTTTTTATTGTTATGCGCGCCATCTGCACTCCACCCACATGCTGTGGAAGGAGAAAAATAACAAGCTCTAATTTGTATTGTACTTAATATCTCAGTAAATTCATTTAATTGCATGGTGCATCACTGAATTCTTTATGATGCTGCACTAAGCATGAACAAACTGTATGCAATGGCACAATGTAAAATGGTGTTATTTGATAAAAAAAAATCCCTAATAAAATATGTATGTGGTATGTATTTAATTAATTATATAAGAGTAAAGTCAGTTTAATTCCTTACCCTTTCCATGTCACAGTTCTTGCCATAAATCAATATTAGGTTGGGATAAAAATATATATGTTGTTGTTACCAATACATTGCACTACATTAAAGGGGTTGTTCGCCTTTGATTTAACTTTTAGTACTTTGTAGAGAATGATATCCTGCCACAATAGGTTTTAATTTTTTTTTTATTTGTGGTTTTTGTGCTATTTTGCTTTTTATACAGCGGCTCTCCAGTTAGCAATGTCAGCAATCTGGTTACTAGGGTTTGAATTATCCAAGCAACCATGCATTGATTTGAATAAGTGACTGGAATATGAATAGGAGAGGCCTGAATAGAAAGGTGAGTAATAAAAAGTAGAAATAATATTACATTTGTAGCCTGGCAGAACATTTGTTTTTTAGATAGGTTTGGTGACCCCCATTTGAATGCTGGAAAGAGTCAGAAGAAGAAGGCAAATCTTTTAAAAATTATAATAATTAATGACAACCAATTGAAAAGTTGCTTAGAATTGGCCATTCTATAACATACTAAGGCTAAGGCCAGACGGGGAGATTCGGGGGCATTTTGTCGCCTGGCGACTTCTCACCGCGACTTGTAGCCCCCGAACCTCCCCGAATAGCCACGTACCCAAGCGCACCGGCGTTGCTTGAAAACGCCGGCGCGTATCCACACGGAGCAGCGCGCTTTTTGAAATCGCTCCAAATTGCCTCGCCAGGCAATTTGGAGCAATTTCAAAAAGCGCGCCGCTCCGTGTGGATACGCGCCGGCGTTTTCAAGCAACGCCGGTGCGCTTGGGTACGTGGCTATTCGGGGAGGTTCGGGGGCTACAAGTCGTGGCGAGAAGTCGCCAGGAGACAAAATGCCCCCGAATCTCCCCGTCTGGCCTAGCCCTAAAAGTTAACTAAAAATTGAACCTCCCCTTTAAAAAGTGGAAATGGCAGGACAGGATTCTGAGTGCAATAACAAGCAAAAGACAGGATTTAATTGTTTGGTCGAATATGTGAATTTTGTCATATTCAATCATCGAATAGGGAATGGTCGAATGTTTGAATAAAGTCAAATAGAGTCGAATGAACGAATATTTGATCATTTGACCAGCGAAGGATTTTATTTTAAAGTTTATTCGATTGCCTACTTCAGCAGATTGGACCTACCGAATTGCAATAGAAGCCTATAGGAGCACTCCCATAGGCTTCTGAAGCTAAGTCCTGATCGAATAGGATTCGTACGATCCAAGTCTTCGATCGTTCAAAGTCTTCAATCGTTCGAATCGTACGAATCATTCAAATAATCAAATGATTTATTCGTTCAGTCGAATTGTTTATTCGACTGATCGAATAAATTTGTATTCGATCGTCGTATGATCGAATATCGAATAAAAGGTAGCCTAGAACTATTCGATTAACTTTCGAAAATCGAATGCTAATCGAATATCGAGTAGAAACTAATTTTTTGGGGGGAATAATTTGCCCCATACAGTTTAATTGTTACTGTTTATATATTTGTCCAAATGCTTTCCTACTATAGGGGGAATATGTGGTGTTTATACAAATGGCCTGCAGGTGGCACTGTGCATACACAGGACTTTCTGTACAGCTTGAAAGTGCAAGTAAGATTTACTGCTGTTATGTAATGGCTGCATGAACCTGCTAATAAAGCACTGTTATACCCTCCTCATCCTTGGCTACCAAACACAATACATTGTATAGAAAAGTATGACCTGGGTAGAGGTGATCCTGGTCCCTTTTACTCGTGAGGCAACTTTCTCAACTCACCTCCTTGAAGCAGTGCACCTGGGCATAGGCTAGCTCAGAGAACAATATAGACTGTAACTCATCACACAAGATCAAGAACTTCAGAAACCAATGAGAGGTTAATATGAATGATGTCAATAAGAGTTTAAGCATAAATGTAATGTAATTTACTTTTTCATTGTATACAATTATAACGCCTTACTTTAACTGCAGTACAATGAGTGTGGGCTGTGTGTAATTTGCATTAAAAATGGTATACAATATTAAAATACTTGTGTGACTTAACATTTATCCACTTTCTTCCTACTAAAATCCATTTTATAGAATACTAATACTGTACATGGCATGTTTCTTGCAGTAGGGGACTAATAAGATTTAAAGCATCAAGCTGATCAGCAGAGAAAATAGTTTCATTCCCCACTGACTTAAAGGATTAGAAAAGTGCATATTACAGGCCAGGGGTTTGTGCAGGTTGAAGACAAATCAAAGTCCAAATATCAGGCTAGGGATCATATCAGTTAAATCAGAATCAATGCTGGTACAGTACTGGACTAGGAAATATCAGGAACAAAAGTCAGGAATGTGTATCCAAGATATCGGGAAGTGGATCAGGAACAGTAACAGGTCAGCAGGATAGATCCAGCAAGAGTTTAAGGTTATGCCACCAGGAGCTTCAAGGAGTTACCAGAGTCCTTAAATAGAGAATTTCTTAATTAGATTTTTAGGTAGAATTTTTTAGGTCTCAACAATGCCAGAGGAGAGTGCAAATGAAGGACATTAAGAAAAAGTTAGAGGCTATCAAAAATATCACCAAAGCCTTCAGTGGCTAACCAAGGAACAGCTCACCATTGGATTCCCAACTGCAGATAGGTTACACCCTTATTGGAGTTCATCCGCGCAATGCAGGGTTTTCCAATGAGCACATGTAGAATCAGAGAAGTGGATCCACTAGAAAAGCAGTATTTGAGGAGATACAGTCCTCATTTGCATGCAAATTAAAACCCAATACAAAAAAAACAATAATATAAGAGGGCAAAATGAACTAAACTGGAAATTGAAAAGCAAATAGGGTTGTATTAAGTTCCAGAGCATTAAAGTCAAGCTCAGTTTTACTCCCAAGAGAAATTAAAACTGTCCTCATCTGATTTTGAATCTGCAGAGAAATTGAAAGGAAACATTCACTACGAGAATTGTAATAGACTTTCTACTCATTCTGAAGTAAAACCTGATTGTATTTGTGCAACTTAATAATATTGAATCAAATATAGTTAATCTTGAAAATAAATGGGGTATAAAATTGGCATTTGAAAAGTCTCTGTCCCCATAAAATGGTGTCGATCTACATACAGTATTCCATTCTTAACGTTTGAATTGCTTATATTATTAGGTAGAAATATGTAGTACATACTGTAATACTTAAACCCAAGCCAGAAAAATAGAAGGTGGAACAGACAGACAACCACAGTCTGTGTGCTTTAATTCTGTTTTATCAATATACTGTCATACAGGATATCATTGTATAAGTATAGGAAACAAATCTCATTACAGAAATTAATTGATCGTGGGTTTTTAAGGGATGCAAAATTTCACATTTGTAAGTCAGCAATGCTATCCCCAAGACCAAATGTTCTGGGGACATGTCTGTATTTTCGGGCTGCTGTAACTCCAGCAATGAAGAAGATTGGGCAAAAAGTGCCAACTCAAAATATCAGGTTGGGGGGTGGCATTGCTGCATTACCTACAAATACAAAGTGTTTGCATCAGTATTCGTTTATATTCAACAACATAACACAAGGCATATTAGATGGGTGTATGCTTTTGAACATCTTTTACACTGACCTTACATTTTCTTTTTAATAATTTGCCTATTTCTTCTGACTCTTTTCAGCTTTCAAAATGGGGTCACTGACCCAATCTAAAAACAAATGATCTGTAAGGCTACAAATGTATTGTTATTGATACTTTTTTTAGGCTCTCTCCTATTCATATTCCAACCTCTTATTCAAATCTATGCATGGTTGCTAGAGTAATTTGGACCCTGGCAACCAAATTGGTGAAATTGCAAACTGGGGAGCTTTGAATAAAAAGCTAAATAAGCAAATAAACCACAAATAATAAAAAAGAAAACTGGTTGTGGTTGGGGTGGGTCAAGCTCTTCTTCGTGCTCTCTCCAGCTGCCACCATACACTGCTGGCTTCCAAATTCCGTCTTCTGCTTTTATAGCCACGCACCTTTTGTGGTGTCATTGGCAGGGCAGGCACATCACTACTCTCTATATCATACTAAAAGTGAATTGAAAGTTGAACAACCATTTTAATTATGCTTATAGTCAAAATGAAACAAGTGCAAAGTATGTGCTAGTTTATACAACCTACAGTAATCAAATAGCAGGTAGATTTACTGGTCTCCCATTTAAAATAAAGTATCTGATTGATTGCTATGGGGTATTAGACTTAGAACACACAACAGACCTAATAATTAGTATTGTTAATCAACTTTGTTTACCTTGTGGTTACTGTAACTATATTATTAGCGCTGCCAAGATTTTGTTTTGGCTTCTTACATTTTTAGTTATTTTTTTCGGCAAATAACTCTTCCATTGTCACTGATGTCCTACAATTCATTGTTTCAGAAAATCAGCGTGCTTGGTAACTTGGTTATTTCTGTCACCGGGGTGAACCAACCTTTCATTTTGCCCCATATAAAAAAAATCAGCTTATTTGTTACCCACTAGAACAAAACCCTGCCCAGCTATCACATATTAAGCTTTGCCTCCATCCTGTTATATTCATTTACAGGCATGGGACTCATTGGGGGGAATTCACAAAAGTGTCGGTAAAATAAGTAACCCCTAAGTGGCGGTCGACAAATTTGTGAAATCTCGTACAAACGGCAAATTCACAAAGGCAGATGTTACCATCTCTGAATGTCCCGTAAGTCAGACAATTTTCTAAAATGTCGTATTTCTTTTCATCGTACAGACGACATTTTACACAACATTTTAAAGACATTTTACAAGACATTTTAAAAGACAATTTGACCGACATTTTCATTTTGGAGAGCCTAATGTGTCGGAAAAATTGTCGGCAAAAAAAATGACTTTACGAGTAATTCATAAAAATGTCGGGGGAAAGTGGCGCCGAAAAAACCGCGGCCACTTTTCACTAAACTATTTCAAAAGTGTTGTATATGTCGGACAATTGGCGGGTAAATGCTCTGTGAATTTGTCATCTGTTGCTATGACATTTTAAAGACATTTTAAAGATATTTTTTCCTTCCTGACATTTTTGTGAATTCCCCCCATAGAGTTTTGCTCTATGAGTTGGTGAAAGGACCAGTAATTTTGTGAAACTTATATATATATATACATATATATGGCATTAGATAACATTGCTTAACCTTTTCCAGATATTTTAAATATTATGAATTTTTGATATTTTAAAGAAGATCATTGTTCTTTAAATACTATTACTACTGAGCTCCACAGTATTAAAGGGAAATAGGGTTCACTTCATAAAGCACATCCAGGGTATGAATTTGATCAGTATTTATATTTGATGAGTCCACTGGAAAAACATACTTGAAAAAAGGATTACACATCTTGGCCACTTGTTATTTCGATGGTCTATGCAGGCACAGTTCAGACAATGATAAATAACTAGTTCCATTACATCAATCAAATTGGCCTGTCAATTCAATCAGGCTGATGTGAAAGGTTGAACAAGCAAAAACTCTGGCAAAGATGGAATGGCTAGGAATCCTACAGCACTAACCTTTCAGTCTTTGATAAAACTGCTCTTTATTTTATGAAATCACCCAAAATGGAATTCTGACCCTTATTTATGATATACAGAGTCAAAAAAATTTGTAAGGGTATTAATATTTGCTACTGTACTGTTTTCAAGCAGACTGCATGCCAAATATAATTTAGAATTGTTTATAATATAAGACTGAAGCAAGAAATATTCTAGCACAAAAGTGATATCTTGGTACTTTTACAGATAGCTGCTTTTAAAAACAAATTAAATTAATGCACAGATGTCACAGCTTATATTGCTAGCAGGAACAGAGCATAATAAATGGACTTAGCTGGTCAACATACTTTACATTGCATTGGGGGTCACCAGAAAACATTGTACTCGAAAGCTTGGCTATAAGACATTTTATAAAATGTTCTCAGCTTATTGGAAGTGTTAGAGGAATTATTTCATGCCCATCACTTAATTTCCTTATACTGCCCAAGTTCTACTGACGTTCAAACCTCATGAACCCACAATATGAATTTCCATGTAAAAAATGCATACTGCTGTGCATCGAAGATTTCTCTTAAATCATATATCATCACCCAGACATAAAAAGCAGTATAATAAAAGTCCTTTTCAGATTAAACATGAGATCAAAATTCTTTTTTTTTATTAATGCATTCATAGCTGTTGTAAACTCATTTACAAAGCTCAGCTGTCATTCAAATATTACCTGCCCCTCCCATAGATACGGGGCAGGCAATTACTTTCACCTGCCACTGCACTCCTAACATTCCCCCTCTCTCTTTACAATTTAATTATGTAGCCATTGCATGGGAATATACATCAGGTCTTCCATTCTAGTGTGCAAACAAGATTCTGAGATGATGGAAGGTTTGCCTTAATAACAGTATCCACAAAATGGCTCCTGCCTCCTTGCTATAATTGTGAGCTCCCAGATTGAAGCAAACAAGATTCAAATAATTTATATAGTGTAACTAAATATAATTTTTCTTGACTAACGTGATAAAATAGGATTTGGAATATTTTTTTCACATGACGGGTCCCTTTTAAAGGACAATGAAAGTTGAAATCCCTGTGAAGTGTCAGGTTATTAGCTACTGCCAGTGATTCCAAAAGGAAACCTGGGACCCCAGGCCACTGCAGCTCCTCTGTAAAAGAAATATCAGTCAAGGGTAGGTTCTGCAGACAGAATGATCCCCTGCAGTAAATGAAAGTATGTATATACAAATCAGAAATCACCAAGAATATACCCTGGGTTGGTAAATGTTTTAAAGAAGAGTGCAGTGGACCTTGGATACGAGGTTAGGACTTGGAATTACCATGACATTCCTAATAAATTGATATATATATAATTTATATTTACATTACATTTTAACATTTACATTACATTACAAGAACAATGTATTCACTAATTACCCTGGGCCTGCACCCCTCTGTAAAAAAGGCACCATCTGAGGTCATTTTACTTGGCCATCTTCACATCATTTTCACAGATTCCCTGCAGCTACTGTATACTATTGTAAGAGCCCATAGGGGCAATTGCTTGAATTCTCTACACTTCTTTATTCCTTAGTTGTGATGGTATTTATTACCAAGACCTCGTTATAAAGCAAAACTCAGAGAGAAGGCTTTTCAAAATAAGTGAGGTAATTTATTACACAGAGAAAAACAAAACAAGAGTTTTGCCTGATGTCACAATTACTCGGCAGTGTAGCACTTAAGTGTGACATGAGGGTTTCCAAAGTCACACCTACTGACAATGGTTTTTATACCTTTGTCAAGGCTATTACCTTATGGAAGCCCCTTGTAGGTAGTAAGGAAACCCCTTACACTGAAAGGCCATTCATGGTCAAGACCCTACTTACATAAGAGCAGGTGCAAGCATTACTACAAAACATTTTGCGACGGTTTCCTGAGCCCAAATGGTTTTAGCCTTTGTGGTCAATAACAACTAACTGTAGGAATGGTGCAGTGAAGTTCTATGGCTACAGTCCTACCTGGTGTACACAGCTTTTATATTACTTAATTTAAGAGCCAAGATTAATACCTCAATCACATCTGTCTTAGGGGAGTCTTTTTGTAAACGGAAACAATAATTGGGGGAGGGTATTATCATTTTATTTGTCCTTTTATAAAAACTCTTTCCCTTCATCAATGCACTGTTCCATCAGTTGCTGAGCAGAAGGGAATGTATCTAGTTTGGGTTATTAGCATAATGTGTAATATGTATCATGACCACTTCCTGTCACAATCGCTCCTTCCCCTTCAGAAGGGAGTGAATGTTACTAAATGACCAGCCCTAGGAAAGGAAAGGCCCCCAGGGATGGTGCAGCTGTTGGAGAAGTTGGGGAAACAGGGCCCCATGAATGAGGTGTAGTCAGGACAGGGTTGATTCTGTAAGAGCACTTTCTAGGAAAGTAAGACAGACAGAATTATATATCAAGAGAAACCTGGCTACAACTAGGATAGTTAGCAAGGGGACAGCACTCCTCTCAGGCAAGACTGATCTGTAGTGTATGGATTACAGATTAATAGGGATTTAGGCTATTTTCCCTGATTTCCCTAATCCAACATATGTGGATCAAGGTCTCTATTCAGAGATCCTGAGGGTGCATCTATCAGTGTGGTATGCTATCTCCACAGTGCTGTGATGTTACTTGACATGTATGTGTATACCGCAAAGGATTGTTAGTATGAAACCCCTGATTTGGATTTCAGGAGAATAAAGCCTGTAATTTTCTGTTATGTTCAAGAACTTTCTGGTATCCAGTTTCTCTACATCTCACCATCACCCTTTCATATAGCAAGGTCCATCCTGTGGAGAGAGAGTCAAATGTAACTGGTGCTCTGGCCGTTTCCTAGCTGGAGAAGGCCTAGCATTGATGGGATAACACAGTCGCATGTATAGTGTGAGAACTTTAGAAATCAGCACATGGGTGTAGTAATAAGTGTAATATATGAATATAAAATATCTTTCCCAATATATCGTGCATACGATAGTATTGATGGTGATAGTATTTTCCAATGACAGCTGTACACACATTTCTTAGTTCGTACCTACTTCAAAGGATTGTAATTAACCCTCAGGTAGGTGGAAGATATCCTGAGTTTTTATGACTCCTTCAAAGGAAGGTGTTTCTGCCTCCTTCAAAGGAACACATCCTGTCTTGTAATAAAATTAAAAAAAAAATAAGATAGGATGCTTTGTTTTCTAACTAATATGTAAATATTTGGGACACACCCCGAGAAACTGAAGAGGGTCTTTTACATTTCAAAGTGGAACTGTTTGTACAGTTATTATTGGTAAAAGGGACAGCTAAAGAAATTAGCTGGTTTTTCTGTTTAGCTTGTCATCAGCCAATCAGAACCATTCCCCATATGGGGCAATGGCATAGAAACAGTAAAACAATGGAGTTGGTTGTGGCTGAGGAGAAGAAGAGGGAGAGAGAAAGGAAGCAAGTATAACTGTGGGCATATTTTGAAAGACCTCTGTATATTTGCTGTCTCTTGGCTAGATAAACTCAGTAAATAGCTTCATCTCTGAGAACCTCGGTTGTATCATTTTACCTGGCTGTGGTAAACTGCAGAAGCTACATTTCCCACCACTATCTGAATAATATTGTGGAATACACAACAATGGGCAGGATAGTAAAATTGTACATTTTATGGAACTAAGCATAGTGACATTTCTGGACAACCACAAGGGATCCACAAGAATTCTGTATAGATGATAGTGTTAAGAATTAAAGTGCTGTAAGCCCAAGGCAAAAAAGTAATCATGTTTGTTCACTGGGAATTACATTTTCCTTGTTCTTTAAACATCCTATAGGCAGTTGTTAAATGCTGGAAATCTAAGACTCAAAATCTGCCTCATAATATAGTTGTATTATTCTCTCTGTAATCTAACTTGTACAGTGTGAAGAGTTTAGCTTGATGTTATGAACTATACTCATTGAGATTCAAGGCAAATATTAAAAACACTTGGTGAATTTTAAGTATTTTTGCAGTGTAACCTTAAAGAGTTATCAGGATCTAACAACAAAATATGAAATGCAATGTCAGCATCTTTACCCTGTTCTGTCTCTTACAAGGTCCACTTTCAAATATGCACTTTCTTGTTATGCCATTTATATCTGTCAGCTGATTCAGTCTTTCTAAAAGCTTTTCTTTGTCCTTTATGTTTGGGTCATCTGTTCCTTGAGTTAGGCTGAAAAGTTGAAATGTCCTCCATGCATAAAAAAAAGCTTCTTTTTTCCAATTAAAGGTTTTCAATTTTAACACAAGTCCTTAAAAAGTATCTGCTGCTTGTATCTGTCAGTAAAGTTGTTTCTGCGTGGCTAAATGTACACAACACAAAATGTTTGAGGTGTAGATCCTGTTAAACTGTGGCGCTGAAGGGACATTGGTGCTAAGTAAATGTTCTTCAGATGAAAACATAAGACATGCCTTTTTTTAAAGGGGTAGTCCACTTTAAAGTTAACTTTTAGTATGTTATAGAATGGTTAATCCAAAGCAACTTTTCAGTTGGCTTTTATTTTTTATTTGTTATATTTTCTGAATTATTTGCCTTCTTTCGACTCTTTGCAACTTTTTAATAGGTTTTTAATAGGTGTCACTGACCCCATCTAAAAAACAAATGCTCTACAAGGCTACACATTTATTGAAACTTTCAGATTAACATCATACCCTTTAGTAGGGTGACAAATCTTAGTAGCCAGTACCTCTTAATCATTTTTTCTATGTAGTTACTATGCTGGTTACTATGCTGGTTAAACGTAGTAACAAAGTGTTCTTTTTTTAGATTTTTGGACAAGAAAGCTGTCTCTTGGGAGGGTTTCAACTTCTGTAATAGCTTTACTTATTAGCTCAGGTCTGTACCCCTTTTCCTTGAACTGATTAGCAATGTATTAGTGGCCTCTATATACTTCTCTGGCCTGGAAGACATTCTTTTAGCCCTTAAAAATTGGCCTTTGGGTATGGCTTGTTTAATTTTTGCTTTGTGAAAACTT
>CM044431.1:183075515-183116555 GCA_024363595.1 Xenopus borealis | reverse complement strand
GAGCTAGAGTGTAGAGCTCCAGTCTGGGAAAAGACACAGAAAAGCTGTCTGTGTGAGATTACTGAGAGACTTGAAATCACCACAAAGTTTTGGACTTTGTTTGTGTTTGTTCATTATATGTTTTGGGGAGACAGGCAGTAGGCCTCCTCCTGGTTATCTAGGAAAACTGACCTGTGCTAGTTAGAAGCCCAGGATTTTATTTTGTACTGTTTATTTTGTTTATGTGCTGCAAGTGAAAATAAACTGCAGCAAAGAGACTATGCCCTGAGTTGTAATTGTGCCGTGTGTTGTAATACAAGTATCTGTTTCACTTTAAGGTGAAGTTTTTTTGTTCCAGTTGATGCTGACCGGACGCAGGGGCAGCTACAAGGTAGCTTTATACTGGAGAAAAGGCGCTGTCCTTCCCTGCGAGAGATATATATAAAACAGTATAAATATCTTCTGAGCAGAATAAATGCATGACACTTAGGACTATACATGCATGATACAGTGTTAAAATCAAAAAGCCATAATGTTATAAATATAGAAAAATGCATTAGCCTTTCATGCCGGAGGAGTTTTACACTAGAGAATCCATCTAAAAGTCTTATGGCACTCTAAAGAAAAATTAGAAAAGCATTATACAGTATATAGTTCATTTAAGAGAAGATAGAATATCTTATCTTGAACCAATATCCAGAAAGCTCTGAATTAGGAGAATGCCTTCTCCCATTTTTAAGCAAATAATTATTTTTTTCTTTTTCTCTATAATAATAACAGTACTGTTGTGGAACTACACCAACTGGCTTTATGGATTCTAAACTCACAAACAGTCAGAACCCCAAACAAAGAAATCACAGAGTTTTTATAAACTTGGGAACATACGACACAAGAGCTTACAGAATAAAAGGGTTTTATCATTGCAAGAGCATAGAGATATTTCTTCACAGCACAGAAAAACAAATAACTACTGAAAAAACCAATGAAATGGTTCTTCCTCAAGGTCAAGGTAGTACTACTAAGGCTAGCTTGAGAACAGAATCCATCCAAGTCAGAGGGCTTCAGGGGGGGAATCTGTATACACAGATTATTTTCTCTCAGTACTTTGTACTTGTTGGTAACTAAGCTTCACAATGCCATATTGGTGGGTAACTATGCTATTGGGTTTAAATATAACTGTGAAGATTTACTTAACAGATAATTTGTTTTTAGTAGCCTTAATGTATAGTGATCCAGATTACTAAAAAAAATCTGGAGAACCCGAGCATTTTAGATAATAGATCCTATACCTGCACTCAAAAAATCCTACTAAACAATCATCTTTCCATACCACCTACCGGGGTCTGTTGGCAGAAGATGAATAGTGAGGAACTGCAATAAATCTATCTGCACAACCCACATGCTGATCAGTTGGACACCTAAAACCTCAGTTAATGTATTGCTATAATCCTCTTGCAGATCAGCCTATTTATGATAATTCTCTGTTTTATGATGAAATGATGTATTGTTTCAACAAGCTAGGTAACTATTTTGAGTGGTCTACATATTTTACAAGTATTTTTTAGGCTCCAACTATTCTGTAAACAATGGTTAACTTTAGCTTAAAAGCAAAAACTATACTAGTTCCATAGTGTGGCAAAATGTCTACAGAACAAGTTAACAAAAAGAGCATTGTCATGTAGAGGTTTACTCCCAATATTCACCTGTCCAAGTATATACATTAGTTAAACATTTTTCACTGTATTGCACAAACCCAAAAAGCAGAGAGGCGTTCTACTACTCAGTCTTTAAGATGCATATTGCAGTTGTGATTCATGTAAGTATTCATTAAACTAGCATTAAACTTTTATTACAGAAAGCATCTATAACTTATAGCTTCATTTATACCAAATGGTTCCACTGTATTAACTTGAATCCATTACCTCTAATTGCAATAGAAGTCATATTTTCCTGTCCCTTTTACTTCTTCTAAAACTAGCCAAATTAATCTTAGCTAAGTATATGTATAGGAATAAACATAGGTATGCACTCACATATATAACTATATATACATAAACTAAATAACTGTAGATCCTAAGATCACTATACCTTTAGATATCATGCTTTTTACAATCCAAGTTACTCTTTAAGCAGTAAACATTTGCTGTCACAAGCTCACTGCCCTCACCATGAAGAACCACAGTTTCCGGCTACAATACAATATCAAAAAAGGGGGATTATGGGGGCACTCTAAAGGCTAAGTATTGTAGCCAGAAACTGTGGCTTAACTTCTGTGGTTGTAGCACCCCATACCCCCCCTTTCAACTAATGGTGGTCCTATGCTTTTAAAAAATGGGCGTTGGTTTGGGAATCTCTCTCTCTTAAAAGCCGAATACTGGTGGGGGAGGATTTAGCACTCAAATTGAAACCAAGGCTCAACATACTGACTACGGGTAATGCTAATATGCAGAGAAATAAAAGACTTTATATACTATGTAAGCAAGTTAGGGAACGCCATATGGGGTTTACCTTGACGTGCTTATCAACTTTATGATCATAACTGTCAACCCCTGTTTTTAAACAATATGCACTTGCATTTATACTGAATTACTTATGAGACAGGGACCCAGGGAATGTGCTTTGTAAGTAACACTTCCTTTATACTTAAATATACTTTTACTTAGCATTTAGAGTGCTCCCACAATCCCCATATTTAAGAAAGCATGGTACAAACAGGGAGCATAGGGCAGGCAGAGTATGGCATACACAGGGAGCATGGGGCAGGCAGAGTATGGCACAAACAGGGAGTATAGGGTTGGCAGAACATAGCAGGATACAGGGAAACCTATCAGGACCACTCTAAGAAATTCTACATACAGTGACACAGAGATGGTGCCCCTCCAGCAGTTAGTATGAGGGTGAACAATGAGGGCAGTTTCAGTCTGGGTCTCAAGTGTGAACAGTAAATGACTTAAGGATGTGAAAAATAGCGGTGTCACAGTTGTTAACAATGCAACGAGTATTACATGTGTGAACAATACAGAGGATTTGTAGCAACGGTAAATCTCTGATACCTTTTAAAACCTACACATGATAAGCAGAAACAGCAGGCAGATTTTCATGTCGTGGGCCACACAAGTGGGGTCGCAAGCTGCATTGGACAGCCATGCTCTACCCTAAAGGGACAGCCTCTGGTTCCTTGATCTTGTCTATGGGGGAAAAAGATCCCCTGCTATCTATATATAATGTCCTGAAGGATGTAATGTGTTAAGGAGACTTTATTATAAATATCTACCCCTCACAACAAGGTCCATTTTCTAATGAAACTACTGTTATTCATAGTATATCAAATTTGATAAAACTTACCATCTATATTACAGCATAATGGTTACTTTGATAATTTTATGAATGATTTAGACCCCATTCCTTCCACCCAAGGAAATATGATAAGGTAGGTGTCCCAAAAAGTTACTAATACTCTCAGGAGCATAACCCAGGTTAAAGAAAGCAGAAATGCCTCCCCATAATTGCACAAGGACCATTGTAGTACATACTGTACGTGTGCACAATTCTACCTTTTTAATACTGTATACAAATACAAAAGTTTAATAGGTTGCTGTGAAATGTAGAAACATTTGCAAAAAGCACTACTTCTGGAGTGCATGTAGCCTTTGGGTTGAAAATGGTAATTGTCTGAACTTCTAATGTTCTTCTAGCTCAGTCCTAGTCCTGGTTTTCCTTCTCTTGCCATTTGGAGACCTCCCACTTCAGTTATTTCTCTCCATGACTAAATACTAACTACTCATGGGTGGGGGAGTTCTCTGTTCACTTCTGGTGTACTATACTACACTATACATATAAAATGGCAAACACCATAGTAACCTAGATAGACACACATACATGTCTAACTACTAGTTGATCAAGAGTAAGGCTGAAGCCAGAGCTGTCAACTGAACCTGAATTTCCCACCCTGACATTAGTGAAAATTCCCCCAGTTACTCACTGTGCATGTTCAGTGCATTTTATGTGCAAAAGTCATTGCACCTAAAACCTTTCTAATTTGCCTCATGGGGGGGGGGGGGGAATTTATGGTTGCAGAAAGATGTATCTCTTCAAACATTGCCTTGTCACTGTGCAAAAGGCTAGCTAAAACATATCAATAATCTTTAGAAATATCTGTTTACTGGCTTTTAGGGGCAATATGACATAGTTGTTTCTACTTCAAGACTCTAATTACAATATGCATTGAATGTTCAGAAAGTTGAATAAAAATCCATAATTCTGTGTATTTTTCACTGAAAGTACTGCATGCCACAGGAATAAGTAGGCTAATAAAAAGTAAATATTTCTAGTTACACTGCAAACCTTCATTTATGTAAAATATTCATAACTTTTTTTTTGCCTTTCCTTGTGTATCATATTTCTAAGTTTTCTGAGATATGTAAATCATTATTTTCATCTGATTTACTGTCAAGAGGATTGTTTTGGGAACAAGGTCTATATTTAAATATGAAAAGCAAGAGTGTCTTGCTGTGATTAATAATGGAAATGGTGTCAAATAGAAAAATATATTTTTATCAAGGTTTTCAATAATTTTAGCAGCTGTTGTCCAAATGAGCTGTAATTGATTCATTTTCTCTAACTTCTTAACATAACAGTGAAAAATAGCATATGTTATGAGCATGAGGCAAATATGGGATGGAAACGCTTTTGCAATTCAAAGCAGAACATTCCCAAGTGTTAAAATATGTCATTGTTAATGTTTGTTTCATATTGGTATACAACGATTGTTATGACTTCTGTGCTTGGAATGATGTTTGTGCTTGAGAAAAAGATACTCATCACGCTGTTTTGAAATCAGGGCCTAATGTTCTAATAGGCATGCAAAGTCTCTTTCTACCATCAGTGGACAAATACTGGACTTGGGCTTGCAAAATATTTAAATTTACCTAAAATTTGTGTAAGGGTGAAAGTAGCAGCTTGGCTGATGCAGTGCCAGGAATCAGTTCCATAAGGAATGATGACCAGGCATGTGGAAAGTTAGGCACTCTGGGGGAAATTCACTAAGATGCGAAAATTTGCTAGCATTGGCTTCGCTAACGTTCGCCGCACTTCGCCAGGTGAATTTTTCGCCAGCACTACACAAATTCACTAAGATGCGAATTTGCGCTCAGGGCGGCGAACGTTAGCGAAGTAGCATTACCGTCCGTTCGCCAGGCAAAGCGCAGTTATGCTAGCGATGCCTAATTTGCATACGGTGGAAACTTAAGCGTAAAATAGAAGTATATGTTACAGCCACTACATTCCACTACACAAGCCCAGGAAACCTTTAATAAATAAAATAAAGTTGTCCTATTGCCCTACATGTGCCCCCTGTATAGTTGAGTTGCCATATGTTAGGAAATGTAGGGGTAAAAGAGGGTAACCGCCCCCCCCCCCAAAAAAAATGATCTTTTTCAGACTATCACCCTACAATGGTAAACACGCCAGCGTTTTTTTGGGACTTAGAAAAAAATGTTTAATTTTTTTTTTTTTTTCAAATTCCTATCTATTGTATTGAACTTCGCCAAGTCTGACCAGGCGAAGTAAAGTCTAGCGTAAGTGGTAACGTTCAGGAAAATGTTGATCTTTGTGAATTTGCGTAATTGCGATCCTTCGTCAGTACGCAACTTCGCCTGGCATAAGGGTGCGAAGTTGCGCAAGTCTATCCACTTCGCTAGCGAAAATTCTCCAGAGTCGGTGTTAGTGAATTAGCGAAGTTGCGAAATCATGTCACGCTGGCGAATTAGCGCTAGGGTTAGATGCTTTGTGCTTTAGTGAATTTCCCCCTTTATGAGCAGATTGCGTGTTGGGGGCAAATTCACTAAAGAATGCAAATTCGCCAGTGACGGCTTCACAGCCATCACAACACTTAACCAGGAGAAAATTTGCTCATATAATGCTAATTCATTAGTTGTGTCCAGGCCGCCGAACGCTGGCGAATTTTCTCTAGTGTTACTTTGGCAGAGTGAGCAAATCAAAGTGAAGCGTTGCTAGTGTTTAATTCTGCCTAGCGCAACTTCGCTAGAGTTCTTGTGCTCAGGCTAATTTGCATACGGTGGGCAATTTAAAGTGGAATGGAGCTATTTATGTTACATGGTGCATCTAATACATTACATTTACCCAGATAACTAGACATGCCAAGGGAACCTTAATAAAGTCAATAGAGTTGTTTTAATGTCCTATACATAATCCCACTGAAAAATAATGTGCCATATGGTAGAAAATGTATGGGGAAAACCAGGTGCCAGAAAAAAATTTTCATGCCTTTTGCAGCCTAACAACCCTGAAAAATTGAAAAGATGCCAGCGTTTTTTTGATGCAAGTAACTGAAGACAGAGGATGCTCTATGCACTCTAATGCACTTCGGCAGGTCTGAGCTGGCAAAGGCAAGTCTGGCAAAAGAGGTAACGTTCAGTAAAATCCACACCTTAGTGAATTTGCGGAGTTATGTCCATTCGCCAGAGCGAAAATTAAGTCAGCAAAGTAACGAAATGGTGCATTTTTGCTAGCGTTAGTCACTTCGCCTTTTAGTGAATCTGCCCCATGGAGTCTGCTTAGTAAAACATATGAACTCCAGTGTGCACTGTGCTCTAGTATCTGCTTGTAATTAGAAAATTCTATAAGCAGGAGAAACCTGCAACTACTGCAATCACTATTAACTGACCAAATGTTCCCTCTAATTCCTTCTTGGCTATGTGTGCAAAAAAATTATTTTGTGCACACATTTTAAACTTGTGTGCACATTTTTAAAACCTGTGTGTACAGGTCAGAATAATTGCAAAACTTTGTGTTTTCCCACATATTTCTTTGTGCGCAACACAATTTACTGTGTGCCCTGGCCTCAAAATTTGTGTGCATGCGCATGAACGCACAGCTTAGAGGGAACACTGAACTGGCCTCCAGGAATCCCACCTCTTCTGCTTCAGTCAGTCTTCAGCACTGCTCTCCTCTAGTAATAACATAATTCTCCCCTGTTAAAAACATTATTGAAGTGCAGTGACAAGCAAAGCATAACATACAAAATCCTTCAGCAAAGCCCTTCATTCCACACCTCATGACATTTCTTCAGTTATGTTCTATATATTCTTGGACTTTTCCTCCATACCCATCAAGCCCATTTAATGGGGTTCATTCATAAACATTGGGCAAATTTGCACATGGGCAGTAACCCATAGCAACCAATCAATGACTGGCTTTTTTTGCATGAGCCCCACTTTTCACATCACTTAGCACCTGGGATACATAAATATTAGCACAGAGCTGCATATGGGACAGTGGATGAGGAAAGTTTGAATTATCTTGCAGGCTAGCAGTTTGCTATTGTAAAATGCTGCGTTACTATTGGAGGGGGATTTATTGCAGTATGAGTCATGTAGTAGTGGGTTATAAATAAAGCAGCTCAGATGAGTGCTTACCTGTCTTTTACGTGGCTATGAGGCTGTTAGGAACAACGTGTTGAACAGTTTCCTATTTAACACGTTGTTCCTAATAGCCTCATGGATGCTTATGGGGGGAACACTCCTTCCCACCAACCCAACAAAAATGACAGTTGCAACTAATTTAGAATTTATGTTGCATAAAAGTTTTATATCATGACTAATATTGACTCCTGGCAGGTAAGGCCGTTTTGTGGAATAGCAAGTGAATGGATATAATCAACCAGAATCAAAAGTTGCCTCACGTATTTACAGTAAAAATAATAAAAGCAGTGGCCTTTCACCTCCAGCTCCAGTCTTAGTACGTTTCTTTCTTTATGTTGGTGTTTTTGTCCATCCATCCAATCCCATGTGTCCAGCACTATCTTAAACCTATTATCTTTACCTCTGGAATTCGATCCTTGAATTTTTCCAAATGGTCTTCCAACATCGCCTCAGATTTTGTAACTAAACTCAAGTGCTCCCCAGTATGGTAACACCCCAGTGTTAAAGAAACAGTAACACCAAAAAATGAAAGTGTTTTGAAGTAAAGAAAATATCATGTAGTGTTGCCCTGCACTGTTAAAACTGATCAGTTTGCTTCAGAAACACTACTATAGTTAATTTAAACAAGCTGATAAGTAGCAATGGCGGAAACTGAAAAATGGCTAAATGGCACAGGATAAGTAATGGATAACAGATAATATTACGTTTTACACAGCTTATCTGCTTTCTGCTGTGTAACTTGAGCCTTTTCTGCTTTGGATGGCTGCCCCCATGGCTACACAACAGCTTATTTATATAAACAATAGTAGTGCTTCTGAAGCAAACACTGCAGTTTTACTAGTGCAGGGCAACACTACATTATATTTTTATTGCTTCAAAACAATTAAATTTTTTGATGTTACTGGTCCTTTAACACAGCTTTATAAATTATACCATTTATATAACCCTATTTTTCAGGTGTTTCTCCACAGCTCATTTGACTTTAACGGATTACACCAGACCTTGGTGGTGAAAAAAATAAATGGTGCATATTTCAGGAGTAAATCAAAATACACACCTTCATAAATATGACTACTGTTTTCTTTTTTATCGACTCTGCTTGCTGATTTCAGAAATCATGATGGAGAGTGTTAAATCTTGAGCAAGGAAAATAACTCGCCTTGATAAATAGCACTCTTGTCTTAGATCATTTTACGCAGCTTGATGCACGTGCCTCTCAATGTATTGTAAAGTTCTGTATACTGCACACATCACACATTATAGATAAGACTATTTATATATAATACATGTATTATATAATATGTCTAGTTATGGATTATATTATAAGGTTATATTTGAATACTCTACAAAACCAAACCTCATTAGTAAATCTAAGGAGTTAAATATTAGAGATTATTCCAGGTTTTAGGTATCTGTAGCACTTCTCGATGCATGTGTAATTTCGAACATAAAAAGGTATGTGGTTCAATATGATATTAAAATCTTGGCACACACCAGTGAAATCACTGTTAGAATAAATACATTTTGTGTCTTTATGCATTTTAACTGGATTTAATTTTGTAGTGGAAATAACATTGTACATACAAAAAAATGTTTATAGGATGCTTCCAGGTAGAGGTGAGTTATAGTTTGTTTGGAAAACATTATGAATTTCGAACTAACGAAATGTAAACTGTTTTACAAATAAATTACACTTGTAAATTATTATTGAATTGAAAATTTCTACATTTTTTTCTTCATTTCATCTTTATTCTAACTTCAGATTTTTCAAAAGAAAAAAAAAATCATTAAATGATTCCTGCTGGCTGGATTTTGTGTAATTTCTTGTACTCTTTGACCTTCCTTCAGCTTGGAGATGTATTATGGTTAAGTGATTCTCAAAGACGGGATGGCATACAGATGAACTCCAGGTTAGTTGGAGTAATTAATTGCTTCATTATCTTCAAAGGCTACATATTTCCAGTTAAACGAGGTAATTAATTTGAATTCTACATTAATATCTTTCTCAAATGCAAAACTATATCCAAGGTGCCACACACAACGGGGGGGGGTTGTATTAAATTATTATTTTTTATTTTTTGCAAAACCCTTTATTTGTGATATAAAATAACACAGCACTGCAAACATCCACCCCCACCTCTACCTCCCTGTTTCATTCTCCACATTTTATGGTCTTTTTCATAGGTCTATAGGTCTTCTCTATTCTGGATCAAACCAAAGCAATATTCTAAAGTTTAATGGATAAATAGAATCATTTTGGACCCACTTGCACTTTACAGGCATTTCATTCTAAATGTGATTTCTAGAGGTCTTAATACACAGTGTCGGGGTTAACATTGGGTTCAGTTGTGTTTTGCCTATTCAATCTTATGGGCCTTCAGCTTATAAACAAAGATCATTTCTATGGGTTTATAAGGAATACAATTAGTCCTTAATTTAGTAAATAGAATTCAAATTATTTAACTGCAAGTGTTCAATAGTCCTATTAACTTTAGATGGTTATGTATTGCTGGTTGAATGAAAATACTAATTTTATTATATGATTGTGGTCTTTAATTTATACAAGCAATCTAGGACTGGTGTTTCTCATGAATATATTTTGCAGTAAGCCGCCATAGACAGATTTCTCACACTCTGAGATATAATAACAAATAAGAAATTCAATTCTAAGTGTGGTCATAGTTAATAATGCCAATTCAGCATTTTGGCTGACTCCTATAGCATTATATTACAAATTTGCATTGCATAAATCTAAAACAAAACAAGTTTAAGGCAGCACTGGCTTATAATAAATATACATGAGCCCATCTTAGAGATCCTATAGATCAGATATAATGGATACAAATAACAACTGAAGTCTTGAAAAAAATGAAAGTTTAGTAAAACAGTAAGGTAAAAAAAAAGCAACTGTTTAGTAGTAATATTAGTAAAAATAAAGATGAGACATAGCAAAACTGTGCCAACACAGCAAAAACAAAGAGTGTTAGCAACAATGTTCTTAACTGGCAACAACAGAAACTGCATCCTGCTTATTATATATTAAGCAAAACCATAGTTGCCGCTACACAACTTTTGTCATAATCATTGCATAGCTTGGCGCCATTCATTAAAATTACTTGCATCTATAACTCTAATTTGGTTACTGTATCTTTAAATAGCAATTAACCCTTGGCAATCCAGGGGCCCTGAGTCCCTTTTGCGTATAAAAAGTTCTGGGAAGTGGGATTTACAGCGCAGTGCCTCCACCTGAGGAACACCGAGGAGCAAACCTCAGGGGAATTCCACTAGGAAACACGGTGATATGGCCAAAATTGCACTTCCATCACACTTGACTTAATGAAAGGCCATCTATGAATAGGACAGCTGTCCCAGTCATTAACATTAACCATTAACCTTATATTTCAAATAGTACAGGGTATTCCTGTTGTGCTACATTTTTAAGCAGTGATATTACCAGGGTGGGATAAAGGGTCTTCGGCTCAATCCCAGAAGTTTGTTTATTTACTTATTTGTAGGACAACTTGGATCCTTTTCCCATAATAATTATTCTTGGGGTAATTAATGAATAAGACATACAGCATATACCCACTGATGTGAATTGAAAGGGCCTGACAAAGTAGTGGACCCTGTTTTTAATCTCCAATATGCTTTATAAATTCATATACGCAACATGAGACTGATGAATTTGCACCTAGCTATTAGTATGTGAGTACAAGGTAGGCAATGCAAGATTTAGGGGCACATTTACTAAGGGTCGAATTTCGAAGGTTAATTAACCCTCGAATTTGACCCGTAAATTGAATTTGAATTAAAACCCCTCAAATTCAAACTCGAGGGGTTTTAATGCAATTTGAATTATCGAATGATCCAATATAATAAATTTGGATCAAACAATTTGAATGATTTTAACGATTCAATCAAATTTTTTATATTCGATCAAAAAAACTTGGAAAAATCCTATGGGACCTTCCCATAGGGATATATATAGCAATTATATATATATTATATATTTATAGCAATTCGGTGGGTTTTATCTGCTGAATTGTTATATCAAATTTTTTTTTTTTTTAAAGGGCCAGTACTTTGACAATCGAATTAGAATTTTCGAATTCAGTCAATTAGAATCGAATTTTGGGCTATTCGAATGAGCCCAAAATAAATTAGAAATTTTTTAATTCGAATTTGATTTGAATTTTCACTGAATCAATTCGACCTTTAGTAAATGTGTCCCTTACTGTATACAAGGCATTCAGTTTGAGCCAAATGTTTAGGAAATAAGCATTGTAATGGAACGGATAGCATTTGCTTCAGGGTTTGTTTAGTTGGTGAAGCTTAAGGATATTTAGAAATGATATTGCTGAGCATTTTTCAGATTTTAAGAAATATTTTTTAAGAAAACCTTGCGTTTAAGGTGCTTTATTCCTCTCATTATCTAGCATTGCTCAATTGGTTTGTGAGAGCAATATTCACACTGTTCCCCCGCTGAGCTCAAGTATATACATCTCATTAGTCCTAAACGTTACTCTTACTCTTTGCTCACTCTGCTCACATTAATTAGATACTGTCGAACATGTTATCTTATTTCTAGTCTCGGGCCATTACGCTAAAAACCAAAATATTCATGTAAGAGAAACTGTTCACCTTAATCTATCTGCATCTTATTGCTTTATGTTGAAACAGATCACTTACTTTCAGTGTAGAGGCCATGATGTTATAAAATAGTATAATGATAATATCTGAAAGTGGAAATAATTTAATAGATTAAAGGACCTATTTATCTGCAATCAAATACACCGCACATCAGGCATTGCGGCATCAAAAACTGTGTATTTATCAATTTGTGTACTGATTTTTCAGACACTGCATGCATCTATATAAAAATCTAGTGTAAAGTACGCATTTGCTTGACGATACGCTGTTCATTCATTGTAGTTTTTATCTATAGTGACTTTAGGCTGAACTTTTTTTCCCATTCCCAATAGGTTAGGCGAGGTCTGAAGTGGTGTTATATAATGCTGTCAAATGCGGTATTCAGGCGTAAAATAAAACACACACCTTGAAAAATTAGGCAATTATTTTACACCAGATTTTAAACCATTTTTCCAGGATCAATTGTATGATAATTAGAATTTATTATACTGGATGACAGTCACCTGTCTTGTACAGTTTCCGAAACCCAAAACAGCAATTTTTCCACCTATAACAGCTGACTTTCGCTTCAGGAGGAGCTGCTCGGATTTCGTCAGGTTTTACAGTGAGAGAACCAAGAACAGAGTTCTTGGCAGACAAGGAAACCATAACATGCAACAGAAGAAACAGGATTAGAGCAAAGTCTAGTCATCGAACAGGTGGTGTCAAAACCAATCAGACAGAATGCAGTGCATTACAGTGCAGTACAGAATCAGGAACCAGAAGTGTAGTTAAAAACACAGGTACCACGTACTATCACGTTACCCCCCTAGAGTGGGCCACTGGACCACCAGGAGACGTATCATGAAATTAACGTATAAGCCAGAGGCAGGGACCCAAGAGCTCTCCTCAGGACCATTACCTTCCTAGTGTACCAGATATTGCAATTTACCTCAGGAAAGATGAGAATTCACTAACCTCTGTAGCAAATATTCAGGCTAACCATCAACAGAAATCGGAAGATGAGAATGCTGTCGAACAGTTTTGGCAGGCTTTAAATGATCTAGGATGGCAGCCAAAAACAGTAAAGAATGGACACCACTGGATGAATGAGTAGTATTACTGAATGCAAACTCAGCCCATGGAAGAAAATCTGCCAATTGTGATTGATTACTGAAGACCTAACAAATAAGGTATTGCTCTAAGGATTGATTTGTCCTTTCTGTCTGGCTTTTAGCTTGCAATTGATACACAGAGGAAAAAGGCAAATCATTGCCCATAAGTGAAACAAAAGGCCCAGCAACCTTGAAGCAAACTGAACCACCCTTATCAGAAACAATGTTCAATGGAGCCATGAAACTTAAATATATGCTGGATAATATATATAAACTTAAATATATGCTGGATAAGAACAGTTCAGCAAGATACTTAGCAGAGGGGAGGGTGAGAAGGGGAATAAAATGTGACATTTTACTAAATCGATCCACTACCACCCAAATAACAGTATTCCCTTTAGAGGGAGGTAAATCCCTAATGAAAATCATGATCTTTCAGGAATAAGAAGCGACTGTTAAAGCACCTGAGGTGATGACCTGGAAGTTGACAAACTGGACAAGAATCAATATAGTTACCGAAAGAAAGTAACCGAAAGTTCCATTAGAATTGTGAGTCTCCACCAGAGCTGCCTCTTGAAGATTTTCTGGAACAAACAGTTTGCCGGGTACATTAGGTGGTAATTTTATCTGGGCTTCAGACAAAGAGGAATACAGATCTGGGCTCAGTGATGCTACAATTACTTTAGAGACAATAGAATCAGGTTCAGATTTCTCTCTGGGACTGAAGACAAAACTTCTGAAAAGGGCATCTGGTGTAGCATTCCTTGCCCAGGCTTGTATGTTATGATAAAGTTAAAGCAGGTAAAAAAATAGTGCCCACCTCGCCTGTTTGGGATTTAAGTTCCTAGCAGCAACAACCCATCAAAAGATGTCTTTGCTGTCAGGCTTATCGGTGGGATCCAGTGAGGAAGGAGCAATAGTGTTCAAAGTAGACAGCCCACAAGCGCCTCACACAACAGGGGGCCATGAAGTGGAGAGTAGCCAGTGAGACTAACTGGAGCGGGGTACCAGAAGGATTAGGCAGAATCGTGGTCAAAAAGGCGAAGTTCCTAGGCAGGCAGCAGAGTTGCGTGGATGAAGATCCTTCAGCATTCTTTAATAGGCAGGTTTGGCACCAAATGTGCATCATCACGTAGCATCATGTTGCTGGCCTAACGTCCCTGACGTTCTGTTGCTGGCGTTCTGTTGCTGGCGTCCTGACACAGGCGAAAGAAAATCTCCACGTCCAACTGACGTTGCATGTCAGCCCCCTGATTCATGTGGATTCATGCGTCTGCGTATGTGCTGAGAAGAAGGCAGAGGTTGACAATGGAAGCAAACGCTGCAGGTAAGTATCCTCACACGTCACTTTTCAAATGCTCGTTTAATGTCTACTAATTCCCTGTTACAAATGTCAAAATTTATCTCTGTAGGGGAAAACTTCCTTGAATTTTACTGTTAATAGGGTGTCACTGTGATAGAACAGCTCTGGCAGCAAAGTTAGAGTAGAATCTGGAAGCCAAAGTACCAGCGCAGAAGTTTATCCTTCAATTGTTCAAAAGCTCTCACAGTCTCTTTAGACCATATACTTTAATCTGTCCCTTTTCAGGTAAGGACAGTGATTAGAACCACCAGAGTTGTAAAGTGTTTTATAAATTGCCTGTAATAATTGACGAACCCTACAAATCTTTGAATGGCTTGCAAAGAAATGGTTTGCGTCCAATCTAAAGTAGTCTGAACCTTGGCTGGCTCTATCTCCAAGCATTTTTTTCTTATGTAGGCTTTTTGTCTCTGCAAATTTTCCCTGGTGAATCTTTTTTTTTTTTGCAGTTTTGCAGTTTTGCAAAAAAAATCACAGGCTAAATGGCTAAATGCTGAATTTCAGCAAGAATCTATGGCTGGCAAAAAATGTGCTCATTACTACCTAGACTGGGAAAGAAGCGGGGTAGGAACCCAAAATGTAGTTTACATGTCTAATGCATGCCTGTATTCATTCCACATTTTATTTGTCTGTGCATTTTATATTAAGCTCTTTTATTAAATTATTTGGTGAGAAAATTAGTTTTTTCACGGTTGCTAAAATCTTTAAAATCACTAAAATCAGAATGTTGATAAATGGGCAACCCTGTAAATGATTTAGGCTAAGCCACTCAATCTATATATCATTGGTAAGACACAATCATTTTGTTATTAAGGAAGAATAGACATTTCCTTCCAGTCTCAGTACAGTCATTAAATTGATACAAACATATTGAGAACTATACATCATGAATGTTAAGTGCATAAACATTTTGCTTCAACCATCCTGAAAACATTTGTTTTATGGCTGTATAGTGAAGACTCACAAGTTATAAAACCATAGAATAGAAAATCAGGATATAGTGATACTTGGCAGTATAATGAGTTGCATGCTGTCATTATATTGAATTTAATGTCTAAATCACTTTGGAGTGTGTGCAATTGCAATTAAGTGAGATTTCTTGTGTCATGTATGTAGTAGTTTTGGTCATGGTAGTTTTCAGTATAACCATTTCCTGCTAATTCCTGTAAATGGCCCTATCAGATTCCAGTGGAAAATTGCTTCCTCACAGGGGCCTCATGTAACCCCGCCAGCATTTCCTTTCTGCCCATCTATTGTCACATGAACTTCTTTCTTTCTGCTGAACTTCTGTGCTTGGCTATGCCTGGTCACTATGTGGAATCTTTCAATATGCTTTTTAAAATTATTGCCTTGGTGAGGTGTTCCCAAGATGATGCTCTAGCAAAATGAGCCTACATGAGCTCCTCTCTGGTTTTAATATTCTGCTTGCCACAGCAGTGGGAATTCTTCTATACTTGACCAGAAACGGGGAAACACAGTTACAGAACAAAGACTGTCTAGAACCAAAAACTGGACAGATTTCTCCAAACCTCACAACCAGAACCAGACCACATGAGACAAGCACCACCTGAAGGCCTGAGTTGCCGTCCCCATCAGCACCTGAGTCACTGGGACAAGCTTCCTCCCCGGTTGAACCATCCAACACAGACCTCCTTGTAGTGTTTAATAGCTTGCATACCAACAGCCCAGCTTGAGTCCATTAAGATCAGCATCTCACTGCTGTGCCAGAATCTGCAAATTTTGCGGAAGCAGCAGATTTAAAAAGTCAAACAACTTGCAGCTTGTAGCTTGCCAGAAGCAAACCGTGGGTGTGATGATATTCTCTGGGTTATTTGTTTTAAAAAGAGCTCACAACATCCCCATTAGGCCTCTTACCCATGGAGATGCCCCTAGGGCCTTTATTATGCAGCTTCTCAACTACTGTGACTGTGAGGCAGCGGCACTAGTGGCAAGGCAGGAAGGGCAGCTGACCTATAACAGTTCCAAGGTCTCTTTATGCCCAGACTATTCTGTGGCTGGGCAAAGACAAAGGGTCGCATACCAAGGGGTTAAGAGGCAACTCCATGATGTTGGAATGACATATTGCATGTTTTACCCATCCAAACTAGACGTTGTACAAGGGGTCATACGCATTTCTTTCAAACATCAGAAGAAGCAGACCAATGGCTCAACACTTGCCAGAACTTCTGTGGACATTACAAGGACGCATAAGCCTGCGTTATTACTAGCCTTAAAAAAGCAATTTCTGCAAGGCAATTTAAGAAACCTACACTCTACTGCAGCAAGCCTATTCTATTTACAAGCACTCCAAGGCTATATACAACCACCTAGTAGGTACGATTTTGGCAATAAATATGCTGGTATATTGATTAGCCAGGTGCTTCCTACAGCACACAGGTTATAAGCTCTGAAGCATGACTTACTATTCAAACATACAGTACTATGTTTCCCCACTGAATATCTGAGCTTAATCAGGCTGAGAGATCTCAATATACAGAGAACACACACTCCAGTAAGTTACAGTTATGGGTATAAGCTTGTCTATGTTTAGGGGATGGGCAGGGAGGGCAGAGCCTCAGGGCTCGTGGAATGTATGTTTTGGTTTGTATATAGTTTTCTATTTGAATTTGCAGTCTAATAATGTTAACAAAACTAAGCTATGGCAGCACAAGCCACAAAGATTCTCTGGTAGTAGACATTCCTAACCAAGATAATGTGACAACAATATATTTTTCCTGGAACGTTAGAGGCCTAGACTCTAGGATTAAAAGAGATGTGTTTCTCAACTATATATTCAGACACCGACCAGATGTTATTTTACTTCAAGAAACACATTTGACAGGCCAAAAGCTATTGGCACCTAAAGGGATACTGTCATGGGAATTTTTTTTTTCAAAATGCATCAGTTAATAGTGCTGCATAATTCTGCATTGAACTCCATTTCTCAAAACAGCAAACAGATTTTTTTATATTTCATTTTGAAATCTGACATGGGGCTAAACATATTGTCAATTTCCCAGCTGCCCCAAGTCATGTGACTTGTGCTCTGATAAACTTCAATCACTCTTTACTGCTGTACTGCAAGTTGGAGTAATATCACCCCCTCCCTTTGCCCCCCCCCAGCAGCCTAACAACAGAACAATGGGAAGGTAACCAGATAACAGCTCCCTGAGACAAGATAACAACTGCCTGGTAGATCTGAGAACAGCACTCAATAGTAAAATCCCATGTCCCACTGCTTACTATTCAGTTACATTGAGAAGGAAAAGCAACAGCCTGCCAGAAAGCAGTTCCCTCCTAAAGTGCTGGCACAAGTCACATGACTTGCGGCAGCTGGGAAATTGAAAAATGGCTAGCCGCATGTCAGATTTCAAATCTGAATATAAAAAAATCTGTTTGCTCTTTTGAGAAATAGATTTCAGTGCATAAGTCTACTGGAGCAGCACTATTAACTGATGCATTTTGAAAAAAAACATGTTTTCCCATGACAGTATCCCTTTAAAAGGCAATGGGTTGGGTATGTGCATCATGCCCCTTTCTCTACTCCTTCCAGAGGAGTCTCCATTCTAATAAAGAAAGGAACTCAACATATGAGTTGCTCAATATACATGTATATTTCTGTCTCTGGTTCATAGTTCTACACTGCAACAATCAAAACCAACCCCCAATTTTAGGAAATGTGTACACACCCCCACCATTTTCTATAACACTTCTAGAACAAATTTCATTGAAGATAGTAGCTTTACCGCCTGACTCTATATGCTACATAGGGGACTTTAATTGTACAGTCACTCCCTCCATAGACAGACTGTCAAGAATAGACACTCACTCCACTAGGCTGGATGGAGGCATTAACTTTAACGGAATTATGTTGGGCCAAACATCCAGGGGACCAACAGTACCCATGCCATACAACAAGTCATGGTGCACTTTCCAGAACAGATCTTGCTATAGGCACACAGGAGTTCACTCAATTCCTCCACAAAATTGATTACCTTCCAAGGCTGTATTCAGATCACTCACCATTAATATTAGAACTGGAGTGGGGACACGCTACAAAAAAACCCTGTGTAGACCAGATCGATGTGCAGAGGAGTATAAAGAATACTTGGAAAACAACCTCCTCACCACAACTTCCATCAATACTTTATGGGACACTTCCAAATCAGCTTCAATGGAACACTGAGAACTGCAATTAAAGAAATTTTAAAAAGAGAGTATACACTTTAAAAAAGCACAGGAAAGTTATGCCTCATGAAAAACCTCCTGGAAATAAACAGCAGTTACTACAGGCAGACAGAGATCTTAGAGTTAAAGCATATTACTATCACCTAGAAAAAACTCATTTATTACAACAAGAAAACATATGAATCTAGGGATAATAATGGCAAAACTGTAGCGCACTTGACAAAGTCCACTGTCCCTTTGACTGTTAGCACTATAAGAGACAAAGCAGGGAGTGCAGCAGAGCTCATGGGCGCCATCTTCCATGTCTTTTTCGGATCCTACAGTATACCTTCCCTTTTGCAATTCACAGAACTTTTTGTAGCATGCACAGTTGGCTTGAATACTGGACTTCTACAACTGCATATACGCCAAATATGGAATTCCCTTACCGAAGAAGACCAAAGACCCAGAAGATGGTGCCATGAGCTCTGCTGCACTTCTCTGCATAAATAAGTCAGCATGCTGTCCAGGGGCACTTTCTGGAATAATTGAAGTAGGGAGGGAGAACTATCTAGGGTAATGAATGGGGCTATTTTATCGGGGGTGTTAGTTCTCCTTTAACCAATTCTTTTTTCCTTAATTGATGTAATTGTTGCATTCGTATAGATCAATAGCAGCAAACCGATGGATATTTGTTTAAGGGAAATTAGATCTGGATGCTAAAGAAGAGAGAAATCTATAGTAAGACTGCTTTTTGTTTAGGTTATTTGTATACATTAGTTCAAAATGAAACAGTATATCTCTATATCATTATCAGTATCATTCATGCAATAGGTCAACTGGTTATGGTTTACTTATCCAGTGCTCTGGACACTGTGATGAGCAGACATTTTTAAATATGTTTTTAAATCCAAAGGAACTATGCAAATAGACTGCTTGGTATGTGACCATAGCCAAATGTATAATCTGTAGGAAGTAAAGAATGAAGAAGAAAAGGATATAGATAACCTATATGTGTACATTATAGTAGATGCCACATTATATTTAGTTCCTCTCAGTTTAGTCCTTCATGATGGGTCAGGTTTTATTTAAATTCTGGTTACCCTAAAGGAAGTTAATGACTATAAAATATTTATTGTGACTAGTAACTGCATTCATACAATTTCAACACCTACTTTTACCCCGATCCCCTTCTACCTTGCATATAAAGTTATACCTAAAAAAATACCTATTGTAATTATTTACCTAGTGTTTATTTATGTCATTAATTGGCCAGCGCTAATCACAATTACATTTTTCCCTTACCCAGAATATTTGCAATTGAGCCACTCAAATTGTGAAGAATTTTTTTTATATACTGTAATTTTCATAATAATATGTTGCTATCATCATAAATAACATCTTAACCCTACTTGTTACTGAAAATACATGGATACAGTGTTACATTAACACTTAGTAAATCACTTTATAGGACACATACAGAATTGTACAGTAATCCAGCACTATAAATAGTAACTTGCAGCATAATAATATGTTACGAAGAGAAATTTAAGGATGTCAAATGATTTAATTATTTAGTGGTAGATAATGTTCCTTCAAGAATAACATTTGCAAAAATAGATTCAGAGAACTTAAAGCTTAGAGATGTGAGAGGAAAGGGGAAAGATATGACAGATGCTTTCAAACACATCAAAAGGAATGGCAAAGTTTAGAAGGTGAGTATATCTCAGAAGAAGAGAAATGCTAAAAATAGACTTTTCATCCTAAACCGCAAATACAGAAACTTTTAAAAGTATCATAAGGAATCATGTATGCTTAGAACAAACTTCCTGCACAAGTGGCCCTTACTAAGGGTTAACCTTTTCCAAAATATTTTGGAACAGTAAAAGCCCTGCAATTATATACAAAGCACAATATAGTCCAGACTATCTCTCAAAACACAAAAATCCTTATACTGTAATTTGGAGAGTTGCCTATGCATCTTAAATTCAAAATTTTCTATAGTTTTCTCTTATTTTTTGTATCTTTATTTGTGACATAAGAGTAGAACTTGTGCTATAAGGCTAGAGAAAAAATGTTGTTCATCTTTGCATATTGCATATCATGGTGGCACTTTGGTTTGCATGTGGCTTCACAACACTAATGCTATGACTGGAATGAGTGCTAAAGCCTCCTGGTGTGACATTTAAAGGCATACTGTCATGGGAAAAATGTTTTTTTTTTCAAAATTCATCAGTTAATAGTGCTGTTCCAGAAGAATTCTGCAATGAAATCCATTTCTCAAAAGAGCAAACAGATTTTTTTATATTTCATTTTGAAATCTGACATGGGGCTAGACATTTTGTCAATTTCCCAGCTGCCCCAAGTCATGTGACTTGTGCTCTGATAAACTGCAATCACTCTTTACTGCTGTACTGCAAGTTGGAGTGATATCACCCCCTACCTTCCCCCACCCAGCAGCCTAACAAAAGATGGGAAGGTAACCAGATAACAGCTCCCTAACACAAGATAACAGCTGCCTGGTAGATCTAAGAACAGCACTCAATAGTAAAACGCATGTCCCACTGCGTACAATTCAGTTACATTGAGAAGGAAAAACAACAACCTGCCAGAAAGCAGTTCCCTCCTAAAGTGCTGGCACAAGTCACATGACAAGGGGCAGCTGGGAAATTGACAAAATGGCTAGCCCCATGTCAGATTTCAAACCTGAATATAAAAAAATCTGTTTGCTCTTTTGAGAAATGGATTTCAGTGCAGAAGTCTACTGGAGCAGCACTAATAACTTATGTGTTTGAAAAAAAAAAACATGTTTTCCCATCACAGTATCCCTTTAACAGTTTCTTCATATTGCACCAAAAGTTGTCTCAGTGTGAAAAACTGGAAATCTTTGAGCCCCTAGCTAGTGTTGCCATGTGATATAGGGACGTGGGCATGATGGTGACATTGTGGAGCAACCCCCAGCAAAAAAATATATGAAGGTATCCATCCAATATAAGTGAGAACCCATGCTCTCCCTTACCTTTCACTACAGTAGAAGTTTGGGGGAAGACTGGGAAAGGGACATCGCTATTCCTTACTAAGCCCCCATTGAGCCACAAGGTCTGCTCTAACTATTGTTAAGCCACTATATAAACTTAGGATTACTTTATAGCCAATGAGAAATCTAATCTACACAAAAATCTAGGCAGCAGAAATTATCTAAAATACCATTACATTATAACACATTATAAACAGCAACACAGAGACCTATATGAACGTAATAGAAATAAATGAGTTAAATTGTATTCTATTTTTGAGCATTTGGCCATTTTCTTCCCTTGTACATGTTTAGCAACATCTCATCACCCATATTTTAGGTGTACTGTTCCTGCAGTTGTGTCCCTGTCTCTGTTTTATTTTATAAGATACTACAGTATCTTTGACAGCCTTAATTCATTTTCTGTAGACTAGCTGTATTGATCAGTACAACTCTGCAGTTCTATTATTGAGTGTGGAACACAATTACATTACAACAGTGTTTCAAAACTCATTAATGACCCCTGCAACAAGCCATTTTTCTGTGCTATTATTACTTGAAAGAATAGTGGAGTTTGCAGTAAAAATGCATTTCTCATGAGTGTTCATATGCCTGTAACAGCAGAACTAGATTTTTGTCCCAAAGGAAATATTTTATGTAGACTTTCTGAGTGCCTTAAAAAATGTGCATTTGTTTCCATATGTAGAAAATTTATATTTTGTAGCACTGAGACATAACTGAATACCTATGCAATAAAACCTTGAGGCTATCAACTGAATCCTTTAATAGTAACAAAACCTTTTTATAAATTGTTATAGTTAACAAATAATCAGCTCAACATTTTTTAACTGTGAAAATATATGCATCTGTAATTGTATAGATACAGACACATGTTTGAGATTTGAAACTCTGAAGCTAACCAATCTAATTATGTTTTAGCATTTTGAATGATATGTTTGCTGTCCCTTTTTTTAACCTGACTATGTATTAACCAAATATAGGATAAATATAGGAAATCATTAAAAAATAAATGATTAGCTGAAAATATGCAAGATGGCCTTCTTATAAATTGGAGTTTCAGAGCTTTCTGGATATTAAGTTTCCAGATAACAAGTGCAATACCTGTAGTAAATGAACTATGTACAATATCCTGTAAAATACAGTATACTTATTAATGGTGCCTAGAGATATCATCAGTTATAACTAGTACTTAAAGATTTAATATGTGTCCCTGGAACCATTTGAAGATATTAACAGCCTGCTTGATGTTCAAGTTTATTTTGGAGGGTTTCACCCAAAATTTTAATGATTCGAGTGACTCTAGGTTTTTTTCACCGAAAACTTGATCAATTAGTTTTCAAGTTTGTGGGAGTCAATTAGTTTTTGATTTCCACGGGGAGCTGCATTCATGTCCATCCTGGGCCACAGGTTAGACACCCCTGATATAAATGAAATAATTTTATTCTTATTTTTTTTTTTCCTGAAGGCCTTTCAGGCCCAGTTTGCAATTTCAGTCTTGCACTAGCCCGAATTCAATGTTATTGTATTGCTAATGGTGATTCTTAAAAAAAACCATAGAGCATGGGTTATGTTCAGGCCCCTTACACTGAGAAGGAATCCTTATATACTGTATATCAATATATTTAGCATATATTAAATTGGTACCTGAAGATTCATGTCAAATGATTATTTTTTGTTTTTAAAAGTTTATAATAAAACTTGAGGGAAAGAGGATTTGGAAACATGAGAAAGAGAACCTGGAAAAATGTTTCATCACACCACTCAGAGCCTGTGAAAAATGCATATTTTTTTCCATCATTCTGCCACACATTTCTGGATATTGAACAAAGTTTCTCTATTTACTTGTGCTGAATGATAAAAAATGTGCTTCAATGATCAGATCTGTTTTGAAGATGCTGCAAAATTATATTGTGCACGTGGATAGACCAAAAACAAGCTAAAGAAAGAAATGATGCTGACTTTTCAAAAGAAATAACACAGCAAAATTGCAACTACATGCAGTCAATAAAGCCAAGAAGCAAAGAAAAAAAGCAACAAAGAGTGTTTTTCGTTTCAGGATATTTCAGGAGAACACAATGTCCAGTAATGAAAGGGAATACCTGTCATTTGGTCTTGTGAAAAGATGAAAAAATAGAACTGAAGAAGTATTTCCAACAAGCTGGAATTTGGGCTCTGCATCTCAACCAGTCCGCATACTGCATACCCTGTCACTGGTTTTCATACTCCCAGGTTATTTCAGAAATCTGGGAAATGGGAATGTTAAGATTCATGGACAGGGAAATTACTTTTATAGAATATGACATTTTTATGAAATTATGTAAAATAGTATATTAGCTTTTATTAAAAAAATGTTTCACCTTTTGGTCTAAAGGAAACACTACCAATAGGCAAAATAATCCTTCTGAAGGCAAAATAATCCTTCTTAAAAATGCAAAATAATCCTTCTGAAGCATCTCCAAAAATCCTTCTTGAGCCCAAAAAAATCAGACCAGTCCCTGGAGCAACTTCAATGTTGATAAATGTACAGTCATGAACCTGGGAAGTAAAAATATCCAAGCCACTTAAACCCTTAATTGATCTGCACTAGGCAAATCCAATATGGAAAAAGAACTTGGAGTCCTTGTAGATGATAAACATGGCTGTAGCAAACAATGCCAGTTAGCAGCATCAAGGGCAAATAAGGTCTTGAGCTGAATTAAAAGGGGCATTAATTGGGGGGCCTGAAGCTTCATGTGAACGGACATCCGCTAAAGATCTCCTCTGCCTAGGCCGCAGTTATCCTGAATTTTGGCTAATTCTAACCCATAAAAAAAGGGCCCAGAATACCTGTTGTGGCAACTATTTCCTCAGAGGGCACTCATGTCGCTAGAACAGAGCCCAAAAGCAGGCCGCTCTGGCAGACAACAGATTGGAGAAGTTTGCCTGTGAAGACAAGCAAAATGGCACCAACTCCCCAACAAGTGCTCTTCCATCACATCTACACAGCCACCAAAAAACTGAAACAACACTGCAAGATATCCTGCAAGAGATCCGAGTATCAAAAGACTCATGTGCTTCTCTAATCAGCTCCAAGACTGACGAGATTAAGCTTGACCTCTCCATAATTGAACAAGACTTGCAGAAGCTAAGGGAAATAACAGCAGCGGTTGAGCGGAGGGTAAGTGACCTGGAGGACACATGCGGTCCTCTCCCTGGCTAAGTGCAGAGCTTTAGCGGCACTCAAGCAGCAACACTGCAAAGGCAGATGACCTAGAGAACCAGCTTCACAACAACCTCTGGTTCATTGGGCTCCCAAAAAAGTGGAGGGGACAGGCCGGAGCAGTTTGTGGAGACATGGCTGACGGAGGTGTTCGGGCACAATTTGCCATAGAAAGAGCCCATCGGATCGCAATCAGACCAGCGCCTCCGGAGGCCCCACAGAGACCTCTTATTGCCAGGCTGTTCAATGCCCGAGACAGGGACACCATCCTCTCACCAGCAAGAACTAGGGAAGCTCCACTATGCTCCATCTATGCAGACTACCCAGCTGCAGTCCAGAGACAGTGTGCCAAATTTATGGAGATGAAGAAGCAGATGAGGGGCGCAAAACTAGTCAACGCAATGCATGCCTGGGGGTTCTACACAACAGTGTTCTCACTCTGGTGTCTCCATCCTGATCGGTAAATTGGTCCCCTTTATATTTAACAGTGTCAAATCTGACAACAGGGGAAGATTTCTGTTTTTGCACTGCTATATATACATGTCTGTGAGGTTCTGTTTGTTAACATCTACATCCCTCCCCCTTTGATACAGAACTTATAAACATCCTATCTGACCAAATTACCCTATATCCGCAAGTGTTAGTGATAACTGCTGGGGACTTTAACAAGGTCCTTGCCCTTGCTTTGAGCAGGCAACTTAGACACCAAACCAAGCCCCCTCAAAAAAAAACACACAGGCTGATGTCCTCCCTGTTCCTCACAGACCCCTGGAGAACAGCCAACCCAAATACACTCCAATCCTCCTGCTTTACAACCTCCCACTTGGCACTCGAGGATAGACATGGCATTCACTAATGCTGCCATAGTACCTTACATAAAAGCAGTCATGTACCTACCTGGAGCAATATCTGACCATGTCCCACTGTGATTACAAGTGAACCTCCCCTAGAAGGTGGTACACCCTTGATCCTCTATTAGTCCAATCTGGTTAAATATATAGCACAATAGCGAACCAGTAGAAACCTGCATCAAAGACTTTGTGTCACTTAACTCTAGTGCAGCTGTATTCTCCCCTTCTGGGACTCCTTGAAAACCATTTTGCGCAATTCAGCAGCTGAGATAACAGCCTATAAGAATGCTTTTGAGGATCAGTTAACCCTATGTCAGAAATCCTCAACAGATTGAGAGTCTCAGGAGAAATGCATGCAGCATCTTAAAGGACCAGTAACATCAAAAAATTAAATTGTTTTAAAGTAATAATAATATAATGCAGTGTTGCCCTGCACTGGTAAATCTGCAGTGTTTGCTTCAGAAGTACTATTATTGTTTATATGAATAAGCTGTTGTGTAGCCTTGGAGGCAACTAGTGGCTCAAGTTACACAGCAGATAGCAGATAAGCTCTGTATAACATAATGTTATCTGTTATCCATTACTTATCCTGTGCCATACAGCCTTTTTTCAGTTTCCCCCATTGCTACTTAGCAGCTTGTTTTATATGAAGCAAACAGATCAGTTTTACCAGCACAGGGTAACCATACATGATATTTTCATTCCTTTAAAACACTTTTTTAGCATTACTGTTCCTTTAAGCAAAATGCACAGAGCAAACACAACTTCTCTAAAATAAGTATATATGAGCATAGTGAAAAGCCCAACTGACTGTTGGCCAACCTGACAAGGATGCACTCTTCCCCCTGTCTATACCAGCCCTGAAAGACCCTCAGGGAATACTCCATACAGGTAAAGGGGTTGCTGGTTGAGTTCTATAGGGAGTTCTACTCCAAATTACAAGCAACGGAGCATGATACTGTATCAAGCAATTTCTAGCTCCACTGAAACTCCCTGCACTGCCGCAGGAGTTTAGGGACTTTATGGAGGCCGACCTTACTAACATAGAAATCCAAGAGGCAATAGATTCCTTTCCAGCTGGTAAAGCTGCCAGCTCTGACAGCATCCCAACTGAAGACATTCAAAAACCCTAACCCCCCTACATATGAGCCTCTACGAGGAAGCGTTCTGGGTTGACTATTTCTCCCAGTCCCTTTAGTGGCAGAAATTGTTCTTTTACCAAAACCTGGGAAGGACCCCACCTTTGTGACTCCTTCCGACCTATTTCATTAATGACAGCTGATGTAAAAATCTATGTGAAGGTCCTAGCCCGGAGACTTTGGAAGGTCGTAAGCCACTTAATTAACCCCGGCCAGATAGGGGTTATCCCTGCTAAAACCCCTTCCCTAAACATGAGGTGACTATACCTCAACCTTCTCACATGAGAATAGAGGCAGTAGAGCCATTGTGACCCTTGACATCGCCAAGGCCTTCGGCACAGTCAAATGGCCCCATCTCTGACAGGTGCTGCTGGCATTTGGGTTGGGCCCCAAGTTTGTCAGCATGATCCAGATGTTGTATAAAAACCCCAAGGCAACATTTTGCATTAATACAATGTGCACTGATAGTTTATCCTTAACAAGGGCACCCACACAGCTGCCCCTAATCTCCCCTGTTATTTGCACTGGCCATATAGCCATTTGCCCAAGCAGTCCGTGTACACCCACAGATGTGGGGATTCGAAATAGCAGGAAATTGTGAAAAAATACAACTGTACGTTGATGACACTCTGGTTTACTTGGGGGACAGAGGCCCTTCCTTAACGGTAGCTATTCAGCTCCATCTCAAAAAATGAGCACAGCTAAGGCCAACCTTTTTCTAATGGATGAACCAGGACAGGGGGAGGATCTAAAGATGTGCCCACTCCAAATTTCCAGAAAATGTACATACCTGGGGTTACAGCTTTCGCTTCTGTTTCACAGTTTAAGGTTCTTAACTTAAACCACTGATACAGTGGATACAGGGCAAATGCAAAAGCTGGGGCACTTTGCCAGTTGGCTCAGCTGGCAAAAGATTAATTAAATTGATTAAGATTTTTATATTATCAAAATTGCTGTATACCCTATTGCACTCCCCCATACCTAAAGCAGTGTTCACCAAAATAAATAATGTACACTCTTTGGCAAATTTATTTGGAGTGCCTCAAGGGCTAGACTGCATTTAATAACACTAATGAGACTCAGAGTCACGGTACAATAGGATGAGGCAACAGCGTAGTCAGGCAGGCCGGGTCGAGACAGGCGGATAACAAGGATCGTCAAGCAGGCAAGGGTCAAACCGGGTAATCAATCAGAAGGGATGAGGCAGAATCAGAGTCGAAGTACAAGCCGGGGTCAGGTTACGGATATCAGAATAGTCAGGTACAGGCCAGGTCAAACACAGGAAAATTACAAGCAGGATACAAGATCAAATGCACAGAGGCTCAGGAAAGCACCAGGAATCAAATCCTATCACGGGCAAAGTAAATTTCCAAAATGCTCCTTTAAATATTTAAAAAAAAAATTTAATATTTGGCGCCATTGCGTGCTGACGTTTGACGTCAGCGCGCCTTTAAATGACAGGGATGCGTGCGGCGCGCGCTCTAAGAAGCCGGCCGCAGAGCAGTGCAGCGTGGCGGGCGTCCCCGCTGATGGCGGCGCAGCAGGCGTCCCTGCCGCACCGGTAATTTTATTACATATTGGACTGGAAGCCTCAACACTACAACTCCCTTCCTCCAGGGTGGCAATTAAGGATATCAACAATACCAGATAGGGGTATCATCCTAGTATTTACCCTATGTTAATAGAGGCATAAAATGTTTGTAATTATCTGACTATGACATACTGTAAGCTAAGATGTATGGTCATATGGATGCTTTTTTGTTTTCAATAAAAACTCTTTGAGCAAAAAAGGGGCGTTGATTCATGGGGTCATTCTTCCACTGCACTGCACTGGTAAGGCCCCATCTAGAATATGCCATACAGTTTTGGTCTCCATCACTCAAACAGGCCCTTATTGTATTAGAGAGGGCACAGAGGAAGGCAAGCTGGTAAAAGGTATGGAAAATCTTAGCTATGAGGAAAGACTGGACGAACTGGAGATGTTCACGCTGGAGAAGAGGCTCTTAAAGGGTGATATGATAAGTACAGATGCAGCCACTTGGATTTGTGAGTTGAATGCGTCGTGACTCAGGGCTAATTGAAGAAACTGTGTTATCTAAAGTTATCTTAACTCATTTAATGCATTTAACCTTTTCATTAGCATACCAAAGCACCATTGTTTTCAATGGTGAACTCTTTAATTGGATGGGATGCTGTGACACAATATTCTGTGCTAAGTGGGATAAATGGGATAAATGAGTTAAGTTTTTCTGTGTCAAATGCACAATCCAAAGTGGCTTCATCTGTATATATAAATATATAAGGGGATCATATAATAATCTCTCTAATGCTTTTTTATCAGTAGGTCTTTCCAGCTGACACAAGGTCACCCATTCCCAAAGAGGTTCCACCTAAATATTCGGAAGGGGTTTTTTTTACAGTGAGAGTTGTGAAGATGTGGAATTCTCTCCCTGAATCAGTTGTACTGGCTGATACACTAGATAGCTTTAAGAAGGGGTTGGATGGCTTTTTAGCTAGTGAGGGAATACAGGGTTATGGAAGATAGCTCATAGTACAGGTTTATCCAGGGACTAGTCTGATTTCTATTTGGAGTCAGGAAGGAATTTCCCCCTCTCTGAGACAAATTGGAGAGGCTTCAGATGGGGTATTTTGCCTTCCTCTGGATCAGCTAGCAGTTAGGCAGGTTAAAAATAGTTAAACGGTTGAACTTGATTGATGTGTGTCTTTTTTCAACCTAACTTACTATGTTAATTTTTTTGCTGAAATATTTACTAATCAGGTGTTTGGTTTTAACTTGATACCAGTGATATAAAGCACTGAAGTCATATTCAGACATTGTAAACAGGAGTACATCATAATCAATAAAGTAATCACAAAAATGTCACTGTGGTTTCATGATGGATTGTTCAAGTCATACTAACAGAAATACAGATATATAGGAGGAATAGGGCAATGGTGCTAATGGAATATATTCAAATTTTGGTAAGGAATGAATTATAAAACAAATAAAAAAGGAACCACAAACAAATCTTGGAGATGGAGAGAAAATGTAAAATATTAAAAAAACATGAATTACTAAATGGATTGTTTCCAATGTAACCATGAATCATGTGATTGCTAGCAATGACTGTTGATAGTAGCATATGTAATAAGGATGCAGACAGGATTGACATTTGATCTGGGAAGGGACTGGTAGGGTTAGTATTTGCTAATCAGTAACTACTAGCTATTTGTAGGAACCTTGCTCAGTGACTGAAAGGTTATACACTGGTCTCTTAAAGGATAACACACAGATATTGATTTTATGTATGTAACCAGAATAGAAGTGTCATTCTTTATAGAAGATCTAATTGTTTGCATTAAAGAAGATAATTCACTATTATGTGAGAAAATCTCAGTTTCCCAATTGATCACTTAAACACTATAAGAGATCACAGCCTTTCCATTCTAGCAGATGATGGCAGATGATCTTCTGCAACTGTGCATAACTGCACATTTCACAAGAAGTCAGCAATATAATTAGTGCAATCTAAAACATATTACAATAAACCAAAGCTGAAAGTATATAAATATCTATTATTATCAAAGAACCATAGTTGGTTCTCATAAGACTTTTAGCATTAGGGCTTTACTACATATCCAGCATGTGGGTTGCAGTGTGTCTTGACATGGAATATCTTGTGCCCAACCCCCCACACACACACACAAGCTAGGGGTATTGCATTGTATGCATCCCACATGGTAGTGCTGCATATAAAAATAGGCAACACACACAAACAACACAGGGCTGGATGTAAAATGCATTCAGGGCATTCAGCAAAATGCATAACACAATACTTGTGCAATTATTGCAAATGAGACCTTTGGTCGCTAAACTGTAAGTAATGTATTATTACCAAAGTCTTTAGATAACTGATCTCAATTAATCCTGACTGATGGGCTGGAGATTTAGAATGACCTGAAATGCTGTACAATGGGGTTTATACCCAATCCATCCCAAGTTTCAGGAACCAGTATTGTTTTCATGTAAGGTACTGTAAGTCCCAGGGGAGGATCTGGAGTCCTTTCTACCCATGCTTTCATGCCTATAACAAGCACATTTGTCTTTGGATCTGTCTGGCCTTTAGTTACTCGGATGCTGCCAGTTCTCACTGCACAAGAATCCAGTAACTACTACAGGGGCAGGGAAGGGAGCCAAACGTATACTGCAGAGAGCGAGTAGGGACAGAGCTGGACATAGACAGGCAAGATTAGAACTGTGGAATGGCTTGACAATTTTGAAGTCAGAAACAAGCCTGGGTGAAAACCAAGAAACAACACAAAGGACAGTACAAGGGAAGCAGGTACTGGGAACCAGAAAAAAAGCAACAGGACTCCCAGAAGCAGCCAGACCAAGCATGGTTGGCTTACAATAGGCAGTTAATGAGTACAGAACAGGGGGTTATAAAGACAGGTTGATGGTAAACACTGAATACCTGTGACCAGATTAACAGCATCTGAAGCACGCCATTCCTATCAAAGGTTTGAACCAAATTCTGCTCACATAGTTAGAATAGACTACATAGTAACCTGCAAATCAATGGTTTCCCTAACACAAGACAACAGCTCCCTGGTAGATCTAAGAACAGCACTCAATAGTAAAATCCAGGTCCCACTGCGACACATTCAGTTCCATCCTAAAGTGCTGGCAAAATAACCTGAGATGGCTGCCTACACACCAATATTTTTAAATTAAAAAAATACACTTGCCAGTTAAGGAATTACATTTTATATTGTATAGTGAATTATTTGCAGTGTAAACAGTGTAATTTAGAAATAAAACTACACCATAAAAATCATGACAGAATCCCTTTAAGATCTCAGTTGTCTCAGTGAATACTTCTCCTATCACAATGAATTTCTGTTTCAGTATCAGGCCTTTGTGGATGTTTCTCTGCTAGTGGAACTACACTCATTTGTCACATAAGCTTAAAGAAAAGGAACACCAAAAAATGTAAGTGTTTTAAAGTAATGAAAATATCATGTAATGTTACCCTGCACTGGTAAAACCGATCTGTTTGCTTCAGAAACTCTACTATAGTTCTTATAAACAAGCTGCTAAGTAGCAGTGGTGGAAATTGAAAAAAGGCTATATGGCACAGGATAAGTAATGGGTAACAGATAACATTATATTCTTCAGAGCTTATCTGCTATCTGCTGTGTAACTTCAGCCTTTTCTCAATTGACTAGTTGCCTCCAAGGCTACACAACAACAATTTCAGAGTACTATAGAGAGTACTCTAGAGAGTACTATATTATGTTTTCCTTTGTTTCACCCAGATTCTTCTTGTGCTAGTAAAGTCTTTACGCTGCAGATATAAAAGTACAAAGGCATTTCAGACTAATGACACTTTTTAAACACTGAGCTAGAATCACAGAGAATAATAAAACAGACATAGCCACGTGTAACAGGATATATGCAAACTGAAAAGTGGCTATAACTTTTGCAAAGTTAAAGTAAATAAAATAAAATCAGTTTAACCCATTTACTGAAACATGTACTGTATTTTTAAGGCAGACCAACAATGAAAAACCATCAGTGCATACTAGCAAATACATTTCTATTCTGTTTTATCTTGAAGCAAATACTTTACCATAAACAACAGTAGCAGAGCACTATCTGAGAAACATGCACAATATTCATCTGTAGACTGCTGCCTGCTAGAAAACAGTTTCTTATACCATTACCATTATAATAACAACTCAGGCCAAGTACATCTTCACCGAGCCCTTCTCCATTCCAGAAGCAGTGACAGTGTGCATGTACTCATTTTGTTAAAAAATGCCAGGCTTGGGAAAATACATTTGTACATTGAAGTCAATGATTGTCCTTGATATTAACTGAGTTCAACCAATTTCCCTCATTGTGACTGCCTATGACATTTCTAAATTTTCTTAAGATTAAAAAATTAGGTATGGAAAAAAAATCTTCACATTTCAAGCCATGTCTTACAAGCAGAATAACTCACTCACAGAATGCAGTTAATTTTGCAAAATATCTTTTTCTGATCCTAAAACCAATAAAGCTCAGTATGCAATAACTAAAGCTAAACAGAAGATATTATTTCCTTACTCTAGACGTGAAAAGTTGAAATTGATACAAATATAATAAATAGAAACAGGGTTACAGGAGAAGCCTGATGTGAAACAAATATTACATCCAGATAACATCTCCATGGCAAGAGTTGTGTTTTCAGTGTGTATTGAAGATGTGGATCAGTAAGAATTGCATACTGCAACACAATGGCCTTTAGGAAGCTGTCAACAAAGGAATACTAACTATGTAACATTTCATTTTTACAAATTTAAAATTAATTCTCAGAAATTATAAGATAAGTAAGAGATCCTGCATACCAAAATATGAATTTCCTACAAGAGAACCAGTTGCTGGAAGTTGTTTATTATATTTTTTTTCTGTTCATGTTTTAATAAACTGCTAAACATAGTTTTTGTGTCTTACTGGAGACATCAGTGATATAAAGAGCTTATTTGTTAGTCCCCATAAGTAATTACATGCTGGCAATTGCATTGCTAAGTTGTTAACCCACTGCCTTCCACCAGTACAATTCAAGAAGTATGACAAATGCCTGACAGTTAACCAGTAAAAGTAAAAGCAATGTTATTCAGCCAGTAACGTTAAGGCTGGAAAACACCAAAGCTGTCACTATTAGCTGTTACTAATTCAAGGTGGTAGGCAGCTTGCTGAATTAAAGCCCTTTGGACTGTTTTCCAGAAATGTATAAGCCTCAAGCTTTCCCCTGGACTTCATTCATTCCAAAAATGTATATCTCATAATATTTGGTGTTAATAGACTTTCACTTGTACCAATCATGTGTACCGTAACATAGCTATCACCAATGCATAAGACTTACAAGAAAAAAGAGAACAAATTAAGGGGGTTGTTTATCAACATTTTTTTTGCAGTAAAAATCACAAATTTTTATTTTAGAAATTCCAGCTATCAAGATTTATTGAGCACAAAAAACTTGGCTGTAAATATTCGCCAAATTGCTGTTAAAGTTAATGGGTGGGGTCCAGGGGTTAATTTGGTGATGTTTGTAACCTTCATGACTTTCAAGTTTTTTCAGAGGAAAAAACTTGAATTTGAGATTTATAAATTTAAATCTAAAATAAAATAAAATAAATTTAAAGTTTTTCTTATTTCAATCAAATTTGCTTTGAGTTTCCAGGTCATTTAAATTTGTTCGAGTTTAAAAAAATTGATTTTATTATAAATAAATTATATAAATTTCTATGGTGAAGTTTCGAACTTATGGGAGTTTTAAAAAATTTGCATGAATTCGAAATTCAACCCTTGATAAATGTGCCTCTAAGGGGTAGATTTACTAAGGGTCGTAGTGAAAATTTTAATAAAATTAGAATTTTTAAAATTCAGGGTAATTTTGGGCTACTTCAACTATTGAATAGCCCAACATTTGATTTGAATTGGAAAAAAAAAAAATTAGAATTTCGAAGTACTGGCCTTTAAAAAATCCTTCAACTTCGACTATTCACCAGCTTAAAGCTGCCAAATTGCCATTTTAGACTATGGGGTACCTCCTACAACTTGTCCTGAAAATTTTTCTATGTTCTGAGAAATGGAAGGATTTTGGGGAAAATCTTTTGGATCGATCAATTTGAACGATGTGATCGTTCGATTAGAACGATTACAATTCGATCAAAATCTGCCAATGACTTTCAGAGTTCAGAGGAATGTGATAGGTTTTATTCTCGCTGCAAGGAGACAGATTACAAAAAGTATTACAGAAACATGCTGCTGGTTTTCTGCCTTATAACTGGGTGCTTTCAAAAAACCAAATACTGGGTTGAAAAAATGAAAAAATAATTTATTTACCAAGCATTATTAAAACAGAGCAGGTATCAAAATTACTGACTATGGCAACCATACTTGTATCATATCACCTGACGCGTTTCATGCCTGCCTTTGGCACTTCATCAGAGGAGTCCAGCAGATGGGTAGCTCCCAAATGGGTTAAAGTGCAGTTTGACTAGCATGTGATATTTTGTTGAAATGTGCTGAGAAAAGGCAAGTCAGAGATGGAAAGTAAGTGGATTGGGGTCAGGTGGAGATATCGACCCGAATGCTAAAAAGTAATAATTGCTAAGGAAAATTTTGCAAAAGATAGGCAAATTACAAATTTGTAATGTGGGTCTTGGTGATTTAATGACTGGATGGTAACCCAATGTGTACTGCTGTTTCACATGTGCACATTTCTATATCTGTGTGTAGCTGTGTAGATGGTGCTTACAGTAAATAAGAGGACCCTACAGTAATTTATTAAACAGGATTCTGTTACGTAATGCTTATCAGTGTGAATGAGCACAGACACGTTCAATCAAGCTGATCAGGAATTCCACAGTCGCATTCCAACACTGAGTAAGTTATTAAAATATATTCACATTTTTTTATAGGTACTATTAAAATTGAATTGAGTCATCTCCTGCATGTAAAATAATGATAAGCGCATCCCCTGGGCTGAGATTAAAATAAAAGTTAATGCTCACTGAAGAAATCTAATTTTAGTTCTCTGGTGTATTTATTCAGGCGGTGCTCTTTCTTCCTGATAATAAAAGATGCAAAAATTCAAATTAACTGCAAAATTTTATTACTTTATGAAAGAAACATACTATGCCTCATTTACAAAATGTAAGTGAAAGTTCAAAGCACTTCAATGTATGCACAATTAAAGATGCAGTACGTGCGTCTAAACATGCCCCTTTGCAACTTGCATCAATAGCCAGTCTTCTCTGAAGTAACTGCATCCATGGAAGCAAGAAAACCATTTACTCATCTCTCAGCCCTGCCCTGAAATGCGATTCCAGGGTTACCTTGTGTTGAATTTACCAAATAGTATTCTAATTTGAATGGCATGCAATGTGTATCAGATATTACTTAGCTACTACAGGAACTCCTATTACAAATTTTGTGAAAGCAATGGTGTGGGTTAAAAGCATGCAATTTTGCTTCAAAATTTTTGCCCCGTGTTTGAAAATTGGCCATACATTAGTGTTCTAATTCTCAGTATTTGTGAAACTTAAATACAATACAAAAAACAGCAAATTAGTATACATTTAAAGAACAAAAGTATACGCGCTTCAACATATAAGCATCTTGATGTAATATTAAATTTCAGACAGGTGATGCACCAGGATTGAGGAAGAAACACCTAGGGGCAGATTTACTATTGGTCAACTTTTGAATAGAAAAAATTTCAAATTTCGAATGGAAAATTTTCTATCGAATTTGAATAGTTCAAATCAAACGATTTTAACCCAAAAAATATTCTTTTCCAGGCTACAATGGTAATTCAGGAGCTTTGAAGTGGTGAATAGTCAAATTTGAAGGATTTTAAAGAGACAGTACTTTAACCATTTGATCTAATTTTTTTTATTCGATCTAAAAAAGCTGGAAAAACCCTACGGGAGCTTCCCATAGGGTTATACAGCAATATAGTGGGTTTAATCTGGCAAACTAGGCAATCGAATAAAAATTTAAAGGGCAAGTACTTCGGCCATCGAATGGTCGAATAATCGAATAGATTTTTATTTGATTCGAACAAATTTTTAAAATTCGATGGTCGAAGTGGCCACAAAAACTATTTGAAGATTCGAATTCTAATGTTTTAAAAAATTTCGAATCATTCACACGAATTTAGTAAATGTACCGCTACATGTTTGGCTAACTATATGAGAAACATTTTTTATTTTGCACAGCCTGTCTATTTACCCAGTTTTTATTCTTACACTGAACTGTTCCTTTAATATTGTCATGCCCACATATATACTGTATACGCAATAACGTCATTGGACCTAATTTCATCTTCACCTTGTTCTAAAGCAAAATAATATTTGTTAGATGTTTCTGCCCTATAAATCCATAAATCCAGTTATATCTTTCAAACCTTGTGGCCAAACATGCACTCACACAGAATCGTGAAATTCTATGTTAAGCCAAAGACACAATGAAAGAACAGAAAATCCTAAGAGAATGTTCTGCTATCAGCAAATTGCATTTTCCTTTTTTCAACACTGACACTTCAGTTTAACTCAATTGCATACTCCTTTGGGTAGTCGAATAGGCCATTGTTGACAAGAATTTCATAAGTAAACTTTTCTCAATTTAAAAAGTAGAAAGTTATATTAAACGTATAACTTAGATCACATTCAATACAAAGCATGACCCTGTAATATGTGATAATAAGCAGAACATCTATGTTATTTAGAAGCTAGAGAAGAGAAAAGGAATTAGTCACATAGAATGTTAAAATGAATAAGGCCATTCATTTCAGACCTTCCAGTTAATTCTACAGCCAGAGTCAGAGAATGGTTTCAAACTCATGAGAATTCTTTCAGACACCATTTTGTGATGTGCTCTTACAGTAAAGGTACCCTTTTTTATTGTGGTCTTTGTAACTGTCATCTTGTCATTTATATCCATCTATTAAAAGTTCACTAGGCCTGCATTCAATATCTTTGTACTGTACATTGACACTAAATTGTAAAAGGAGATTTAATTTCTAAAAAAAACACCACATTTATGAAGCCTTTTATTGTATGCTAGATTTTTGTTTGTCTTAAAGTGATACTGACACTAAAAAAATATTATTCAAAATATTAATGTAGATCAAAAGTTACCTATAGGTCATGTTGATCGTTTTTCATTGCTAAAGCTGCTTTTGTAAGTAATTGTTACTTGAAGTTCCTAAACCTGATTGTTTTGTCAACCCGACTGTCCCTTCTCAACATATCAGTTAGAGTTTCTAATGCTAACAGACTGCTGAAGCTCAAACATGGCAGCCCTCTCAGAGAAGAAGATCAGATGGTTAATGTAAAAGTTTCTGTAAATACTTTTATGGCAAAATTATAGATAGCATGCAAAGACAATATTATGATAGATGGTAAAAAGGGTATCATTTCTGGTGGCAGTATCTCTTTAAACAAGACCTCCAACCAAGAACTGTTATTTGCATGGTGAAGGTAAATATGACTAAGCAAATTTCCTTTTAGCATCTTTATTAACAATTTCTAATAGGTTTTAAAGACATTTGTAAATGTAATTACTATTAAAGGACAAGGAGACCATTTCCACTAACCTTTATCCATGTTAAAGATTACACTTTCCTCTACCTCTGTTTCCTCTGTTTCTGTTTGATGAAAAATTTGTGAAATGGCAAAATTTCTACTCATATCATGTAATAGGTGGTGCATTCATCTTTATACATACATTTCAGTGAGTCATTTCACAGAAATTCCATCACTAATCTCCATGTATATAAGTGATTGCATCACTAAACACTGGTCATAAGGATTTCACATATAGGATTTTTATGACTCTTGTGTATCATAGTGTAATAATTCCATCAATCCTTTCATATGGCAACATTATTGCTTACTAGAGTTTTGGAGAAATTTACAAAGACCTGCAAGAGCACTAAGTGAAGCAAAAAGGAGCATGAGAGTACACATTCAAAGAGCATTTTTGCCCCAGTTCTGTTTTAGATTACAGTGTCAATGAAGGTCAGTCACGCACATGGCCTGTTTGCAGCTGCTCCCAACTTGCTTGTCCATATCATGCACAAGTTAGGGCATGGGATACCTACATTCCTCTCCACTGCCATCTTTATGATTACAGAACTGCTAAACACAAGCAGCACTGCATTCATAGGATCTGCTGCAGGATTCTTTACATGTTTGTGATGCGATTCATTGGAAATATTTATATATTTACATTCATTCTTGGACCCCATTGCTACAACACAATAGAGCAAAACCACTTTTTCACCATATTTATTAATTTAGGAGAGATTCCTAATAGATTATGGATAAGGAAAACAAATTACATTACTATTGCATGAATGTAATAATAATTGAATAATAATTGCATGAAATGCAACTCTTGAAATTTCCAATGCAGCATTGCGTGAGAAAGGGTCCTTGTGAGACTCAAAACATGCCATGTCTATAAGATTAGTGTTGCAGCAGGGACTACATTGGTGGGATTGCCTACCAATAATTAATTTGACTGATAAATATTGGTGTCCTTGCGGTGGCAATGTGGCATACATAGAGCAGAGGAACATAAGTGCATAAGCGTGTTTGAGAAATGTTGTGATGATTAAGGGGCAGATTAACTAAGGGTCGAATTTCGAATGCCAAAAAAATTTGAAATTCGACCAGGGAATAGTGGAGAAATAAAAAAATTTGAATGCGAATTTTTTTAGCGCAATTCGATCGATCGGATGATCGAATAGGGAAATTCGATCAAATTCGATTAGAAACTAATTTTCGAACGATTTTTAAACGATCGATCAAATTTTTCTTATTTGATCTTAGGGAATGATCCCCATTTCGTTAGGTTTAATCTGGCGAAGTAGGTGATCGAATTTAAATTTAAAGGGGAAGTATTCGACCATCAAATTTTCGAATATTCAAATAAAATTAAATTCGGATATTCAAATCATTCGAATTTGAATATTCGATGGTCGAATTTGGTTGCATTTGCCTAATTTGCATATTTGAAATTCGAATTCGAATCTTTTTGAAAATTTCGATCGAATATTCAAATCCTTCATGTGAATTAATGTGAATTTAGAAAATCTGCCCCTATCTGTAGAAACGTATAATATTTTATTCTGCTACACGTTCACTTCTCTGCAACTAAACAAGCTATTTTGATCCATGTTTACAGCAGGACACCCAGTCCTAATTGCTTTTTTTCTTGCTGTGTAACCTTTTAATAATGGCGAATGAACAAAGTCACATGTGGCTTCCTAGGGAGATAACTTTGCAACAAACAGGCTTGAAACATTGACACAGACAGAAAGGCAGTATATTAAGAGAGCATTAAGCAATTTTTTAGCTTGTTTCTGTGCAATAACATAGTACTCCATTGCTAGGACTGCCAAGTAATATGAAAAGGAATAAATCCACAGAACAATTTCACACTCAAAGCATTCCTATAGAAATGCAAACAATAATGTTTGTTATGCCTGGGAATATAATGTGTTCTCACAGTAAGGAGATGAATGGATGGTTCACACAGTCAGCACCTCTGCTTGCTTCTGGTTATACAGCCATCGTCCTGCAGAATGCTGTTTTGGAGCCCAAAAGAAAAGTCAATCATACAGAGAAAATCTAAAATTGCCTGCGTGTATGGTGTACAGAATATAATAGAAGGCAGAGATTATAAAAAGCAATTAGCAAAACAAAGATAGCAGGAAAAAGGGCCTTTTTAAATCCCATTGAAGCACACAAAACACAAATAGACTCTGACTTGCAAACCACAGTAGTCGCAAAAAAAGAGAGATGCATAAAATACCAGAGATTTAGAAAACAGACATCTTTGTTAATTATATATCCCAAACTGGTAGTTATTTTTACGAAACTGAGTAATCTAGCTTTATATGCCCCAGCTCAGGATTAGTGAAGATTGCTATAACCAAAAATTCAGTTTCAAGTCCCTTAATTGATGGGCCAGTAAAGTGAATTACCAAAATCAAAAACAGGTAAAAAGTCTGTTTTGATGAAAACAAAGTAAACGTTTGAAGCTAAAACCCTAAGTACAATGATTAGTTGCAAAAATAACACTGCAGTAGAGGCTGGCAGACAGTGACATGTTAGCAGTACTAGTTTACTGTAGCTATAATATCCTCATTGAACTATTTTGCTTTTGAAGGCAAAAAACACTGAACCAAATCAAAAAGCTTTGCGTTTTACAATGAATTACCACCTGTTCTCTCTTCCATTAACAGATATTTAACTCATTATCTCAAGTGCACTGTGACCAACAGATTTATGTGATCGTTCTTAAAATCACAGTTGTTTAATTTGCCACATGCTACTGTGCCATTTGAAAGTAATTTTGCAGACTCCACAGATGTCAGAAAAAAATATAGTAAAACACACATGGCTGCTCAAAAAAGTTTTCATTGATATTAGAGGAAAATCAATTACAGATGGAGCACACTTAGGGAGATGCTTACTAAAACTCGAATTTTCTCATATTTATTAAACCAAGCTTGACCAAACACCCATCAATGGGTTTTTTCTTATTTGTCAATAA